>OY728150.1:1210891135-1212141135 GCA_963277665.1 Viscum album | reverse complement strand
CAGTAAGGGTTATAAAAATATGGAAAGGAGACATGAGTTCATATATACATAAGAATGAAATCATACTTTACCCATAAAACATAGGCACTTTAACATAACTCATCAAACCATGAATAAATCATAGAAATTATAAGACATAAAGGTAACTTGAGGCATTCATAACATTCTTACGTAGGGAGTAACCCTCTTGGTTACATTTGGAATACCCATCACAGTATATTCCCTAATTCTCTTTGGAGAAACCTTAACGTTTCACTCCTTCGCGTTACCCAATGCATTGAAGAGATATATCGGGCTCACCTGCCCTTAGTTTATCATGGAACCACCCATCTTCATAATAATGCCCAAGAACCTCAACATAATCGTATTACATAAAACATACATAAAGGAAACATAACATTACCACCTTTCAATCAAAAGATATTAATACAACACATTGATATAAAAACATTATGAAAACCATTTTCAATACTAAAATAAAAGAAAATTAAAAAATGGTATTTATTTTTCTTTAAAAAAAAGTATGGCTTGTAGAGGAAGCCGAAACTCAAATAATGGTCACGGCAGCGGAGAAGTAGTTGTCGCCACATACGTACGACAAAAACAATCCATTTTTTCATTTAGTAAACGATTCATATAAAAAAAAGATTCTATTTGAATAAACGTAAAAGTCAAAGGGGTTTATACACCATATAAAAGAAGGTTGTGTATAAAACAAAATATGCCTCAATGAAAGGAGATTGAGACGAAGTCCCATACAAAGACAATATCCTTAGTTTAAGGATAAATCTATTACATAATTGTGTATGACAAACAGATACACCAAATATAAGTCGATATTAAGTGTAAAATAGTCAAAGTTCAGTCACACATATTCAAAGGATGACATATTCAATAACTACATGTTGAACCCAATGAAATTGAAATTGGGTTAAGAAGTTCCCTTGACAGCCTAACGGCGTCACATCAAAATGAGTTGATGAGAGACAAAAAAAGGGTATCTCATCACTTGGACATAAAATTTACATCAATAAGGATATATGAGGACATATCCCAACATAACAATATATAAATTAAAAGACCCAACAAAAGAAGTCTTTTAAAAAGAGGAGGGTGGAAGGTTCCCTTAACGACATTGTATCTTTCGAAACTTACGCCTCGTGAAAGAAAGACAATACAACATTGATGTAAATACTCATAAAAGAAAGTATATTACACAATGAGTAAAATAATTGGAAGTACATACACCACTCAAAGGAAATTGTGGAAAATGTAGCATAAATCTCACGGGAATAAAATTGAGATGAAAAATCCCTTATGAAAATTCGGCAGCCTAACGGCGCCACACAAAACTTCCAAAATGGATTGATGAGAGGAAATAGCGTCTCTCATCATATGAACATAATAATTACAGTAGGAGTAATATAAAAGTGAATGCCAATCAAAAGAAATATGAGCTTAAAAGGAATGACATAAAAGAGTGTACTTAAAAAGAAAGAGAGGTGTAGGATCCCTTACCTCAAGTCCAACTTGTCTTGTTCGTTTCTTTATATTCTTAAATAATAAACTTTACTCAATTAATAATTTCCGAAGTACCTCCTTTAGAGATTATTATTCAGGTCATATCACATATTATAATGTTACAATAACTGTTTAATAATGTTAGTTCATATCAGACGTTTTTGCCGATGTCTGGTACATGAGTCAAAAATGAACTTGTTTGAAAAAAGATTGCTCATGTAGTTATAGGTAAATAATTTCCAGAATAGTATTAATGATTAAAATATCATATATATCCAGTAAATATTCATTTTATACTATTCCATATCATTTGGAGATAAAAACAAAAAGCACCGTTCATGGAGACGGTAGGCCGTACGTACGAATGAACGCTACTTTCATTTTTTGTCATATTAATGGAATTAAAACAAAATGAGATATATATATATATGTTATAATTCCAGAATGATATCCATAATTTATATGTAATATATTACATATATATCCATTATATATATGTACTTATAACAGTACATAACATTTTGAGATAAGAAATGAAATGTACCGTTCATGGAGATGGTAAGCCGTACGTACGCATGAACGCTACTTCCATTTCAATTTCATATTTAATAGAATTAAAACATAATGATACATAATAGTATTGTAATTCCAGTATGTTATCATATATAATATCATTAAATATATCCTTTATACATACCACATATGGTATTAATGAATCAAATCACTATGAGGGGGCGGTAGTCCGCACTTCCTTAAATGAATATATCACTTTTACCCATAATGGAAACCATAAAGGTATGCCCAAAATGTAAAATACAGAAGATTAAGGAAAACATAAACATATTATATATCATATATAAATATAGTTTCATCTTAATGGACACCTTTGAAGGTGTTAGAAGAATGTTGAACAATCATCGTTTCAGGAGGAAGAAATTCACCATCCACAGAAACAGTATGTTCTTTAACCATTAGATGTAGGTGTGTAAAAGTTTAGCTAGAATACTTATTATAACAACATCCTAATATATTTATGATACTGTAGTTGTTACAAAATAAATGAATAAAAAGAGTTTAGGGGGTTGGAGAAGCAAAATAAAACAAAAGGACTCAAGTGGAGACATTACCTTAAAATCGGGTAACTCTCTTTGGTTTGAGCTCAAAGGCTTCCTTGGGAAGACTTCTGCCCAAAGTGATGCTTCAAGGAGTAATAGAGGGAAGTGGAGAGACAAAATGGGCAGAGGTTGGCCGATCCAAATGCTTTGGGAGTGTGGGTAAGGAGGTAGAGTTGGGGGCCTTTTATAGGAGGAGAGGAGGGGCACTCTTGGAAGGTAAAGAAAAGTCACTTTATTTTAAAATGGTATTCGGATTTAAGAGGTCCCACATTGATTTTTTTCGAGGATAAGGTGATAAGGGTTCTAAATACACTCATCCAATAGGTTTTGGACATGTGTAGGTCTTAGATATTACATTATCTTTCCATTTTATTTAAATCATTAAATAATGAGGTCATCACTGCATCATCATGATGTCATACATAATTTAATTTATTTACTGTCTAAAAATTATAAAAAAATACTATAATGTAGGAAATATTTTTATCTTTTCAATTAATATTTATAGTCAAAATTCTGATTTTTATATCCCCATGTTAAAATTGTTTTTGTAAAACATTTCATGTTTGTCTCATTTTTACTTTAACTTTAAATAAAAAGATATTAATGTCATTTTCCAACCAAAGTGGCTTCCTGGGGTCCCCAAGTTGACCCATGGGTTTTCTTGGTATTCCATGACACAGAAAATGAGGCTAGGACATGTTTCAAGTTCATTTCATATTATTAAAACATTATTTTTACCTTAAACTACACTAATTACCTCTAATTGCGATTAAAAACTTAATAAGTTACTATTCACCAAAAAATTATTTTTATACCATTGAACAACATTTTACTTCTTAATGAAAACCATGTATGTTGGATTTTTGAAATTCAAAACACAAAGATGGCAAAATTTCATTTAAACAGAAAAATCAGTTTTTATAAGTACCACTTAGTGGTTTCACTATTCATAAAAAAATTGAAGTTTTTCAGAAAAATCTCAATAATTCACTCTAAGATATATTTGATATTCTGAATTCAAAAATGAAGTCTGTTTTACAAAATTCAAATCATATAAGTCAAATTAATTAATTTAATAATTAATTCCTGCTGTCAGAGCAAATAGCGTGTTTTTATGAAACAAAAAGTATCAAAAGATTGAAACAAGTTTAAGTCTGATTTTAAAGTGAAATTAATTTCAATGACCACTATTGGATTTAATGGTAAAAATATATTATAATTTCACTTTAAAACCAATTCAAAAGATAATATAATCATATAAATAAATTAGATTAAAAATAGGTTTTGAATTAAAATACAACATTTTACACTATTCATTAAAAAAATGAACTTTATCAGAAAGATACCAAAAATTTACACAAAGTAAATTTTGATGTCCCAATTCTTAAGAAGAGTTTTCTTTGGTCCAAAAGGATGTATAAGAGTAAACAAAACTATATTTAATGACGGTTCTCCATCAAAAGGCGATAAGTGAACCTTTAGTGAAAACTAGGGCATATACGCCTAAAATTGAATTCTTTCCTTATTTTATGCCTTTAGCTTTTATTGGATAAATGTAAAAACATTTAAAAACATATATAATAATATTTTAGTTATTTATATCCATTCCCACCAATACAACGGCTACATGTTAACTACCATTTAAAATAATATTATTTTATTATTAGAGTGCAACGTAAGATTCCCAAGAAACTCGTTGTTGCGTGTTGGGTATGCCATCGAGCATAGCATCCCTTTTAAAGACATATTAATATTTTATTCACAAATATGGATAAATATGTAAATGTAATATTCTTTATTCACCTGGGGTGTTACATCCTTCCCCCCTTTTGGGAATTGCGTCCTCACAATTTTTAAAATTGAGCTTAGAAACATCCTTCAAAGTCCCACATCGGAACAAGAGTCGGTAAAACAATCACTTTAAAAGAATGGGAGAGAAGTAAAAATGTCACTCGAGTTAAGCCATACTAGGATTCCAAGTATGAAAATATGGATATGGAGGAGAAAAAAAAGGGTCATGTTCTGATGGAGAGTGATAGTAAACATGTCTAGGAGAAAGTTAACCATAAGAAAATCACAAACTTGTGATGGGTTAAACGGTATTCGATTCCCCAGTAGGAAAAGTTAATAGACAACATTTTTGTTTTAAGTTACTTTTTATTGAGTAATTTATTCATAGGGAAACATAATCACTTATCATGTTGACTTTCAACTTTTACACAAACTCATATTTTCTCCAAAAGACGAGTATTTAGGAAGACCTGTTCACATTAAGAGTACTATAATAAACTTCTAGAGATTCACCTAATCTACAAAAGAGAACTATATACTTCCCATGTCTTTAGACCAAAACCAAAATGGTTAGTATAAGGTCAGATAATCCAGAAACGGATAACCCATTAAAAAGAAAATATATGCTTAATCTCCAAAATTTGTCCAACAAAACCCAAAGTTCAACGAGGACCATTTGATAATCATTTTTTCCATAAAATTCTTCAAAGTAAAACAAACTAAGATTGAAACCCAAATATTTTAAGGATTTAGTCACATATTCTTCAAAGTTAAATCGTATCATTTATCTCCAAACAACATCAGTTTCTCTTAATGTCTCGAATTGAAAAGTAATTAACCTAATCACATATCCTCCATGATAGGTTAATAAATATCCATATATAACCCAAAATCAACATACTATAAATTCATAAAATCATCTAACTAATAAGAATCAGTCAAACTAACCAGGGACTTCATGTAGTCCAGTGGTAGGCGATAAATACCAGTCGCACTTTGGTTGTGGGTTTGATTCCCAAAGCTTTGTCCGACGCGACGGGTTGTCACACGGTCTGCATGTTGTCCTTTTTCCAAAACTATATAATTTTCAAATAATTCCCCAAAAAAGGATAAAATCATCAAAAATAACCATAACATAATTTAACCTCAATTTTATCTCATGCCTTTCACTTCAATCATAACATATAGTAACTCATAATTACCTCAAAATTAAGGAACATATAATCCCAAATAGTTCTTTATAACTATGTCCTCAAAAGAAAAGATAACTATTCCTTGAATAAAATTTTCCTATATTAAACATCAGGGTTACACATAATATAAAAAGTATTCTAATGTAACCCCATCATCAAAAGAGACTTAATACTCTTAAGAGTTTCACCATAACTCTTGAAGCCCTTATATGTTCACATATTACTCATTCAACATTCTTCATGATCCATTAACCATTCCTTTCCAACTTATTCCGAAATACCTCTTTCCTACAAACAAAATCATGAATCATATCCTATGATTCCAAAATAGGAAAACAATAGTCATGAAATAATACATACCTTTGATTGGTCATTGTCAGTTTCTTCATCCTCAATCGGAATGGAACTAGGTATTAGTAAACGAACATTTGTACGCTCTTGGTGACCCCATTTACAAAACTTCTTCATAGGACATGTGTTTGCATAATGACCATGCGCACCACATTTAAAACATTCAATTAATCCCTCAGAAATAACTTCTTTCACTTTCCTCGAGTCAACTGGATGCTTCCTTTTTCCATGGCAGGTTCTTGCTTTATGACCTTCATTTCCACATCTATAGCATATTCCTGTCCCTTTGAAACATTTTCTTAGGTGTTTCTTTCCACATCTTTGACACATAGGTTTTTGAACACACTTACCTTTATGATTATTACCTGTACTTCCGTAGGGATTTGTTTCTCGCATATATGATGCCTTAGAGAAATAACCAAGGTTTAGGTGGTGAATCATGACTCCAGATAGTTGGTTGAGGATAATCACAAGAGTTCTCATTGCAGCTCCAATATCATTCAGTTTCTTGCTCAAAAAACTGTCACAGTTTCCTTCACATCCACTGTTACTTTGGTGCCTTCTAGATCCATCCATTTACTAAAACCAAAAGTTCAATGTGAGTATATCAAAATAAACCATCATGTACTAATGAGGAAGATAAACAATAAGATATACTTACTCATTCACATTATATAAAACTAGGACTCTTTCTGAAATCCTATCCATTATGGTAATTCCACTTATGCTTAATGAATACCCTAACCTCTAAAGTTATCTAAACCGACCTTTGATGCCAACTATAAGGACCCAGCCTTAAACCTAACTTAATCTTGAGTTATTACAAGATTACACATTGAAGATCTTTTCAGGTTTAGAGTTTTAGAGAATTAGATCATGAAACTTGCATTACATTCCACATTTAAACAAAGTGGTTACATAAAATACAGTATTCATTATTCCCATCAACGGAAACATAATGAAAATAAAACATGGATTCTTTCCTGACACATCCTTGAAACTATCATCACATCATGTACCTTTCCCTTGACCTGTGAAAAACATTTCAAAAACTTGGGATGAGCATAAAAAGCTCAGTAAGGGTTATAAAACTATGGAAAGGAAACATGAGTTCATATATACATAAGTATGAAATCATACTTTTCCGATAAAACATAGTCACTTTAACATAACTCATCAAACCATGAATAAATCATAGAAATCATAAGACATAAAGGTAACTTGAGGCATTCATAACATTCTTACGTAGGGAGTAACCCTCTTGGTTACGTTTGGAATACCCATCACAATAAATCTCTTCGGAGAAACCTTAACGTTTCACTCCTTTGCGTTACACAATGCATTGGAGAGCTATATCGGGCTCACCCGCCCTTAGTTTATCACGGAACCAACCGTCTTTATAATAATTTCCAAGAACATCAACATAATCGTATCACAAAAAACATGCATAAAGGAAACATAACATTACCACCTTTCAATCACAAGATATCAATACAACACATTGATATAAAAACATTATGAAAACCATTTTCAATACTAAAATAAAATAAAAGTAAAACATGGTATTTATTTTTCTTTAAAAAAATTATGGCTTCTAGAGGAAGCCGAAACTCAAATAATGGTCACGGCGGCGGAGAAGTCGTTGTCGCCGCATACGTACGACAAAAAAAATTCCCTTTTGTCGTTTAGTAAACGCTTCATATAAAAAAATATTCCTTTTGAATAAACGTAAAAGTCAAAGGGGTTTATACACCATATAAAAGAAGGTTGTATATAAAACACAATATTCCTCAATGAAAGGAGATTGAGACGAAGTCCCATACAAAGACGGTATCCTTAGTTTAAGGATAAATCAATTACATAATTACGTGTGACAAAAAAATACACCAAATATAAGTCTATATTAAGTGTAAAATAATCAAAGGTCATTCACACATATTCAAAGGATGAAATATTCAATAACTACATGTTGAACCCAAAGAAATTGAAATTGGGTTAAGAAGTTCCCTTGACAGCCAAACGACGTCACATCAAAATGAGTTGATGAGAGACAAAAAAAAGGTATCTCATCACTTGGACATTAAATTTACATCAATAAGGATATATGAGGACATATCCCAACATAACAATATGTAAATTAAAATACCCAACAAAAGAAGTCTTTTAAAAAGAGGAGGGTGAAAGGTTCCCTTACCTACATGGGTATCTGTCGAAACATACGCCTCGTGAAAGAAGGACAATACAACATTTATGTAAATACTCATAAAAGAAATTATATTACACAATGAGTAAAATAATGGGCATTACATACACCACTCAAAGGAAATTGTGTAAAATGTAGCATAAATCTCATGGGAATAAAAGTGAGATGAAAAATCCCTTATGAAAATTCGGCAGCCTAACGACGCCACTCAAAACTTCCAAAATGGATTGATGAAAGGAAATAGGGTCTCTCATCATATGAACATAATAATTACAGTAGGAGTAATATAAAATATCATCCCAATCATAATATAGATGAGCTTAAAAGGAATGACAAAAAAGAGTGTACTTAAAAAGAAAGAGAGGTGTAGGATCCCTTACCTCAAGTCCAACTTGTCTTGTTTGTTTCTTTATATTCCTGAATAATAAATATTAGACAATTAATAATTGCCTAAGTACCTCCTTTAGAGATTATTATTCAGTTCATATCACATATTATAATGTTATAATAATTGTTTAATAATGTTAGTTCATATCAGACGTTTTTGCCAATGTTTTGTACATGAGTCAAAAATGAACTTGTTTGAAAAAAGATTTCCCATGTAGTTATAAGTAAATAATTTCCCGAATAGTATTAATGATTAAAATATCATATATATCCATTAAATATTCATTTTATTCTATTCCATATCATTTGGAGATAAAAACGAAAAGCACCGTTCATGGAGACGGTAGGCCGTATGTACGCATGAACGCTACTTTCATTTTTTGTCATATTAATGGAATTAAAACAAAATGAGAGAGATATATATATATGTTATAATTACAGAATTATATCCATAATTTAGATGTAATATATTACATATATATCCATTATATATATGTACTTATAACATTACATAACATTTTGAGATAAGAAATGAAATGTACCGTTCATGGAGACGGTAAGCCATACGTACCCATGAACACTACTTCCATTTATATTTCATATTAAATGGAATTAAAACATAATGATACATAATATTATTGTAATTACAGTATGTTATCATATATAATATCATTAAATATATCCTTTATACATACCACATATGGTATTAACGAATCAAATCACTTTGAGGGGGTGGTAGTCCGCACTTCCTTAAATGAAGATATCGCGTTTACCCATAATGGAAACCATAAAGGTATGACCAATATGTAAAATACAGAAGCTTGAGGAAAACATAAACATATTATATATCATATATAAATATAGTGTCATCTTAATGGCCTCCTTTTAAGGTGATAGAAGAATGTTGAACAATCATCGTTTCAGGAGGCAGAAATTCGCCATCCACAGAAACAGTATGTTATTTAACCATTAGATGTAGGTGTGTGAAAGTGTAGCTCGAATCCTTCTTATAAAAACATCCTAGTATATTTATGATACTGGAGTTTTTACAAAAGAAATGAATAAAAAGAGTTTAGGGGGTTGGAGAAGCAAAATAAAACAAAAGGACTCAAGTGAAGAAATTACCTTAAAATCGGGTAACTCCCTTTGGTTTGAGCTCAAAGGCTTCCTTGGGAAGACTTCTGCCCAAAGTGATGCTTCAAGGAGTAAGATAGGGAACTGGAGAGACAAAATGGGCAGAGTTTGGCTTAGCCAAAGGCTTTGGGAGTGTGGGTAAAAAGGTAGAGGTGGGGGCCTTTTATAGGAGGAGAGGAGGGGCACTCTTGGAAGGTAAAGAAAAGTCACTTTATTTTAAAATGGTATTCGGATTTAAGAGGTCCCACATTGATGTGTTTCTAGGATAAGGTGATAAGGGTTCGAAATACACTCATACAATAGGGTTTGGACATGTTTAGTTCTTAGATATTACATTATCTTTCAATTTTATTTAAATCGTTAAATAACGAGGTCATCGCTGCATCATCATGATGTCATAAATAATTTAATTTATTTAATGTCTAAAAATTAGAAAAAAATACTATAATGTATGAAAGATTTTTATCTTTCCAATTAATATTTATAGTCAAAAATCTGATTTGTATAACCCCATGTTAAAATTGTATTAGTAAAATATTTCATGTTTGTCTCATTTTTACATTAACTTTAAATAAAAAGATATTAATGTCATTTTCCAAACAAAGTGGCTTCATGGGGTCCCCAAGTTGTCCCATGGGTTGTCTTGGTCGGCCATGATACATCCAATGAGGTTAGGACATGTGTCAAGTTAATTTCATATTATTAAAACATTATTTTTACCTTAAACAACACTAATTACCTCTAATCGCGATTAAAAACTTAATAAGTTACTATTCACCAAAAAATTATTTTTATCCCATTGAACCACATTTTACTTCTTAATGACAACCATGTGTGTTGGATTTTTGAAATTCAAAACACAAAGATGGAAAAATTTCATTTAAACGGAAAAATCAGTTTTTATAAGTACCACTTAGTGGTTTCACTATTCATCAAAATTGAAGTTTTTCAGAAAAATCCCAAAAATTCACCCTAAGATATATTTGATATTCCGAATTCAAAAATACAGTCTATTTTACAAAATTCAAATCATATAAGTCAGATTAATTAATTTAATAATTAATTCCCATTGTCAGAGAAAATAGAGTGTTTTTATGAAACAAAAAGTATTAAAAGATTGACACTAGTTTAAGTCTGATTTCAAAGTGAAATTAATTCCAATGACCACTATTGGATTTAATGGTAAAAATATATTATAATTTCACTTTAAAACCAATTCAAAAGATAATCTAATCATATTAATAAATTAGATTAAAAAGAGGTTTTGAATTAAAATACAACATTTTACACTATTCATTAAAAAATGAACTTTATCAGAAAGAATACAAAAATTTACACAAAGTAAATTTTGATGTCCCAATTCATAAGAAGAGTTTTATTTGGTCCAAAAAGATGTATAATATTGGACAATACTATATTTAATGACGGTTCTCCATCAAAAGGTGATAAGTGAACCTTTAGTGAAAACTAGGGCATATACGCCTAAAATTTAATTCTTTCCGTATTTTATGCCTTTATCTTTTATTGGATAAATGTAAAAACATTTAAAAACATATATAATCATATTTTAGTTATTTCTATCCATTCCCTCCAATACAACGACTAGACGTTAACTACCATTTAAAATAATATTATTTTATTATTAGAGTGCAACGTAAGATTCCCAAAAAACTCGTTGTTGTGTGTTGGGTACGCCATCGAGCATAGCGTACCCTTTAAAGTCATATTAATATTTTATTCACAAATATGGATAAATATTAAAATGTCATATTCTTTATTTACCTGGGGTGTTACAAGATAATTACGTAAAAACAAACTCAGATAATGAAGAGAATGTAGAATTAACCCTTACTTTGTACATTTCCATAGTCGAGGGAATATTAACCTCGTGTATAATAGTTAAATCATTGTTATTAAATTATACAAGAACTATATACAAAAATATGATATCATATAAGAGCTTCCAATATTGCTTTTTTAATGATATTTCAGTAGTATCATCGTTTCATGTGTTAACTGATTAGTTTTATTTTATAATTTTTTTAAGTAAGTAATGCTTTTTTTGTATAAGAAAAATATTATTCATATTAAGAATGATATTAAGTCTTTAAACCTTTTTTTTAATCATCAAATTAAAATTAGTTTTGAATGGATATGATGTGGAATGAATGTAATCACTTTCATGGTGATGGTAATCCGTACGTACGAACGAGCCACAATATCATTCTTTTGAAATCAAAATACTATATAATTAGATGGAATATCATATATAAATAATTATTATCATTTTAGATTTATTATTTACATAATTTATACTCATTATTATACCCATCCAAATGATGATGTATTTGAATAACAATCTACACCACTAAGTAGAGACGGTAATCCGTACGTACGCACGTATAGTGGATTTTTCATTTATAGGATGGTTAGAATAATGAAAAAGTTTGTACCATTTTTTTTAATAAAATCAAATTATATAAATGACACTATATTTATAATTTTATAATGGAAACAAAAAAGAAAGAGGAAGTGGAAGAAGAAAAAAACATGAAAGAGATGATGAAGTA
This sequence comes from Viscum album, assembly GCA_963277665.1. Classification (NCBI taxonomy): domain Eukaryota; kingdom Viridiplantae; phylum Streptophyta; class Magnoliopsida; order Santalales; family Viscaceae; genus Viscum; species Viscum album. The sequence continues at coordinate 1,212,128,867 of OY728150.1, read as the reverse complement.
TTTACCACTTCTTTGGGTTCTTCCATTTGATTTAATAAAAAGGGCTCTTTTGGTTGGCTTTAAGACCAAAGTAAGGAATCTAGGATTAAGGGGTAAATTTTGGAAGGATATTTGGGATGGGTTTGGCCAAGCCAAAAGTCTTTGGAGGTGTGAAATTAAGAGAAGGGGAAGTTACCTTTTATAAGAGAGGTGAGGGTCACTTTAGGAAAAACTTTAAATATTATTTTATAATAAAACCATTTTTGGTTTCTAATTTGTCAAAAATAAATTATTTAAAGTCTAATGTGGGGATGGGTCAACAAACTCTCAACCAATAGGTTTTAGACAGGTTTAGGTCATCATATTAACCTTATCTTTTAGATTTAACTCTTAGTTAAATAGTTTGACATTTACCTTGTCTCTTTGTATTTTATATTATATGGTTAATAGAAATACTATAAACTTCCAAGATAACCCCAATAGGTTAATTGATGACATATATAATATTATTAAGGCTATTTGGATGAACCTTAGATTTTTAGGAATATTATATCAACCAATAATTTATTATTTGTTTTAAAAACTCAATTATGTCAATTTTGACATTATTTAATGAATGATTTTTGTTAAAGTCATAACTACATAATAATATAGAAATAAATTTATATTTTTCATAGTAACATGTCATATTACCCTATAAAATTATTATAATTAATCAAAAGTCTCAAATTACATTTATTTTGATATTTATAATATCAATTATTTTAATATTTCGTTACTAAGGTAATTACTAGGCCATCATTCTGTCATAAATAAATTAAATTATATAATGTATAAAAATTATAAATATAATATCATTATGTAGGAAAAAGTTTTAGCTATCTAATTAATATTTATAGTTTGATTTATATTATGTATAACTCTATATTAAAAATTTATTAGTTATTAAACATTGAATTTATATCTTTTAACTCTTCTTTAAATAAAATAATAATAAATTTCTTAATCTAATACATGTGGACCACAGAGGTTCTTATTTTATTCCTAAGGTTGTTTATGGTCGAATTATAAATATCCAATAGAATTAGGGAATGTTTTATGGTAATTATGATATCATTTTTACCCTTAATTACCCTATTTACTTTTAACTGTAGTAAATAAAAGTAAAAAAAGTTACTATTCACCAAAAATTATTTTTATCTTATTGAGCCACATTTTAATTACTAATATTAACCATGTCTCTTGGATTTTTTAAATTAATCCAAAAGAAGTGGTAAAATTATGTTTTATTTGAATTTGCAAATTCGCTAGGAGGTGGGTAAAAGATGGTAAAAAGTTCAACAAAAAATTTCTATATCTAAACAAATTATAGAATGACTAAAATAAATTACATTGAACATATGAAGGTATTATGAATCTATTTTGACATAATTTTTTTTAAATAAAATAAATAATTATTTCCATAAAAAGTCAATTTTAAACAATAACTCAGTGTTTTTCACCATTCATCAAAAATTGAATGTTTTTAGAAAAATACCAAAAATTCACCCTAAGATAATTTCGATATTCCGAATCCAAAAATGAAGTGCATTTTGAAATATTTTTTTTAAAATTTCAAAAGGTGGGTATTACTATTCATAACAGCTAGTTTGATTGGTCGCGGTGTGTTAGAATCTCGAAGTTGCGTACAATTAAAGGTATTGCATTATTCAAAAGGAAATGTACTGTGTAAGCTTGGGGAGTTACATTCATCCCTCCTTAAAATGATTTCGCCCTCTAAATTTTTATAATAATACCACACAAAAAAATTCTGGTGGTTCTTCACTATATGTTCATATGGTTCCCATGTTTCCTCTTCCATCTTTTGGTTTCTCCATAGAACTTTTACCAAACGAGTTGTCCGGTTTCTCAGCACTTGTTCTCTAGTATTAAGAATTTTGGAAGGCTCTTCACAATAAGACAGATTAGGTTCCAGTTCAATTTCGTCATAGGTGAGTATAGAAATTGGGTTAAGTATGTATTTTCTCAATAGTGATACGTGGAACACATACTGAACCTTGGAGATACTTGGCGGCATTTCCAAACGGTAAGAAATATCCATAATTCATTCTAGAACATTGAAAGGTCCGATGTACCTGTAACTCAATTTATCCTTCTTATCGAATCTTATAACTATGTTCCTTGGAGATATCATCAAGAAAACATGATCTCCAACATGAAATCCCAAATCCTTCCTTCGGATATCGAAATAGCTATTCTGTCTACTTTGTGCTACATTGATGTGGGTTTGGATAACCTTCACCTATTGCATCATTTACTCAACATGTTCTAGGCCTATGAGTTTCCTGTCACCAACATCATCCAACAAGTTGGTGTGTGACATCTCTTTCCATATAACGCTTTATATGGTGCCATCTGAATACTTTAATGGAAGCTATTGTTATAGGAAAATTCTACCTGTGGTAAATATTGATCCCACATACCTTGAAAGTCAAGTGAGAAAGATCTCAACATGTCTTCTAAGGCTTGCATCACGAACTAGCCTGGGGAGACCCCGAACTGATCACCCAAGCATGTCTGCGACATGTCCCGAGGGGCGTTCCCGATCCCCATGGGCTGGCAACTAGTGTTGGCCATCAAATTAAACATGAGCGAACAATTTAATCCCAAGAGATAAAACCAGGACCTGATAAATAAATAGAACAAATAGAGCATGTAGCAAAATGACAACTAAAACTTAAATAAAAAAAGAACTGATCCAAAAACAAAGTATCATTAAAATGAAGAAAACTAGATACAATACCCCGCTATAATGATCTCCATGTGACCCCTTGGTCACCTCCAACCAAAATCCCAAAACTGCTCCCACATGAGCATCCACTAAGAAAAATCATGAACAACAGCTGTACGCGCAACTGAAATGCAAAAGGATAGGCGTGAGCACAAAAATGCTCAGTAGGGATTCCAAAAGTAAACCACTGAATCCAAGTGTCTTCTAACCCAAAGTTGTTCGATGACACATGTTTGGAAATACAATTATAAAAATAAGGTTTTACCATTTAAACAAAATAACACATCTCTCCCACTATGAGAACTACCCCACACAATATATTATTTCAAAAATAGTTTACAATTTTATAAACAGAACCAATCAAGTAATATTATAGCTATGAAAAAGAGATAAAGGTAAACAATACAAGCTAAAAATAAACTACTGTATCAGAAAAAAAACAAGAAATACAAGCTATATATAAACCAATGTAGTAGAAAATAAACAAGCCATACAATCTATATTTAAACCAATGTAGAAGAAAATAAACAAGAAATACAAGATGTATATAAACCAATTTAGTAGAATATAATCAAGCAATACAAGCTATAGCCATGAGAGATCCTGAACATCCCTAGAAAACCCCTGGACACACTCGGTTTGGAACCACCTTCTGTCATATGGTGAGGCCCCATAGTCTATACCCACTGATCGCCCTCGTGACAAAATCAGCGGCAAATCCCACCTGGCCTCTCTCTCTACCAGGGGGCACCGACCCGTCTAATCGGGGCTGGTGAACAACCGTCACTTGATAATCTATAAGACGCCCAGGAACCCATGGTGGTTAAAGTAATATTGTGTAAGTAGGAGGACCTCGCACGCGTGACTCTTCTCAACGAACTTGCCTACCCCAAGCACAGACGCTTCTTATACATTCACCCTTAAAAGTTTACACTAGATAGGAGCGCCCCGTATACTTATTCAGTTCTTTCACATTCAACAAAGTGCCAACTAGGATGCTGTAACATATAAACATTAAAACACTTCAGAAAATTTTTACGGTTTCAAATCGATCACACACATTTATTCAAAATATCTTTCAAACACCACTCTTACATTTACAAAACCAAATGGACCCTTAAGTTCTGAAAACACATTCAAGCACTTCACAATTATCAAACATGATTTTACCCTTTTTTGACCCACACCAAAACATGTTTTAAACTGACAGATGAAACCTTAATGAACACATTATAAACCATGATTTCCAAAATACATAAAGCAACACTTTACAAAAATACATTTAAAATACTTATTAGAAACCACTCAATGGGGGCCAAATTTATTTGAAAACAAAAATCTATTTATAAGACTAAAATTCCAAGAAAACACCAATTACCTTAAAACCATAACTGGCCACCTACGTTATTTATAGAACATAAAACAATCAAAAAAACATTATAACCATTCCTCCACATTTTATCATGTTTAGTATGTTATTCCAACATCAAACCATACATAACTGAAATCCTCTTTTGATATTAAACAGACACCAAGAAAAAATTTTAAAGTCTTGCCTCAAAAACCACCACTTGCCCACATTATTTTAAAGGAACTCTGAATAAAACATTGAATTCATTAAACCATTACAAATGTGTTTTAACACAATAACTAAGTCATAACACAACTGGGCCATGTTCATTAATAAACAATTTCGTTGAAACATAATAACATTGATACATTTCATAAGGGACTATTTTCTTCTTAAATAAACATAGCCAATTCAAACAAGCTTTTTAGGTATCATAAAACTATGAAATTTAAAACAAAACTCATTTAAAACCTATTTTTAACAAATCAAATAAATTCTAAATTGCTATAATAATTTAATTCAGTGTTCCATAGAGGTGGAAAACTATTTTATAAATTTATTTAAAATTTCAAGCATCAAAGGAAAGACTTTAAGAAATAAAAACTTGGAAACACCTACTGAAGGCTCGTACGATTGGAATGAAACTTCAACGGGGAGGATAATGATGCCCAACGGAAAAAACGCACACCCTAAATTAAAAGGAAACCCAAGATACATATTGACCCAAACATTTAGGGTTTGTCCAACAATAAACCCCACATGAGATCCCTAAAAAAGAGTGAGGAGAGGAGAGAAAGGGGAAGATAACTCACTAGAAGGAATCACCGGAGGGAGGAGTGAGTGCCGGAAGGAGGAGAAGCAGCCCGAAAGAGTGTCCGAGGGGAGGGATGCTTTCTTGAGAGGGTAAGGGGAAGAGGGCCGTATGAGGGAAAAAAATATAGTTGAGGGTGTTGGGGTATAGAGAGAGGGTGATCATGATTTGTAAAAATAAAGAAGGAATAAATGGGGGATATGGTGGTGCGTGGAGAGTGTGGGAGGGATAAAAAAAGAAATTAAAATGGGGAGGGGGGGGGGGGGCGAGCGCATGAGAGTTGTGAGGGAAAAAATAAAAATAATGAGTAATAGGGAGATAAAGTGGGGGAGAGGCGTGATGTATAAAAATAATGATGGAAGAGGTGTGATTGGAGTGAGGGTGAGTGGAGAGAGGGATAAAAAAAATTCGGAAATAATTTAAAAAAATAATGTAAGGAATACATGGGGAAGGGTGGTGCGTGATGGGTAAAGGAAAAAAGGTGTGGTGTGATTGGAGAGAGGAATGAGTGGAGAGAGGTTTGAGTGGAGAGAGGTATGAGTGGAGAGAGGTTTGAGTGGAGAGAGGTAGGATAAAAAAATGGGGGAAAATAAAATGGGAGTGGGTGGGTGAGGCAAAAAAAAGGGATGATTAAAACCCTAAAAAATTCAATAACCATAACCAGAAAAAAAATTTAATAATATTTATTATTATAATAATAATGATAATAATTATAAAAAATTAAATAACAAAAATAATAAAAAAATTGTAATGTCAAAATTTATAATAATTTTAAAAATTATATAATCATAACCCCACCCTTAGTTTTCTTAATGATAATAATAATAATAAAAAATAAAAAAAATCATAATGATAATTTATAATTTTATTCATTTTCATATAAATAATAAAAAAATTGATAACAAACAAATAATAATTATAATTATATCCATTTTAATGTTAATAATATCATTAACAATTTTAATAAAAAACATTTTTATCCACGCAACATTGTTATTATTATTATTATGTCTTAACCATTTGCTTTATTTCATTCTAATAATGTTTTATTATTTTATGTAATGGGTAACTACATTGTCATCCGGGCCGACCACACGGTTACCACCAATCGTGCGGAATCCGTGCACTGATCTAAAACTCACCAAAAACATCAAATGTCAAAATAAATTAAACATCAACTCAACCCGTACCTTGACAAGACTAACCAAGGAGAAGAAATAATAAAATTAAATAATTTAAAAGGTAGGTGTGTGACAATTCTCCCCACCACAAAACATTCTACCCCCAGAAAGTCACTTAGTTGAAAGACAACCAAAACTCATGTCAATGCCCGACCAAAACTGTTGGAAGAAATAAAAACATCAACCTTACTATTTACTCTACAAGTTACACCCGACCGACTCAAATAAAATCCATAGCACAAAATAAGGGGAGAACACAAGAGGGTTCTCCCCACCACAAAATTCCCCTAATGCTAGAATTTAGAAATCAAACACACCACCCTCGGGGGGAAATGCGGGAACTCCCAACCGAACCTACCGACTTCTCCACATGAGTTGAACCAGACCACTGAGACTTAAATGAAAAACCACTACAAGGACACCGGACATACCTGGGAACCGAAAATAATTAATTCCCTATAACACCACCACCGTAATAAATAATTCCCCACACCGATCTAAAACTCCTCAACACCTCACATCTCCAAACGATCACAAAAAAATGGACCAACCCACACAAGGGCCAAAACACTTTAAAGAAAAACTAACGATTCTAGAAGTCACATTCATAAGAACACAACTACCACGACTATGAAAGGATAATCCCATTGTAGTATCACCTCAAAAAAATGAACTTACAATAGCATGAAAACAAGAACAATGTAACCCTAAATTTATTTGTTCCAAGAAGAAAGATAAAGAACCAAGTAAAGATCTCACATGCCTCTGACACACTGACTGTGCGCGGGCTTCACCCCGAGACCTGAGGATGGGGCTCTGATGACTGAAGCATCTTATGCCTCACAGTCAAACACTAGAATCCCCCGATTATAACTCCTTCCTCGAACGACACTTCCCACAAATGATCTCCCGATTACCCGAACGACCACAATCATGACAACACTTAGAAGGGATGTAGCCCGATGGATTGGAATTCCCGAACCGGCCGTACCGATGGAACATCCATAGGGATCCTGATGAACTAGGTTACAGGATCAACGAAGATAACCTCTTAGGGAAGGTTCCTCATGTATGTACTCCTCACCAGATTGGGAACCTTAAAAAAAACCAATTATCACCAACTACTTCCCAAACTCTAATGAAGATAAGACAACAAACCTCTACTGGTCCCAAACAAAACCCTTAAACAAACCCGAATTGGCACGAAACATAATAACCTAGGGAGTTCCCAACAACACAAAGACACGCTTCACCTCCCTCAAGTCATTCCACTACCTCTAACAGAACTCCAACACCTCAAAGGGAGATGACACATAAATGAACCGAAATCTATTCATGACTCATCGGCAACTCTAGGGACCTTTCTGGGCAGCATACTCTGAACATCACAGGAAACACAAAACCAAAACATGCTTTATGCCAAAACACATTTGAAATGATAACGTCAATCCAAGACAACTGGTCCAGAAGCCAATCAAATATAAACACAACCAAAACCATATTTTCCAAAATCACAATTTTCATTTAAATTTAAAAACGTCCTTATCCAACAGTCATTTTTTAAATGAAAAAACCACTCATCACAAGCCAAAAAAAATCCACTTCCCAAGGAAAAACCAATTTCCAAAACCTTTTTATATATCAAAACGCACCCAAGGTATCCTATGGACCATCACATGTGTGTACATCCATTTCCATCGACATCATCCATAAACAAGCCCCCCCACACACTTACCATACACACCCACAGACATGCGATCTTCCATAAAGAGTACCAAGGGCCACAACCTTTCCTCATCGAAACCCTATTATTTACTAAAATGATTTCAATTTTAAAACCCCCTTTACCAATTTAATATCATTTTAGAGAAAACATTTTCATTAAAAAAACTCACTTCCATTTCCAAAAGCAATCTTTCACCAACCGAAACCAAGCAAACTACAACTTACAAAGAACCACCATAATGAGAAACTATCAGTTGCGTTTAACTCGACGACATGGTAGTGATTCATGCCCCAAGCAAGCATCAATGACTAGGAGGAGTTGAACTGTGCAATCAGACTCCACATGGGTCACTACTCCATGTGAGGTCACGACATGACACCAGCCCCCTTCCATTTTTATTCCTCAATCACAAATCAAAGGAAGAAGACGCAAAACCCAAACTACCCCTAGCAACTCGGGGTTCAGAACGAGCAAGGGTTCATGACGTCCTTCCCGTACTTACCTCTCGAGTCCCGACAGTCCTAATCTCCATCTACCGGACACCCCAAATAACAAGGGCCTCCTCTAATACCATTTTGTCACGAACCAGCCCAGGGCGACCCCGAACCGATCACCCAAGCCGGTCCGCAACATGTCCCGATGGGCGTTCTCGATCCCCATGGGCTGGAAACTAGTGTCGGGCATCAAAGTAAACATGAGGGAATGATTTAAGCCCAAGATATAAAACCAGGACCAGATAAATAAATAGAAAAAATAGACCATGAACCAAAATGACAACTAAAACTTAAATAAACCAAGAACCGATCCAAATACAATGTATCATTAAAAAGAAGAAAATTGGAAACAAGACCCCGCTACAATGATCTCCGTGTGACCCCTTGTTCACCTCCAACCAAAATCCCAAAACTGCTCCCACATGAGCAGCCACTAAGAAAAATCCTGAACAACAGCTGAACCTGCAACTGAAATGGTAAAGGATAGGCGTCAGCACACAATTGCTCAGTAGGGATGCCAAAAGTAAACCACTGAATCCAAGTGTTTTCTAACCCAAAGTTGTTTGATGATACAAGTTTGGAAATACAATTATAAAAATAATGTTTTCCTATTTACACAAAATAACACTTCTCTCCCACTATGTGAACTAACCCAAACCATATATTATTTCAAAAATAGTCTACCATTTTATAAACAAAACCAATCAAGTAATATTAGAGCTGTGAAAAAGGGAGACATGTAAACTATACAAGCTAAAAATAGACTAGTGTATTAGAAAATAAACAAGCAATACAAGCTGTATATAAACAAATGTAGCAGAAAATAAACTAGCAATACAAGCTGTATATAAACCAATGTAGCACAAAATAAACAAGTAATACAAGATGTATATAAAGCAATGTGGCAGAAAATAAACAAGCAGTACAAGCTGTATCCATGGGCGATCCTGAACATCCCTAGACAACCCATGGGCGCACTTGGTATGGAACCACCTGTCGGCATATGGTGAATCCCCATAATCTATAACCCACTGATCACCCTCGCGACAAAATTAATAGAAAATCCCACCTGGACTCTCTATCTACCAGGGGGACCAACCCGTCTAATCGGGGCTGGTGAGAAACCGTCACTCGACAATCTATAAGACGCCCAAGAACCCATGGTGGTTATAGTAATATTGTATATATAGGAGGCCCTCACACACATGACTCGTCTCACCGTACTTGCCTACCCCAGACACAGACGCTTCCTATACATTCACCCATAAAAGGTTACACTGGATAGGAGTGCCCCATATACATATTCAGTTATTTCACATTCAAAATAGTGCCAACCGGGCTGCAATAACATATAAACTTTAAAACATTTCAGAAAACTATTACGGTTTCAAATCGATCACACACATTTATTGAAAATATCTTGAAAACACCAATCTTACATTTACAAAACCAAATGTGCCCTTAAGTTATAATCACACATTCAAACACTTCACAATTATCAAACATGCTTTTACCCTTTTTCGACCCACACCAAAACATGTTTTAAACTGAATGGTCAAACCTTAAAGAACACATTATTGACCATGATTTCCAAAATACTTAAAGCAACACTTCACAAAACCATATTTAAAATACTATTTAGAAACCACTCAAGGGGGGCTAAATCTATTTGAAAACAAAAATCCATTTAGAAGACTGAACATCCAAGAAAACACCAATTACCTTAAAACCATAACTGGCCACCTACTTTATTTATAGCACATAAAATAATCCCAAAAGAAATACTTAAAACATTTCCACCACATTTTAACATGTTTAGTATGCTATTCCAACATCAAACCATACACACTCAAAATCCTCTTTAGAAATTAAATGCACACCAAGAAAACATTTTAATGTCTTTCCTAAAAAACCAACACTTTCCCAAATTATTTTAAAGGAATGCCAAATAAAACATTGAATTCACTAAACCTTTACAATTGTGTTTTAACACAATAACTAAGTCATAACCCCACCGAGCCAATTTCATTAATAAAAAATGTCGTTGCAACATAATAACATTGATACATTTCATAAGGGACCATTTCCATCTTAAATAAACATAAGCAATTCAAACAAACTTTTTGGGTGTCATAAAACTATGCAATTTACACTAAAACTCATTTAAAACCTATTTTTAACAAATCAAATAAATTCCAAATTACTACAATAATTTAATTAAGGGTTCTATAGAGGTGAGAAACTATTTTATAAATTTATTTAAAGTTGCAAGCATCAAAGGAAAGACATTAAGAAAGAAAAACTTGGAAACACCTACCGAAGGCTCATGTGATTGGAATGAAACTTCAACGAGGAGGAGAATGACGCCCCATGGAAAAAACGCACACCCTATATTCAAAGGAAACCCAAGATACATATTAACCCTATCATTTAGGGTTCGGTCAACAATAAACCCTATATGAGAACCCTAAAAAAGAGTGAGGAGAGGAGATAAAGAGGAAGAGAACTCACCGGAAGGAATCACCGGAGGTAGGAGCGAGTGCCGGATGGAGGAGCAGCCGATGGAAGGAGTGCCGGAGGGGAGCGATGCGTTCTTGAGAGGGTAAGGTGAAGAGGGCCGCGTGAGGGAATAAAAATAGATTTGAGCGTGTTGGGGTATATAGAGAGGGTTGATCATGATTTGTAAAAATAAATAAGGAGTAAATGGGGGATATGGTGGTGCGTGGAGAGTGGGTGAGGGATAAAAAAAGAAATTAAAATGGGGAGAGAGGGGGAAAGTGCAAGAGAGTTATGAGGGAAAAAAATGAGTAATAGGGAGATAAAGTGGGGGAGAGGCGTGATGTATAAAGAAAATATGGTAGAGGTGTGATTGGAGAGAGAGTGAGTGGAGAGAGGGATAAAAATGGGAAATAATTAAAAAAAATAAAGGAATACATGGGGAAGGGTGGTGTGTGATGGGTAATGAAAAAATGTGGGGTGTGATTGGAGAGAGGTATGAGTGGAGATAGGTATGAGTGGAGAGAGGCAGGATAAAAAATGGGGGAAAATTAAATGGGAGAGGGTGGGTGAGGCAAAAAAAGGGATGATTAAAACCCTAAAAAGAATCAATAACCATAACAAAAAAAAGATGTTAATAATAATAATTATTATAATAATAATGATAATAATTATAAAAAATTTAATAACAACAATAATAACAAAATTGTAATGTCAAAATTTGTAATATTTTTAAAAATTATATAATCATAACAACACCCTTAATTTTCTTAATGATAATAATAATAACAAGAATAAAAATAATGATAATGATAACCATAATTTTTATCATTTTCTTCTAAATAATAACAAAATTGATAATAACCAAATAATAATTATCATTATATCCATTTTAATGATAATAATATCATTAAATTTTTTAATAAAAAAATTTTTATCCACACAACAATGTTATTATTATTATTATGTCTTAACCATTTACATTATTTCATTCTCATAATGTTTTATTATTTTATGTAATGGGTAACTACAGTGTCATCCTGGCTGACCACACGGTTATCGCCAACCATTCGGCATCCGTGCACCCATCTAAAACCCACCGAAAACATCAAATGTGAATATAAATTAAACATGGACTCAACCCGCACCTTTAAGAGACTAACCAATGCCAAGAAATAATAAAATTAAATAATCTAAAAGGTCGGGTTGTGATAGTTTGAATAGTCCGTTCTGATTGTCCATCGGTTTGAGTGTGGTAGGAAGTTCTCAAATGAAGTTCTGTATCCAGGGTCTTCTGAAGACTTTCTCAAAATCTTGAGGTAAAACAGGGATCACGATCAGAAACAGTCGATAAGGGTACACCATGAAGTCTTACAAATTCAATAATATATAGTCATGCCATACGTTCAAGCGGTAAATCTTCTCTTATAGAATCAAAATGTGCCAACTTATTAAGATGATCAATAATGACCCATATTGAATAATTCCTTCTATGTGTCTTTGGTAGCCCCATGAAAAAGTCCATCGTAATGTTATCCCATTTCCACTCAGTTATGGGAAGAGGTTGCATAACTCTTCCAGGCTGTTGCCTTCCTACTTTCACTTCTTGACAAACCTTACATCATGACACAAAATCATCAATCTCCCTCTTCATGTTGTCCCACCAAAAATGTTCCTTCAAATCTCAATACATCTTGGTGCTACCAAGGTGTATTGTGAAATCGGATCTATGAGCATCATCAAACAATTACTTTTTTAAATCAGGTATGTTAGGAACACAAAGTCTTTTCCCAAATTTCAAAATTCCATCTTTATATATAAAGTCGATCAATCTCCCATCATTCACAATTTTAATTTTCTTTTGAAACTCCTCGTCCTCAGCATGAGATTTATTTATCCTTTCCAGTAAGGATTCTTTGACAACCATTTGAAAACGTTTTTATGTTTCACCTTCAATTATTATTCCCAAATCCATCTTTACAAGATCCATGAAAATAGTATCTCTTTCAACTCTCATCTTGTTCAAAACACCATGATCTTTTCTGCTCAAAGAATTTACCACCTTATTTTCCTTCCCGGGGTGGTGGTGTATAGTGCAATCATAATCTTTGAGTAGTTCAAGCTATCGTCTTGGCCTCATGTTGAGTTATTTCTTTGAGAAAATATACTTCAAACTCTTGTGATCAGTATATATCTCACATTTTCCACCATTGAGATAGCGTATCAAAATCTTCAAAGTAAAGATTACAGTTGCTAACTCAAGATCATGAATGTGATAGTTTTGTTCAGGACTTTTTATCTGTCGTGATGCATAGGAAATAACACTATCATTTTGCATAAGGAAACATCCATGTCCTTTCTTTGAAACATCACTATAAATAAAAAACCCACCATTCCCTGATGGTAGTGTCAAGATAGAAGCATTGATTAATATTATCTTTAGTTATTCAAAAAATTCTTCACACTCTTTTATCCAAACAAATTTAACCCGTTTACGTGTGAGCTTGGTTAATGGGTTAGCCAATCGGGCAAAATTCTAGACAAAACGCCGATAATAAATTGCTAAACCAATAAAACTGCGTACCTCAGTTATACTCGACAGTGCTGGTCATTAATGGATTTCCCTTGTATATGGAGGATTAACAGAGATTCCATCCTTAGAGACAATATGTCCAAGAAAATAAATCTTATGATTCCAGAATTCACACTTGTTAAACTTCTTGTATAATTTATCTTTTCGGAGGGTTTTTTGAATGGTGTGCAAGTGATTTTCATGATCTTCATATATTTTGGAGTATAATAAGATATCATCAATAAATAACACTACAAAGTCATCAATATATTCCATGAAAAATCTGTTCATTAGATCCAAGAAAACTGAGGGTGAATTAGTCAACCCAAAAGGCATTACTGTAAACTCATAATGCTTGTACTTGGTACAAAATGATTTCTTCAGAATGTCATCCATTTTCACACACAATTGATGTTATCTAGATCGAAGATATATCTTTGAAGAATATTGAGCTCCATGAATTTGGTCGAATAAATCATAAATACGAGGTTGGGGATACTTTTTTTTATTGTTATATCATTTATCTCTATGTATTCAATGCACAACCTTATAGATCCATCTTTCTACTTAACAAAAAGAACCGGGGCTCCCCATAGAGAAACACTAGGTTGAATAAATCCCTTATTACTCAATTCTTCAAGTTGTTTCTTTAGTTCCACTAATTCCATAGTGGCAATTCTATAAGGTTTCTTCGATATGGGCCTTGAACTAGGAATTAAATAAATGGAAAACTCAATTTCTCGTTCTAGAGGATGTCCGAGTATATCTTCTGAAAACACATCAAATTATTATTGCACAATTGGTGCATCCTCTTTTTGAACATTTTTTCCCGCACCCATAGTTATTTAATTTTCTTCCTCCCAAATAATTTAATTTAGTTGATCTACTAGTGGTAGATCTTGATATGAATTAGGGGGTGACGTTTCTGATCTAAAGATAAGGTACTTCTTATCATCATCTTGAATTGTAACCTCCTTCTTATTACAATAATTTTTGGCATCATTTTCTGAAAGCCAGTCCATATCAAGGATTATATCAAATTCAATCATGGGTATGATGATAAGATTAGCAGATAAAGAACATTTATATTCCCTAATGGGAACTGATTCAAAAAACATTGTTGCAATGATACTTCCCATAGGTGTTTTGACTAACAACTCCCATGTTATGTTAAATTGAGAATATCTAATTTTCTTAGAAATCTGGGAAGATCTGAATTAATGCGATGATCCAGAATCTAATAAATCATTTTATAGTCTTGAAAAACCCATTAAATTACCTTCCACCACATCTTTCAGAGCTTCAACCTCAGTAGTAGTGATATCATAAGTTGGGCCTTGATCCCTTGGCCTTTTCTAAGTTAAGTTTCCCTGATGCTTAGAACCTTTATTTGCATAATGCCCCCTTTTCTCAACAATTGTACCATTCAACCTTGATGATCTTTTTCTTCCCTTTGCAATCACAAGCATGGTGGCCTTTTTCACAATAGTCATAATAGACACCCATTACCTTCAGGAATGTAATGGAGTGATTTTTCCCACATTTACTGTAGGATGGATATCCATCTTTTCCTTTCTTCCCTTTATTTTCATTTCTAGATTTTTCAGTAGATCTCTTCTTGTCTTTCTTTTCATTGAAGTTATAAGACATAGAGAATTAATTTTTTGTCTTGATAGCGCATGAGACAATATCTTCGTATGATAAGAAGGACTGTGAGACAAATTCTCGCTGGAGAAATGGTTTTAACCTATAAAAGAATCAATCAATCTTACTACTTGGGTTACGTGTATAATATGTTGCCTTCCTTCTATCCTTGTAAAGTTAGCCTCATAATTTGTGACATTCTCATCCTCTTTTTTCCTCATACTCAAAAAACGTCTTTCCATATCCACTCGATGGTCATGAGGAAAGTATTTTTCAAAGAAAATCTCTTTAAACTCCCTCCATTCCATTCTTGATACTTCTTCATGTTCATTTGTGTTTTGAATCAATAACCACCATTGATCAAAATCTCCAGTGAGGTGATAAACATCCATGATGACTTTTTTGCTTTTGCTACTCCCCAAAGCATGAAATATTTCCTCTAATGAACTTATCCATTTTTTTGCTACCAATTTATTTTTACTCCTATATATTGTTGGTGTTTGTTGCCTCATGAAGCGAACTAACACTGATCCTCCACATTGTGGATCAGGGTGCCCTATACAGGTAAGGTTATTATTCATAACATGAGTGAGTTGTCCATGTATGGTGACAATCTGATCAGAACTAAGTGTATCACTAACACCACTATAATTAACTTGAGTAGGAGGGAGGTCCCTACATGTATTATGTGCGTTGATATGGTTTTCATTCCATCCACTCGGCGTGATATCTATACAGAGGAATACTATAGATTAGATTATGAATTGAAATACATAAATCCAAACATGAAAAATACTTAACATAAATGGAGAAGTTTGTGGATACAATCCATAATAAAAAAATGTGTTCTTTGATGAAGTATATACTCATAAATCCTTCATAATGGTTTTTGGGGAAAATGAGAATTATCCTAAGCATATCCCCTTGGATTTTCATAACCAAGAGTGCAACAAGGCTCGTTGTTGTGCACCAGTTCACGTTCAAGTCTAGCTTAAAGCAGTGTTTTTAGGTTTTACCCCTACGTACAATTGTGCTAGAGTAGTCTTTACCTACTCGTATCTAGACAAGGATGTATTTCTTAGAAATCTCAAAAAATCTCTACAATAAAAAAATTATATGATGTTATTCTATAATAATCCTCTAAGTCTATATTAGGGTAATGTGCTCTAATCAGAGATTATCTAAATCTAGTTTACAAGGCTTGTACTAAACTTTATATATTACCAACTGTAACGCACCGACCCTAGTTACCTAGAGTCAGTTTATTATTACATAACATTAGCATGATCACAAAAGATCAACTATCAAAAGACCGATTAGTTTAGTAGCCTTGGAAATAATAGATACATTCATAAGTTTTACATTAAATTATAAAATGAAAAAATAAAACTAAATTTTCTCCATAGGACACACTCATATCCTTTAGACCATCCCTACAGTTCAGTCATAATATACATCTTCACATCCCAGAAAAAATAAAACATATAAAGGGGTAAGCTCAGATGATCAGTAAGGATAACAATATAGCAGAAACTATTATATATAAGCATAAACATTTAAGGCAATGTATAAGACTAAAACAGAATCCTTTTAAACATGAACATCAGAAAAATATGGTAAAGATAAAATAAAATAATTCCATTTACTTATTCACATAGATATTTTACAAGTCTAATAATCACATGTAATACCAATAGCCACTTTCATAATGAGGGAATGCATAATGTCGGACTTTAATTTCTATGTCAAGGTCTCATGCCATGACCTAGGGGCTAACTGTTACCGAACCTCAACCCAGAGAGACTCTGTAACCAGACTCCAACCAGGAGAGCCTCTGTAACCGGACTCCAACCCGGAGTGCCTCTGTTACCAGACTCCAACGTGGAGATACTCATTAATCGGACTCCAACCCGAAGGGTTTGCTATAACTGGACTCCAACCTTGAGCTTTAAATTTTACCAGTCCCCAACCTGAAACATAGTAGTCCAACACATTCATCTTAAAAATATGTTGAAATATAACATAAACATTTATATTAAAACTAGCATACAAAATGTCAATAATTTAACCATAATCCATGATTGGAATAAAAATAACTCATACAAAATAAAACATATCACAAAACCTTATGTACAATATGGAATAATTTTATCATAATAAATCAACTTCAAACAAGTGTAACATTTATCAGAGGATGTTGACATAGATGAAATAAAAACTATTTAAGGGAAATATCTCTTTCTATTTTGAAATCATTTAAGAGCCACATAATTATAAATAAATTCTTTATTTTGAATATATTTTTATAAGCTTTTAAGGGACTCTTAGATGATATTATACTGGCAGAAAATAGCTACACCCACCGTATAAGTTAAAAAAACATTCATACCTTAAATTTGTAAAAAAACTCATAAAGTAGCTTTTTTGGAAAATGACAGAAAGATTTCTTTTCAAAAACATATAAGGTCAAATAAGGGTATAAATGAATTTAACCCATTGTCTGTTAAATATTAATAATGTTTTAAAATACATTTTAATGAAAACATAGACGTGGATGATAAATAAGTCCCTGTAGATAATTATGTATAAACAATCTCGGATAATAAAGATATTATAGAATTAACCCTTACCTTATAATTTTCTTTGGTCGAGGATATGTTAACCTCCTCTGTAATAGTTAAATAATTGTCATTAAATTATAAACGAACTATATAGATAAATATGATATCATATATGATATTCTAATATTTCGTTGTTAATGATATTTCAGTGGTATGATCGTTTTGGGTGTTAACTGATTCATTTTCCACTATATGTTTTCTTACTTAAGTAATGTTTATTATGGATATGATTTGTATTATTCATATTTAGAATGATATTAAGTCTTTAAACATTATTTTTAATCATCAAATGGAAATTATTCTTGAATGGATACGATGGGGAATGAATCTCATCACATTCGTGGAGACGGTAATCCATACGTACGCACGAGAGACAATATCATTCTTTTAATATTAAAATCGTATATAATTGGATGGTATATCATATATACATAATAATTATCATGTTATATTTATTATTTACATCATTTATACTCATTATTATACCCATCCAAATGATGAAATATTTGAATAACAAACTACACCATGACGTGGAGACTATAATCCTTACGTACACACGTATGGTGACTTTGTCATTTATAGGATGGATAGAAAAATGAATATGGTTGTACAATTTTTATAATAACATAAAATTATATAGATGATTCTGGAGTTAATATTTTAGATTGGAAAAAACAAATAATGTGGAAGTGGAAGAAGAAATGAACTCGAAAGAGATGATGAAATATTTACCTCTTTTTCGAGTTCTTCTTTTTTATTTGATCAAAAAGGCCCATTAAGTTGGCTTTATGTCCAAAGAAATTAGTCTAAGATAAATGGAGAAATTTTGGCAGGATATTTGGGCAGCATTTGTCTGAGACAAAAGGCTTTGGAGGTGTGAAATTAAGAGAAGGGGAATTTCCCTTTTATAAGAGAGGTTAGGGTCACTTTAGGAAAATCATGAAATATTATTTTATAACAAAATCATTTCTGGTTTATAATGGCTCAAAAATAAATTATTCAAAGGAAAATGTGGGGATGGGTCTAAAACCTCCCATCCAATAAGTTTTAGACAAATTTAGGTCATCATATTAACCTTATCTTTTAGATTTAACTCTTAGTTAAATAGTTTTACATTTAACATGTCTCTTTGTATTTTTGAATTATATGGTTAATAAACATTCGATAAACATCAAAGAGAACACCAATAGGTTCCTTAATGACATATATAGTATTATTAAGGCCATTTGGCTGATCCTTATATTTTTAGAAAAATTATATCAACCAATAATATAGTATTTGTTTTAAAAACTCAAATATGTCAATTTAGACATTATTTAATAAATGATTTTGGTTAAAGTCCTAAAAACATTATCACTTAGAAATAAATGAACATTTTCAATAATAACATGTATTATTAACCTAGAAATTAGTGGAATTCATCAAAAGTCTCAAATTACATTTATTTGGATATTTATAGTTTGAATTATTTTAATATTTCATAATCAAGGTAATTACTGTGTCACCATTGTGTCATAAATAAATAAAATTATTTAATTTTTAAAAATTATAAATAAAATATCATTATGTATGAAATCATTTTAGATTTAAAAAGAATATTTATATCGGATTTATATTACGTATAAATCTATTGAAAAAATAGTTTAGTTATTAAACATTGAATTTATCTCTTTTAACTCTTATTTAAATAAAATAATAATAAATGTCTTAATCTAATCCAAGTGGAACAAGTAGGTTCATATTTAATTTCAAAGGTTTTTTATTTCTTGAATTATACTTATCCAATAGAATTAGGACATTTGTTAGGGTAATTATGATATCATCTATACCCTAAATTACTTTATGTCCTTTTAATCATGGTAAATAAAAGTTAAAAAGTTACTATTCACAAAAAAATTATTTTCATCTTATTGAATAAAATTTTACATTCTGATATTAACTGTGTCTCTCGGAGTTTTTTAATTCAACCCACAGAAGCGGTAAAATTATATTTTATGCAAATTTGAAAATTCTCCTAGGAGGTGGGTAAAAGACGGTAACAAGTTGAATAATTTTTTTACATATCATTATAAAATGATTCCAATTAATTAAAGTGAACTTATATAGGTATTATGTATCTATTTTGACCTAAAATAATTTTAAATCAAATAAATAATTATTTAAATAAAATGTTGGTTTTATACAATAACTCGATTTTTTTCACTATTCATCAAAAATTTAATGTTTTTAGAAAAATACCCAAAATTCACCATTAGATAATTTTGATATTCATAATCCAAAAATGAAGTCCATTTTGAATGTTAAAATTTATAAAATTCAAAAAATTTGGTATTACTATTCATAACGACTAGTTTTATTGGTCGTGGTGTGTTAGAATCTCGAAGTTGCGTACAGTGAAAACTATTGCATTATTCAAAGGGAAACATATTGTGGAAGCTTGGGGTGTTATAGAAAAATAGATATGTCGATAAATTATTTAATTATTTGGTGTCTCTTGAGGGTTATATTGTTTTTTTGAATGTATCTCCATGGAATTGTGTCATGGGTGTGGGTATGAATGGGAAACTGATCCCTAGGTACATTTGACATTTTGAAATTATGGAGAGAATTAGAGTTGTGGATTATTGTTTGGAAATTACATGGAACCTTTCCAATGTCAATGACATTTTCACATCTTTTGTTAATGAGGTATATGCCAGAACAAACACATGATATCACTTCTGATGAATTAGAATTAAAACATGATTTACATTACTATGAAGAGCCTATTTCTATCCTGGACACTAGAGAACATGTGGTGAGAAATCAAATGACTCAGCTGGTAAAGGCACATTTGAAAAAGCATAAAATTGAAGAGGCTATGTGGGAACAAGAGGAAGATATGATGATGAAATACCGAAATATTATTATGATGTGACATTTTGGAAATTACAATTGGGAAATTTTAGTAGGAGGAGAGAAAGTAAGGACCTTGAATTATATCAATGAAATTTAACATTCTAAATTTATTTCATATTGTATTAATCCCATTATATTACCTAGATAATACAATAAAAACTTTTAAAATGAATAATGTATAAAATTTAAGGTGCATCTATAAGTTAAGGAACATATACCAATTGAATAGTAAAATGAATTTTTAAATAGTAACATGAAAATTATGAATAATAACGTGACCAATATAATAGTAAAATCACAGATGAAATTATAAATAAAATTTCTGAATCATTTAAATGTAATTATGATATATTTATATCTTGATATATTGAAGTAAATGATTTAAAAATAATACATTGATTTTTTCATTTTTTCTAAGTCATAAATATTTAATTACAATTTTTTAATTAACATAATGATTTAAAATAAATTTATTTTAGTAAAATTGATTCATAAAATAATAATTTGTTTCATTATTATTATAGGATAATATTATGAGAAATTAATTAATTTGTAAAAGTGTTATAAAATCAGTTATAGTATTAAAATTAGTACTTTTTCAAATAAATGATTATTTTGTTAGAAAATAAATTTATCATATTTAGAAAACTATTTTCATAAAATTGATTCAATTTTTTAATTATACACATCACAAAATATGTATGATTAATTTTTTATATTTTTCTAAAATAGTCGAATATTTTGGTGAATAACGAAATATATTAATTTACGATATATTTACATTATAAGACAAATATAATATTCTTTGAGTCATGAATGATATAAGAACTATATTATCAAACATTAATTAATTATTTATTTATAATTATAAAACTATTCATAGTCTTGATCCAAATTAATAATCGAAAGACAAAAATAATCAAAAAACACCCCCTCATCCACTATAAATACAACCCTTCACCATCTCCTCTCCTCACAAATTCTATGATTTGAGACATGACCAATTTATTAAAAATATTATTTACAATACCCTCCAATATTTCTATGATCATTTTTCCTCAAAAAATACCAATACCAATCACCTTATGGAGGTTCTCAATGAGGAGAAATCAATAGGTAAAAATCCTCTTTCATTTCGATTATTTTTTCAATTTCTTTTCTTTTCTTATCCTTACCTCACATTTCTGGTACATAGTGACCAAATTTCTCCAAGATATTTTATATATTATAATTTTGTTATGTCAATTGTAAATCCACCGTCATGTATATTTTCCTTTTTCGTTATTTTTAATGATGAAAACATCATCTGAGAGGATCTGATTTACCGCCGTTATGGATGATGTGTTTTTTATTTTCAATTAATTCATTAATTATGGTTATTAAACCTTCTTTATGGTAAAAAAATATTTTATTATAAATATTATAAGTTATTTTGTGTTACTTAATTAGTATATATACATGATATTAATTAATAAGACAAAATTACTTTGTGACGATCGAAAATCCACCAAAATAATCTAATCGATTATCATTAATGTTCTATCAAATGAATATTCCTCATATATTAAAAAAATATGACCATTTAATAATTCTTATTTTCATTAAATTAATATAATTAATTTCTATAAAATTATTTCTAGCAAACATGGTCATCCATATACGTGTAAAAGTAAACCAATCATGAAAACCATGGAAAAGAACAGTCCTGAATGACGAAATTCAATCTCACAACTCATAAAAAAGGACATAAATGAATATAATAAAATTATAATAATCAAATATATATTTAATAGGTTTTGAAATAATTTATTAATTAATATAATTTCATTATCCAATATATTATGCGCATGTTCGGAACACTTTTAGACAAAAGGAAATGGTTTCTTCTCGTACAACCATTTCCAATCGACTTTAAATTTCCCCTACATTACACCAATTTTATTCTTCATTATTGTTATATAATTATTCTAAATAATGATTAAATCATCCAAAATAGTGTATCCATATAATTTATGATTTCTTTTTTGAGAAAATATATGTTTTACAGGGTTTCCTTCTCAATTCCTCATGATACACAAGCCGGATTAAATGGAACTTCTCAATTTCATACACACTTTTAATTATCATACATAATATATTATAAGATAGAATTATTTTTATATAATCACTAATTCATTCATTAAATAATAAATTTTTTCATTTTTATATTTTTATATAATCAATTATGAAAAATACAAATGATTTTCTTTCAAAAGATCTCTTCTTTTGGAAAGTGAAAATGGTATTTTTTAAATAATTCCTTGATGATTTTATAAGGGTGGTTTAATATATTTCAACAAATATTTTAAATATTAGGATTGGTTAGGATTGTTTAATTGTGATTATCATATAACATATTTTGTTAAATGGTTTATGATCAGTTTGACTTTAGATGTGCTATATTGACACCATTGATTAAACTACTCGTAATGTGTTGTGGGTATGTTTACAGATTGGGGAAAGTTATTTACATTTAATATGTATATTTTTTTATAATTAACCCCATTCATATAGGTAATTAATTGGATTAATTATGTAATGGGTGGGGCCCTCATTACCCCCTCGATGTATGAGCAGGTCTCACGAGGGAAAGTAGAAATGGAGTTAGCTGATACATTAACCACATATTTTCAAATGTCTTAGAAGAGGCCTCGACGGTGTGATTAAGATGTCCTAAATTATGAATTAAATCATTAATATAGTAATATTTCATAAATCATGTGAATACTATACTAGTATAATATCCATGGTTATATATAATGTTATTAATAATATGGAATTTTTTATTGAGCTTTTATTCCTACCATATTATGCTCAAGAGTATCTTTTATTAGCTTGTGTGTTTTTTATTCATCCTGAATTATTGTTTGTGTTTATGATAACATCCAGTTAATTGTTTAACATTAATGAGCATATGATCTCACTCTATTCTTATGTTTTAGTTTTCCCCTTAGATCTGAAGAAGTGTATTATGATTGAAATATAGGGATAATCTAGGAGTTGGGGATGTTACAAACAAATTTTCTATGTTATATTTTTTACTCTTAAGTTGTAATGTAAAACTTATGTTTTTTTCTGGGCTTCCAAAACAACAAAACTATTCAGTATTTCACGATGTTACATCTTTTTTTATTATACCAATGTTATTAATTGAGGTACCAGATCTAGGAAACTAGGGTGTGGGTATTTATATCTTATTTTAGTAAATTTGGTTTGTTATCCTGATGAAGCTGCACAAAGGTTTTGAGATTAAATTATTCAAACCAAGGATAAATACTGTCCCATGTCATCATATCAAGGGAATATGTTGAGTGGTTGGGAATATGAAATGATTAAGTTTAAACAAGCCTCTATTCCACATCTAAATCCACATACCACACACCCTCATGCCATGCATCCCCCACAATGGTAGCGTCAGTAGTTGATTCCACATTGGGATGAATGTAATGTTATGAAATTATAAAATTTGGAGACTGGAAGAACAATTTTTACTGCTTCTGAGATGATTTGGTTTCTAGATAAATATTTATAGCCTTGTAAAACAACTTGTTAACCCTATCAAAACCCAAAAGTCGGGACCAATTCATCCTTGATGATGAATCAATTTATTTACCTTATTACCGAATATTATGGAACACCATACATTACTATTGTTTTTCATGTATGTCCCTCAAAATATGGTTGATTCTAGGAAAGTGAATATGAGAATACGACATGAATATGTAGCATGTGTTTCTGCATCCACACTGGAGGATGAGGGGAAATAAAAAGAAGTTACCCGAAATAATTCATAGAAGTTCAATGATATGATGGTTAGAAAAAAATGTACTAGATCCATGATATCCTTCAGAAATTGTTGAAACAACCAACTATATCATTAGTCACTTCCTCTATGGAACATAACACTACATCACCATTACATCTTTATAAAGGTTATTCTTCTAAAATATACTTGGATGAAATAGACAAAAACAATAATATGATGATGAACCCATAACAAGTAAACAAGTTATCTTATACTCTCTCAGACTTGATGCCTTTATTCCATAAATGTACGAATAACATCCCTGAAAATGGTACTACAGGAGATGACTATTGAGATAAAATCCTCATCAGAAAAATAATTAATATTCTATTACATTAATTTTAATCACAAAATGTATTCCATAAATAATGTTGAATATGGACATAAACCCATGTTCTCTACAAACAATTAGTGAACTGAAGGGAGAGGTATCTCTATAAAAGGGTACATGTAAATTTGTAGTTACAATAGAACTCAGTGTCTCATACATGTCCCTACATGATCTATTTATGCTAACAAAATAAATGAGAGATCCCTGCATCAGGCCTATCCAGAAAAGAAATTTCCAACACATATTATAGGGGTCTTCCCGAATTGATCATCCAAGAAGACCGATTATAAGGGTGAAATTTTTTGATTGACCATGGAATGAAGACCAACCCAATTGGCTAAACCAACCATGGAAAAAATCACCTGAATTTTTTCCCAATGGATGATCTACCTACATCTAGTACACCGAATCTAAAATAAACTATGATGGGGAATCTTCATGGTTGAAATGGAAAACCTTTAGACTATAATTATAAAATTCTAAATCAATTTCCCTAGTTTTGGAATGGTTTTTTGATATTGGATTCTCTACGTCTATCGAAAAACTTCCACGATGTACTCATAGAGAATTTATTTATCCTTTATTAGTGAAAATATGAGTTTTCCATTTATAAAATTTTTCATTAAGATATCAATGCTTTAGAATGACAGATGATAAAATCATTCATGGAGAATGATAAATATTCCATTATATAAGAAAATATCAAACCCTTATATGTGTCTATATGTATTAATGACATTGATGTCAACCATTTTTTCATTGATAATGTATCATGAATCAACCTAATTCAAATTAAAACACTTCATTGACTTGGTAAAAGATAGGAACACTTGTGACATTCCACTCTAACAGTACATGGCTATGATAAATGAGAGAAAAATATACTCAATAGAATATATCTAATGGAAATTTTTGTAGAACACATATCCAACTCATAATTTATGGTCATTTAGAATGCAATAAGATTTAATGATCTTCTTAGAAGTCCTCAGTTTCACTGGCACATGGTAGCCCCCTTATCATACTACCAATATAACAAATATTTCATTAATTTTAATATTGGTACATTTCATGGTGATTAAATTACACTGGAATCATACTAATCAAAATAAGTTGATTCAAGAGTATATAATAGGGAAGAGAGAAAATGAATTACTGATGATGTCACTTAGGACACTACACTGAATCGTCTATAAATGACCCCGTACAATCCTATCAAATATCTTAGGAAATATTATGTGAATATAATTAATCATATTGAATATATGGGTTGATATTTTTCTATATATTCAAAAAAATTCAATATATCGATCTTGGAGACTGATCCCAACAATTATATAAATGTAATAAATCCTCTAAATAATTGTAAAATGTTGAGAGAATATGACATCTCGTTTTCCTCAGAGCTTCAGACAAACACCACATAATTATTTGGGTAGAAGTAATCTACTTCATCTTCAAAATGTCAAAAAATTTACCCATATCCTAACACTGATGAATTTATTTATTCTCTTACTTACCATAATATTTTGGAAGAAGAGGAATAATAAGAGGAATGTGAGGAGGAAGAGGATGATTATGAGGAATATTATGTAGAATAAATGTCTGAGGAATATGAGTATGACATCAAGGATTCCTATAATACATTATAGAAATGTGTCTCCACCATAATTGATGAACTCAGAATAATTAATCTGGAAACATAAAAGGAACCACAAACAATTTTTATTTGTGTGTCCTTGTATTCCAAAGAAAAATAGCTATATACCTCTTGTATTAAGAAACACAATGAAATGTTTTCTAGGAATTACATTGAGGTGTAATTCCTCCATATTTAGGTGGACACTCACCCCTTGGATTTCCTAAAAACCATTATACACACAAACCCGTAGCCAAAAGCAGGAACCAATGTCATGCTGCTAAAAATACGACTCAATCTGATAATGCCATTATTTCAAATTTCCTTTAAAAAGTTCATTATTCCTAAATTTTATCCAACATAGTACCTAAAAGGAATTAGAATTAGAAAATTTTGGTCTGCATTGATTTTAGAGATATCAAACAACACTGTATAAAATATGATTACAAATTATTATTATAGAACAATTGAATAACACTATAAATGGATATCAGTGCCTTTCCTTCATTGATGGATATTAAAGGTATAATAAAATTTGGATGGAACCTAAATATTTGGAATCCATTGATGTCAAATCACTACAAGGAGTATATTTCTATTGTGTAATTACATTGAGATTGGTTAATGCTAGCTCTACATTCCAACATACCATGCATCACATATTCAATAAATTTTTGGACTGTAGGTATAGTGTTTTGTTGATGATTTGTTGGTTAAATTTAAAAAATGTTTTGGCCACCTATATGATCATGATATCATATTTAAAAAATTAAAAACATATTTTGATGATAAACCCATTGAAATTTTGTTTTGTAGTTACTTAAGGAATGTTTCACAACTTCATGGTTTGACAACATGACATTGATGTTGATACAGAAAGATAATGATTATCATTTATCCCCCATGAAAACCATAATGTGATGAGGGTATTAAAATGATTTCTTTTTAATATCCAATGATTTATTGAAAAACATTCTTGAATGAGTTTTCCATCATTAGGTTACTGAAATAGGAGGTCACATATCTATGGTTTGAAAAATTTTAGGAAGAATTCAAAAATGTTAATAAATAGATTTTGAGACTAATAGTGATGATGAAATCCATTGAGGGTAAGATACTAATTTAGTGTGTAGAATAATTATACATAATATTGGGTTCTTTACTAACCCAAATTAATGACACCAGGAATGAAATAAACCGCCATTATGTCAGTTTAACTATGGTCAATACTAAGTCATGTTTAATATATATTTAGAAGAGATGTACAGAATTGATCTTCATGGTTTAGAAGATGAGGTGATACACACAACATAATGAGTTTCATTTTCTATCTCATATTAACCCTCTCAATTTAATCATTTTCCTTCCTATGTTGAATGAGAATTTGGGATGGAAGGTGGTAATCATGAAACAATATGACATTCAATTCATGACTCAAAATCAATAAAGGGGTTGAATTTGTAATATTTCTTTATAGAGAACCCCTATATAGAAACAATGTCGTTGAATACTGAATTTCATGATAAATAGATGTTATCGGTCCTAGAATTTAATTATATATGTGATATATATTTACATGATGCTTCCATAATCTCAAAAAGGAAAAGAATGGAAGATCCCATACTCAATATTGTTGTTTGGGAGTGGTTCTTATCTCCTTATATAAGTATTTCTTTCCGTACTCCTTCCAATTATAAAAAGTATATACAAAAATAAAAAAAAATATTAGGCCCTTATTATTGCTCAAGAACTGGCACATCAAATTCAAAAATATCACATGAATGCTAACATATATTCAGAATCAGTGATCATGAAAATCAACATTGATTATGCTATAAGAAAGGAAGTCATGACCCCACCCCTTTGACTATGCCTGAGGAATAATGGGATAAACTCCCTAGGATATGACATCGAATCATGTCATGTGATTTCAAAATTCCCAAGAAGATTCATTAGAGAATGTTACTATGGATTTTTCATATCTAGCAAAGGTTTAATCGGTCATCACCATTATAAATCATTGAATAGTGTCCCCTTTTATTAATGCTATCATGGAAGAAATAAATAAATTAATTCACATCCCTAAACCAATTTATCCTATAACCGGATAGAGGAATACCATTTTGTAATTCCATAAAAATCACTACTAAAAATTAAGGTTATATTCATGGTTCAATCAAAAATTGATGATATTTGTGTGGCTATAGGGTAAATCCTACAAACACAGTTTGAAACCAAGACTATAAGGCTATATTAATGGTTGAAACCGCTGAAACCACCATATATCAAAAGTTTGAAAATTGTAGTATATGCTAATATCACACATTTTCTATAGACACAGTTTTGAACCATGGCTGCATTCATTCACATTCCCTAAAAAACAATATCGTTTAGACAATTTTGGCCCCTCACATCCTCCCCACCGCCGCCTAAAAATCCCACCGACCCTCCACCTTTCACCCCTCATGTACCCTCCCTCTACACCTTACACCCCCACGGACCCCTCCAAATCCCACCCACACCCACACCACTCCCCCTAAATCCCCCTTCCCCTTGCAAAGTCCCGCTCCAATACCCATGGACAACCACACCCCATCCCTGGACATACCCCCCTCTTAGACACCCCCTTGGACAGCACCTCAAACCCCCTAAAACGCCCTGAAAGGACCCCTGGAAACCCCTCCATATTGGACACCCCTGGACAGTACCCCCTAGAGAGACCCCAACCCCCAGGACAGAACCCCCAACCTAGATAGCACCCCCATAGATAGACCCCCAACCCACCCACCTAGATAGCACCCCCCTAGACAGACCCCCCAGACCTTGAGCCCCCCTTGGGCCCTCTTTACAGACACCCCCCCAAACAGACCCCCCCCCCCCCCCCCCGAATAGATCTCCTCTTTACTGGTCCCCTAGATATCCCCACCCCTAGACAGACCCTCTCAGACATTCACCCTCCCTCCTCGTCCCTCCTAGACCCCCATGGACAAAACCCCCTCCCTACTGGACCCCCTCTTGGAAAGACCCCCCCCCCCCACTGAAAAGCCCCCTTCTTCTTGGACACCCACTGGACAGACCCCCTAGATAGTAGCATCCCCCTGGATATAAACCATCCCCTCTGGACACCCCCTGTACAGACCCCCCTATGAAAAAAATCAATATTAAGAATTCATATGGATAATTAAAATAATCCATCAATATACCCTTTGAATTTTTAGTTATATCACTATCTAATTTGGAAACGTAAAAAGTAAATAAGAACAATAAATATAATGTTTTAAAAAAAAATATTCTATTCCATGTAAAGATGAAAAATACAACCCCCATGAGGGATTATGAAAAGGTAACAATCATAGAACTCATGAAATGTTGTGTGGGAGGTTCATATAGGCTACTCAAAACTTAGTGAATTTTTCCCAAATTTCACCAACCCAATATGAAATTTTGATAACAATGAAGAATGTAGTAAGTGATGCATGTGATTTAATGGAACATGTTAAAAAATGACCCTATTAAACAACCCTGACTCCCCTTAACGCCCTCTCCCTCCTGTGGACATCTCCTGCAGACCCTCCTAGACACCCCCACACTCCCCTTGCAGACCCTCCTGGATACCCCACTTTCCCCTAGACACCCCTTGAAGACCTTCCTTGGTAACCCTCCCTCCTAGAAATCCCCTTTAGAACGTCTTGGACACCCTTCCTTCCTCATCAACACCCCCTACAGACCCTCTTGGAAACCTCCTCCACCATATTGGACACCCCCTGCAGACCCTCTTATACACCCCTCCCTACTGGACACCCCTTTCACCCCCTCACACCAATTCACCATTGCACAAACACCCTGCACAACCCTTGCACCCCCCTGCACACCCCTGGAACCCTCCCCCTGCCCCTTGCAAAATAACCCTGCACACCCCTCCCCCTGCCCCCAACACACCCCCTCCCCTACCCCTCCCTTGCACCTCCCCCTACCCACCCCCCTTCACACCTCCTGCCCTCCCCATTCCCCCATTTCACACCCCTTGGACACCCCCACCCCATGCAGCCACTACACACCCCTCCCTTGCCCCCTGCACACCCCTACCCACACCAGGAACCCCCTAGATAGTCCCTACACACCCCCTCCCCCTGCCCACCCCATGCACCCATGCACACTCCCACCCCAAGCCTAGCACACCCCCTCCCCCTCCCCACCCACCCCCTTCCGACCCCATACACCATAAAGATGCCATTAATCCCCCATGAAATCCTCCACATTTCATTACACTTTAAACAATTAATGGAATATGTGTATAGAGGAATATTCATTTTGTTTTTTCAGAAAAAAAAACATATTTTTTCTTAGATCCGGATGATGAATGATTTCTAGGAATCCAATCTTGAATTTGGAATGATTAGTTATTTCCATTAAGATTAATAAATCTTGTTTTGTTGCAAAATATAAAATACTTTCCAAGGATGTGTATACATTTCCTGGAAAGGTTATAATTACCAATATCGTTATGAGTCATAGATTTCAAATGAAATTGAATTTTTGTCTCAAAGTAGTGAGAGCTTAGATAAGTGGTATTATGGAAAACAATTTTAGTGTTGGGAGGCCTCATGGAGATTTTTTTGTGTATTTAGGTGTTTAGGTGGTTTATGGGGTAATCAAGTAACAGTTAAAGGGTTTCTAGTCCATTCCACTTAAATTTAGGACCCATCAATTACCATGTGTAGGTACACTGGTTACCAAGTCTAATAAAAGAAAAATAGTTAATAATGAGTTTTATAATGGGGTATCCTCTAGTGGGGAACTAGGTATGGCTTACTGGACAACCATTTTCTAGGTTTATTGTTGGGTTCTCTATGTATTTCATACCCCCTTACTGTATTTAGGTAGGCCATTCCTTGAATGAGATTGTGGTGGTACATGATATGATAAGAGTCTGGACCTAAAGAAAAGATTGGTGATATGAGAAGAGATATGGGACCTCAACCTATGTTAATGGGTGATATAATTATATGAGAAGAAATACATCACCCTGAGTGAGATTTTTGTGGTATAAGATAAGATACAAGACCTCACCCAATGTGAGACGGTTTCCATTTGAGAGAGTTTATGTGAAGTCACTTCGAGTTAGTGGGAGGTGTTATAAGATAAGTCATGAGACCTCACCTTGAGTGGGAGGGTGTTTGTATGAAATAATGCCCGAGATCATAACATGTTATGGGACCCCTCCTTGGGTGAAAGTGTTTTGGTTCTGATATGGTTTTCAATCCAATCCCTCAAAAAGGTTGAAGAAGAATGTGCTACATTATGAGATGAATTTTCCAAGTGAAATTTATTGAATTAAGTAATGTAAGGTTTTTTATTTACCATATTATCACAAGATGACTAGAAACAATTTTGGTGTCTTTATTTATTTTATATGAATATAAATATAACATAATGTGGTATATCTAGTTAAGAAAATTTTTGGTTCTCCACTAAGGTTATACAAAACACTGTGTATGCACACTTTAGTGCATATGAATAACACCATGTTTTACATTAATGTTTTATTTTATACATAAGATATACCTAGGGTCCCTAGATACTGATTTGGGAGTATGTTATGAATGTAGACATGGGTTATATAGTTGAGACATCCCTATGTGTTTCCTCTATTTACATATGTTTTAGATTGATATAGAGGATGATCATTGTGATATGCATATCAATATTTTCACTCGGTTTCATTACTATTATAACATGTGTAATGAACCAAATTTTTAATAAAGGAAGAAATCATTAAATTTTCATTTTTAATCAGTCATTAAATCGCAGTAAAGGTATAATGCATATAATAGAAGGTAAAAAGAGTGTACGAGGCTTCTTCTGAGTTCTATTTTCTAGAAAAGTGGGATTCAAGCTGGCTCAAATGATTAGTGGAAACTATGTGACCCAATTCGCACCATTTGTTTAAACAATGTGGCTACAGATAGGGGAACCTAAATGAACACATGATTTTTCTACAACCATAAAGTCTTAGGTTCAAATCCTTGTGGTATGTTTTAGATGGTGGGAATAACAATTTATCATAGTTTTCACACATTTTGTAAACCGTGTGCATACACCATCTACAATGGGGTTTCTTGGAGAAATTCATATTTCACCTCATTAATTAAAAAAAATATTTATCATTTTCCATTACCTGTGGTGGATATTCAAGGGGTTCATACTCCCATAGATCTTCCTCCTCCTATATGCATGAATCTTTTACTAATCCTCCTTATGGAACCCATTTTCAATTTCGTCGAAAGCATTGGATAGAACAAGTTAATACAAACCTCATGTTTATACTACACAGTATGAGTTCAATGATATCTCTATTACTGTTGTATCTCATAGGAACATGTTCCAAAATCATCCAATGGTGCAATTTCACATGTCTCAAGATGTTCTTGATGAGTTTAAGTCTTTCAAGATAGAAATGAATGGTGTCCTGTGCACTTTATAAAGTGTTATATTAAACTAGTTTGAGTTCATTAAAAGGTTTAAACCCTATATAATGTTCACCTGAGAACCATTAGTTGTTCTAGTTTTAGAGTGGAGATTATCAATTTCTATAAAAATTGAACTATATATCCTTACATATTCAGTCACTATAGTGTGTTATGTTCACTCCATTCCACATGAATGATTTCAAGTGGAATATTATATGTGAGTTCCATGATACCAGAGAAGATGTCAGGAGGATTGGTATTGTATATATTAGATCCATAAATTAAGCAGTTGTCTTTTATGATGACTTTAATGGGATGTTTAATGAGATCCTGAATATATCTAATGATTGTCACTATATGATTTTTAGAAATCCGGTTCCAATTTTTTGAAATTACTAAATTTTTTTAACCTCTTTGAACATGGAATATAAATAAGTTCAAGGGATATATTCATATTATTCATTAGCAAAGCTAGTGGTTATTACATTTTTTAAAACAAAAAATAAATTATGGAAATCGTATTTGAAAATAATTAGGAAATTATATAATTCAAATCAACACTTTTGATTGAGGGAACCTACCTTAACCTCATGGCGTGTTTTCTTTTGAAGATGACAACTCGAATCATCTATTTTTCATATTCATGCATATGAATATTCAAATATATATATAAGGAAAAGAATCCCCTATGTAAAAAATTTCTTGGCCAAAAAATACTCATGGGGGTCCTTAGATATTTGTTTATACTTGCATATTCCACTCTACACTTACACATGTATGCATTTTTTATATCTATATATAAGAAAACATACACCCAATATTTATATTCATACTTCCATGAGTGGATATATATAAAGGGGGAAATTATATATGTATATCGATACCTATGAATAAACATGTAAGCCTTCATCAATGCTGACTCAAATTTACATCAATGAAAACACAAATGCACTACAAAAAATATAAGAAACCCAAAAATAAAAAAAATCTATCGAAAATTATTCCAAAGAATAAAA
Source organism: Viscum album (assembly GCA_963277665.1). Classification (NCBI taxonomy): domain Eukaryota; kingdom Viridiplantae; phylum Streptophyta; class Magnoliopsida; order Santalales; family Viscaceae; genus Viscum; species Viscum album. The sequence goes on along the minus strand of OY728150.1, from coordinate 1,212,095,003 downwards.
ACAGAATATGACAGACCCAAATCTAATTTCTAACTCACTATCTCTAATGTTGATGGATAAAACTAGACACGCCATTAGAATTCGGCTATAAAAAATAGTTGGAAATAAAATGAGGATATAATGACTTCTTATTTGTGTGTGTGTTCGTGTCTGTGATCATCATGTCAACTATACATGATAAATGATACATGAATCCATAAAAATAAATGTACAAATAATATTTAGATTGATATGTACATCCATATAATAAATAATGTGATCATTAATAATGCTCTATAATTTTAAAACATTTCTCATTCAGCTCAAATCACAATGGTTTATGTTATGATGACTAACCGAAGGACTAAATAAATATGATCTATATTATTTTTAAAAACTCATGATATTATTTTATCTTTTATCAAGAATATATTTCAATCCACCTTCCCATACACCAGCTCCCCTTCTGCCTCACCCCTCCCACCTTTCACCCATACAACTAACACACCCCTCCACACCTTGCACCCTCCCCCTTCCCCTTTCACCCCCACTACCCTCCCCACTGTACACCCCCTCCCCCTTCACACCACTCCCCCCTAACCCTGCACACCAATCCCCTTCCCCTCCCCACTACACACCCCCTCACCCTATAAACCCCCTACCCCCTTCCCCAGCACCATCCCACCTTACACCCCCTCACCTTACATCCCCTTCACCTTCCGCAACACTAGAATCCCTTGTACCCCTAACCCTTGATCCTCTACCCCCCTGCACACACCCCTACCCCCTGCACACCCCCAATCCCCTCCCCCACACACCCCTTTACACCCCTCCCCATATCCTTTCCCACCATCCATTTCTTGCTACTAAAGAACCTATAACACACCAAAATTATATCTTAAACATGATCAAAGGATTTGTAAAATATATAAATACTAATGACATATCATTTATGTGTCACAATCATCCCCCTATTTTGTAATGCCTCGACCCCTGTTACCCAAAGTCAGTGCATATTAGATAACATTGGAATGATCACAAAATATCAAGTCTTTAAAGATCGATTTGTTTAGAAGCATTGGAAATACTAGATACATTTATAATTTTTATATTACATTATAAAATGAAAAAAATACAACAACATAGTTTCTATAGGACACACTCATATCACATATAATATCCTTGAAGGTCACTCATAATATACTTTTTCACATCTAGGAAAAATAAAACATAGAAATGTGTGAGCTCAGATGCTCAGTAAGGATAACAATATAGGGGAAACATTCATAAATAAGAAGAAACATTTAAGGCAATGTAAGACTAGAACAAAAGCCTTTTAAACATTAAATTCAGAATAGTATGGAAAATATGAAATAAAATAATGTCATTTACTAATTCACAGGGATATTCTACTAGTAAAATAATCACATGGAAATATCAATATCCACTTTCTTAATGATGGATTGCATAATGCCAGACTTCATAACCATATAGTCAAGGACTTATTCAAAGAATACAAATAATATTTTGTCAAGGCCTTGTTCCAAGACATCTTTTTGTCTCATGAGACCTACCGATGCATCGAGATACCAGGCTCCACCCCTCACTTACTAAGTCCAATTCATTCCTCATATGAAATGCTTCAAAAATAATATAAACATTCGTATTAATTCTAGCCTACAAAATGTCAATACTTTCAACATAAATCATGAATGGTGTGAAAGTAACACATCCATAGTAAAAAATATCACAAAACCTTCAATACAATATGGAAGTTTTGTATCATAATAAATCAACTTCAAATAAACATAAAATCTATCAAAGGATGTTGAAATAGATGAAATCAATACATTTTTTTGAGAAATTTATCTTTCTATTTTGAAATCATATAAAAGTCATATAATTATAAAAGAAAACATTTATTTTTAAAATATTATTAAAATCATGTAAGGTAAGATTATACTATGTTATAACATCATAAAATAGCCTCACCCTCCGTATAAGTTAAAAAAACATTCTTACCATAATTTTGTCGAAAAGGTTATAAGGTACCTAGTTTTGAAAACAATGGAAAGATTATTTTAAAACCATTTTATAAAAATCCAAAAAAGGGTATAAATTAATTTAACCAATAGTCTAGTAAATAGTAAAAATGATTTTGAATACATTTTTATGAAAAATGGATGTGGATGATAAAGAGGTCCCGGTAGATACAAACGTAAAACCAACCTCGGATAATAAAGATATTGTGAAATTAACCATTACCTAGTACTTTTAATTGGTCAAGGGTACGTTAAACTCATTTATAATAGTTAAATTATTGTTATTAAATTATACTAGAACTATATACATAAATATGATATCATATATGATCTTCTAATATTTCTTTGTTAATGATATTTCTGTAGTATCATCATTTTAGGTGATAACTGATTCATTTTCCTTAATATGCTTTTTTACATACATAATGTTTGTTATGGATAGGATGTATATTATTCATATTCAGAATGATATAAGTCTTTAATGATTATTTTTAATCATAAAATAAAAATTAGTCTGGAATGGATATGATGGAGAATTAGTCTCACCGTGTTCGTGGAGACAGTAATCTGTATGTACGTACGAACAACAATATCATTAATTTGATATTAAAATAATATGTAATTGGAATTTATATAATATATAAACAATAATTATCATATTATATTTATTATTTACATCATTTATATTCATTTTTATTTCCATCCAAATGATGAAGTGTTTGAATAACAAACTACACCAAGACGTGGAAATGATAATCTGTACGTACGCATATATAGTGACTTTGTCATTTATAGGATCATTAGAATAATGAATATGGTTTTAACATATTTATAATAACATCACATTATATAGAAGATATTGAAGTTATTATTTTATAATGGAATCAACAAAGAAATATAATGTGGATGAAGAAAAGAACCTGAAAGAGGTGATGAAATGTTTACCACTTCTTCGGGTTCTTAGTTTTGATTTGATCAAAATGGATTCATAAGATGGTATTATGACTAATGTAATGCCTCTAGGATGAAGGTAGGACATTTTAGAGGATATCTGGGTAGGTTTTGGCTGAGAAAAATGGATTTGAAGGTCTAAATTTTATAGAAGGGGAAGTTCCATTTCATAAGAGGGGTGAGGGGCACCTTAGGAAAATATTGAAATATTATTTTATAATAAAATAATTTTCGGTTTCTAATGGCTCAAAAATGAATTTTTTAAAGGGTATGTTATGGATATGTCTAAAAACTCTCAAACAATAGGTTTTATATAGGTTTAGGTTACTATATCAACCTTATCTCTTATATTTAACTCTTAGTTAAATAGTTTGACATTACCATGTCTCATTGTATCTTTATATTATATGTTCAATAAACAAACTATAAAAATTCAAGATAACCCCAAGTGGTTCATTAATGATAAACATATTGTTATATAAGTCTTTTGGTAGGAATTTTCGATTTTTTAGATTATTATATTAACCTATAATATTGTATTTTTTTAAAATAAACTCATTTATGTCATTTTTGAAATTATTTAGTAATTGATTTTTGTTAAAGTCTTAAAAATTTTATTACTTTGAACTAAATACATTTAATCAATCCTAACATGTAATATTACCCTATAAAATTAGTGTAATTCATTAAATGTATCAAATTATGTTTATTTGGATATTTATAATATCAATTATTTGTATCATTCATTAATAAAGTAATTACAACATCATCATTGTGTCATAAATAAATTTAATTATTTAATGTCTAAAAATTATAAATAAAATACCATTATGTAGGAAATCGTCTTTTCATTATAATGAATATTTATAATCAAATTTATATTGTGTGTAACGCTATATTAAAAATGGTTTAGTAATTAAACTTATAATTTTAACTTATTTAACTCTTCTTTAAATAAAATAATAATAATTGTCCTAATCTAATCCACGTTGATCAAAGTGGTTCATGTTTTATTCCTAAGGTTGTTTCTGGTCAAATTATACCTATCCAACATAATTAGAACATGTGTTAGGGTAATAATAATATCATTTTCACCCTTAATTACCCTATTTACTTTTAACTATGGTAAATAAAAGTAAAATTTACGATTCACCAAAAATTATTTTCATCATATTGAACCAAATTATACTTACTGATATCAACATTGTCTCTTAGATTTTTTAAATTAAACTCACAAAAGCGGTAAAATTATGTTTTATACAAATTTGGAAATGCTCCTAGGAGGTGGGTAAAAATGATAAAAAAGTCAATAAAATTTCATAGATCTAAACTCAACATTAAATGACTCCAATGAATTAAATTGAAATTATATAGGTATTATGTATCTATTTTTACCTAACATAAATTTAAATAATAAATATAATTATTTAAATAAAAAGTCGGTTTTAAAAAATAACTTAGTGTTTTTCACTATTCATAAAAAATTTAATGTTTTCGGAAAATAAAAAAAAATTCACCCTAAGTTAATATCGATATTCCAAATCAAAAAATGAATTTCATTTTGAATGATAAAATTTATAAAATTTCAAAAAAGTGGGTATTACTATTCATAAAGGCTAGTTTGATTGGTCGGAGAGTGTTAGAATCTCAAAAGTTGCGTACAATACAAACTATTGCATTATTCAAAGGGAAATGTACCATGGAAGCATGAGGTGTTAAATTCTTCCATCCTTCAAAATAATTTCATCCTCGAAATTTACAGAATATTACTACATAAAATGATTCGGGTGGTTTTCATCATAAGTTGCTCGGGATCCCACATTGCCTCTTCCATCTTATCGTTTCTCCATAGAACTTTTACCACACGAGTCATCCGGTTTCTCAGCACTTGTTCTCCGGTATCAAGAATTTTGATAGGCTCTTCACAATAAGACATATCTGGTTCTGGTTAAATTTCCTCATAGTTGAGTACATGCATTGTACCAGGCATGTATTTTCTCAACAGTGAAACATGGAAGACATCGTGAACTTTGGAGAGACTTGGTGGAATTTCCAACTAGTAATCTACATCCCCAATTCGTTCTTGAATTTCAAAAGGTCTGATGCACCTGGGACTTAGTTTACCCTTCTTATGAAATCATATAAGTCTCTTCCATGGAGATACCTTCCAAAAAACATGATCTCCTACCTAAAATTCCCAAACCTTCTTTCGGTTATCTGCATAGCTCTTTGCCTACTATGTGCTATTTTGATGTGGGTTTGGGTAACCATCACCTTTTGCATAATTTTCTCCACAAGATCTGGGTCTACGAGTATTCTTCTACTAACATCATCCCAATAAGTTGGAGTGCGATATCCCTTTCCTTATAACGCTTCATATGGTGTCATTTGAATACTTGAGTGGAAGCTATTGTTAAAGGAAATTTCTAACAGAGGTAAATTTTGATCTCACATACCTTGAAAGTCAAGTTAGCACGATATCAACATGTCTTTTAAGGTTTGAATAGTATGTTCAGATTTTCCATCAGTTTGATGGTCGTAGGAAGTGATCGAATGAAGTTCAGTATCCAGGGTATTCTAAAGACTTTTTTAGAATATTGATGTAAAACAGGGATCACTATCAGAAACAATCAATAGGGGTACACCATGGAGTCTTATAACATCATTAATATATAGTCTTTATAAACGTTTAAGTTGTAAGTCGTCTCTTATAGCATGAAAATGTGATGACTTGGTAAAAAAATCAACAATGACCCATATTACATCATTTCTTATAGGTGTCATTGGTATCCCCATGACAAATTCCATCGTAATATTATTCCATTTCCACTCAAGTATATGAATAGGTGGCATGAATCCTCCAGGATGTTGCCTTCCAACTTTCACTTGTTGACAAACCATGCATAATGACACAAAATCTTCAATCTCCCTCTTCATGTTATCCCACAAAAAATGTTCCATCAAATCTATTTGCATCTTAGTGTTACCAGGGTGTGTAGAGAAATTAGAGCAATGAGAATCATCCAAAAATTTCTTTTTATATGGTATGTTAGGAACATAATGTCTTTTCCCAAATTTCAAAATTCTATCTTCAAACATGAGGTCACTCAATCTCCCATTGTTCACAGCATTAATTTTCATTTGAAACTCCTCATCATCTTCCTTAGAACTTTGTATCCTTTCCAATAAAGATTGTATGGAAATAATTTGAAAACGTATTGATGTTTCACCCTCCATGATTATTTACATATCCATTTTCACAAGATCCATGAAAATAGGATCCCTTTCAACTCTTATGTTGTTCAAAACTCAATTATCCTTTCCTCTCAAATCATCTTCCACCTTATTTTCCTTTCTTAGGTTGTAGTGTATTGTGAAATCATAATCCTTTAGTAGATCAAGCCTTCTCTCCTTTGCCTCATGTTGAGTTCCTTCTGTGAGAAAATATAATTCAAACTCTTGTGATCGGTATATATCTCACATTTTTCACCATTGAGATAATGTCTCCATATCAACAAATCAAAGATTACAGCTGCTAACTCAAGATCATGAGTCGGATTGTTTTGATCATGAATTTTTATTTGTTGGAATGCACAGTTAATAACTCTATCATTCTACATAAGGACACAACCAAGTCCTTTCATTGAATAATGACTATAAATAGAAAACCCATCATTCCCCAATGGTAGAGTCAAGATAAGAGAATTGACTAATCTTCTATTCAGTTCTTCAAAAAATTATTCACACTCTTTTTTCCAAAAATATTTAACCCCTTTATGTGTGAGATTTGTTAATGGGTTAGCCATCTGAGAATAATTCTGGATGAAACGTTGATAATAACCAGATAAACCAATAAAACTGCATATCTCAGTTATACTCATCATTGTTAGCCATTCGTGTATTTCCTTGGTCTTTGAATGATCAACAGAGATTCCATCCTTAGAGACAATATGGCCTAGAAAAGAAATCTTCTGAATCCAGAAATCAAACTCGCTAAATTTCCCAGATAATTTTTTTCTTCTAAGAGCCTTTAGAATAATGCACATTTTATTTTAATGATCTTTGTAGCTTTTGTAGTATACCAAGATATCATCAATAAATACCACTAAAAATTCATCAAGATATTCCTTGAAAACTCTATACATTTGATCTAGCAAGACAGAGGGTGAATTAGTCAATCCAAAATGAATTACTGTAAACTCGTAATGCTCATAGCTTGTTCGAAATGATGTTTTTATAACGTCTTCCTTTTTCACACACAACTGCTGATATCCACATCGAAGTTCATTGTTTGAAAAATATTGAGCTCCATAACTTTTGTCAAATAAATAATCAATGTGAGGTAGGGGATACTTGTTCTTTATTTTTATATCATTGATCTCCATGTTGTCAATTCACAACCTCATAGATCTATTTTAATTCTTAACTAAAAGAAAAGGGGCTCCCCATGAAGAAACTCTAGAGAGAATAAATCCCTTATTACTCAATTCCTCTAATTGTTTCATTTTTTTCCACTAATTCCACTATGGCCATTCTATAAGGGGTCTTCGATATGGGCCTTGAACCAGGAATTAAATCAATTGAAAACTAAATTTATCTTTCTTGAGGATGTCCAGGTAAATCTTCTAGAAACACATCAACATATTCTTTCACAATAATTTCATCCTCTATTTGAACATTCCTTTCCTCACTCATATAAATTTCATTCTCTTCCTCCAAAATAATATAATTTAGTTGAGCTACTTGTGGTGGATATATATAAGGATTATGTGGTGATGTTTCTACCCTAAAGATAAGGTACTATTTGTCATCATCAAGAATTGTAACCTTCTTCTTCTTACAAATAATTTTCACATCATACTCTTAAATTCAATCCATATCAAGGATTATGTCAAATTAAATCATGGGTTGGATGATGATATCTACAGATAAAGAACATTTATATGCCTTAATGGGAACTGATTCACAAAACTTTGTTGTAATGATACATCCATTAGGTGTTTTGACTGACAACTCCTTTGTTAAGTCAAACTGAAACTATCTATTTTTCTTAGAAAACTAGGAAGACATGAAACAATTCTATGATCTAGAATCAAATATAGCAATTTATAGACTTGAGGAAACCATTAAATTACCAGCCACCATGTCTTTCGGAGCTTCAACCTCAATAGTAGTGATAACATAAGCTTGGCCTTGATCCCTTGGCCTTTTCCAAGGTAATTTTCCTTGGCGTAAAGAGATTCATTTGCATAAGGTCCCCTTTCTCTACAATTGTAGCATTCAACATTGAAATCCTCTTTCTTCCCCTTGCAATCACGAGCATGGTGACCTTTTTCACCACACTTATAACAGACTCTCATTACCTTTAGGAATGTACCAGGGTGTTTATTACCACATTTTCTGAAGGATGGATATTTAACTTTTCCCTTCTTCCCCTTATTTCCATTTTCAGAGAGTTCAATAGATGTTTTCATCAATTTATTTGCTTTAATGTTGTAAGACTTATAGAATTCATTTTCTGTCTTGATAGCACATGAGACAATATCATCATATGACAAGAAGGAGTGTGAGACAAATGCTCACTGATGAAATGGTTTTAACCCATCAAAGATTTGTCCAATCATACTCCTTGTGTTATGTATATAATCTGCGACATACCTTTCTAACCTTGTAAAGATATCCTCATACTTTGTGACATTCTCATACTCCTTTTGCCTCAGACTTTGAAATTCCTTTTCCATATATGCTCGATGGTTATGAGAAAATTATTTTACTAAGAAAATCCATTTAAACTCCCTCTATTTCATATTTTATACTTCATTATCTTATTTTTTGTTTTTAATCAATTACCACCATTGATCTGCATCTCCCATGTGGTGATAAACTACCATGACAATTTTTTCCCTTTCGCTACTATCCAAAGTGTGAAATATTTTCTCTAAGGAATTTATCCATTGCACAGTTACTAATTGATTTGTAATAAAATTGAATGTTGGTGGTTATTGCCTCATGAAGTGGTCTAACAATGATTCTCCATGTTGTGGATCAGGGTGCTCCATATGGTTAAGGTTATTATTCATAACCGTAGTGATTTTTCCCAGTATGGTGATAAGCTGGTCAGCACCGGTTGCTTCACCGACTCCACATTAATTATCTTTAGTATTAGGAAAATCCAAACATGGATTATGTGCATTGTTATAGTTAGCATTCCTTCCACTAGGTTCCATTTATAAACAATGTTATACACTATATTAGTTTATGAATCACAATACATAATTCCAAACATATAAAATAGTTAACCTAAATTGAATAGTTTATGCATATAATCAAAAATCATAAAAATGTTTTCCTTGAGGAAGTATATTCTCATAAACCCTTATTAATGGTTTGAAAGGAAAATGAGAACTATCCTAAGCATATCCCACAGGAGTTTCGTAACCAAGAGTGAAGCAAGGCTCATTGTTGTACACTAGTTCTCATTCGAGTCTAGCTCAAAATGGTGTTTTTGGGTTTTACCCCTAGGTACATCTGTATCGGAGCTGCCTCTATCGGCTCATATCTAGATAGGGATTAATTTCATTGAAAACTCACAAAATCTCTATAATACCAAAATTGTTGGATGTTTCTCTATACTAATACTCATGGTGTATCTTAGGATAATGTGCTCTAAACAGAATTTTTCTAAATTTTTCTTGTAAGGTATGTAGTAATCTTCCCGTGATACCAATTGTAACACCCCGACCCTAGTTACCCAGAGTCGCTACATTATTACATAACATTGGAATGATCACAAAAGATCAAGTCTCGAAAGACCAATTAATTTAGTGGCCTTGGAAATACTAGATACATTAAAAGTTTTACATTACATTATACAATGAAAAAGTACAACAACATAGTCTCCATAGGCCACACTCATATCTCATAGACTATCCTTGCAGGTCAGTCATAATTTACCTTTTATCATCCTGGAAAAAATATGTAAGAACACAGTTTTTACTACGGAAGACTTTGGAATATTCATGATGATATTCCAGAGCAAGGCCTTTAGAAGGCGTGCGATTCTGAGCCCCGGAGTGGCCGAGATTAAATTTTCAGTGTGTTCAAACTAGAAATGCAAAATAAATGGGATAAATCCTAAATGGTGATTTGGATCAGGGATCTGAGTGTACGGATGGGTCCGGAATGAGGTTTTTACTCTATGAACGACATAAAACTTGTCGGTGCGGGATGTTTGGACCCCTCGCCCGCTCCCGGAACGTTAAACGGATAAATAAATAAATTAATTAATTATTTTAATGGATAAACTCGAGTATCTCTTAAAATGTGGCTGAAATTGGAAAATTGAGGGCACCGTTGAGTTCGGAGTATGCCGTTTACCCTAGGAGGGGTGTAAGTTTTTCGGGCGCGGCCCGTTTGTGAAAAATGGCCCCAAGGGCGTTTTCGTATTTTAGCAGCCTCGAGCGCTAAGTTTAATAACATTTGAACTGGGTCTCAGATTAAAATTCCGACACCACTGTTGTGCTCGAGAGGTGGTGTTTACCCTGGGGGAGCTTAATCTTGACTGCGCCAGAGGGTTTGGACGTGGGTGTTTTAGGGGTCGGGACTTTTAATTAAAGAATTTATTTATTTAAACTCTCCCCTCCCCCCCTTCCTCCCCATTGAACCCCCTGGAGAAACCCTCTCCCCTCTCCTCCTCCACCTCCGGTGATACGGTTCGGTGAGCCGACTCCGGCGAGGTGCGGTGATGCTAGCGGATCGACACGAAGCTCCGGGCGAAGCCCAGCGAGGTAGGAGGTTTTTGTTGCGTTTTATTTCTAAACCTCCCTTTGAGTTCGATTATATGCATCAATTTGTTACATGATCCTTGAAAAAATCCCATAATTTTGGAGTATATATTATACTCTTTCTGGCGCATCTTTCGGATTTCAATCTCGAGTCCCGAGCTCCTCACGGATGTTCGCTGAAGTTTGCGGGAAATGGGGGGATCGGCAAGGCGGCGCGGCGGTTCGGCCGAGCGGCAGGCGGCCGGGGGCTCACAGCGGCACCAGTGGGGTGTCGCGGCACGCGGGCGGCCTTATGCGGTGTCATGGCAGGAGGCGGTGGAGGTGCTAGACGTGGCAGCAGGTGGCTTCAGGGGGAGGCCGACGCCAGGCGGAGCGCCTCGGCGCGCCGGCGGGTCGCCAGGGAGCGGCGAACGAGAGGTCGCGGCGCGCGACCCCCGTGCGGCAACAACGAACCGCGCCGCACGGGTCTTCACGCGGCTGCCACGACCGGCCCTCATGGCTGGTCTGCGTGCAAACCGCGAGTCCGTGGATGGCCCGCGCGGCTACGCTGCTGGCCGGCCCAGGCCGGGCGGACCGACCGGTCCATGTCGGCCCTGCCCCAGGGGCCTTGCCCCATCGGTTTTTGGACACCCGTATTTTCTGTTACGGGTGTCTGTTTTGAGTGCCGTCTATTGCGCTGGAACCGTATCGATGAGGCAGACTTTTTGAGATGGTTTGGGGATTTTTTAATTCCCGAAATGAGGGGCCTTGGTGGCGCAACACGTGCGTCGAGGGGATTGTCATTTTTTCAGGGGAACTTGTTTTGGACGGCACAAACACATCCGACGTCTGTTTTGAGCTTCGTCAGTGGCATTGGAACCCTGGCACCGAGGCATAGATTTTCATGGTGGTTTCAGGTATTGAGGTCAAAGTTGAGGTGTGGGCCCCACATCCCGTCTTTTGAGGTGCGCACAGCGTTTAGCAACCATTTCCTCGGACGTCCGTTCGGGGCGTGCGAGCAGTCGATGTTGGGTGATTTTCCTAGGGCATCGCATTGGTGCAGTCTGCCCGCTGTAATTCCGCAAGATGGTGCAGGCCCCACGAGGGTCGTTTGGGCGTTGACGGTGATTTTTCCATCTCAATCATCGGGCGACCGTTTTGGACAAGTGAATAGTTCATTTCGTGTACACTTTCGAGAGGATCACAACGGTGTGATCCATCCATTGAGTTTCAGGACCGGGATGCGGGTCCCACGTAGCACCGCTCGTGTGCAGTGCGCCGAAAAGCACCTTTTTCTCCGGATATCCGTTTCACTCAAGTGAGTAGTGCTTTTGATGTGTTTTCCTGAGGGGATCACAATGGTGTGATGCGGCCAACTATTATCGGGGCCAAGGCTCAGGATCACGGGATGCCGTTCGGGCGTGAGGTGGTGTTGCTGACTTTTTCTGTCAGATATCCGTTTGAGGCAAGTGAGTAGTGTATCTCACATGTATTTCTTCGAGGACTACAATGGTGTGATCTGTTTGGTTGTGCGGAGATTTTTGCGTGATTTGGATAAATGTGGAATATAAGGTGATCCTGTGGTGGTTCGTCCTACCTTGTTTGTAGCGGAGCCTTGGAGTGTGATCGCACACTCTTGGGAGAGTGATATAAATGATTCACAATATGTGGTTGGTCGTGCCTGGGCCTTTTAGGTGGAGTTTTTACGTTCACGTCTTCACGTTGAAGTTGGGTGCCATGTGCACGTTAGCCCTTTGGCTGGAGATGTGGTATACTCTGGGAGTAAACGAGAGCACTGGGAGGTACATGTGGATGTTGGTACCTGAGAATGTTTGTGTGTTTGGTTTGGGTTGATTTGGGGCAACACGTCTTGTGGGGCCCATGTGCGTGTCTTTCTCTGCTTTACATACCTTTGACCTCTTGCGACGTGGAGGGTCCCTCTGTGCTCGTTTGTTTGACTAGCAGGGTGGAGTTTTTCCCTTGGCTTTGTGCTCGTTTGTTTGGCCAATAGGTTTGAGTGGTCTCCCCCTGGTTTCATTCTTGATGGATCGGCCGGTAGAAGTTCTAGTGACACCCAGTGATGGAGCAGGCGCTGAACCTCTTTTGGGTGCGTTGTTCTGGAGTTTGGTGGTTGTGCGATACCCCCTCCGTGTTCGGTTAGCCAGTGTTGTACCCTCCAGTGGATATGGCCATAGCAGTTCTGAGTTTTACCCTCGAGCGGGGCTGGGCAGTGGGTTAATCACCAGATTCTAGGGTCTACCCTCCAGCAGAGACTGGGCAGTGGGTCACCCGACAACCTCTTAGGGTCTACTATCCAGCAAGGCTGGGCAGTGGGTCGCCCGTTATCTAGTTCCAGGTCTACCCTTCAACAGTGCTGGGCAGTGGGTCACCTGATGATTTATTAGGGTATACCCTCCAGCCGGGTAGGGCAGTGGGTCGCCTGATGATGTATTAAGGTCTACCCTCAAGCGGGGCTGGGCAGTGGGTCGCCTGATGATGTATTAAGGTCTACCCTCCATCGGGGCTGGGCAGTGGGTCGCCTGTTGATGTATTAAGGTCTACCCTCCAGCGGGGCTGGGCAGTGGGTCGCCTGATGAGGTATTAAGGTCTACCATCAAGCGGGGCTGGAAAGTGGGTCACCTGTTGATGTTTTAAGGTCTACCCTCCAGCGAGGCTAGGCAGTGGGTTTCCTGATGATTTATTATTAATTACCCTCCAGTAGGGTTGGGCAGTGGGTCATCTGTAGGTATTCCAGGCTCAGTCCTTTCTACTAGGCTAGCATATGTCTTTCCTCCGTGATTACCGGAGCGGGACCCTTGGTTTTACGGGTCAGTGATGTGACAGATTTGACATTGAGGAGACCTCTCGACTACAGGGCAGTGACGAGTTGTGGTTTGACGTTCCCCCATGACTCTCAAGTATGAAGAGAGATTTCCCCACCAAGACGCATCCTTGTGACGCGACCTAAAACCGTTAGGGAGAGTCATTTACACCCAAAGCGGATGCTGTTGAGGTGCGATGAATGATCCCTTGAGTTGTAGTTCATGGTAGACGTGCGGGATGATGGGCATCGATGGGGTTATGTCTGGGACTTTTGGCTACTCATTTACTAGGGCTGAGCTACGGGATGGAGATCCTCTTGAGAGCTTGTTCGGGCTACTTGTTGAGCATATGTATATGTATATACGTTTTCCAGTACCCAATCCATGGGTTTTGGATACTCTCCTTCCAGGAGAGGTGAAGACGCGTGGGGTATGCCACGTGCTTTCTGTGTCTAGATTCTCGTGGTTGGATGAGTCTACTCTTCTATTATAGGTAGAGAAGACTCGATGAGAAGTTCATCTTCTCACCGTTTCCATCTCCTTGTGTCTGGATGAGTCTACCTCTTTTCTTTTGCTGGGTTGAGCTGGACTCTCAACTAGTATTCTACTACACTCTCTGTTGTACTCCTTTACTCTTCATGTTCGCTCTACTTCTCACCCTTAGGTACCTCCTTTCTTTCTCCCTCGAGCCTTCGGGGTATCCTACTGAGTATTTTTATACTCACCCCTGCTTGGGCTTTGCCCGCACATGGTGTGCCCTTGCAGACGACAGACAGGTTGGTCGTGACTTTAGTGGAGAATAGGAGTTCGGGAGCTTGGACCGCGTGCGGTGGTCATAGCCGGGTTCTAGGTGGGAGACCCATTAGCTGTTTCTTTTGTTTACCTGTTGCTCGGTTGTGGCACCTTTTCTGGTTGGGCGCGTGTTTTTCCCCTTTTTTCTTTTCAGCTCTCTACTTGTACTGTTTAGAAGTCGATGCACATTTTTGGTTTATATATATAGCAGTTGCCATTTTCTTTAATTGCCTTTACTTTACTCTGCACTTTTGCTTTGAGTGTGCTGCGTGTGTGTGTGTACAGGTTCTTAGTCAATGCCCCCCCCCCCCGAGTTGTTGTGCCTTCGGCGCTGGTCGCCAGCCCCTGGCCTATGGAGGCGGGCTTGAGGTAGTTGCGACTTAAGCTCGGGTAGGGTAGGGTCGTGACAAAATAAAACATACAAAGGGGTGAGCTTCGATGCTCAGTAAGGATAACAATATAGGGTTAAATTTCATAAATAATCATAAACATTTAAGGCAATGTATGACTAGAACAAAAGTCTTTAAAAATGATCTTTAGAATAATATGTAAATGATAAAATCAAATAATTCCATTTACTTATTAACAAGGATATTCTACTAGTTGAATAATCATATGCAGTATCAATAGCCACTTTTATAATGATGGAATGCATAATGCCAAACATCATCACCATGTAATCTAGGACTTTTGCCAAGATGAAAAATAATATTTTGTTAAGTCCTTGTTTCAAGACACTATTTTGTCTCATGATACCTACCAATGAATCGAGGAGCTATAGTAGGCACCACCCATCACTTAAAAAGTCCAATGCGTTCCTCATATGAAAAGGTTCAAACATAACTTAAACATTTGTATTAAAACTAGAATACAAAATTTCAATAGTTTCTCCATAAACCATGAATGGTGTCAAAATAACACATCCACAGTCCAAAATACCACGAAAACTTCAATACAATATGGATTATTTTTTATCCTAATAAATCAACTTCAATTAAGCTTAAAATCAATCAAAGGATGTTGATATAGAAGAAATAAAATATTTTTTTAGAGTAACATATCTTTCTATTTGGAAATATGTTAAAAGTTAAATAATTATAAAAGAAGACATTTATTTTAAAAATATTTTTATATGGTTTTAAGGGAAGCTTCGACGATGTTATAATGGAAAAAAATAGCCGTACCCACCATATAAGTTAAAAAACATTCTTACCGTAATTTTGTCGAAAAGGTAATAAGGTACCTTGTTTGGAAAACGACGGAAAGATTCCCTTCAAATTTTTTTTATCAAAATTCAAAAAGGGTATAAATTACTTTAACCCATAATCTAGAAAATAGTAAAAATTCGTTTGAATATATTTTTACGAAACATGGATTGGATGATAAAGAGGTTCCAGTAGATACTTATAAAAAAACAATAGATAATAAAGAGGTTGTGAAATTAACCATTACCTTGTACTTTTCCTTGGTCAAGGGTACATTAACCTCCTTTATAATAGTTAAATCATTGTTATTAAATTATAAAAGGACTATATACATAAATATTATATCATATATTATCTTCTAAATTTTCTTTGTTTATGATATTTCAGTAGTATCGTCGCTTCGGGTGTTAGCTGATTCATTTTGCATTATTTGATTTGTTGTGTAAGTAATGTTTGTTATGGATAGGATATATATTTTCCATATTCATAATGATATTAAGCCTTTAAAATAATTTTTAATCATCAAATAAAAATTAGTCTTGAATGGATACGACGGGGAATGAATCTCATCACGTTCGTGGAGACGGTAATCCGTACGTACACACGAGAGAGAATATCATTATTTTGATATTAAAATCATATATATGTGGATGGTATATCATATATACAGAATAATTATCATATTATATTTATTATTTAAATAATTTATACTCATTTTTATACACATCAAAATGATGAAGTGTTTGAATAACAATCTACACCATGACATGAAGATGATAATTCGTACGTACGCACGTATGGTGATATTATCATTTATAGGATATATAGAATAATGAATATGGTTTTACCATCTTTATAATAACATCACAGTATATAGAAGATACTGGAGTTAGTATTTTATAATGGAAACAACAAAGAAATAGAAAGTGGAAAAAGAAAAGAACATGGAAGAGGTGACAAAATACTTACTTCTTCTTCGGGTTCTTCCTTTTGATTTGATCAAAAGGGATTCCTCTAGGATGAAGGGAGGATAGTTGGGAGGATATTTGGGTAGGGTATGGCCGAGCCAAATGGCTTTGATGGTGTGAAATTGAGGGAAGGGGAATTTCCCTTTTATAAGAGGAGTGAGGGCCACCTTAGGAAAAGATTGAAATATTATTTTATAATAAAATCATTTTGGGTATCTAATGGATAAAAAATTAATTATTTAAAGGATAAGGTAGGGATGGGTTGAAAACCACTCAAAAAATTGGTTTTATACAGGTTTGGGAAACTATATTAAACATATCTTTTAGATTTAACTCTTAGTTAAATAGTTTGAAATTTACCATGTCTGATTGTATCTTTAGGTTATATGGTTAATAAAAATACAATAAACAAATAAGAGAACCCCCAGTGGTTCATTAATGATACAAATATCATTATATAATTCTTTTTTAGGAACCATAGATTTTTAGGATTATTATATCAACCAATAATATTGTATTTGTTTTAATAACTCATTTATGTCAATTTTAAAATTATTTAATAATTGATTTTTTTAATGTCCTAAAAACATTATTACTTTAAAATAAACACATTTAATCCACCCTAACATGTACTATTAACCTATAAAATAAGCTTAATTCATTAGAAGTATCAAATTATATTTATTTGGATATTTATAATATAAATTATTTTAATATTTCAATAATATTTTATTTACAACATCATCATTGTGTCATAAATAAATTAAAATATATAATGTATAAAAATTATAAATAAAATACCATTATGTAGTAAATAATTTTATCGTTATAATTAATATTTATAGTCTAATTTATATGGTGTGTAATCCTATAGTAAAAATGGTTTAGTTATTAAACTTTCAATTTTATCTATTTTAAATCTTCTTTAAATAAAATAATAATAAATTTCCTAATCGAATCCAAGTGGACCAAAGAGGTTCATATTTTATTCCCAAAGTTTTTTTTCTTGAATAATAGTTACCCAATAGAATTATGACATGTGTTAGGGTAATAATAATATCATTATACCCTTAATTACCCTATTTACTTTTAACAGTGGCAAATAAATGTAGAAAAGTTACTATTCCCCCAAAACTATATTCATCCTATTGAACCAAATTTTACATATTGATATCAACCGTGTCTCTTGGATTTGTGAAATTAAACTCACAGAAGCGATGAAATTATGTTTTATACCAATTTGGAAATGCTCTTAGGTGGTGGGTAAATGACAGTAGAAAGTTTGATAAAATTTTATATATCTAAACTCATTCTAAAATGACTCCAATGAATTACATTGACCATATATAGGTATTATGTATATATTTTGGCCTAAAATAAATTTAAATAAAATAAATAATTATTTAAACAAAAAATCAGTTTTAAACAACAACTCAGTGTTTTTCACTATTCATCAAAAAATGAAACTTTTTAGAAAAATACCAAAAATTCACCCTAAGATAATTTTGATATTATGAATCCAAAAATAAAGACCATTTTGAAAGATAAAATTTATCTTATTTCAAAAATTTGGTATTACTATTCATACCGACTAGTTTGATTGGTCCATGTGTGTTAGAATCTAGAAGTTGTGTACGATGCATGAAATTGCATTATTCCAAGGGAAACGTACCATGGAAGCTTGGGGTGTTACATATTTCAACATATTGACATTTAGAAGTATATCCTTAGGCATCCTATAACAACATGGTCCACTTCATGAACACCAAAATTGAGTTTAGAAAACATAATGAATTTATAGTAATAAGGGGTCAAGTGAATTGGTAATTAGATCAATTTAATCAAAAGATAAAAAAGAGCGACCCTTACATCTAAGAGGTCATGATACAAATAAGGTAGTGGTATATTTAAGGTAAAGTGTTTAAATTTGAAGGAATTTCATACCCAGATCCCCCACCTCTCAGTTTAAATGTAATGTTAAGACCATAATAGGACCAAACACAGTTGATCACTCAAATCTTGATAACTATAAAAAAGACAAGGGCTAGAAAAAAAATTTCCAATTTGTACTTTTAGATTCAAACTACTCTTTCATATATAGTAAACCTCAATCAAAATGAAATAGAAGACATTGATTCAATAAACCCAATAATAGGGAATGGTTTATCTTTACCACTCGATTCAATGTCTTCACATAGTTTAGAACTAGAATAGCTACACCCAATGATGAGCAGAATCAAATTCACGATCATCCAAGGAGACAAACTATATACTTTCAACTAATACATTTATATGAAAATTAATTTAAATATCAAGTCCATGGTTCCAAACCATATATGATTTATACATCCAAAATTAAAAAATCTCATTTAAAACTATGGGATTAACTAAGATAACCTCAATAAGATCAAACTATAAAAATATATCTTTTAAAAATCCTTAAATTTTATAAAGAAGTATAACAAATAATTTCACAAATAAATTAACATTGAAAATAATCACACTTCCTAAAACAAAACAAAATCATTTTTGTATGGTAAAATTAAAACTACCCAATTATAGAATATTAAAAAACATTAACTCCAGATTTGATAATCATGAACTTAGTTTAAATATAATCTCCCGTAAACATAATAAAGTTCTCATATATTTTCAAAAACCCTCATGAATTTGATAATAAGAACAAAAAAAGTTCTAAAATCCCATTTCGTTTTAAGTCATTTCTCAAATTATATAATGTAATCAAACACTTTGAAAGAATAATGTGAAAGTAAAAACTAATAATTAAACCTGTATTTTTAATCCAAAATATCAAACAGTCCCATTTTCAAATTAATCACTGTATAGGTTTTTAATTAAAACACTTCATGAAATGTATTTTTATTTTAAATCATTTCCCAATTTCTATTTAAACCTTACTACTCTTGAAAACATTATACATTATATTCAAAATACATTGAAAATAATCCCACCAAACCGGTTTTAGAATAAATTGTTTTCAATAATTGTACTTTTTTACAAATAAAAAATGAAACACCAAACTTAATCAAACCATAATGTGGAACAACATAAAAACAATCGATTGATCGATCATAAAAAAATCCTTCTATGAGGTAACCCCCATGTTATCCTCTCACATACAAGAGTTCATCATCATCAAGGGGATCTCACGGGAACCTAACAAGGTCTACGAAGTCAAAAATATCAAAGGGAACCCCTCTTAAGTTATGAAACCCTAATTACAAAATTATTTACATTATATACATGGTTATAGTTGGACATTTAGTGAAACATGTCACCAAAAGTACCTCTAACAACCCTAAAATTATTATTTCACTCTTTGAACAGGATAAAATGAAATCCAGTTTCATCTCAAGACATTTTCAAATTTATGTCAAGACTCACATGTCATAATGAACATAAAACTCAAATAAATTGAATATAAAACATGGGGACCACCTACCACATTGTTATATGATCCTCTCTGTCCGATATTGATGGATGGAATGTTCCTAATCAACATGATTCCTAGAAATAGATAAAATCCTCCATGTTATGGATTTTAAATTAAATACCAAAAAATGTTTAGAGAGGTCACAATGGGAACAATTGGGGATGGAGGGTCGCGTGTAGAGGGTATTAGAGAATATGTAACTATCATGATATAGTGTGAGTGAAGAGGTTATCAGATTGAGGAATGACGGAGGAGGAGGGAGCCGCCGTGAGAGAGGTCGATGGAGGAGGGTAACAGATCAGGGGAGGATTGAGGAAGAGGGCACGACTGTAAGATAGAGGTCGAGGGAGAAAGGTCACTGATCGGGAGAGGATAGAAATTAAAATGATTGGTTTTGGAAAAAATGGGATCAAAAATGTTATCCACAATGTTTTAATTAAATTGTGGCTATAAATAGGCTATAGTAGTGGACCTATAATACTGTGGCTATAGGTCTGTGACTATAGCCTAAATTTCTAGTAGTGAATGGATTGATCCGAACAAAAAATAAGGAAAATAGAATACCAAATGATGATCAATTATCCTCCCTATATTTGACATCCCAAATAATAATAATGTCGTCTATAAATTGGGATTTGATAGAGTAATTCTCAGGTGAATTGATAGAGAAGAAAGTGGTTACAATAAAAAATAAATACATATAATGGCATGCAGTTCCCAAAAGTCAGGATTCTATATTTCCCATTAGATTATAAGGTTTGATATCTAAATCCTTAAATAAAGGTGGATAGCTCAAAAATCTACAAAATGTGTCATTCATTCCAAGTGAATTCTAACTTCAACTTTCACCCCTAGATATTCTACACGCAACTAAAAAATCATGGACATTTTCAATATTGGGAATGGATGTTGTGGGGATTTATCCTCATACTATGACTATGAAGTTAAAATACATCCGCACTACTACCGACTGCTCCTCTAAATGGGATTAAAGATTTATCTTATAATAATTCTAGACCAAAATAATTTTCAGCATTAAAAATAATATATCATTACTATATTTTGTGTCCCTTATATGACAATGAAAAGAAATAGCACTAATTTTATTCTGCTGAATTGGAGAAGATGTATCAGGAGTACAATATCAAAAAGAAACATTCATGTGACTATAATGAAGTGGATTATGGAAACAAAATTCCATAAACAAGACCCTATCAAACATACTGAATAATATCATGAATAAATATAAAAATTTATTTCATGATAAGCTATTGAATTCCTTGTGGTCTTACCAGACTATAACATGAGGTGACCCCATATTTCCTGGTATATGGGACATACCAATTCTTTACCACTGAGGTCCAATTACCCTCACTTCACATTTACATCTATAATTAGATATTCATAGATTTTCAATCACAACCAAATTTTTGGATGAATTAGAATGAATTGATAAGAAAAGACTATATACGTTTCATCATATAGAGGTAAACCAAAATATGATAGAAAATTCATTTAACAAGATCATTTTCTTATACATTTTCTTCCAAATAGATCTATTATTGGTCCTTAGGACCATGATGATACTAGGGAAGAAACCTCTCTAGTTGGAACAAATGTGGAAGGGACCTTATACTGTATTGAAGTTTCACTGTAATAGAGATTTTCCTTTGATAATGATGGATGGAGAGATTTTTAAAACCCCTACCAATGCAAGGTTTCACAATAAATTCTTTTTGTAATCATCATTTTTGTTCCTAGATGAAGGACCATAATAGGATCACTAAATTATCTTCATCACGTGACTATAAAAGCCATGAAATATTGTCCTAGTTGTACAACTTAAAAGTACAAGACCCCATTTTCTGATCAGTAAGACTTTAAACTATATAGCTTAACATACTAGTCAGAAGAGATTAATCTCTATGAAAACGTCCTTGACACATTTCATAAAATATCATGGTCCACATCCTTGTTATATAACTTAAAACTACAAAATATTTCTCTCTATTCATGAGAAGATCACATTCCATAGTGTTAATATCTCTCTACACCTCTAATTCATAACTATTTATGTTTTGATTCTCATCTAAATGGGAAACATAGTGGTGCTCATACATTTTGAACAGAGAATATCTATAAAGATAATGAAATTCTTCTCTCATAAATACAAAAAAATATATATACAGGAGAGTCAAATAATAATCATTTTTAATGTATTCCCAACATAAATATTGAGAACAACATGTTCCATGATTCTTGTCCAAACATGATATATAGTGATTCCAATGTTCCTTAACCTAGACACATACATAGAATGAAAAATATTGAATGATTCATTTTCTTCCAACATATTACATAAACAATGTAGGATATCATAATGGGTTCCCTCATTTTAGAGCCCATAGTAGGAAAAAAATTTAAACTTCTTAACATATGAGCCTTATTTTTATAGGGAACTGAAAAATCCATGGACAATGCTAGTCAAAAGGTTTCCTTTATGCTCAGAAATATCCCTTCCACACATCATACACCATATCATGGGAAATTTTGAATATCTAAAATCATTATTTGGATATCGATAATATAATTTTTGATTTCATAGGACACATTTTTTTAATTTTGATTGATGAACCCTAGTCTAAATTTTCATAAGTTACCCATAAAAGACCTGCCAATCAGAGTCACATCCATCCATAAGAGAAAAATTTTATATCACCATAATCCCTAACAATATTACATTGGATCCCACTTTTTGAACAAGGTATATGATAACTTATTGAGAACTTGTTCCATATCCTTTATCCAAATCGTAGAACCACTAAGATCATGGTTTATAATTTCATTTTTCATGTCTAAATCATGTCAGAATGTCATTTTCTCAATAACACCAATGTCGTTAATCATTTTCTTGATTTATGATCTTAGTCATATCATATGAAATTTTTAAACACCATTCTTCCTTAATGTGTGATGATTAACTAAATGGATTAAATCCTTATTATTATTTTTTATGTTTCTCTTAAAATGTTGTATGATTTGATTCTCACCCCCTTGAGATAAGTACTGATGCCCAGAACCTACATCCTAGTGCACCCACCACATGATAAAAATTCCTTGTTCCTTAATTTTTAATGACATTAAGTTGTATAAGAAAGAATTGTTATTCATCGTTTCTCACACATAGCATTGCTCATGTGGGAATATGAGTTTTGTTAATGTATTTCATATATGATCAAGGAATTTCATTTTTCATCTGGTTTAGCATGGTCTTAGATGTAAAAACATAAAATTTACCCCAAATATTTTTACTAAATTATATTAAACTGAAAGGTTTAAATTTCATTTAGAATGTTAAATTTTTCATTTCTATGTATCACTCCAAAGAGTACCACTATCTTATATTTTGGTCTCCCACCACCCTTCCAACTAAGACATACATGTGGCATGATTCTCAAAATGAAGTGATGTGTATTGAAACCCAAATCCCGCATCCTAGTCCATCCAAAATATAAAAGTTCACCCAATCACCTATTTACGATCTATATGTAAATAATATGACCTATTATATGTTCTCACACAGCATGTAAGCCCCTATTCAACTAAAAATTTCACTCTCTACAAAATAATTCAGTAAGAGTGGGGATATACCCTGTAACTATGTGTGGCATGACTCTCACCTTGATGAGATATATAGCGACACCCATATCCAATACCTTGGGACCATCTGAAAAAACAAATCCAACTCAATACATATGGGTCAAATCATTGTAGGAAAATTTTCCTCCAATATTTTTTTATTTGCATCAGAAATTCTTCTTCAATAATCTGAAACCTTCCATACACAAATTAAAATATGATTATTAGGATATTTTGATCCCCACAAGAAACCTCTGGCCAATGGTGACAAAATCCATGATTATTGACAAAAACATAGTTTTGATATGAATTGGTACGCCTGAATCTGTATTTACATAATTCATCCTAAAAGGCCCATAAACTAGGGGAACCTTCATCCTCTAGAGAGAAAAATTAAATATTTGTAATCTCAAACAATATGATGCTAGAAAACTCTATTAAAACACATTTTATGTTCATTATCTAAATATATTTCCTATGTCACGTTTTTAATTTAGAATCCCATATATTTCATCTTACAACATTCCCTCATCATACCTGTAAGTGATGTTATATTTTTTGGTCAAATCACTCTGAAGTGGAAAATCATTGATATTTTTATTGAAGATAAATTATGTTAAAATGTATCCCAAAATTTCATTATTATATGATAGTAAAAATCATTTTCCATGTCTATGTACTACAACATTAATCTGTACGATGCTTCAACCCTCTTTAGGGAGGAACCCTATCTTATAGAGTTTTTTATTCACCTCACTGCCCTGAAGAACAAAATATGGATTGAATTTCATCTAAATGAAGTTCATTATGACTCTAATAATTTCAATAATAATACCTTGGTCATCGATAATTAAATTTATGATTCTAAAGGACACATTATTTTAACTATAAATTGATACACCCAAGTATGAATTCACATAATCCCCCTTCAAAGGACTTGTCAACCAGTGACACTATCATCCTTCAAAAAAATTTCTTTTATCTTCATAATCCCCCAAAAAAATCATTCTAGGACTGACTATTCAAATAGTCTCCATGGTCACCCCTTACGTACTTGTCTCGTATAGTTTGCTGAAATCCCAAAGTCCCGAGGTCATGAATGAATATTTCACACATCATACCTAATGAATGTTGGATCTTTCATGGTAGTGCGACATCCAGATATATTTATATAATAAGCATTCATAATTTTTTTCCTCAATACGAGAAACAAATCCTATTTCATTCCCCAATGCTAGTTTGGATTCTATGAAAAATGTTTCCATCCACAAAAGACCATTAGATTAACTAATCACAAACTCATAAGTGGTCAAACACAATTCCGGAAAGCAGGGAACGCATGTACTCGTATGAATTTCAGACTTGACTATATATCCATACTAGTCAAATTATACTTGCACCAACATAAGAAAAAATTATATAGGAATTGTTTATTTCTCAACAAAGGGAATATGGTTGGGTGTTGGTAGGTTGATCATTCTCCTCTCAACTATCTGGAGACCTTTATGTATGCTTTGGAGTGGAAATTTACCCAAGAGAGAGGGCCTTACTTAAAAATATTTTTGGTAACATAAATAGCTCACATTCTAAAGTTGATGTCCCTTCAATGTCATCTCATTATACATTCACAGGATGAATTCGTCAAACCTTTAACATAAGATGGATGCTCCAAAAATGTTTTATAAATCCTGTAATCTATTGATGACTTAGGAATGTATTAGATTAGATGATTTCATATAAGGGATCATCTTTCTTAGAATATTTGTTCCTAATTATGATGAAGAACACTAATGGGGTGGTTGAATCATTGGTTCCTTTTTTTATAATGTGAAGAAAAAAATATATTTACATGGTTTGGTATAAATATCTACTCTGTGTCATGTTGGATAGTCCCACCAACATGGATATTTTCACTATATACTTTTTAAAATAAAAAGTAACAAGTATTGGAATATTTTATTATCCTATTATAAACTATCCAGCTATAACTAGTTATACCACCCAAATAACATTTTCAGTATCCACATCCCCACAGGTGGTTATACACCCTAGAAATATACTCAATCCTTTTCAGGGACTATAAACTATCCATAGTTAAAATATTTTCTTTCTTTTTTCTTTTATAATTCAGTTTAGAAATACTTCACTTCCTGTACAAGTAAGATGAATCAAATTTTACCTACGAAAAATCAACAAGAACATCAATAATTCTCTATGGACCTTGTTGGTCCTAAAACCTCTTCATTATTCTCAGTTCCTAAATCATCCTTAAAATAAGTTAATCTGATTTTTTTAGTATAGTAACCTCAGTCCTATGGTGTTTATCTGATTGGTTTTGGTCTGATTCCATTTTGTCTTTTCCTTCATCAATATAGTAAGAACTAAATCGGGGGTGAGTAATTCCTATATACAATAGAACTTGTTTGGGTGAAGTTTTCTCTAATGGACGTCACTCTAATGGACTCACCGTGATGGACTTGTTCTGATGGAGCATCATCTATTGTTACTTTCTCAATTGATCAGATTGAACCACACATCTATGGAATCATTCCGATGGAACTTCCTCAATGTCAAATTGACAAAAAACCATGTTGGAAACTCAATTGCTCACAAAAAAGATATATCTCTCAATGATAATTAATAATTCAGGGTTTTCATATATTTTGAATCTCTTGTGGAATCCTTTTAAAGAAACCCAAAAATCTTAATAGTAGGAAAAACAAATTCACTTAATGCTCAGTTAAATTAAAAAATTATATATTCCCCATTCATTTATGTATTTATATTTTTATTATTCAACTATTCTCAGCAATGTTGGGTGCTTCTTTAATCTTCTCAAATATACTAAAAACCATACACTTCATCATGTTTATAAAACATTTCTTTAGTCAGAGTCTTCATTATGATTCCTTATTTCAATTCTTCATTGTGGTGAAGGTCTAGAACGAAATTTTATTTGTGTTTTCTACTTACTAAAGAATCATATATCAAAACTATATGAATTTTTATTACAATGAATAATAATGATGACTCATTATGATGACATCATATAAAAAACTAAAATTATTATCATATTTATGCTTTATGTCAATGTTAATTTTCAAAATTTTAAATATCTTAATGGTATTTTTCATTTTTTCTATTCCTCATACCGATGATACCACATTTTATGACTTTATCAGTATTGGTCTGTGCTGGATGGATCAGCCTTTTCTTTAACCTGATGAACATTTTCATTGCCAATTTGATGTGTCTTTAACTATTTTTGAGAAACAATAAATACTTTTGTTCCTTTACTCTTGAACCAATTAAAAGATAAAAAAGTAGTAAATCTTATTTTCTTGACCCAATAGAAATATAATTCAACTTTCATTAATTCTTCCTCCAATTAATCTCTATATCCAATGTATTAAATATACACACAATTTATAAATTGAATTAGAATTAGAATCCATTATTATGGATTTGGGGCACACCACATCTAATGGGGAGTTATAGATAGTGACCCTTTTTTACTTCAGCAAGATTAACTATCCATTGTTTTTTATTTCCATGATGAAAATTTACATATCATTGATCTTCATTCTTATTTATCCAGTTCACCTCACACTTATGAAGATAATCTAAAATAATTCATATTATATTATCCTCCCTTCATCAAACTCCATCTTATATCATAACATCCTTATTACTTTGAATGCATTTAGGATCATCTACATCATCACCTGAATGTCATTGGGACAAATTTTAACATACCATATTTTCAGAAATCTTCATTCATACCATCTACCCCATCATTTAATAACTATTTCATGATATGTTTCTAAAAAAACATAGACTTATTCAGAATACAAAACAACAAATCTCTGTCTTGTTTGACATCGAAGTCATTCCGACTCTCGAAATCTTCATCATTACAGTAACAACTTTTATTTCAGTCTTAATATGATTACTTGTAGATTATGACATTCTATATAAATCCCAATGTGATGGATCATATTCAGTAACTCAAACTGATGATATGAGTCTGATTCTTCATACCATTGGCTTGAGTCCAAAATCCAAAAAAAATATTATTATTTTATCAACATAAAATATACATAATCTATCTAAAATAAATAAATAAAACACAACATGGGCCTAAAAATCTCTCTTTTTTGTTTGTTGTGAATACCCATATGAACATCATTAAAAATAATACCACATGTTTTTTTTATTTTCTCACTTTTTCTTGTCCATGTCCTTTCTTGATCCCCCTGTTTATCTTCTCTCTCAATTTAACTTATCTATACCTTTATTAACAATCAAATTCAAATGTGCCATCATTATAAGTTCCCCCTTATTGAAAAATGATCTCATTTCATGGGGTAGTAAATTTTTATATCAAAATAATGAAACTATTCATTAGGATAACATAGGTATCACATGATTTTCTTAACAATGAGCCTTATACTAATTAACTCTATGTAAAATGGATGAACATGGTGCTAAAAACATCAATGTATAATCAAGGTTTCTATTATTTCCCTTAATAAAACCATCATGTAATTCATTAACTTGTTTCCTTTAACATTCACATTTAAAGTGAAATTCATGGGAATATTTGTCAAAACATGAATTATCTACACATATCTCAACAAACATATTAGAATGTTCTGGTATATAAACACAACTTTCCTGAAAATAATATTTTTAACCACATTATTTTCTTTTGCATGAATATTATGAGGATGATTCATCTTCTTTCTTATTTCAACTCCTTAAATTCCTGAAAAGATAGTACAAATAAAAATATTTTTTGAATAGAGATGATACTTAGTTGTTTCTTAAAATAATATTTTAAAATGAGATTCCTCACAAACCATAATTTTTTTATCTTGGATTTTCAATGGATCTATTTTATTATTTATGTTAATCGATCTTATATTTTGTTATAAGTTTATTTTCATCTTTATAATTTTCTAAAATGGATTTAATAAATGTATTTTTGTATAAATATTTTTTTATAGTGAGTTTGTAACAACTGTTTCATTATTTCTTATTATTATGGAATTATAGTCAAAAAACATTTGATAACATTCTCTTATGGATCACATCTCTTGAATATTTTCTAAATGTTTATAGGATAATCTCTTGATATTATTTTATCAACATCGATCACATATTTAGAAACATTTTTCAACCATTTTTATTCATCTTTTTATTGTGATTCTTCTTAATTTCAATCCATGTCAACTTGTATTAGCCAAATTTGTAAGCACTCTGTATCTTCAGAGTCAACTTTTTTTATTCACTTACATAACAATCTAGTCTTCTTTAATATATTAAAATTATTTTTCGGTTTTGAATAATTTTTAAGAACATTTAATCTTATTTTCTCATTATATCTCTCCTTGTTTAAAACATGCTTCATGGATGACATGTGTTTTTCCATCATGAATAATATTTGGTTCAGAAAACTCCACAACAGCAAAAGTGACATTTGGATATAGAGTTTTTTGAATGATATTTTACATGTTCACAATGTTTTTGTTTTTTTTACTTCACAAGTCATAGACCACTTTTCTTAGAATGATGTGTTCCTAAATAGTTTCTATATTAATTGGTGAATTATTTTTTATTAGAACTCAACTTTGGTAAAATTTTATTTTAAACTTATTTTGAAGATTCACCTTTGACACCATCAACCTAGGTGATATTTTCAATAATATTTACTATATCACATTGTGATATAAGAAAAAATGATTTTATTTTTGAAAACTCTACTTACTTATTTGGAAAATCACTTTTCAGAACATTTATGATTTTATATAGATTCAGCTATCAACAATCTGATATAGTTACTTTCATAAAAACTAAAAATTCAATATTATTGATATTTTCAATTCAATATGAATTTTCTTCATAAAATTATTGTTTTATTTCAATATCACCATTCTCAGAAGTTTTTTGTTTAACTTCATTATATTTCTTCCATATTTATTTCTTGAGTTGAGTATTTTATTGAAGCGAATTCTCCAAATTTTTTTGAATCAATTCCATTTTCGTCATCTCATCATAATAATCATCACTACAAGATGAATCACTTTCATTAATGACTTATGAAATGAATTTGTGTTGAGGATCATGTTCATCACTAGATAAAATATCAACCTTATTTCTTCTGCTTAGATAAATTTTATTATTCTTCCCATAAGGAAATCATTCCGTGTGTTTCTTTCACCTTTGTTTTCGAAATTTATCGTCATCTGTAATGGACTCATCCTCTTAAAAATTTATTCATCGGAAAATTATTTTACCATTTTACCATCCCTTCCCAATTTCAACATTTAATGGTTTTTATTTTCCACCATCCATTATTGTATTTCCTAGAATGTAGGGAAACTATTGTGCTTAAATATTTATTTTCTTCCTCTGATTCTGAATCACTTAATTGTTATTGAAGATAATTGTATTTGTTTTTTCCTTTTACCAAATATTTTAAGACCATTCTTCAAACAATATTTTCATTAAATGTTACAACATTATCTTATGTCATTTCATAAGTAAAAAGAGTACTATAAATATCACCCAATGACATAATTTCTGGATCTCTATCTTCGAAAATGAAATTTTGGAATCAAACATATTAAGAATAATTATGAAGATATTTTTAACTATGGTTGATTCATCTAGTTTCTCACCACGAAATTTATGGTGATAAAAATATCATTTACCCATGTAAACAAGTTGCTAAAATATTTATAATTATTAATTTTAATATATTCATTCTTCAACATATGAATTGGTAATATTTCCATCCTCACCTTTGTATATACTTTATAATGATTTTTAAACTTATCATAGATACCTTTAGTAGTTTTGAAACCCTTCATTCTAAGAATATCACTTTCAATTAGTGATAAGAGTATTTTATTTTTAACTCTTCCATCATTATTAGTATTTCCCTTATCAGCAGCTATAAGTGGATAATTCTTTATACAAGGAGGAAATCCATCTATAGTAATATCCAAAACATCATCCCAAAGAAATATATGAGATTGAAACAATATATTATTCCATATATGATAGTTATTACCATGGAAATCTATAATCCCCTAATAGTTCATGAAATTAAAATTCATTATTATCAAATATGGATCTTTAAAAAGGATCCTTATCTTAGATATAGATTATTATTCCTATTTAGGATCAAGAAATTAGGGGGTGGGGGAATTAGTGGTTTCTTTTTTATAAAAATGTTTCTTTACTTATTTAGTAAATGTTTATTGACATTTGAAACATGTTAAAGTTATGATCAAAAAAATAAATGCTATCAACCTCATATTTACTAAGAAGAAAAAATAATAGAATATCTAATACAATATATAAATGGTTCCATATAAAGACCAAATTCTTTCAATGTTTCATAGTCTAGCAAAATCGACTCTTTCACTACATTCTTTTTGGAATAAAAATGAAAAGGTAGAAAAAATTTGAAAACTCCAATAAAAACCTACCTTCTATAGTGGTTATACCCTCCAACTATTCTTTCCCATATAACCTTCCCCACAGCACGTTATACACCCCAACTTGATAATCAATGCATTTCATCAAATGGTAAGTATTCACAGTTACAATCTTCCCTTTCCTTCTTTTTTTTCTAATTCAATCATTTCTTTCTTCCCTAAATCCACAAATTATATTAATAAATATTTACATGTAAAAATTCCTTATGAACATAAAAAATTATCCAAAAGACTTGTTGGTCATGTAAATTCCTCCGAAAAATCATTTCAAAAATCATCCTCAGAAAGAGTAAGTTCGATTATCCTCCGCCAGTAAACCACCGTCTGATGGTTTCGATCCTAATGGACTCAGTCTTATTTTACTTTTTCTATAATTTATTCAATTGAGTAAAAAATCAATCGTCATCTCATAATTCCTTCATCTGATAGACCTTGATTTGATGGACATCACTTTAATGGGATCACACTGATGGATTTTTTCTGATGGAATTTCATATGTTGAACCTTTCATTGATGATCAGACTGAACATCACTCGATTGGAATGGTTTGGATGAAACTAACTCATCATCAACATGAAAAACAGACTCTAATTGTAAACTCAATACATATTAAAAATTTCATAGATCTCAGTGCACATTAAAAGTCATTATTTTTCATGGTTTATGAATATAAAATGCTCTCATTTTATAAGCACCCTAGAATGGTGATGGTAGGAAAACCAATTTCACTACCCACTCAATGAAACTCAAAAATCATGGATTTATCATTCCTTTATGTCTTCATCATTTAATTCTACAAATCATCTTAGTACTTCTATAAGCTTATAAAATTTTATTGATTCTACTGAAAACATCATACTTCTTCATGTTTGGAAAGTATTTCTTTTATCTAATTCTTCATTACAGTATGTCATTTTGATTCTTCATTACAGTGAAAGTCTAGAATAGATTTTTCACTACATTTTCTCCCTACCAAATTATCATATATAGAAACCAGATGAATTCTCATTATGATGAAATAATGATGAAGTATCATTTTGATTATCTCTTTTAAACACTAAACATATTATGATACAGATTCTCAATATCCCCTATTAATTGTAACATCTAAAATATATTCAATATAATTTTCATTTACTCATATTCCTCATATAGATGATCATGCATTTGATGCCTTTATCTGTGTCAACCTACACTTGATGGAACTGTCTCTACTTCAGTTTGATGAACATTTTCAATGAGAATTTGAAGATACTTCAACTCTTCTTAGGAAATAATTAATAATTTTTTCTTTTTCACTTAACCCAATTGTAAGAGAACAATGTATAACTTATTGTTTTTTAACCCAACTAAAATACAGTTCAACCCTACCTAATTACTCCACTAATAGATCTTGGTATCTGATGTCTTAAATATAACAATAATTTATAACAAAAATCAGTGTCAGAATCCATTATGTTGGATCATGGGAATACCAAATCTGAGGGACCGGTGTCGACAGTGATTTTTTTTACTTTCCCAAGATCAATCTTTCATCCTTCTATTATTTACATGCCATTGATTCTCACACTGATGATCTTTATCATTCTA
Organism: Viscum album; assembly: GCA_963277665.1. Taxonomy (NCBI): domain Eukaryota; kingdom Viridiplantae; phylum Streptophyta; class Magnoliopsida; order Santalales; family Viscaceae; genus Viscum; species Viscum album. The sequence continues at coordinate 1,212,062,290 of OY728150.1, read as the reverse complement.
TTTTTTTTGTTTTCCTCACACTGATGAGTAGTATCTTGAATAACTCATATCATATTATCCTATCATCCAAAATGTCCAGCATGTATCATGGCTACCTCATGTCGTTGAGTAAATTTAGGATCATCTTAAGTATTGTCTAAAATTAATTGACAAGAATTTTAACATTCTATACTCTCTAGTATCTTATTTTTTTCTAGTTTTCTTATTCATTCATAAGTCATGAAGTAATATTTTTATAGAAAACTTATGAATTTTTTGAAATAAAAAACAAAAAAGCATCATCAGGTTTGACATCACAGTCATTCATACACCGAAACACATCAAAGGTATAATCACAACATTCATTTTAGATCTAATATGATTTCCAATGACTTCTGACTCTCTATTAAAATTTCAATCTAATGGATCATGTTCAATGACTCATGATGATGATCTATGTTCGAATATTTATACCAATTTCCTGGGAATGGAAGAAAAACACCTTCTTTTCTCAACATCAAACATGCATCATCCATTGACAAAAAACACTATAAAAATATGGTGCGAACAAAAAACACATGGAGGCTTTATAGATTCTTGTATATGTATGTATTGTCCACCCATATAGAATCATTGATTTTTAATCATTAATTTGGTCTTAAATTCCATATTGGATTGGCACACCAAGTACAACCACATCCACTCAGGCTTAACCACCCCTCCAAACCGGATGTCTGAATCCTCTTCTAGCCTTTCGATTGATCTATCATAGATGTTTGAATGATCATATGGTAGTTTTTTGTTTTTTCTTCTAGTTTTAGAGGATTTTTATTTAAAGTACATAGGATGTGTTTCATAACGTACAAAATGGGTTTTATTCCATCGTTGATAGAAATTCCCCCGGTGGAGATGTTCGATGTAAGTCATTTGGTGTTCACTATGAACCAGGACTTCTTAAATAACATAAAATCTTAAAAATTAATTCATCAATTAGAAGACCTTGGTTTTAAAGTGGCATTTGATCACTAAGTGGGATCTCCCACGTTTATTTCTTGAATTATTTATCTATGTCAAGGGTAGAGTTGTACATGTCCAAATAATCTACCTCAATGGTTTTGAGTATCCCACTAACATGATTGGAGGCATGATCATCAGAGTCACATTGATATTCCTTGGATATCTACAAGTAAGACACATTAATTTTCATTAGCATTAAGTTCATAGTATATAGTTTTATTGAATGAGGGAAATTCTATAGAATGTTTTGGAAAATTGTTTTTAACTCTCTCAAGTGGCCTTACATGGGTCACTCCCTAATGTGGCATCAGATTAGTCACTTGCTTATGTGACCTCACGTACATCACCCACTTAAGTGGCATCACATAGGTCACTGGATCAAGTGACTTCACGTAGGTCACTCACTCAAGTGTTCAGAATACACACCGAAGGTACAGGAGACGTTAATATTGAAATAAGAAAACATAAAATTTTCAGGGATTACATTCTCAAGAAGTGGGGATTAATTATATGGATGGGGTACATCAATTATAGAAACTGGGTCACCTATATGGTTAACCTGTACTACTTACTTTTGTAGCTGACCGATATAAACTACCTGCACCGGCAACATGCATGACTGAACCACAAGGTGGGAATCTATACTATATATTTCTTATCCCTCATTATAATAATATTAAGTGTGGTTTGAATTTATTATGAAAATATTAAATATCATGTATATTCCATTAAAATAATGGTTCAACTAAATATATATTGATATACCTCCGGATTAGGACCCCATCTTCAAATTAGATCCAACCCGAGGGGGATATTGTAGAAACTATATTATTAATATAGGGATGAAATTTTCTTGAAAGAAAGTCCCCAATTTTTGGGTGAAAATGTGGAGTAAAGTAAGTCACCAAATACAGAATTTATAAAATTTCACTAGCACACCAAGAGGCTCACACATACCCAGCCCGTGTGGACAAGAAGGATTAGCCAAACCAGCGTGAGGATCTTTTGAGATACACTGATGAGAAAGGCCTATGTGGGGGGAAAACATCACCTAAGGTCCCATGTTTACCTATAAAAATGGACCTTGGGATCCTAAATTAACTCAAATGAATGACAAATAGGTCATTTAAAACTCTACTTTCCAAAAACTATCGCTAATGTACTCAAAACCCTCAGGCAGTGCTCTAATTCTTTGAAAGTGGTGAAAATTAGTATACATTAATTTATTTAGGTGACTAAAGGTCTATAATACTATGAATATATAGATAAAGAACCCCTAATGAAAACCATTTGGGTGAGGTCCCCTCCCATATCTAAAAACAAGAGCATCAATAATTCAGTGGAACCTAAGGAGACCCTTTGAACCTACTGAAATTCATATCTCAAGTGTTTCTTCACTTGTTTTCCATTGCTCAAAGGAACTATCAAATTATCCATGTCTGAGATACATGATAAATATTATGCTCCCAAACTCCACAAATGTTCATGCCACTTTATGCTTTCCCAGGACATACCCATGTGAGAAACCATCCATTTTCCTAGGAATTGCGTACGCAGGCTATCCTTTGATCCCTATTTAATACTGTCGATAGTAGGGAATCTCTTCCTTCAGGTCCAAAAATTTATGGGGGATAATTAAAGACATCCCCCAAAGCCTCCATATATGTGTGTTTAAATATTAATAATATCAACATGTCCTCCTGATCATACATTCCCAATGTAAATTAGGTTATACTGCTAACCTACCTAATAAGGGTGATCCTCAGAATGTTCTCTATAATACATCCATATGGGAAAGAGGATCCAAACCCTAGGTCTAATGAAATTTGTCTCTTTAGGGTGAGAGGCTACATATTTAAGTCAAAGGCCTTCCCACTTCCTATCAACTACCTATCAAAATTATTTGAGGAGAGGATCATTGTTAGGGAATCTATTGTGGACCAAGATGGGTGTACATTGATATTACTTCATAATTGTAGAATACATAAACACACTCACAAAGACTATATTAGATTAGTGTTTTTAGAATCATTGATTCATAAACAATATGTTCATAACATATCTACATATTATCCTACCTATTTCATCATAAGTATACCCATTTTGACATATCATACATATAACCTTTCTTCATATCATGCAGAAAAGCAACAAAAGAAAGGGTGAGCTTAGATGCTCAGTAAGGGTATGCATAGAAGATATGAAAGAATAAAAATAACATAAGCGTATAAAAACGTCAGGTTAACATTTCAACACCATACCATTTATATCAAAAGATCATATGCATGAGTCATAGAATAATGATTGGAAGATCATAAGACATGAATCATATTGAAATAATGATCATAATCAATGAAATCATCAAATTCTCATAATAATGAAATCGTGGCATAAACATAAAATTATATCTTTTTAACATGTATAAATAGAATTATGTTCACTCAATAAATTAAGGGCATGAAATCGAACCATTTCATAAACATATAGATGCAAAAACCAGGTCCATACATATAATTATGGATACGAAAACTAGGTCCACAGAAATAATTGTGAACTCCAAATAATATTCATGCATAACATATATACCTCATGATTTATCCATCTTTACCCAATGAGTTGGAGGGAGATATAGGTCCCACCAATCCCATAATGAAATCAAACAAACATGCGCCACAAGATCACAAACAATCATATCACAATGAATTAAATGGAATGAGTTTCATAAACATATAACCAAATCATAACCTATAGAAAAGACACATGTTTCATAATAATTTTACCAAAAACCTAACCCATTAAAAGAAGAAGGATTATAAAACATCATGCTATCAAAACATAAAACTTTTATAGAAAGTATAAGAATTGTATTCCTGAACTATAATGAAGTATGCCATATTATATGGGGAAGAACTTAAAAAGATTTTTTAGAACATGGAATTTCATTAATATTAATTTTTTAAAACAAAAAAAATTTAAAAACATATTTATTTGAAACCACATTGAAAAAAATAATAAATAATCATGAAAACTATTTAAAATAGTTCTTGAGAAAAATAACATTTATTTATTCGAATTATTTTATTTTATATAAATGTAGCACAATATTAAAAGAGAATATTTTCATTAAAAATAACATTTAATTCATATAAGGGAGGCCTCAAGGAATTACCAAATCATGAATGTAGGGAAATCCATTCATTTCGTATAGGTTATAGTAACATTATTCTCATACTTATTTTGGAGAAGTCAAAATCTATCACAAAGGGAAAATGAAAAAAGATTCATTTCAAACCGCTTTGTAAGAAAATATCAATGTGTAGAAATGATGTTAATTTTTTTTAGTATAATGATATGAGTGTTTTTTAATATATTTTAACATGATATATATGTGGAGGAAAAAAATTACCTATTAAATACTCACATATGAACAATCTCAGATAATAATATGATGGATAAATTATCTCGTACCATAAGTTTGGGTTCCATGGTATGTATAAAAAACTCTCTTATAATTGATTAAATAATTTTATTAACTTATTACAGAACCCTATATTTATTTAGGATATTATATATGATAATATTAACACCCCTATAATTATATTTCATTTTTATGATTCTTTCGGGTGTAAACTACATCATTTTGTTACCCAGGTTTTTTCATATAAGTTCTATTTCTGTCAAATATAATATAGTTACATAATTTAAAAAATAATATCATATTAGTAATTCTACATATTTATATATTCATTCTTTACTTATGATATGTGATAATTAATCGCATCACGTTGTGGTGACAATAGGCCATACGTACGCATGAGCAACGATATCATTCCCTTAATTGATAAATGGTTTTGAAATGGATGTTGTATATGTGTGTACAGAATCAATATCATGTTATAATCATAATATATAGTTATTAGTTCAATAATTATAAGCATACAAGTAAATTGGTTATTAAAAATATACCACACCACGTTGTGGAGATGATAATCCTTACATATGCTTGCCTGTTGATTTCATTTTTCGTAGGATGGATATAATATGGAATATGGTAGTTACATAATCATTATATAATCTATTCATATAATTTATAGTGGATTTATTACATTATAATTTAAACAACTCATCTATAGTATGTAGAAGAATAAAAAAAATAAAATGAATTGGTAGAGGAGATTACACCTTCTTTGACGAGCACTCTCTAGATCTCCTCTCAAAAGTATTAGAGTTGATATTTTGAGAATTCCAGAACCTATAGAATGTGATTTGGGGTGTTTATAAACTAAATTTATAGGTTATGGATGATCTTGAAGGCTCAATGTTATGTGAAGAAGTGATGGAAGACGTTACCTATTATAATTGAGATGAGGTGGACTTTGGGAAATCCACAAAATATCAAAATATAATATTATTAATCTAGATATAATTAATTAAAAATGAAAATTAGAATACATTTTACCTTTTATTCTATCCCATTGTGATTATTTATCATTTTTGGGACTAAAAAAATTATATATTAATCTAATAATATATCAATATTGTTAAAATTTAATACTATTCATTTAATTTGACTTTAAATACATCCATAACAGATGGGAATTTGAATATATTGATATATTACATCAATAATATATCTATTAGATATACTAAATTCTTTATAATCATTATATAATCCAAACATATAAAAATTATATTTATTAAAATAATTTATTCTGTTTTTTTATTATCTAAATAAATTTTTTTTTATAATTAACGAAGTTTTATGGTAATTATATGACATCTAAAAATTTAACCAAATTAAAAAATTAAAATAATTTCATCTTTATCAAAATTGACATTTCAATTCATTCATATTTTGATTTTTTCCATATGCAAACACATAAAAGAAGTTAAAAATAATAGAGTGATACATTATAAATATATTTGAGTTAAATAATAAATAACATATTTTCATAAACAAGATTCTATTATACTACTCAAAATAGATCATAATGTGGTATGTGACAAATCATATTCATTCAATAATTTTTGGACCAGGTTTTTTTATTTAAACCATTCCATTTTGATTTACCTATAATTATTTTATTGTAATATTAGTTGTGGTACCAACATTTTTAATATTAAGAGGATAAAAATTATTATTTATATGGGTTAAATTTTCCATAAATAGAAAATTTATGACATTTTATAACATATCATAACTTATTTGTATTTTTATGATTTATAGTTAATTTTAAAAAATATTATATTATTAAATATCATTATTTTCATTTTTGATTCTATTATGAACTATGTCCTTATATAAAATCCAAAAATCAAGACAATTTAAAAAACAAGTTAATACACTATTAAAATTTTATATTCACCTATAAAATTCATGGAGAAAAATAATTAAATCAAATTATATTTATTTTAACATATTTAATTTCATTTATTTGATCCATTTTTAATTAAGAAATTATTACATCATCATTATGTCACATTTTATGTTAATTATTTTATCACTATAAATTATAAATAAATTATCATGATTTTTATAGACATTTTAACATTATAATTTCTATTTACAGTAAAATTTATAATCTCAATAACCCTATATTAAAAATTATTTAGTTATTAAAATTATGAGAATGTCATTTTTAACATATCTTTAAATAGAATATAATATATGTCATGTTCATACACAACTGGAATAAAACCTATAATTTAGATATATGGTTTATTTTAGGCGAAATATAAATATTAAATGAAATTTGGAAAAGTGTTAGGGTAATATGATATTGATTATAATATTATTTTTACCCTAAATTACCCAATTTACCCTTAATTGTTGTAAAAAAAATAAAATTACAATTTAAAAAATAATTTGTTATGATTAGAATATAAATAACATAATTATTACACACATTTATGCCCATTTTTTTAAAATAAATTCACATAAGTGACAATATTATGTATAACCCTAATCCTGCAGATGTAGTGAGATGGCGGGTAAAAGAGACGTTCAAAAGTTGAATGTGCTTTTATAACAAATTGAGTTATAAAAAATATTCCAATGAAATAAATTCAATTTATATTTGTATTATTTTTCTATTTTTACAATAAAAGTCAATTTACTATATGATTATTTATTAAAACAACAAGGCTGTTTTCATCTAAAATGCAGTATTTTTCACTATTCATCAAAAAATGAACCTCTTAGAAATATACTAAACATTCAACAAAATTATTTTTGATATTAAAATTTAAAACAAGTTTTTTATTTAAAAAAATAATTTTATAATATTTTATAAAATTAATTTTCATGTTTTTCATATAAGGACATCAAAAGAGAATCTTTTTAAAAAATAGTTGTTTTAAATATATAATGACAATACAAAAAGGTATATTTTCATTATCAAACCCATTATAAATAATGCTTGAAATGTAGTTATTACTATTAATATTACAATATTAATATCAAGGTTAAAACTATCTCATTGAATTAATTCTATTAGTAATATTTTGTTTCACAAAAAACTCGGTGTTCTGTGTAACGCAAGCTATTTTAGAGTTCTGTGTAGTAAAATATTCCCCTGGTGTTTCATATAACTTAATATAAACATATTGCTTTTATTTCAGAACCAAAATCAATATTCATTGTTACATGAAGTGATAATACCAAAAATGTTAAATTAATTTAAAAAATCAATTTACAGAATCTCGGGTTGTTACATTCTGCCCCCTTAAAATGAATTTCACCCCCAAAATTCGTATGGGTTATCAATGGTTTAATACTTGAAAGTTCTATTCAAGTAATCCCACATTGTAAAGTCAAATAAAAAAGCATCCTTTTGAAAAGGAATGTTATAAAATTAATGATTACCCAATGTATCTTATTGCTAGATTTTCACATAGGAGAATATAGGTGAAGATTTTGGCATGGAGGAAAAGCATAAATAATCATAGATACAGATAATTATCACTAATCACATGAACATGGGATAACAAAATAATGTTAAAAATAACAAAACCATAAACTAAAGAATCATTAAATAGGTAAATGATATCATCAAAGATGATGATAAGATAACATCCTTTTATATCATGATCCCTTTTCTGAATGTTAAGGAACTTGTATGAGAAGGTATACTTATTTGATTTTAGCACAATATCACCCTATTGTTGGTGCTTATATAATTTAAACTTCATCAATTATTCCAATAAATGACTTTTAATCCATCACTACTGAAGAGTTAGCATATCATGAGTTTCAAAAATAGAATGATTGGTCATTCAATTGGCTATTATCATAACAAAAATGTTATAAAATGTTATAATGCATTCATATATCCATCGATATTGAGATAATACTTTAATATATCAAACTTCATTCAATTATTAGGTTATTAATTCCATAAATGGATAACCTTACAATGCTTCCAAAAGATTAAAATTCCAATCCAAATAAAGAGGTCCACTAATTCATCTTAACATTTATCTCCCATGTATTATAAGGCAGGTATTGGTTTTCACATTTCAAACATGTGAATACTGTAATCATTTATTCTCTTAAAACATAGTAATGACCTAAATTACAATAAAACCTTAGTTAAACCATGCATTCTTTCCAAAATTAACTATTTCATCATACCATAAATATAGTAATTCTATAAATTATATCCTTGATATCATAAAACATATTTTCATCATATCAATCTCATATCCATAAATACTATCCCATTTATAATAGAAAAACTCTTTATCTAATTATCATATCATCATTTCAAAATTAAGCGTTACCCTTTCCTTGATCACGTGTTTTCCAAAAATATCACCTTACAACCTCAATCACCTTCCTAGGCCTTTATAACTATTCAATTTATCCATTCCATTCCATAATGAATAACTTATAAAGAAAATATTTATATATTTCTTGATTCATATAACATAATTTTGGAATTTCAAAATATATTTAACTCAATCATCCAACTTTATTACTACACCATTACTTAGGATTCATACTCTTATTACTAGATAAATCTTTCTTAGCATATGAAATATGAATCACATCTTAAGGTTCATAAACCACAATCTAATCATGCTTCTTATGTTTAATGTAAAAATACTGCTAGTACATATTATATCTTTCATATGTAATTTTCATTCTCTTTATCCCCAATAGTATAACTAATAAGTTTACCACCTCCCAAATTCCATTCATGATAATTCAATATAATAATTCAATTTTCATAAATCTCATACTTTCAACAGCTAAAATATTCAATTTCATCCCAGTTCCCTTTATTTACAACTATTGACTAAGACTAGAATTCATAGTGTGGAAGTAATTATAATTACCTAAAAACATCATGAAAATTTACTTATAGGATATGTAAATAAGGACACCTATATTTAAATATATGAAACCATAGAGGAATACTTTGATACATCCCTTGAAATATCCATAGAAATATCACTAGAGATCTCACTATGTTTTATTATTTAAATTTATAATGTGTAACTAATCCTTCTATATCATTCCAACTATTTTTACCCATGCTTTATATAAATGGATATCACATCATAATTTTAAAATACATAAACACACTTCAAAATACTGTATTAGTTAAGTCTCTTTAGAAACATGGATTCATAAACAACTAGTATATAACACTTCGACTTCTTCTCCCACTGATTTCTTCATAACTTGACCCCATTTTTACATATCAGACTTATTACCAATTTTCATATCCTAGAGAAAAGAATCAAAAGAAAGGTTGAAATCATATTCTCAATAAGGGTAAGTAAGGAAGACATGTAAAAAAAATAAAAGAACACAAGTGTATGAAAACATTTGAATAACATTGTAATATTACACCCTCCATATCAAAAGATCATATGCATGAGTAATGAAATAAATATTGTTATTTAATAAGACATAAATACAATGAAAATAAAGAAAAAAAACCATGAAATCATATAATAAACATAATAATGATATTGGGGCATAGAAACAAACTTCTAACACTGTGAACACATATAAATATTTGCAGGTTCACTTATTAAATTAAGAACATCAGATCATTCCCTTACATAAACATATAGAAAATAAAATCAATTCCAAAGTTAAAATATGGGTATGAAAACAAGGTCCATGAATAGAATTCTGAACATGAAATCTGGTTCGTGCATAACATATATACCTCATGAGTTATCCATATTTACCCAATGTATTTTAATAACATATAGGTTCACCTAATATCATATTGAAATCATACATATATGTTTGAAAATATCATAAAAAAATAACATCATAACTAATGAAAAGGAATGAGTGTCATAAACACGTAATCATATCATATCACAAGGAAAAGATACTCGTTTCAAAATCATATCATAAAAATCATAACCTGAGAAATGAATCGGGTTTCAAAAAAATAAATCTATGAAAACACAAACCATTAGGAGAACGAATATGAATAGTATCCTAGAAAAATAATAATGTATGCGATTAAAAATTGGGAAGGATTTTCAAGATCACATGGAACATGAAAATTCCTACAAAAATATCATTTTAAAACTAAAAACATTGTTGAAAACACTTTTCTTTGAAACCGCTTTGAAAAAATACTAAGGAATCATAAAAAATCATTTAAAACCATTCTTGAGGAAACCATCTGTTCTTTATTGAAATAATTTTCTTTTATTAAAATTTCACACAATATTATGATGAATGAAATTTCATTAAAAATAACCTTTTAAGATTATAAGGTAAGCCTTAAGGAAGTATGAAATCATGAAATGGGTAAAATTTATTCATATAGTATATGTTAAAAAACATTATTCTCATACTTTTTCCTGATAAGTGAAAATGATCCTTTGAGGGAAAGCAAAAAAATATTCTTTTCAAACTAAGTAGTAAAAACATTCCAATGGATGAAAATAAATTTTATATATTTTATAATTATTGTGTGAATATTTCTGAATACATTTTAACAAAACATGGATATGGATGATAAATATATTATATTAAATACTTACAAATAAAAAATATTTGATAATATAAGATCGTGAAATTATCCATTAAATTAGTTCAGAGTTCTTTCATATGTGTCAAAAACTCTTAAAAAATAGATTAAATAATTTTATAATTTTTTTCCAGAAAAATATTAATATTTTGGATTTTATATATGATTATATTAACACTGAGGAAATAATATTTCATTATTATGCATCTTTCGATTGTTACATGCTTCATTTTATTACACATGTTTTCTCTTATAATTTATTTGTTTTTTCAGAAAAAATATATATAAAAAATTTACATAATGATATAATATCATTATTTATATAAATTTATATAATCATTCTATATTTTTGATGATGGATAACGAATCGTATCGCGTCGTAGAGATGGTAGTCCATCCGTATGCATGTGTGATGATATCATTCCCTTAATTGGAAAATAGAATTGAAATGGATGGTGTATATATTATTCCAAAATAAAAATAATTTTATAATAACAATATTTTTTAATTAATTCCTTTATAGTAACCATATAATTAATGTTGTGACGAAGAGAATATTACACCACAACACGGGGATGGTAATCCATACATACGTATGCGTTGTGATTTCATTTTTCCTAGGATATATAGAAGTGGGAATATGGTTGTTACATAAATATAACAACATCTCATCATATAATTTATAATATAGTGATTACATTATAATTTAAAAAACTCATGAATAATAAGTAGAACAAGATATAATTTTTAAAGAATTGGTAGAGGAGATTATCTTTTCATTGAAAAGATCATTCTAGATCTCATATTAAAGGCACTATAGTTGGTCTTTTGAGAATACCTAAATATCATGAATGTGACTAGTGATGTTGAGAAGAAAATATATATGGTATGGCTATTATTGAAGGCCCAATGTGAACTTAAGAAGTTAGGGAAGTGGCACCCCTTTATAATTGAGGTGGTAGAACTTTTGGAAATCCACAAAATATTAAAATATAATAATATTAATCTAGATATAAATACCTAAAAATGAACTATAAATTAAATTAATAAGTCATGTTAGACCATATACTATCCTCTTGTAAATATGTATACTTTTTTTGAATTTTTAAAATTTTAATAATAAATTAATTCAATAATATATCACTATTGTCAAATATAATAATACTTATATAATTTTGAGTTTAAATACATTAACACAAGTGGGAATTAGAATATAAATCTATCAAAAAAATATTATTTTTTAATCAATTAAATTCTTTATACACACTAAATAATCCAAAATCATTATAATTAATATTATTAAAATCAATTATTATATTTTTATATTAATTAAAGAAATAGTAATTTAGGATTTAGTATGTTTTTAGGGTAATTATAAAACTACTAAAAATTTAAAATAAATTATAATAATTAATGTAATTTCATTTATGTAAAAAAAGATATTTATATTCATTCATAGCTTTATTTTTACCAAATGTGAAGACATATTAGATTCTAAAAACAAGAGAGTTTTACTTTTTAAATATATTTTCTTAAAATAATATTTAATTTATTTTTGTGTACATGTGTCCATTAAACAATTCAAAATTTATCACAAAGTCATAAGGGTCGAATTATTTTATCACTAAAAATTATTTTGTGATCATTTTGTCACATTTTTAGTTAATTATTCTATCACTAAATATTATAAATAAACTCTAATGATGTAGAAAAAAAAATTAGATATCAAAATACTATATATAGTCAAAATTAAATTTTTAATAACACAATATTAAATTTTTTTCACTTATTATATTTTTGAGTAGGTCTTTTTTAACTATTTTTAAAATAAAATATAATAAATGTCATATTCATACCCAAGTGGTATAAAAAGATTTAAATTTCGTTTTAAAGTTGATTTTTGTCGAAATCCAATTATCCAATGAAATTTTGTACAATGTTAGTGTCATATTATAATGCTTATAATATTACATTTCCCTTAATTACCCAATTTACCATTATCCAAGGTAAAAAATAATAAAGTTACTATTCAACAAAAATTATGTTCATCCCAATAGAATATAAATATCATGCTTATTAAAACCATTTAGATCTATTTTTAGAAATTCAATTCTTATAAGTGAAAAAATTACATTTAAGGATAATCTCGTAGATATAGATAGAAGATGGGTAAAAGAGATGTTCAAAAGTTCAATAAGTTTTTATATCTAATTTCATTATAAAAATATTTATAATTACCATACATTGGATTAAGATTTGTATTATTGATCTATTTTAAAATTAAAAATTTATTTAGTGTATGATAATAATTTAATCCAAAAAGATGTTTTTTTTCTACAATGAAGTATTTTTGACTATTCATAAAAAACATCATAAAAAATAGTAAAAATTCACTCTATTTTAATTTTAACATTATAAATTTAATAAAATGATGCTTATTTTTTCAAATTCAATTTATAATAGTGTCTTCAAATAATATTTTTCCATAGAAGGACATATAATGTAGTTTATTTGAGAAAATTGTAGTCTTAATAAAATAAATAATTTATAAAAAATGTTATTTTTAATTATAAAAACAATTATAAATAATTAACAAAAGGTAGTTATTACTGTTCTTATTAAATGTTTAATATATATGATATAATTATCTCAATAAAAATATTTATAATAGAAAATTTTTGTTTCATAGAAACTCTATGTTGCATGTAACATAAGTCAAGTCGGTGTTGCATGTAGTAAAAGCTTTCCCTAGTGTTTAATATAATGCCATCCAAAATTAATGATTTTATATAATAACCAAAATCATTATTTAGTATTGGGTAAAGTGAAAAACTCAAAAAGATAAAATTAATTTGAAAAAATTAATCAACAAATCCTCATGGTGTTATATAATACTTCTTGGAGTAAACTCATTGTATTTAATATGGGGAATATCCACACCATAATCCACCAATATTTAAATAATACCATGTGGTTTTCTAGATCTTCCACTCCATCTTGTTTCTCACATCGAGCATGAATCACATTGTCACAGAGGTTACTGACGATCCTAACATCCATGTGATTAAATATCTATATTAGGAAGGGAACCCTTTTATTATAATCATATATCCGTTACTCAGGACTCCTATATGGTTTAAGACCCAAACCTATGAATGACATTGGATATGATTAATTTCCGATTGGGATAAGTAGGAAGCCTCTAAGAGGATCGAACCCAACACACCAAACTCACCATAATTTCCTATGGAATCTATTCCCAGAAGAATAAAATCCATATTGAGAGGCCACATATATTATATTAACCATGGGCCACATTAGTATAATTCCCACACCGTTATTGACTATGAACCGTTCAATAATATTTTCCTACTTCAGGACATAAATTTACACATTTTGGTCCCTATCACATGAGCATAAAAGTTATCATGTCACCATTTTTGTGGCACTAAACTAGGTCAGTTCAAGTTTATTTTATAAGGATTTATAAGAATCCCATTTCATGGACCAGATCCAAAAACTAAAACCACTCATGTATTCCCACATGCGGATAAATTGTAGAGTGCAATATTGAGTGTCTTAAAATTAGCATCATAATAATAATTGAAAAATTAATCTATAATTAATTTACAAATCATACAATTAATGGATATCCTTAAATACATATAGATATCCTCATTGATGGAGGTCCTCAGATAGATACGTAATATTTTGAAAGAAAAATATATGGTAACAATTTATTGTTACTGAAAGGGTGACATGTTTCATATTTTTGACTTAATAAAATTTTCATAAATATGTCGTCAATCTATAATAGATTCTATGAGTATGAAATAATTCCAACAAAATTTGTGTAATGAGATATACCTCCCATCCTTTAAATCAATACAAGTCCCTAAGGATTATGGGATCCATTTCCCAATGACCACATGCCTTTATAAAGAAGGTTCAAAAAACATCTCGAATAAGGGAACCATTGGCTGTTTAATGTTCCAAAAATAAAACCCATTGGATATTGTTTGGAATGGGAATGTAAATATGTGTCCAATAAGAACATTTTCCCAATAGAACCACAAAATTAAATTCTATATCCATATTGTTTTTTGGATTAATGCAATGATACTTAATGTTTCATATGATGTTATTAATTACTGTGTATTATGATTTAAAATATTACCGATGTAGTAAAATATTTTTCTTCTCTCTTTTACTTCAGTGGGACACAAGACATATTCATTACTTGTTTCTAATGTGTGGTATATATACTACCCATGAATATATATATTTTTATAATTATTATGATAATTATGTGGTATACATATCCATCTATTGTTCTTTAATTCATAGGGATTATTATTCAATAGGCATCAAAGAGGAAACAATTTTATGTTAAAACCCCAATTTTTATTAGGATTGATTATGATTATGTTTTTGTTAATGAAATCATGTTACTTATCACCCATGAAACAAAAAATTTTATTATACTCTAGCTATGTCATAAAAATATATGTTTTTATTCCTTTTTTATCTTTATGAAATCATGATTCCAAAGTAATATTTATAAAGAAAACATAATTTATTTCTCTCTTCAGTTGAAAAACTATTTTATTTTGTGGACATGTTTTCTAAGAAAACGTTTTATATAATGTTTTTAATATCCTCCAAGGATTAATTGATGGAATTTTTTACCAATTTTTGAATTTTTTGAATTTTTTAAATTAACCATCTAATTATTTTCTCAATAGTTATATTTTATAATTTACCTAAAATGTGGAATGAATATTTATTTTAACACGTTTACTATAAAAATTAGTTCCCAGTTCCTTGATCGACCAATCTTTTAAATTTTCTTTGAAATGATTCCAAATTCAATATCAAAGAAATTTGTTTCTTTAGCATTTGGAAAAAATATATATTTCAAATATGTTTTTTAAAAATGGAAATATTATTTCCCCAATAATGATTTAATAACCTTTTTATGTAATTTATTTTCATAAATGACTACACCCATTTGTGTTTCTTATAGTTTTATGGGGATATGATCTAATTGTACAATCTATATTCTTTCTATGGATGGTTTATGATTATATTGAAGAGTGGTTTATGAATCCTATTCCCTTTATAAGAATTATAATGTAATGAATAGATTCTATGATTATACATCACAAATTCTATCTATGGGATATTTTATGTTTATGAAACAAATTTAATTTATACAGGCCGTTCTATAATAAAATGTCTAAAAACCCTTGTTCTTTTATATATGTAACAATTTTATGAATGATTTATTATGTTTTGAAAAAAATGCAAGATTTATGTAATAGGTGGGACTTATGTCTCCAAAAAATGCATTGGGTAATGTTTAATATTCTTTTTGCTTTGAGGGAACAAAAGAGGATCTCCTAATCCGAAATATGAGTGTACATGGGTGGTTAAACCAAGTCTAAAATAAAGGGTACACAATACCTTATTCAAATCCCAATGTAATTACATATTTTTTTAGACCAGTGTTAACATTTTACAAATGTTATGGATGGTAGCCCAAAATTATGGTTTCCCATGTTTGTCTATATGAAAAAAATCTATTTATTATGCCAATTTTATGCTCTCATAGACTATGTACATTGATCCTCTTATGATTACTATATTATGAACAATTTATATTTATTCCATGTCTTATGTATACGATCATTGATACAAATTTTATTATATTCATATATTATTATCTTGTTCTCATACCATTATGATAATGTAATGTTGATATCTCTAATGTTTACCTTTACTAATAAGGTAATGTAATCCATTTTTATGTTTCATTTTCCCAAGTTATGGAGGAAGGTCTTAAGTAGGGTATGTCTTAGAATTTTACTGCGTGATAAGATAGTTATGGGTGATAACTAATATATTTAACGAAATAATATAATGGTTTTTCTGTTCTCCAAATACAATAAAAATTTACAGTCCTTGGAAATGTATTCATGAAATTTATTGAATATTCATCATTCAATATGTAATATATTTGTATGGTAATCCGAGGTCAATATATGATTTTTGTAAATATATTATCTCTCTCTCATTTATATTTTCTATTAGAGGGTAATTCCACCCATTTTTATGTATGTTATACCCTCTGGATTTTACCCTATATCATGGAATATTGAAGGTGGGTTTTTGGTTGTGAACATCTCCCTTATCTCATTATTATCCCAAGATGGGTACCTTTGTGGGTGGGGTTCATGAAAATGTGGAATAATAGTTTTAGGTTATGAGATATGATAACATTTGGAGGTAGGAATAAGTGATTACTTCAATAGATTATGGGAAAGTGATGATATCTATTTTATTGAGTAATTTTAAAAAGGGGGACCATGTATGACACAATTATTTAGTCCCCCTATGATCTTATAAACATGCCATTATGTTTACTAAGCCTACTATTCAAATTGATGATGGTTTTTGTGTAGATACCTTGTAATGGATAATTAAACATTCTTATTTCACCAATTTTTGAAATGGGTAGTCATAGAGATTAGATTAAAACATGTGTAAAATAATTAATTAATTTTCAATATTCAATATTATGAGATTAAGTGTCTCTATAAAATTCATTTTTATAGATAGGGCTCTCGGATGATATCCTAATCTGGTTCACACCAAATATATTCCAAATAACTTCTCATAATACATCTATAGAATAGAGGATGATGAAAATGACACATGGAAGAGAACCCTAAAAGTGTTATAGTGAAATTTTTTTAGATGCATGATTGATTTATTTTGGACTCAATTATAGAATACTTGTTGGAGAAAGTTGAGATAAATTTTAGTTAGATCCATGCATGAAAATAAATCATGTTTTTTATAATGATTGTGTTTTCAGTAGTAGAGTGGTAGTGTTAGATCTTGGTCCTAAGGGATCAAGAAGAGTTAGAGGTATCAAGGAAGATGTTCAATGGCCTATTCTGAGAAGTGTTTCTTTCCTCAAACACAAAAGAGAATAGTATTTAGGACCAGATTACTCTTCAAAAGGGTATATCTAGTATTCAAAAGATAAAGATACATTTCAAGACCCTTATGTTATATTCTACAGACCAGTTTCAAGATGAGGAGTCTAGGGAGAGGCACATCGAAGAGGTTTTCAACTGGATATCCATCATCAAATCAATCAATTTTGAAATAAAAGTATTTCTTAGTTCTGGTAAGGGAAGTGGTCATTGATTGGACACTACAAAAAACCATGTCATAATGATAGGGGGGTTATTAGGCTTCATCATGATCTAGACCTATGGTATAGGGTTCCAATTTTATTATAATGAAGTATTTTCAAACTGACGGGGTATATTCCATCCCTTATTTCCTTTATTTTCAGAGGCTGGTGTCTCTTATAAATTTACCAAGGATAAGATTCTATATTTTAATGTGGATTTCGTCATCCTCAGTGGTGAGAGTGATCGAACTCTCTAGGATGGTTGAGTGACCTATGTGTTCTACTTTAGGTTACTCTATATATGTGGTTTTATCTGAGGAAACAAAATGATGTTTGAGATTGGAAGTAATATAAAAGAGATAAGGTGGGTATAGAAAACCTTGAGATATTTTTCATCCTTTGAGATAATTTAGTGATTATGGGTATTGTATTCTTCATGGTAAAACATTCAATGGAACAGTTAATGGTTAGCTTCTTGAATTGGATTTACTAACACTTGGAGATCTTAACATTGTTCACAGTACCCTTTTTTATTGTCTACATTAATTCTTGTATTATAAATTGTAAGTGAGACAAAATCCTTTATATCACCTTTCCCAATCCATTATTTAGGACTTAAGGTTGAGAGACTTATAATTCTATGACATTTATTATGCTATTTGGAGGAAAACAATTTATATAATATGGAGAGACTATGAGAAATAACTAGGAAATCACTGCTCTTAGAAAACATTCCACTGTAAATGAATATAGCCATATGATATCATCATCTATATAGAATGACTATATTTGTCATGGTAGATTTTTGATTACATTAAGAGATTTTTTTTTATAATGTAGATGGAGATATAATAATGTTCATTGGTAAGTGATACACTCATTTGATCCATAGGAATTTTACATCATTTTTATCATTGTTAACCTAGATAATTCTATGCTTTTCAGAGGTCCATACGGCTGTGTTTCCTAGGGTTGGGGAAGAGTTCCTTGATTTTTTCCAATAGAGGTTTTAGGATTTCCCACTTAATAATATATCATGTTTTGGATTGAGATATAATTTAGAATTGATCCTATTTTAGGGTTTCCAAATAGGATGATGCCTTCTGATTTGCGAGAGATGTGAGTACAACTTGATGATCTATTGTAGTGGGGTTTTGTTTTACCAAGTGTGTCACTTTGAGGTGTACCAATTTTGTTCATGAAGAAGGATCATGTACATTTTATTTATTTTATCGATTATCATCACTTGAATCAAGTGATAGTTTATAATTTTTATCCTATTGTCTAGATTGATGACTTATTCAATCCTCTAAAAGGAGATATTTGGCTCTCAATCATCGATCAACAATCCGGATATCATTATATGTGGGTGAAAGATGAGTATATTATGAAGAGATATTTTTGATATAGTTCTGGGAATTAAAAGTTCATTTTTATTCCATTTAGTGTGATGAATGCTCAAGTCATGTTCATGTGTTTCATGAATGAAATTTTAAGGAATCTGTTTGGATCAGTTTTTTTTGGTTATCATCAGTGAAATCAATGTGTACTCTACATCTATGCAAGAACATACAGATCATATTCAAGAAGTTTCGGAAGGTCTTCATCATCATAATAAATTCAAGAAGTTGCTGAAGATTCAGTTCTAAGGTCATTATATTCCTTTCAGGCTGAATGTTGTGTCCCATCAAGTATTAGTTTTCAATCCTTCAAGGAGTGAGGCAATTTCATCTTGGGTGTCCCCCACGATTTTTGAAAGGTGAAACATTTAAATGGGCCTGTAGAACATTATGGAATGTTCATAACCAATTTATCTTAGGTTGTGTCTCCTTTTATATATTTTATCTGAAACGATTGGGTATTCTTATTAACTTACTAGAGTTGGATAGATTTTATGTACATATAGGAGATGTTTGACAATGTAGAATTTCTTTATTTTATTTAAAAGACAGTTTATTTGAGTTTTTTTTGTGATGCTTCATATCTTGGTTTGGGTTTTTTTAAAATTAAATAGATATATACTGTTTCTTATAGGTATTTATTGTTAAATAATCATGAGAAAAAATTTTCACCAACAAACATCAGTTGGAAGCTATCATTTGTTCCTTTAAGTTAATGTAGAATTACCTCATTAGTGAGAATTTTTCATTTTTACTGATCATAAGAGCATACATTTTGTCTTCTCCCAGCATGAAGTGAACAAACAACAATTACTATGTATAGAATTTCTATAGGATTAGATCTTTTTTATTCCATATACTCTATGAAATGGTAATGTTACTGTTTATTGACTAAGTAGGAAGAAAAATTGTTATGTACTGTGTGAATATAGAGATTATTAGAGAGTTATGGAAGAGCTCCAAACAATACATCATAATATATGAGAGGTTAGTGTTATTGATTTTATTTCAATATGATAATGTAGTTATAATTAGTGTAGAATGTATTAGATTCATAGATAGGGGTCTCATAGGTGGAGGTCTTGAAAGGATAAGTTTTTTTGGTGATACCCTTGATGGTTGGTATGAGGATGATCATCATTAGTCTTCATTTTATAGAATAATTTTCATCCATTTTATAATTTTTGAGATAGTTATAGATTCTTTATAGATATTATCCATTTTGGTACATCCTGGTGTGAAAAATATGTACCAAGAACATACAGGATTAGTTTTTATGGCCTTAGATGAATCATACCTTTAGAATGTTTATGCGTCATTTTTTGGTCTTTTGGAAGGTGAAGGTTGAGAACCATGTTCTTGGTGATTTTTTTACCAATTATATCTTACTATGTGGAACTCAGAGGACATATTAATGGACTTTGATACTGTATTAACTCAACCTTGAGAAGGATTTGATTCTCTGTTGGTGATAATGGAGAGTTTTATGAAATATTCCCACTTTATAGAGATGGAGAGTTGAAGTCATGAGATTTTTTTATCAAGTAAGTGTCGAGAGGTGGTGGTGGGACTCCAAAATTTCCAAGGAAAAATTATTTCTGATCAAGATCCTCATTTCCCTTGAAGTATTAAATAGGTTCCCAATATGCTTTAAGATATTTTTTTCCTTATATTTTCTTTTCATCAACAGATAGATGGATATAAAGAATAGAATATTTATACTCTTGAAGAAATGTTTAATTCTTCAATACTATATTTTACAGGTTTTTGGATGAGGAACCTAGAATTGGTAATGATTTGTTAAAACAAAACGTTTTACAATACCATTGGTATGATGATTTCTTATAATTTGACCAACATAACATTACATTGTATATTGTTCTAGAAAGGGGATGGAGATTGAGCTGTTATCATGATAAATGTATAATTGGATATGAAAGAGAATGTTATGATGATTCATAATAGGATAAAGGTAGAATATGATCAAAATATTTCCTCTTTTGATCATAAAAGGAGACCTATTTAGTTCATCATTAAAGATAATATGTTCTTGATGGTGTATTTTCATTGTGGGAAGTGATGTTTTTTGTCATGGGAATTAATTTTCTTCCATTTTTTTTGTAACTTTTGTGGTTTTAGTCCACATTTGAGCCATTGAGTATCATATAACACTTATCTCATAGATGATATAGATACATGATGTCTCATATATGTCAAAAGTGTTACATAACCTTCATGGAAATTCTCACATCATTGATTTGGGTGATATAGATGTTGTTTAACTCTTCACTTGTAGTGTTTCTCATTTTATAAATGTCTACCTTTTCCATGTTTATGAGACGATTTATTATTTATGTTTTGTTGATGACCATGATATTTTTTGATAGATATGTATCACAAGATAGTGTTTAGGATATGTTTATTGTATTTTAAGGGTTTTATGCTTGTATAATTTGGAATAGGTGGCGAAGTTAAAAGGATGGTGATATTCTAGAGAGGCATATCTTATAGTGGTTATACGGATAGCCCTTTTTTACTTATTTTCTCTCCAGATTGGTTATAAATTCCAATGGAAAAGAATGGTTTGATAGGGTTCTAATGTAATGATTCTGACCCAACTATCCCCTTTGTTTGTGAGTTTGGGTGTTGGGGTTGTTTAGATAATATTCCATGGTGTTTTTGATGGAAAAGTGATAGTTAATATTATTACAAATCATGCTACCTTGGGATGTGATAAAAGGGTGTTTTATGTGCTTTAGTATTTTATAGATATGCCATAGTGGTTCAAGTATTGAATTTTAGATCAACATACAATTTGTGTATGGATATTCTAGGGATTTAGGTTGTGACATAACCTAAATGGGGTGTGTTTTATTGGAGTATATATATATCATAGGTCCTTTACTGTTGGATAGAAACCATGACATTAAGAAGCCAGACTATAATATAGAGATTTTAGGTGGTTCTCCAATTTGGTTGTAGCATACCAGGGGTGATGGGTTGTTTTTTATCATCCCTTTTTGGAGAATGGATCCAAGGACATTGTGGTTTACATTGTTTTATAGTATCTATTAGGGTTTATAGGATATTCAGCACTATAGGATCTTTTTTATATGGAAGAATTTTGACCATACATGATATGCCATAGTCTTGGGGTACTATGTCATTTTCTAGGTGGCATGCCCCTTTTTCTAGTGATTTGTGTCATGGTATTCTAAATTTATATTGTCCAAAAAACATACAAACCCCATATGAATCAAATATAATCCAATCCCTATATATGAAACCCCAGGTGACCTAGAGTACATTTAAAATTCTATTATGAACCTTTCAAGGAAGATTAATTCCTGACATCCTAAGATCAATTTTTAGTGACTCATGGTGTGTTCTACCAATTTTCATGTGGTTTATTCTCTCTTTAATATTATTTTAATACAATTATTCTTTAAATTTTAAGAAGGGTGAAATCAATAGTTCTAATGTAGTTTCTATTTTTGTTCTTATGGTAGCTATGTTTTTGTTTCCTTAGAATGTTGTTGTTTTCTTAAGGTAGAGGTAATCAGATATTTTTGTGAAAATTTTGTTCTTGTGGGAAATTTTTTAAATAATTAGGGTAGGTGATCCATTTATTATAATTTATTATACTTGAAACCATCAATTGATCATGATTTATCTTCTTTGGATTATTTTGATGTAATCCAAATAAATAAGAATATAAATTTATAAATAATTGGTTTATAGTTAGTTGGGTTTTTGGTTTTCCTCTATGATAATAGTTCGCCTCTTAATTTTCTAACTATTGTTCTATCTATTGTATGATTTTTTTTAACATTATGGTTATTATTGGGAGAGCTTGTTGTTTAGTGGAATTGGTAAATAAATTATATCACCAAATTGTAGATTATTTACCAAATTAAAGAGGCACATGTAATAAATCAATAGATTCTTGTAATTTTATTGTAATCAAAATTTTCTTAATTATTGTTTCAATTAATGTTTTTATTTCATGTTCTAATGGATTTTTATAAAGAACACTAATCTAGTAATGTTATAGTTAATGAAAAAATGGAATAATATGGGATGTTAAACCTCAATGTTCTATGAAAATTGATTTATTTTAGGAATAATGTTTAATTAATTTTATATATTGTTATAGTTGATGGCTTATGGTACTTAAATACATAAAAATTAATTAAATAATCAGTTTATTTGTGATGGAATAATAACATATATTTGGATGAAAATAAATCTTAGGGGCCATGGTTTCATATTTTCTTATAATGTAAAAATGTCTAATATTAGGGCTATGAGAGAAATTTCTCATGTAATGGATGGTTTCCTTATTTTTGTTCATGAATGACTTGTTAACACAGTTTTTTATATGTTTCAATTTATGTTAATCTATATGTGAGAGTTTCTATTTTATGTGATGTAATCTTCATATGGAATATGTGATAAGGGTGGATAGGGCCTTGTTTTTTTACCGACGTTGACCCTTGTGATAGTGATATACATGATTAAATACCTATGGGTGTTTGAGATAACACAAATGTTGATGGATAGGGTTAAAAATGGTATTAACAATTACTATGCATCAACCTACGATGTTTTCATATCAAACCAATTTAATGGATAGAAGGCTATGTTTATTATTTATCTATATTAATTTTCACACTAATGGTTATAACTAGATGTTCTTGGTTTTTCATATCTTGATCGAATATTTTAATGTTTATGAGATTACATAGAAATACAGTATGGTAATGAATAATTAATGCCTTAACCCATGGGGGATGTTCTTACTATAATGAAAATGTGAATAATCTTCTAAACTATGGACTTGGTTGGAATATTCTTAGAAGTAATGGACTTCACTCTGATGGATAATGAAATATAATACAGAATAATTTCAATTAATGGATAATAACTTGATTAACTTAATATAAATTAATACATACTAAATTATTAAGTTAATTAAATTTGATCTTAATTTTATGAATAAGGTCTCTATCTGTTATCGATTGAAGTTGAGTTTCTCATTAATTATATCTACAGTTGAGCCTAATAATATTTCAATGAACATAGTGGGATTGTGGTATATATTATGACTTTTATGTTTCATGATTTTATATGATACATCACCATGTCAATATGAAGACTAAAATAGTATGGACTGTTAGAGGGTGTTTTCTGCAATATCTAGGTTGGTGATGGATGGATATAAAATTACCGCTACATACATGCTTCCTTATCTTAGTATTATTTTTTTCCTGTATGCATGTTGGTTAGTTTCCTTATATATTTATGTAGAAAGCTCTAATTTATTATGGGGTTTTCAGCCATAATTATTTACATATATAAAATCCTATGTATTATTAAATGTATTACATGTCTAGGTTATAATGGATAAAGGTATATTTCATAGTGTTTGGGCTATGATAGTATGAGGAAAAATACCATATTTATGATACACAACATATATGTTATGTTGGATCAAGAAAACTACTCATTTACTATATGGATACGTGACATGGAATAATTAGGTGGTGTGATTCATAATGTACATGTTGTGATACGTAGCCTATATGTATTTGGGATCACATTGTTTAGAGGGTGATGGCTCCAGACGTACTGTGCTAGGGCATAGAGGAATTGTTTTTGGAAATAGGTAAGTTGGTGACATTGTTTCATTACTTCAATATATGATATATTGTATGAATTAAATGGGGAGGGATAAAAATGGGTAGTTTATTAACCTAATATACAAATTTAAGATTGGATTTAGATTTACGTGTTATTTTCTGGAATTTGGTATACTTTCTGTATCATTTTATAAGAGTCTCCTAGGAGGATCCCACCATGTGTAGCAGTTATTGTCTCACAAAATATTTGTAACTATTTTTTGGGTCATTAAGAAATATTTAGAGATTGGGTTGGATATTTTTATGTCATTATATTACAAGAACTAATTGGAATTATAGTCATTTCGTTGTTTATCTTTTGGTATTTTTAATTTTCATTTCTAATTTTATTGGACATCTACAACATTAAAAAAAATGAAATTATATTTATTCTATCTTTTTGAGATGAATTTAATTGGAATATCTATCACATCACTATCTTTCACATTCACTCTTAGTGGGTAATACCCTCTATTTTTTGTATGATATACCATTAGTTGTTTTCACCAACCCATGACCAAATGCTGGATAGTTTTGAGAGGTCAATATATTACTACTCTTGTTTACCTAAGATGTATACCTTTTCGGAGATTGGATCAGAACAATGTTGTCACGGGTGTGCAGAGAAATGTTGTGATGAAGGATCCTATTATAAGTAGAGAGAGATACATTTTGTGTTATACGAATGGAAAAGTCGATATTAATGTGTTAAATGGTTCTAATAATAGAAAATATTGGAGATGGCTAAGGTTACTGTCATAATTCCTCAAACAATCATTAGATCACAAGTTCTGAACAAGTTTATAGGCCTTTTAACATTATTTTACTCACTTTTACCATTTTATTTAAACTGTGGTTATTAATTTTAACTTATGTAAATTAATTTTAATGCATAATAAAAATGGTTCTTATTAAATAATTTTGGATTTATTATTCAAAATATAAAAACCAACTATTGAAATAAAGTTTCTATATTTATTAAAATTTTATTTTTACACCAGCACAAAAAATTTGTAAAAATTCTTTTTTTGAAAAGGTGTATTTTAAGTATAAATAATATGGTTTGGGCGAAATTGTCAATGTTATCGATTTTATTGAAATTAATTTTTTAACAATTAAACAAAATTATATTTAAATACACTAAAATAAACCCTAAATCATATTTTTCCTTATTAAAACATCATTAAAATAAAAAATAAAAATATATTTTTTTAATAAAAATATTTCTTAATTTTAAAAAGTTTAATCTTGGGTCTTATAAATTCATCATAGTAATTTTAAACGCCTCATTTCACACCAAAAAATAAATTTTTTATTGTGAAATTATATTTATACGTTATTATGTTATATTTGATTCTTTAAATATTCATGAAGGCTATAGTTTTAATCAAAACTAAAATTTTCACTATTCACCCAAAAAAGAAATTATTTCAAAAAAAATCTAAAAAGTCATTATTAGATATCTTTTGGTATGTGGAACTAAAATTGAAATTAAATTTTTTAAAATTAATGTTATAAATATGGTGCGAATTAATCATAACCCCAAAAAAATATAATGAAAACATAATTATTATTTTTTAAAAAATAAATCTTATATTGACATACGTTTTTATATAGTTATCATTATTTGGGTACATATATCAATACCCAAAAATTTAATAGATCTAATATATTCCTCATATTTAATAATTTTATTTTATTAAACTATAATAGTTTACATTTTATTTTGGTATTTCTTTATGACATGATACTCCTCATTCTATTTAATTAAAGAATGAGTATTTACTAAAATTATGGATCAATAATTTCTACCACCCTTAAAAAGGATATCATTATAAAAATATTATTAGTATGACAAATAACATTAGGGTATTTTCATCCCGTTTCATCCTTATTTTCCCATTTAGATTCATCGATTGTATGATTCCTATACAAAATATTGACCAAATGAGTGGTCATATTCCAAAAACAGTATCTCTTTGATCCAATATATCTAATACATTTTCATAATATCATAGATCATATTAGAATTGTTGGGATTATAAACTCAGAACATTTTTAGGGTCATTTATGTACTATCACAAGAGTGATATATAGAACACATCATATACTTTTGAGATGCATGGAGGGAGTGCTATGTGATAAGTCACTTCCCCAACACGATTCTCAATATCGAAGGGACCAATGTTCCTATGGATTAAATTTATCTTCTTCTATGATTTTATAACCTCATTCCATGGAGATATCTAGATGAACACCTAGTCATATACATTAAATTTTATATATCATCAATGATTTTCTATAGAACTCATTTTTCGGAATTTTATGATTTTATATGATACTTATTTAGTTGGTCCTTCTCCATAATTTAATGGAAAATGTATTTAAATATACGATTACTCTTTATAACATCCTTATAGTTCGGTGGAGTCATCCATGTCATATTATAAAGATCGTTATATACTTCAATTTAAATTATATAATTGAAAATGTTTTTATATGAGAACTATACCAGGGTAGGTATTCGATCACATTATCCTTGGAAATTCATTAAGAATGGTCTCATTATACCCACTAGAGTTAGAATAGTCGTCTAAAACAAACCATATTATTAAGGATGATAATAAGTTCTGAAACATAGTTCTATCCCTGATTTATATGGAAAGAATATCCAAATATTTTAGATAAATATCATATCATAGTCAGATATGATAGACTGTGGTACTCCATGTTTCATTACCACTTATCTTATGTATATCCTAGAAATTTGGTTAAGATAAAAATATTCACTGATGGAAAAAATGATCTTCTTTTGTATGGAGATAGACTAAAACCCCAATGGTATTGATGACTTTAGTGGTATTAGGGAGAACCAAAAAATGAATCCAGTGTAATGTTTTTCCATTTTTCATATTATTATAGATAATGGTTTAAATATACCATTATATTTTTATCATTTATCCATAACATTATATCATCATTAACATAGAGATGTCTATTCTAAAAAATATATCTTCTTTTTATCCCACCAAAATTATTTGATTATATATCTTGATATCTTCATGTTTTCTAGATGAATAGTGAAGTATAATATTTAGAAATCATCTAAAATTATCTACATCAGTTCTGCTTTATAAGGGAAATATATCCGAGAACCAAACCACCTAATTTTGTATTTATCAAAATTAACCTCTTAATACTCAATATCTTTTTTTATCTTGACATAATTTTTACGGGCTTCTTTGATTTAATCATTAATGGATGGTTGAGAAGTAATCTAAGAAAGATAGTGTTTTTTCCTCCCCTTATGACACCAACATTCATCATCCATAAATCCATATGTATTGGGTCTTTTTAATCCTCATCATGGATAAAGTATCATGTTCTTTCCTACCATATAATTATCCACATTATTTTCATTCCATGGGTGTAATTTATTGAGAAATCGTATTATTTTATCAATTCTAACAATATATTTTTGAATTTAATCATCTCTATCTATGTGAAATTATTCCTCTTCCTCTTTATGTAAATTTATATATCAAACTTTTCCCTCTATGGTTAATGCCTCCAAATCATTAATACAAAGTTCCCCATATCTTGTTTGAACCATTTATTAGTTAATTTTAATAATGAGCTGTTAATTAATGTCACGATTAACAAATACACATATCATATTTCATGAGGAAATAATCCAATACTCTTCTTAAAAAATAATTATATATTACAATTCCTTCCACACTATATAGTATTTTATGTACAAGTGTGGTGACTAACCATTTATTTACTTCCTTGATAGTTTCTTCCATCCAATGGAACTTATTTCCCTTTGGTGTTGACATGGTTAGTTTATTGTATATCCATTAAAATCTATCACAATGTATAAAAAAACAACCGACTAACCCATGAAAACTACATATCCCAGTTACATTGGCCGACCTGGACCACTGATCAATAAATTTTGTATTCATTGATGTATTGATATTCCAATTATTGTGATAACATGAAACCATAATTATAAATTCTAGAACCGTAATTCACACAATCTAAATTTATCCTGCAACTTCTCATTTATAATGTTCTTTATCAAAATCAAGGAATTATATTCATGTGGTTGTTTTCTGGTTGAATATATAATAATTCATCTACAAATACAACCACATGTTGATTAATGTGAACTAAAAATAATATATTTTTTAAATCTATGTATTTGGTGGTATAATTGTATGTCAAAATGAATTTATTATACACCTTATATTAGTATAAATGTGGTAAACTTCCTCCTTTATATCAATTAACTGATGATATTGAGAACAAAGGTAAATATATTGAATGTATTGGTCCCTTTAAGTCAATAAAATATAACATCAATATGATTATATGATATTTATTCTTGATTCTGATTTATTAATCACAAGATAATAAATTAAAAGGATGCATTGATCCATCCAACATTTTTACAATGTTTTTTGTTGTACCCCACTATGAAGGACTCATGCATATAACACCCTTAACAAGATTCTCCTGTAACTACTTCTTTACCACTTTTATTTGAATGGGGTCCATTCCATATAGACACTTTCATATTTGAATATATTAAGGTATTTGTTTTATTGAAAACAAACATCATGCTATGAGGGAATGCCAATATGTTCATCTTGAAATCCATCAAATAGTATTCCTATAAAATAGTCATTTCATCGTTGCTGACTTCTTCCTTGATGATTTGATCTAGAATCCCCTCGTGTATGTATATCTAGTCCAGTATAATATTATTTTCATCTAAAGGGAAAAAATGAAAATCCTTTCATAGAAATTTGATTATAGGAAGGATGTGGATATGAAATTATATCTATTTATCCTTAGAAGTTTTATACACTTTATGAATGGAAAGTCAATTATACCTAGTATATCATCAAATTTAACCAAGGGTATAATGAATATATTTAACAAAGATATATTTTCAAAAATTTCATATATAATTGTTTTATATCTTAGATGAAATCATTATTACACTGGTTTCTTTATTTATAGTTAAAAATCCAATGTTTGAGGTTGTAAATCAACATTGTTAAAAATATTATATGATATAAATGAATGTAAAAAACTACACTCAAATATGTCTCCTATACTTCTAGAGTTTAAAATGAGTGTTCCTATCAACAATTAATTTTCTTGTTATAACTAAATGGTATTGATGTTATATTCTATTCAATATTATCCTTGTTTCAAATGTGGTTGTGGACTAAAATATTAATTTTTTCTAGGGCTAGGGAATTGATATGAATAATTAAAAAACATTATGTACTTAAAGCATAGATGTATGGTTATTGCATTATTTAGGTCCTTATTCCCCTTCACCATACATACCAAACTCTTCATCCCCATTTGAATTTGATGTGCTTGATGTAAAAACCATACACACTTGGATCACTTATCGATTCATTTCAATAAATTTCCATGATGAATACTACATCATTTTTAGAATATATTTAATTTATTTTCCTTCACCACATGTATCTTATCATTATAGATTCCATAATAACTAAATTTTATTTTATTATCCCCAAAATATAGAGAGTCTCAATATTCTATTTATACCATTATATTACACAAAACAATATCTTAATAGATATCATATTTTCATATATAAAAATTTCCATTAAAACACATTGTTTTAACCCATAAAAGAAATGGTCAATCTATCATTCAGAGTTAGAGATATAATATGTGGTGTTCCATGAATGTCATGTGATGTTTTATTCATATATTAGATATTATTCCTTTGATTATTGTTTTATCATAATAAATTATCTTAAACGAACCATTTTTATTTAGTATAAATTTGAAATATTTTGTGATGTGTGATATAATATAATATTATACACATAAAAAATATAGAGAAACCAAAAAAAAATTTTTGTTAAAAAATAATATTACATTAATTATTAATAAAACTAATTTAAATTACAAACAATACAACTAGACAAAAGAATATAAAATGAAAAGCTAAAATGGGAAAATTTGGATCACCCCAATCTGAAAGAATCCTCACACACCCATCCAACACAATAGAATGTAAAAAATATATTAGAAAAAGAAGAAAAATTATGGGAAAAGGTAATATAGATCCTTATAAAAATTATTTTAATATTGGGAGAGGCAATTAAGTGGTCTATTTAAGAGGTAATTTTACTGTTCGAATAGTAATGCAACCATTTGAATAGTAATATGACTATTGGGAATAGTAACCAAAATGTTGGAATGAAGATTTATCTCAATATAAGAAATTATAATATAAATAATATTTATCATGATTAATTTATGTAAATCTTAATATTATAATTCCAAAAAAATTATTAAAAACTCAATGAAAATATAAGCACATTTTTATTAAATTATATTTTAATGTATTTTGTAAAAATCAATTTTTTATTTTAAAATTTTAAAATTAATATATTATAACATTAAATGGATAAAATTAGTATCATTTTTTAAATCCTCATCTAGAAATTTTTGAATTTTTAATGTTTTGGTAATTTTTAGAAATATTTTACTTTTCAGGAGAATAGTAAAAATGTAGTTTTTCACATAACTGGGGTATCTTAAGTTACATTAATCATGATGTTATAATGAAATATCCGTTCATATAACTTGATATTCAGCCATTATATTTTTTTTATAAATTAATCCTTAAAATACAATAAACAAAATTTACAAACCTAAAAATTTCATTTCAAAACCCATATTCAAAAAAAATTATATAAAATAAATTTTTTTATTTATTTCCTCTTTCATATTTAATAAACTAATTATTCAAAATATTATATTAAGTTTAAATTATTAAAATCGTTATTATATATTTATATATGATTTATATTGTCAAAATTCCATTATTATACTTATACCTTTGATATATTTTTATCAATGTTTTATTCTAAAAATACCCCTATCCTCCAGTATAAACAACCCCTCTCTTTTACCTTGGAAAACTACTACAACCACACATTTAAAATTAAAATACCATAAAAATAATTACTATAAATTCCATTATAATATTTTTGGATGTTGTTCTGTAACCCAACTATAACACCCCAATCCTCCACGATACGCTTCTCTTTGAATAATACAATAGCGTGTGTTGTACGCAACTTCGAGTTCTATCTCTCCACAACCAAACAAACTATCCATTATGAATAGTAATACCCAATATTTGAAATTTAATAAATTTTATTTTCCAAATGGAGTTCATTTTTGGATTTGGAACATCAAATTATATTAGAGTGATTTTTTGGTATTTTTTTGAAAAGTTCAAATTTTTGATGAAAAGGGAAAACACTGAGTTATTATTCAAAACCAACTTTTGATTTAAATAAATATATATTTTATTTACATTTATTTTTGGAAAAAATAGATACATAATACCTATATAAGTACAATGTAATTCATTGGAGTTAGTTTATAATAAATTTAGATATATAAAAATTTCATTGAACTTTTTACCGTCTGTTACCAACCTCCTAGGAGCATTTCCCAATTTGTATAAAACATAATTTTACCACTTCTGTGAGTTAAATTTCAAAAATCTGAGGGACACAATTGTTATCTATAAGTAAAATGTGGTTTAATAAGATAAAAATAATTTTTCTTGAATAGTAACTTTTGACTATTATTTACCATAGTTAAAAGTAAATAGGTTAATTAAGGGTAAAATGATATTATTATTAACCTCAAACATGTAAAAATCCTATTGGATATGTGTGTTTAGACCGAATAAAACCTTATAAATAAAATATTACCCTTTAGGTCCACCTGGATTAGATTAGAACATTTATTATTATTTAATTCAAAGAAGAGTTAAAAGTGTTAAATTCAATGTTTAATAACTAAACCATTTTTAATATAATGTGATACACAAGATAAATTCGACTATAAATATTAATTATAAAGGTAAATATATTTTCTACATAATGGTATTTTATTTATAATTTTTTTACATCAAATAATTTAATTTACTTATGACACAATGATGATGTAGTAATTACCTTATTAATGAAATATTAAAATAATTGATATTATAAATACCAAAATAAATGTTACATGAGAATTTTTATTAAATTAAGAAATTTTATAGGTTAATATGACATGTTAGGGTTGATTAAATGATTTTTTTGATTTAATAATGCTGTTATGAATTGAGAAAAAACAAAATACCGAATAGTGTCAAAATTGACATAAAATAGTTTTGTTTTGGAAAAATATATATTATATTATTAATTGGTATTATATTCCTAAAAATATATTGTTCTACCAAAGGGTTAAATAACATTATATATGTTATTAGTTAACTAATTGGTGTTATATTGTTCATTCAAAGTAAGTTTATTAACCATATAATAAAAAATACAAAGACACCTTGTAAATGTCAAACTATTTAACTAAGAGTGAAATCTAAAATATAAGGTTAATATAGTGACCCAAACCTATCTAGAACCTATTGTTTGGGTGTGTTTCGACCCATAACCACCATAGACTTTAAATAATTCATTTTAGAGCCATTATAAACAATACATGATTTTATTATAAAATAATATTTCATTCTTTTTCTAATGTTCCCCTCACCTCTCTTATAAAAGGGCACTTCCACTTCTCTCAAATTCACACATTAAAAGACCTTTGGTTTGGCAAAACACCGCCCAAATATCCTCCCAAATGTTTTCCCTTCTTACTAGAGTCCTTATTTTAGTCATAAAGCCTCCTTAAGGATCCTTTTTGATCAAATTAAATGGAAGAATCCGAAGAAGAGGTAAATATCATACAACCTCTTTAATATTTTATCTTCTTCCACTTATTCTTTCCTTATTGTTTCCATTATAAAATAATAAATATAGTATCTTCTATATACTTTGATTTTATTATAAATATGTTAAAACCATATATATTATTCTATCAATACGTTGAATGACATGTCACCATACCTGCGTACGTATGGCTTACCGTGTCCACGTCGTGGTGTAGTTGTTATTCAATACATTTTTTTAAATGGGTATAATAATGATGTATAATTTATGTAAATAAAAAATATAACATGTTAAATATTCTTTATATATGATATACCATATATTTACAAACTATTTTAATATCAAAATGATGATATTATCGGTCATGTGTACGTACGGATTACGTCTCCACGAACGCGATGAGATTCATTCCATATCGTATCCATTAAAGGATAATTTTCATTAGATGATTAAAAATAATTTGTAAAGACTTAATATCATTCTGATCATGAATAAGATAAATCCTATCCATAATAAACCTTACTTTTGTAACAAAGCATATAAATGAAAACAAACCAGTTAACACTCGAAACGACGATAATACTAAAATATTATTAACAAAGAAATATTAAAAGATCATATATGATATCATATTAATGTATATGAATAATGTATAATTTAATAACAGTTATTTCTCCAATATACAAGAGGTTAACCTACCCTCGACCAAGGAAAATTTCAAGGTAAGGGTTAGTTCTACAACCTCTTCATTATTCAAGGTTGTTTATATGTAATTATCTACTGGGACCTCTTTATCATACACATATGTGTTTTCCTAAAAATGTATTCAAATACATTTTTAGTACTTACTAGACTATGGTTTAAATTCATTTATATCATTATTTTAACTTATACATTTTAAAATTAATCCATCCATCATTTTCTAAACAAGTTACTTTTTGACCCTTTTGGACATAATTATGGTATGAATGTTTTTTTAACATATACGACGGGTGCAGCTATATTATTCCATTATAACATCATCGAATCTTACCTTATAAGATAATAATAATATTTTCAAAATAAATGTTTTCTTTTATAATTATGTAACTTTAAATGATTTAAAAAAATGAGATATTTCTCTCAAACAGTTTTGATTTCATCTATGTCAACATCATTTAATGGATTTTAATTTTGTTTGAAGTTGATTTATTATGATACAAATATAACATTTTATATTGAAGGTTTTGTGATATATTTGACTGTGGATGTGTTATTTTTCTACCATTCATGGTTTATGGATAAACTATTGGCATTTCGTATGCTAGTTTTAATATGAATTTTTATGTTATGTTTAAACCTTTTCATATGAGAAATGCACTGGACTTAGTAAGTGACGGGCGGATCCCGCTATAGCTCCTTGATGAATCGGTGGGTCTCTTGAGACAAACTAGTGTCTTAGCATAATGCCTTGGAAAAATCTTATTTTTAGTCTTGGAACAAGGCCTTGACTATGTGGTTATGAAGTCTGGCATTATGCATTCCATCATTATGAAAGTGGCTATTGATATTGCATCTAATTATTCGACTAGTAGAATTTCCATGTGAATAATTAAATGGAATTATTTGATTTTATCTTTTCAATATTATTCTGATGTTCATGTTTAAAAGGATTTTATTCTAGTATTTCATTTCCTTTAATGTTTATTCTTATATATGAATGTTTCCGCTATATTTTTATCCTTTATAAGAATCTTATCTCACCCCTATCTGTGTTTTATTTTTCCCAGGATGAGAATAAGTACATTATCACTGTCCTATAGGGATAGTCTAAGGGATATGATTGTGGCCTATGGAGACTATTTTGTTGTAGTTTTTCATTTTATAATGTAATGTAAAACTAATGAATGTATCTAGTATTTACAAGGCTACTAAACTAATAGATATTTCGAGAGTTGATCTTTCTTGATCATGCCAATGATACGTAATAATGCCCTGAATCTGGGCTTCTAGGGTCGGGGTGTTACAGTTGGTATCAGAAGAAGTTTAGTACAATCCATGGAAGCTATATTTAGAAATAATATGATTAGATCACATTATCCTAAGATAGACTATGAGGATTAGTATTGAAGAACTTTCTAAAATTTTGGTAATTTAGTGATTTTGTGTATTTTCTGAGCAATGCATCCCTCTATGGATACAAGCAGGTATATGAGGCTCTGGAAAAGATGTTCTTAGGAGAGAAAACTCCGACAAAGAGTTTCGGGATTTTCCTGGGGTATCCTGCTGTAGGACAACGGGCCTTGCTGCACTCTTGGTTACGACACTCCCAGGGGATATGCTTAGTATTATTCACATTTTATTTAAAATCCATTATGAAGGATTTATGAGTATATACCTCCTCATGGGAAAAAAATTCTATGATTATTAATTATATTTTTTAAAATGTTCAATTTCTATTAAGTATGTTATATGTTTGGAATTATGTGTTTTGATTCATAAACTAATCTAGTGTATGCCATTATTTAGAAATGGCGCATAGTGGAAGGAATGGAAACCATATCAATGCACAAACTGCATGTAGGGATTTCCCTCCTACTCAAGATAATTATAGCTGAGCTAGTGATACAATTGGTGCTAATCATATTATCACTATATTGGGACCACTCACTCCGGTTATGAATAATAACCTTACCCGTATGGAGCACCCTAATCCACAGTGTGTAGGATAAATTTCAGATCACATCATGAGGAAACAAATACCAAAATTCAATGGGGGTAAAAATCCATTATTAGCTGAGAAATGGATAAATTCCTTAGAGAAAATATTACATGCCTTGAGGAGTATTGAAAGGGGAATATTTATCATGGCAGTTTACCACCTCACACGAGATGCTGATCAATGGTGGTAATTTATTGAAATCACAAAGGAAGATGATAAAGTATCAAATATGGAATGGAGGGTCTTTAAAGAAATTTTCTTAGAAAAATACATTCCTCATGACCATCGAGTGGATATGGAAAGTCAATTTATGAGACTGCGGAAAAAGGAGGATGAGAATGTCACAAAGTATGAAGCTAAATTTACATGGTTAGTGAGGCAAGCTACTTATTATATACGTAACTGATGAAGTAAGATTGATCGTTTCTTTGATGGGTTGAAAACTTTATCCTTCGAGCATTAGTCTCACAATCCTTCTCATCATACAAAGATATTGTCTCGGGTGCTATCAATATAGAAAAAATATTCTTTATGTCTTACGACTTTAAAGAAACGTAAGTGAAGAAGAGATCTGTTGAACACTCTAGAAATGGAAATAAGGGGAAGAAGGTTGATGTTGAAAATCTATCCTTCATTAAATTTGGGAAGAAACACTCCGGTACTTGTATGAAGGGAATGGGAGTCTGTTACATGTTTGGTGAAAATGTCAACCGAGCTCATAATTGCAAGGGGAAGAAATAGGTTATTAATTTTGAGTGCTACAATTGTAGAAAAAGGGGAAACTATGCAAATTAATGTCCTAAGAGTTTGTGTAACATACCTCAAAAAAGGAAAAGGGATCAAGGCCAAGCTTGTGCTATCACTACCTCTTAGGTTGAAGGTCCAAAAGACATAGTGGGAGGTAATTTAATGGATTCTTCAAGTATAGACAATGCTTTATTTGATTCTGGATCATCGCATTGTTTCATATCTTCCTAGATTTCTAAGAAAATTAGTTATTTAGAATTTGATTTAACAAGGGAGTTGTCTGTAAAAACTCCCAAGGGATGTGTCATTGAAATAATGTTTTGTTAATCAGTCCCTATTAAGGCATATAAACATTAGTTATCTACTTATCTCATCACCATAGCCATGATTGAATTTGATATAATCCTCGGTATGGATTGGCTTTCATACCATGATGCGAATATTTATTGTAAGAAGAAGGAGGTTACAATTTTTCATTATGATGATAAATAACACTTTATCTTTAGATAAAACATGTCACCACCTAATTCTTATCTAGATCCACCACAAATAGCTCAACTAAATTCAATAATTGGGGAGGAAGATAATGAAATAATTTGGGTGAGGAAATGAATGTTCAAATAGAGTATATACCTATTGTGCAAGAATATGTTGATGTGTTTCTAGAATCTTTTCTAGGACATCATCCAGAATGAGAAATTGAGTTTTCCATTGACTTAATTAATGTTTCAAGGCCCATATTGAAGACCCCTTATAGGATAGGATCTTTGGAACTATAGGAATTAAATAATCAATTAGAGAAAGTGAGTAATAAGGGATTTATTCACACTAGTTTTTTTTCATGGGGAGACCCTATTTTTTCTGTTAAGATGAAAGATGGATCTATGAGGTTTTGAATTGACTACAGGGAGATCAATGCTATAACAATAAAGAACAGGTATCCCTAACCTCTCATTGATGATTTATTTTACCAACTTTATGGATCTCAATAACTTTCAATGAATGACCTTATATTTGGATATCATCAGTTGTCTGTGAAGAAGGAAGACATTCCGAAAACATCATTTTAAACTATGTATGGGCATTATGAGTTTACAGTAATGCCATTTGGATTTACTAATACAGCCTTTTCCTTCAAGGATATAATGAATAGAGTTTTCAAGGAATATATTGATGAATTTTTAGTGGTATTTATTAATTATATTCTTGTATAATCCAAAAGATACTAATATCATGAAAATCACTTGCGCATTATTCTAAAGACTCTTAGAAGACATGAACTATATGGGAAGTTTACCAAGTGTGAATTTTGGCTTCAAGAGATTTCTTTTCTTAGAAATATTGTCTATAAGGATGGAATCTATGTTGATCAATCCATTAACAAGGAAATCCATGAATGGCGAGCACCAACGAGTATAACTGAGGAACACAGTTTTATCAGTTTAGAAGGTTATTATCGGCGTTTCATCCAGAATTTTTCCCAATTGGCTAACCCATTAACAAATCTCGCACGTAAAGGGGTTAATTTTTTTTGACAAAATATTGTGAAGAATGTTTTTAAGAATTGAATATAAGATTAGTCAATGATTCTATCTTGTCTCTACCATCATGGAATGATGGGTTTGTTATTTATAGTGATGCATCAAAGAAAGGACTTTATTGTGTCCTTATACAGAATGATCGGGTTTTTGCCTATGCATCACTATAGCTAAAACTTCATGAGACAAACTATCCTACTCATGATCTTGAGTTAGCAGCTGTAATCTTTACTTTGAAGATATGAAGACATTGTCTCTATGGAAAAAAATGTGAGATATATACCGATCGCAAGAGTTTGAAGTATATTTTTTCATAGAAAGAACTCAACTTGAGGAAAAGGACATGACTTAAACTACTCAAGGACAATGATTGCCTGATACACTACCACCAAGGGAAGCTAAATAAGGAGTAAGATGATTTTATAAGAAATAATCATGGAGTTTTTTACAAGATGATAGTTGAAAAAAATTCTATATACAAGGATCTAAGAATTTCGGACATAGGGATTACCATGGAAGGTGAAACATCAAAACTTTTTCAAATGTTTTCCAGACAATAAATACTAGAAAGGATAAAGAGTTCTTAGACCGATGATGAAGAATTTAAAAAGAATATTAAAGTTGTGAATGATGGGAGATTGAGTGAATTCATATATGAAGATGGGATTTGGAAATTTGGGAAGGCACATTGTATTCCCGATATACCTGAACTGAAAAGGGAATTGTTAGATGATGCTCATAGCTCTAATTTCTCTATACACCCTGGTAGCACTAACATGTATAGATATTTGAAGGAACATTTTTGGTGGGACAACATGATGAAGGGGATTTCTGATTTTGTGTCAAGATGTATGGTTTAAAAACAAGTGAATGCTGGAAGGCAACAGCCTAGATGAGTCATGCATCCTCTTCCCATACCTGAGTGGAAATGAGATAATATTTTGATGGACTTTTTCATGGGACTGTAACGACCCAAAGTTTCATTAATGGAAAATACCTCTTGACCTTATTAAATGTCTCTTTATATAAAATATTTTTATAAAATGTCAACTTCATTGGTTTTATGATAAGAATTGTGATCGTTACTTTTATAGTCGTTGAAAAGTTATCACAATATTAGTATAAATATAGGGCTTTAACTCATCCAATTTTACTTAGAAAAAGGAAGCGATGGCCTCATCCAGTATAATTTCCCCATACGAAGCCCATTTATTAGAACTTGGAAAAGAGGTGGCGTCCCTGGGCTTCTCTTTTGACCAAGCCCAAGCTGAGAATCACCATGTCAAGCTCGAACGGGACCGTATACGGGAGAAGTTGAAGTTGATATAAATTACTACTCGAGCGATGTTTTCTGAGCCACCCCAAGAGTATGTCACCATCGCACACCTTACCCTTATGTCTTATGTGGATGTTTTGAGGGGTTATGTAACTCATCGATAGTACTATGTTCATGTACATTATTTTTGTATATAATAATGAATATAATTTCATGTCATTATTGATACATTGTAAATAGTTTTTAAAGTACAAATGGTGATTTAATTATTATTTAATTAAGTAATATATTTTATTAAATTAAGGGATTTTTGAATTAAATAATATTTTAATAAAATATTATTATTATTATTATTAGATTAATTGTATTATATATAAATTATCATGAAATTGTATGAATGTAATTATAATTTTTATTAAGGTTTGAAAGCCATTTTTGTCAAAGCCCGTGAATTTTTGATAAATATGAGTTTTTATTTTTAAAGTGAAAATTAACATATTTAGAAAATTATTTAGATAAAATAAATGTTATTTTTTTAATCAGGATGTCGAAATTATCCAACGGTGAATTTTTCATAATTTTCAGAGACAGTCAAATTTTTTAGTAAAAATTAAATACCGTTTAAATATATAATTTGTTTTATGACTTCATAATGATCCAATAGTGATGTAATAAAATACTATACTCTTAATGTTCGGACAATATATGTTTTAACATTAAAATATTGTGATTTTGGGTTTTTTTTGCTTACTTTTCAAATCATTAATGGGCCCCTCAAGACTTATTAAACACCTTATCTTTTTAAATTAATTTCCATGGGAGTGTGACTCACCTCCACATAAGCAACCCTAATATTTTAAGAAGTTTGTACATTGGCCTTATAGAATATTATTTTTCTCTTCCCTTTTCCAAAAACCATTGGAAAAAACCATGGTATGGTTTGTGTTTTGGATTAATTTAATATAAGGGGTCCCAAACCTAAATAATAATGAATTGTCTCACCTTTCTTATATAAACCCTACCAATCTCCCAATTACTCCTCACTCAATGAATTTGGAGTTCATCCAACCTCTGACCTACTCTCTATAGAATCCTTCCAAGGTTCCCCATGCTCCCATGAAGCCTCTCACAAGCCTCTCTCTAGCCTTTGGGAGCACACTTCCAAGTAAGGGTTTTTTCTTCCTTTCTCATTTTTGTCCAATTTTCTTTAAGTTGTTTTGCCATTTTAATTTCAATTATGAATGTTGGGGTATGCTTTCACACCTCCCTCATACTGACCTCTTTATGTTTTAATTATGGGAGACCCCTTTATCTCTCATTAAATGCCTCCCATGTACATCCGTTTCCATCACGATATTCCAAAAGGAACTTCTCTATCCTCTTTTACATTAAAGAAATAATTTT
The DNA here is from genome assembly GCA_963277665.1 of Viscum album. Taxonomy (NCBI): domain Eukaryota; kingdom Viridiplantae; phylum Streptophyta; class Magnoliopsida; order Santalales; family Viscaceae; genus Viscum; species Viscum album. The sequence continues at coordinate 1,212,020,529 of OY728150.1, read as the reverse complement.
GTATCATGAATATAAATTCCATTACAATTGTTTGGACATGTATCTATATGACCCCCTTATATTCCATTTCATGTAAATATGATGAGACACCCCTTTCTCTCTCATCATCCATTTTTATGAATTCTTATGTCACGCTGTTATGTTGCCGAAATGGCACCGGTTTTCTAAGCCAATGCCATTGTGTAGTGAATACCATGCCCATTTATCCATCAAGGGTATTCACCTTTATGCACATTTACTTATTGATTGTAAAGTTTCATGTATTAATTCTATATTCCTTTATCATGGAATAAATTATTATGTTTTATGAATCCATGTTTTATGATCCATGTGGGACACTATTGCATGAAATGAAATGTTTAAGAAGGGTGCGCCCTTATAGAGAACCAATGAATTGGGTAAAGTATAGTATCATGATACATCATGTGCAATGAGTGTTGAGTCATGCTAATTCAAGTGCAATGAGAGTTTACTCGTGCTTTATATGCAACAAGGATTTACTCATGCTCCATGTGCAATGAGCCTTGCCTCATGCTAATTCCATGTTAAGTGTTGTTGCCACATTTCCAAGTTATGATTGTCATGCTTCATCATGCCTTTATGTTCATGTTTCTATTATGATCTATTGATATGCCTATTTTCTAACATGTATTGTACTCCTCATGTTATTCCATGGGTACTCCCTTACTGGGCTTTATGGCTCACCCTTTTCTTATGCATGTCCTCAGGTTATCCCATGCAATTCTACGTACGAAGGAATGTAGTGGTTATGTAAAGGAAGTATTCAATAAAGATGTAGTATTTCATGGTTTATGTTTTTATGTAATGATCCCAAGCCCCAAATACACTAAATATATCGATCTTCTGGGTTGTATCAAGTGACGTTTTATGTAATAAATCATGTTTAATTTTGTAATAAAAGAAGGGTTGTCATAGTTCGTATCAAAGGTTAGGTTTGGTTATTTTTGGGATTAGTATTAGAAAACCCTAGTAAATCCTTAGATACAAGACTATGTAGAATGAAAACATCCCAATGTTTTCGTGAGTATTGAGTAAATATTTTATCAAACAAATACATCCCTATATAGATATGAGCAGGTAGAGGCGGCTCTGGAACAGATGTATCCTAAGGGTAAAACCCGAAAACATCGCTTTGAGCTAGACTCGAACAAGAACTGGTGCACAACAATGGGCCTTGCTTCACTCTTGGTTACGACACTCCCAGGGATATGCATTGGTAAATTCACAAGCTTAGTATAAAACCTTATTAAGGGAATTAAAAAAAATTCCCCTAAGAATATATGATAGAATGTAGATAATGAAAATACAAGATTGAAGCCTATAGACTCATGAGTTAAGAAATGAATGTTTATTTATAAGTCATAAAATTTTGTCTTCAGATTACCCTTTATGTGTTACCCCTAACATTCCTTTTATTCCAGCTAATGGTCGGTAATAGGAGGACTCAGGCTAACAACCGATGTGAAGATCAGTGTGATGACTGTACTAATGAGATGCCCAATCCAATGGGAGCGGGAATCGCAAACATTGTCACGCTTCTCTCTCAGCTAACTAAAGTTTTTAAAATAAACATGGGTCAAGAGGAACGTTCAATCCCCCACCCTAAGAAAGAACTAGTCGCTATCGAGATATTCATGAGACAAAGGCCTCCTACTTTTAGTGGATCATCCAATCCCACGATTGCTGAACAATGGATCAACTCCATTGAAAAGATCTTCTACATACTTAAATGTTATGAGCAAGAGAAGGTTCTTTTTGTAGCTTATCATATGGATGGTGAATCTGATCAATGGTGGACGTTGATCGAATATACAAAGCCTGAGGAGAAGATCGAGGCGTTGGAATGGAAGGATTTCTGGAAGATTTTTTTCAATAAATATTTTATGTGCACCCTCCGGCTTAAGAAGGAAAGGTACTTCCTTTACCTAAAGAAAAAAGGTGAAGAATCTATTGGATCGTATGAGGAAAACTTCACATGTCTTGCATGATACGCTTCCGACTTTGTCGTTACCCCCGAATGCAAGGTTGACCACTTCTTTGGTGGGCTGAAGCCTTGCCTGCGGAAAGCATTAGCGATCCGTGACTTTGATAGCTATGAGGAAATTGTCCGATGTGGCCTCAAGGTCGAAATAGAGATCAGAGAATCACAGAGGTATCATGGGGATAAGAAGTGTGAGGTGGAATTCAATGTTGGTGGGCTGATGGATAAATCCAATGGTGCTAAGAAGATCCGGCACCCCACTTGCCAAAAGTGAGGAAAGAAGTAACCTAGAAATTGCCTTAAGGGGACGAAGAAATGCTTCAGGTATGGAAGAGAAGGGCACCTAGCTGTTAACTGTCGGCAAGAAAGACCCGCGGATGTGACCAAGGAGGGTAACGCTCCGTTCGAACCTCAACACATTTTTCAATGCTACAAATGCAAAGAATCGGGTCATTTGGAAAATTGGTTCCCTAATCCAAGGGTTTTTGGAGACAACCAACAACCTCCAAGGAAGCAAGGAAGAACTTTTTCCATCACTTCTGCCGAAGTGAACCCCAACAACGAAGTGGTGACAGGTACGCTAGTTATTCATTCAATAATAGCGAACATAGTTTTTGATTCAGGTTTTATGCATTCTTTTATATCTCAAATGTTTAGTAGAACAATCCTAGAACCACCACAAATCATGGAAGTGAAGATGTTGGTGAGTACGAAAAATGGGGCAATCATTGCATCCCATGAATATAAGTCATCCCCTATTATAATATGTGGATTGAATTTCCCGGTGAACCTCTTCATACTCCCTCTAGTGGAATTTGATGCAATTCTTGGCATGGATTGGGTTTCCTTATATAGAGCCAACACAAATTGTCGGGAGTGGGAAATCACACTCCATATGGGGAATCGACCCCTGATACTTTACAAGTGTAAGGAAGAAGATGAATCTCCTTTAGCTCCATCATATCAAGCGTGGATATTATTGCCTTATGAGCATGTGTATCTGGCTCAGATGATTGAGTCCAAGGAAGAAACCATCTTTGAAAAAATGCCAATTGTGAGGGAATTCATTGTAGCGTTTCCCGATGAACTTCCTGGTCTTCCTCCTAGAAGAGATATTTAATTATCAATTGAACTTATACCTAGGGATTTACCAATATCCATGACTCCATATATAATGGCTGTTGTAGAGCTTGAAGATCTGAAGAAACAACTTCAAGAGAATCTAGATAAAGGGTTTATACACCCAAGTGCTTCACCATGGGGTGCACCAGTCCTCTTCGTCAAGAAGAAGGATAGGTCAATGTGGGTTTTCATCAATTATCGTGAACTTAACAAAATCACGATAAAGAACAAGTATCCTCTCCCAATAATTGATGACTTGTTCGATCAGCTGCGTGGAGCACAATTCTTCTCCAAGGTAGATTTCCGGTCGGGATATTATCAAGTAAGGGTGAAGAAGGAAGATGTCCCCAAGACTGCTTTTCGTACAAGATACGGGCACTATTAATTCATAGTAATGCCTTTCGGACTCACTAATTATCCAGAAATCTTCATAGACTTAATGAATAGAGTCTTTAGAGATTACCTAGACAAATTTGTTGTAGTCTTTATAGATGATATTTTAATATACTCCAAAACCAAGGAGGATCATGAGGAGAATTTAAGAACTATACTGGAGACTTTGCGCAAGGAGAAGCTATATGAAAAGTACAAAAAGTGTGAGTTCTGGTTGAAGGAGGTATCATTCTTGGGCCATATCATCACAATCAATGGGATATCTGTGGATCCCTCCAAAATAGATGCAATTGAGGGATGGCGGAGGCCAAAATCAGTAACAAATATTTATAGCTTCTTGGGGTTAGCTGGATATTATCGACGATTTTTGAGAAATTTTTCATGATTTTCCAATCCTCTTACCAAGCTAACTCGAAAGGGATTAATGTTTTCTTGGAGTGACGAATGCGAAGAAATCTTCAAGGAGTTGAAAAGGAGTCTAATCACTGTGCCCATGCTCACTTTACCCACAAGTGGGGAAATTTGTGGTATTCAGTGATGCTTCGAGGAAGGGTTTAGGATATGTGCTGATGCAAAATGATAAATGGATATCCTATGCCTCAAGGAAGTTGAAAATATGTGAGTGAAACTATCCAACGCATGATCTAGAGTTGGCAGCGGTGATCTTTGCCTTGAAAATCTGGCGGCATTATCTCTATGGGTAGAAATGTGAGATATTTACTGACCAAAAGAGTCTTAAATATATATTCACACAAAAAGAGATTAACATGTTCCAGAGAAGATAGATAGAGCTCATCAAGGATTATGACTGTTTAATCAATTACCACCCTGGGAAAGCGAACAAGGTGGCAGATTCCATAAGTAGAAAGGATCCAACGATTCTATCAATGATGAGAATTTAGAAGGATCCAATCATCTTAGAATTGATTAAAATGGACATGGGAATCAAAGATAAGGTAACATAATCAATACTTTCACAAACAATTTCTCAACCGTCTCTTCTGGAAAGGTTAAAGGATGATCAAAAGGATGATATTGGAATTCAAGAAAAAGTGGAAGCTATCGAAAAAAGGAAATCCTCGGAGATTAATGTTAATGAAGAATGAATTGTGCGTTTTGGGAAAAGACTATGTGTTCCATCAAGTCCGGAGCTGAAGAAGGAAATTTTGGATGATGCACATAGTTCAAATTTCTCTATTCACCCAGGGGGCACAAAGATGTATCGATATCTCTGAGAAAACTTTTTGTGGGATAATATGAAGAAGGAGATCACTGAATATACATCAAAGTGCCTTGTGATTCAGCAAGTGAAGGCAGAGAGGAAGAAGTCTAAGGGGATGATGCAACCATTTCCCATACCAGAATGGAAATGGGAGAACATCACCAAGGACTTTGACACCGGACTTCCAAGGACATCCAAAGGCAACAATGCAATCTGGGTTCTTGTGGATCTTTAACAAATATTGCACACTTCATTGCCATTCGGGTGGATTTCTCAATGGATTAACTGGCACAAATATATATCAAGGAAGTGGTAAGGTTGCATGGAGTACCACTTTCTATTGTGTCTGACCGAGATCCAAGATTCACCTCTATTTTTTGGAAGAGTTTTCAACATGCTCTGAATACTAAACTAAACTTCAGTACGACCTATCATCCTCAAACTGATGTCCAATCTGAGCGAACTATCCAAACTCTTGAGGATATGTTGAGAGCGTGCTCAATGGATGTTAAAGGAGGTTGAGATCAACATCTTCCTCTGGTTGAGTTCTCTTATAATAACAGTTTCCACTCGAGAATCCAAATGGAACCATATGAAGCCCTTTATGGGAAAAGGTGTAGAACACCAACATGTTGGGATGAGGTAAGTGAACGTAAGCTGCTTTGACCAGAAATGGTCGAGGAAATGGTGAAGAAGGTGAAAACCATTCAGCAGCATATCAAGGTAGCTCATAGTCGACAGAAGAGTTATGCAGATAATCGTTGATGAGACCATGAGTCTAATGTTGGAGACATGGTTTATCTATGCATATCATTGTGTAATAAGTTCACGAGGTTTGGAAAGAAAGGGAAGTTAACTCCAAGGTACATCATCCCCTTCAAGATTCTTGATCGTGTCAAGGCTGTGGCCTATCGACTAGCACTTCCGCCAACTATGGCCAAAGTACATGATGTCTATCATGTATCCCTCTTAAGTAAGTACATACCGAACCCTTCACATGTACTCTCTTCTGAGTTGGTACAATTGGAAGAAGATCTTTCTTATGAGGAGAAACCAGTGAAGATCTTAGATCATAGTGAAAATGTTCTACGAAATAATACAGTGCCCCTCGTCAAGGTGCTGTGTAGAAACCACAAGTTTGAAGAAGTGACTTGGGAATTAGTGGAAATGATGAAGCTGAGTTACCCACATCTGTTTTAGTGTGGGAAAAGGAAAATTTCGAGGGTGAAATTTCATAAGGGGGGAATATTGTAACGACAAAAAGTTTCATTAATGGAAAATACCTCTTGATATTATTAAATGTCTCTTTTAATAAAATGTTTTTATAAAATGTCAACTTCATTGGTTTAATGATAAGAATTGTGATCGTTACTTTTATAGCTGTTGAACAGTGATCACATGATTAGTATAAATATAGGGATTTAATTCATCCAATTTTACATAGTTAAAGGAAGCGATGGCGTCATCCAGTAGAGTTTCCCCTTACGAAGCCTATTTATCGGAGCTCAGAAAAGAGGTGGCGTCCTTGGGCTTCGCTCTTGACCAAGCCCAAGCTGAGCTTCACTATGTCAAGCTCGAACGGGACCGTCTACGGGAGAAGATGAAGTTGATAGAAATTATCAATCGAGCGATATTTTTTGAGCCACCCCAAGAGTCTATAACCATCACACACCTTACCCTTAGGTCTTATGTGGATGTTTTAAGGGGTTATGAAACTAATTGATAGTACTATGTTCATGTACATTAATTTTTTATATAATACTGAATATAATTTCTTGTCATTATTGATACATTGTAAATATTTTTTAAAGTACAAAAGGTGTTTTTAATTATTATTTAATTAAGAAATATATTTTATTAGATTAATGGATTTTTTAATTAAATAATATTTTAAAAAAATATTATTAATATTATTATTATTTTTAGATTAATTTTACTATATATAAATGATCATGTAATTGTATGAATGAAATTATAATTTTTATTACTGTTTGAAAGCCATTTTTGTCAAAACCCGTGAATTTTTTATAAATGTCGGTTTTTATTTTAAAAGTGAAAATTAACATATTTAGAAAATTATTTACATAAAATAAATGTTATTTTTGGAATCAGGATGTCAAAATTATCTAATGGTGAATTTTTCATAATTTTCCGAGGCAGTGAAATTTTTGAGTAAAAATTAAATACCGTTTAAATATATAATGTGTTTTATGACATCATAATGACCCAATAGTGATGCAATAAAATAATAGAATCTTTATGATCAGACAATATATGTTTTAACATTAAAGTAATGTGATTTATGGTTTGTTTGGATTACTTTTCAAATCATTAATGGACCCCTCAAGACTTATTAAACACCTTGTCTTTTAAAATTAATTTCCATGGGAGTGTGACTCACCTCCACATAAGCAACCCTAATATTTTAAGAGGTTCGGACCTTGTAATTATAAAATATTATTTTCCTCTTCCCATTTCCAAAAACCATGGGCTAAAACCATGGGATGGATTGTGGTTTGTATTAATTTAATATAAGGGGTCCCAAACCTAAATAATAAAGAATTCCCTCACCTTTCCTATATAAACCCACCCAAGATCCCACTTCCTCATCACTCAAAGCCTTTGGAGTTCGTCAAACCTCTGCCCTACTATCTCTAGAATCCTCCCAAGGTTCCCTAATCTCCCAAGAAGCCTCTCACAAGCCTCTCTATAGCCTTTGGGAGCACACTTCCAAGTAAGGGTTTTTTCTTCCTTTCTCATTTTTGTCCAATTTTCGTTAAGTTGTTTGGCCCTTTTAATTTCAATTATGAATATTGTTGTATGGTTTCACACCTCCCTCATACTGACCTCATTATGTTTGAATGATGGGATACCCCTTTCTCTCTCATTAATTTCCTCCCATGTACACCCGTTACCATGCCGAAATTCTGAAAGGAACTTCTCTCTCCTCTTTTACATTCAAGCAATACTTTTGTATCATGAATCTAAACTACATTACAATTGTTTGTACATGTATATACATGACCCACTTATTGTACATTTCATGTAAATATTATTAGACACCCATTTCTCTCTCATCAAGAACTTTTATGAATTCTTATGTCACGACGTTACGCTGTCGAAATTGCACCGATTTTCTAAGCCAATGTCATTGTGTAGTGAATACCATGCCCATTTCTCCATCAAGGGTATACAACTTTATGAAAATATACTTATTTATTTTTAAGTTTCATGTATGAATTCCACATTCCTTTATCGTGGAATAATTGATTATGTTTTATGAATCCATGTTTTATGATCCATGTGGCACACTTATGCATGAAATGAAATGTTTAAGAAGGGTGTGCCCTTATAGCGCTCCAATGCATTGGGTAAAGTATAGTATCATGATACGTCATGTGCAATGAGTGTTGAATCATACTAATTAAAGTTCAACTAGGGTTTAATCATTATTTATGTGTAATGAGTATTTACTCATGCTTCATGTGCAATGAGCCTTGGATCATGCTAATTCCATGTTAGTGTTGTTGCCACATTTCCATGTTATGATTGTGATGCTTTATCATGCCTTTATGTTAATGTTTCTCTTATGATCTATTGATATGCCTATTGTCTAACATGTATTTGACTCCTCATGTTATTCCATGTGTACTCCCTTTATGGGCTTTATAGCTCACCCTTTTATTATGCATGTCCTCAGGTTATTCCATGCAATGCTAGGTACGAAGGAATGTAGTGTTCATGTAAAGGAAGTTTTCAATAAAGATGTTGTATTTAATGTTTTAAGTATTTATGTAATGATACTGATCCCCAAAGACAATAAACCTCTCGATCTTCTTTGTTGTATCATGTGATGTTTTATATAATAAATCATGTTTAAGTTTGTAATAAAAGCAGGGTTGTCATAGGGACTACCAACGACTCCTAGATGGAATGATGCAATACGGGTCATTGTTGACCGTTTTACCAAGTCAACACATTTTCTTGCAATAAGAGAATATTTACCAATTGAATGTCTAGAAATAATATATATTAATGAAGTTGAAAGACTCCAGGGAGTAAGCCTATCGATTGTTTCTAATCATGATCCATGTTTTACATCATGATTCTGGAGAAGTATTCAGGAATCCCTAGGTACTGATCTTCGTTTGAGCAGTGCCTACCACCCTCAAACTGATGGACAATCATAACGGACTATTAAAACCTTAGAATACATGTTGAGATCTTATTCACATGACTTTCAAGGAATGTGAGATCAATATTTACCTCTGTTATAATTTTCCTATAACAATAGTTTCCATTCAAGTATTCAGATGGGACTATTTGAAGAATTAATAGCAAGAGATGTGGCACACCAACTTGTTGGGATTATTTTGGTGAAATAAAACTCATAGGCCTAGAATATTTGGTGGAATCGATGGAGAAGGTGAAGGTTATCCAAACACTCATCAAAGAAGCTCAATGTAGGCATAAGAGCTATGCCGATAAATAAAGGAAGGGTTTGGAATTTCAGGTAAGTGATCATGTTTTCTTAAAGGTATCTCCCTGGAAGGGCGTCATAAATTTTGGTAAGACGGGAAAATTATATCCCAGGAACATCAGACCTTTCGTAATTCTAGAACGAATTGGGGTTATAACTTACTGTTTGGAAATTCAACTAAGTATCTCCAAAGTTCACGATGTGTTCCACATATCACTGTTGAGAAAATACATTCCTCACCCAACACATGTACTCACCTATGAGGTATTAGAACTAGAACCCAATACATCTTATTGTGAAGAGCCTGTCAAGTTTCTTGATACAAGAGTGCAAGTCCTGAGAAACCAGGTGACTCGTCTGGTAAAATTTCATTGGAGAAACAATAAGATGGAAGAGGCAACATGGGAACCTAATGAACTTATGATGAAGAAACACTTGATTCTTTTTATGAAGTAATAATCTAGAAATTTTTGGGACAAAAGTATTTTATGGAGGGTAGAATGTAACACACCATGCTTCCACAGTACACTTCTCTTTGAATAATAAAATAGCTTGTATTGTATGCCACTTCGAGTTCTAACACACCACAACTAATCAAACTAGTAGCTATGAGTAGTAATACCCACTTTTTGAAATATTATAAATTTTATATTTCAAAATGGACAGAATTTTTGGATTCAAAATATCGAAATTAGCTTAGGGATAATTTTTGGTATTTTTCTAAAAACATTCAATTTTTGATGAATAGTAAAAAACACATAGTTATTATTTAAAACAGACATTTTATTTAAATAATAATTTATTTTAATTAAATTTATTTTAGGTAAAAATAGATACAAAATACCCATATAAGTTCAATGTAATTTATTGGAGTCAATTTATAATAATTTTAGATATATAAAAATTTCATTGAACTTTTTACCGTCTTTTACCCACCTCATAGGAGCATTTCCAAATTTGTATTAAACATAATTTTACCACTTATGTGAGTTGAATTTAAATAGTATGAGAGACATGGTTGATATCAATATGTAAAATGTGGTTTAATAAGATAAAAATAATTTTTGGTATATAATAACTTTTGACTTTTATTTACCAGTGGTAAAAGTAAAAAGAGTAATTAAGGGTAAAAATGATATTATTACTGCCCTTACACATGTCTTAATTCTATTAGATAAGTGTAAATAGAAAAAATAGATCCTTAGGAATAAAATATGACCTTTTAGGTCCACTTGGAATATATTAGGACATTTATTATTATTTAATTCAAAGATGAGTTAAAAGTGTTAAATTCAATGTTCAATAACTAAACCATTTTTAATATATGGTAATAAAGAAGATAAATCCAAATATAAATATTTATTAGAAAGATAAAAATATTTCTTTCAAAAATCTATTTTATTTATAATTTTTTTGATGTTAAATAATTTAATTTATTTATGACACAATGATGATGCAGTAATTACCTTACTAATGAAATATAAAATAATTGATATTATAAATACCCAAATAATTCCAACTTCAATGATTTTATGAATTCCACTATTTTTAAAGGTTAATATAACATGATATGGTAGGTTAAATTAATTTTTTGGGGTGTAATAATGCTGTTATGAATTTAGAAAAAATAAAATACCAAATAGTGTCAAAGTTGACATAAAAGTGTTTTTTTAAAGAAAATATTATATTATTAATTGGTATTCTATTCCAAAAAATATAAGGATCAGACAAAAGGATTAAATACTATGTAATATGTCATTTATTAACCACTTGGGGTTCTCTTGAAAGTTTATAGAATGTTTATCAACCATATAATATGAAAATACAAAGAGACATGGTAACTGTCAAACTATTTAACTTAGAGTTAAATATAAAGGATAAGGTTAATACAGTGACCCAAACCTATATAAAACATATTGTTTGAGTGTATTTTTACCCTTACCCACCTTATACTTTAAATAATTCATTTTTGAGCCATTATAAACCGAACATGATTTTATTATAAAATAATATTTCGATCTTTTCCTAAGGTGCGCCCCTCACCCCTCTTATAAAAGGGAACTTACCCTTCACTCAAATTCACTTCTTCAAAGCCATTTGGATCGGCCAAACCTGGCCCAAATATCATTCCAAATATCCCTCATTAATCATAGAGGCATTAATTTAGTCATAAAGACACCCTATGGACCCCTTTTGATCAAATTAAAAGGAAGAACCTAAAGAAGATGTAAATATCCTACCACCTCTTTCATGTTTTCTTCTTCTTCCACTTCTTATTTCCTTGTTGTTTCCATTCTAAAATAATAACTCCAATATCTTCTATATAATGTTATGTTATTATAAATATCGTACAACCATATTAATTGTTCTATCCATCTTTTGAATGAAATGTCATCATACACGTGTACGTAAGACTTACCATCTCCACGTCGTGGTGTAGTTGTTATTCAATACATTATTTTTAGATGGGTATAATAATGATGTATAATTATGTAAATAATAAATATAATATGTTAATGATTCTGTATATATGATATAATATCTATTAACATACAATTTTAAAATCAAAATAATGATATTGTCACTCCTGCATACGTACTGATTGCCGTCTCCACGAATGCGATGAGATTAATTCCCTATTATATCCATTCAAGAATAATTTTAATGAGATGATTAAAAATAATGTTTAAAGAATTAATATCATTCTGAATACAAATTATATACATCCTTTCAATAACAAACATTACTTACATAACAAAACATATAAAGGAAAATGAATCAATTAACACCCGAAACGACGATAATACTAAAATATTATTAACTAAGCGATATTAAAAGATCATATATGATACCATATAAATTTATATGATTCTTGTATAATTTAATAAAAATTATTTCACTATTATACATGAGGTCAACCTTCCCTCAACCATGTAAAATTACAAGGTACGTGTTAATTCTACCACCTCTTTATTATTCATGGTTGTTTATATGTAATTATCTACTGGGACCTCTTTATCATCAACATCTGTGTTTTCTTAAAAATGTATTCAAAACATTATTAATAGTTACTAGAATATGGGTTAAATTCATTAATACCCTTATTTTACCTTATACATTTTTAAGTAATCTCTCTGTCATTTTCCAAACAATTTACTTTATGTCCATTTTTGAAAAAATTAAGGTAAGAATGTTTTTTTAACTTATATGGAAGGTGCAGCTCTATTCCGCCATTATAACATCATTGAAGCTTCCCTTACAAGATTATAATAAGATTTTAAAAATAAATATTATCTTTTATAATTATTTAACATTAAATGATATAAAAAATGAGATATTTATCTCAAATAGTTTTGATTTCATCTATGTCAACATCCTTTAATGGATTTTAATCTTGTTTGATGTTGATTTATTTTGATAAAATAGGACAGTTTTTATTGAATTTTTTGTGATATGATTTTTGTGGATGTATTATTTTTCAATCATTAATGGTTTATGGATAAAGTATAGACATTTTGTAAGTTATTTCTAATAAGAATGTTTATGTTATGTTTAAACCTTTTCATATGAAGAATGCATTGGACTTAGTAAGTGAGGGGTGGAGCCCGATATAGCTCCATGATGCATTGGTAGGTCTCATGAGACAAAATAGTGTCTTGGCACCAGGCCTTGACAAATCTAATTTGTAGTCATGGCACAAGGCCTTGACAATGTGCTTCTGAAGTCTGGAATTATGCATTCCATCATTATAAAAGTGGCTATTGATATTGCATGTGATTATTCGACTAGTAGAATATTCATGTGAATAATTAATTGGAATTATTTGATTTTATCTTGTCCATATTATTATTATGTTCATGTTTAAAAGGATTTTGTTCTAGGCTTACATTGCCATAAATGTTTATGCTTATTTTTTAAAGATTCTGCTATATTGTTATCCTTACTGAGCATCTGAGCTCACCCCATTCAATGTATTATTTTCTATGGGATGCGAAGAAGTATATTATGAGTGAACTATATAGATAGGATAAGGGATATGAGTGTGGCTTATGGAGGATATGTTGTTGTAGTTTTTCATTTTATAATGTAGTGTCAAATCTGATGAATGTATCTAGTATTTCCAAGGATACTAAACTAATCTATCTTTCGAGACATGAGCTTTTGCGATCATTCCAATAATACATAATAGCGCACCAACTCTAGGATTTTTGGGTCAGGGTTTAAGGAAAAATTTAGACATCTTTTAGTGGCGTACAAGAGATGATACAAATGGGATTATGTAACTTTCGATCAACTATTTTTCTTTTATTTAGTCATATTATGATTATTATTTTTACCACCCATTTCAGATACAGGCCCTATAATATTAACTAACAATTAATATAATAATATATTTGTAATTTTATCCACCTTTATGTATTATATTTACTATATATAAAACTTTCAAACATTCTTTTCCCACTCTCCTCTCAATGTTATATCAAAGGTCATTCAACAACCTATGGAGACATTAATCTATCAACACATATAAAAATAATCACAGATAGATATTATAAACTATATATTTCAAATAAATTTTTAATTAATTGTATTATAATCTTCAAGTGTTAATTATACATATCAATAAATGACTTTGAACTAAAATAGAGAAATCAATAAGAAGTGACAATGTTATTAAGAATAACATGACATAAAAATGATTAATTTTTATCAATAGAAATTTATAAATATGATAGCATTATTATAATTGATAAATAGTTTTATTAATAACATTTATTAATTTCTGGATGAATGTTTTAATAAATATATGTTTATTTTTCAAGATTCATAAAATGACAAAAAAGCAGGAATTAAGGTTAGGTTATTTTCATACCCAGCTAATTTTTTTTAGGTTATTCATATTTGAAGACATATTGGATATAAATATTTATTTGATATTCCATAAATATCATTTACTTGTTATTAAATTATCTTTTTAGAGATATACATGTTTTCGACATGATTTATGACAAATACAATGATTTTACAAAAGAAATATTCTCTCTAAAACACTTGTTGACTCTTCTTGGGTTGTTTGTTATTCAATCATGAATGATGATTATAAAACAATATTTTCATTTTCATTTTTAATTTAGAAAACCAAAATATTATTCATGAAATCATGATGGATTAAATCTTTATAAAACCCACTCCTTTCATATTTTAATTTATAACTATGATTATAATAAATTCTATGTGGAATGCATTATTATGTAAATGTTATGATGTGATAGGTGGGATATGAATTTAATATCCCTAAAATCCATTGGGTAATGTGATTTATCTCATGACATGATATGTATTATTCCTGAAGATGATTCTATATTTTTTGATAACGACGATGTTATTATTATCCACATATGTTATGCATGAAAATGAGGCTTACGTTGGCCACAACTATGCATAATATTTGACCATTGTGACATTATTTTTCATTGTTATGAATTTAAAAATTCCATTCTCTTACCACATGTTTCACTTATTTTTTTATTATTATCTTATTATTATAATTTAATAATGATTATTATGATCACCCATGTAAGATGGACTCATGTGCCTTATTCTGCCCCTTACTAGGATTTTAGTTCACCCCTTTCATTGAGGTATATACTCATGTGAGTACATATAATTAGAAGAAGGTGTGGACCACCAAGAAGTTAGAGAATATGTAATTAAATATTGTTTATGTTTTAATATTTTTAAGTTATGTATAAGACATGTTTTCCGAGGACAGTAATCCTTTTGAACATTGATTAGTAATGCTATTATATTTTTTTACTTTTAAAATAATATAATAATTTTGTAAGAAAAATTAGGGTCTCAATAGTTGTTATCATGTCATCCCCTATTTATAATTGTAATTAGGATTATAAAACATCTGTAAAAACCCTTAGGATAAGAATATGTATAGGTAAACCTTCAAGAAATTTTTTTTTATAAAAAAGTTAAACATAATAATATCATAATATATTCCTTTAAATTTAATAATGAAAATGTGTATATTATTTATTCATGATTTTTTTACTTATAGTCTGATGAAAACATTTTTATTATCGAGAAGGGTGGGAACTATGAGAATCCAGACAATGTATCTGGGTAAACGATAATGAAACAATTGCCTAAATGACATCACATATTCCATATGAGGTGGAGTTCATAACATCATGGAAATGAGTACCCAATTTTATTAGGATATGAATAATAAATTGAACCATATAGAATGTCTTAATTCATAAAAAAAGGTTCAAAATGCCTTTTAGTCCTTTATACAAAAATGAACATCAAAATTTAGAGGAACTTCCTATCTTTTTGTGTCCTATTGTTCTGAGATGTACAAGGTTACTCTTGTATTATATCACTTATATTAAGAAAATGACCAATTTCCATAATTGACAAAATATCACTAATCGAAAGAATGTAATAGATGAGATGGAGTGGAAAGACATTAACAAACTATTTCTTATTATGTATTTACCTCAAACTCTTCGAACAATGATAGAGAGAGAATTTATTGAGATACAAAAAATGATTCCCATTCTATAAAAACGTATGAGGAAAACATCCGAAGTATTTCAAGATACTCATCATGTTATTTTATCAAATGTGATAGTAAAAATATATATATACTCATTAGTTGGTTAAAACTATACCATTAAAAGGATTTAGCTATCCATGACTTTGGGAGATATGAATAGGTGGTTAGATGTTATCTCAAATTAGAGAGAGATTTATGGTAATGGTCCCATGGTTATGAAGATAATAAGAGAATATTGGAGTTTCAAGATAGTGGGTAAAATGAAAAATGAGGAAAGTGGATCCAACTACCTACATGTTAAAAATGGGGGAGGAGGAATCATGGAAATTGTCTCAAAATAGACAGGGAAATGATTCAAATGTGGGAGAAAAGGGAGCTAGTATGTTCCATGTTAAAGAAACATAATGATGTCGGCCAACATGATGGCGGAAATTAAGGAATATCCTAGTACACTACACATTGTTCAATTCATTAACTATAGGGACAATGGGAACTATACAAGAAAGTACACTAAACCTAATGTCTTTGAGGTTAATAAATTCTTATAGGAACCGTTGTAATGAAGTAAGGGAATGGATATTACAACACTACCACTGATGTAGAACATGAATATGAAGTTGTAAATGTTTAACATCATATTCACTAATGAATGGAAAAAGTTTTTAAATGATTCTGGTTATAGACATTCCCTTATATCCTACATGGTTTCTAGAACTTTTGAATATAATCCACAATACCTTGAAAGAGATATATCTTTAAAAACACCTGGTGTTTACATCAATGAATCAACCAAGTGTTGTACTCTTCTCATGTAAGAGTCAGTGGGAAGATTCTACTTGAGAATACTATAATACATACCATGTAGGAATTTGAAACTGTACTATGACTGCTTTGACCCTCAATTTATAAAAAACACATCTTTTAGGAAAATGAGATATCCTTTTTTTCTATATAACTATCGAATTATCCATTAAAAATTTAAGGAATATCATGATTATCCTTGGGAAAATCTCTCAACAATATTATTGTTGATTCACATTGAATAAGTACACCATTACAAAATGGTTGATTCAGTGGGAGGTATAAATATGGAAGAAATTTATATTTTTAGTGAATATAATGATGTATTTCCTGAAGAGTTACCATGAAATTCCCCAGATTGTGAGGTTGAGTTCTCAATGGAGATAACACCCAGAGCTACACCAATACAAAATACACCAGTAGAGTGGAACCGATTGAATTCAGGGATCAAAAGAAGATGTTGGAAGATAATTTGTATAAAGAATTCATATAACCAAGTGCATCACCATGCAGTACTCTTGTACTTATTTTAATTAATATGGATGGATCAATGTAGCTATGAATTGATTACTAGAAGCTTAATAAGATAAATATAATGAAATAATAGTCCACTTATAAATATTTATTACTTATTTGATCAACTACAAGGATCTTGGTACTTATCAAAGTTTGATATTCATTTTGTATATCATCAACTATTGGTGAAAAAGGTTGATATTCATATGACATATATATCAATAATGTATTGGAACTATGAGTTCATAATGATGATATTTTCATTTTTGGAAGTATTTATTGATCTATATAATAAATGATTTAGATAAAAACTCAAAAAGTTTTGGATGTATTTATTGATGATATCATAATTTAATCTAGGAGAAAAAAGGAACATGAAGAGAATATATGGATTGTGTTGGTTACATTAATGAAGGTGAAAATGTATGCTATTTTAACCAAGTATGACTTTTGGCAGCAAAAGGTTTCATTCTCAAGGCTCATGATCTCAATTGAAGAAATTTTAGCAGACACTTCAAAGAAAAAATCTAGTTGAGTAATGTCCTAGAACCACTAGTTTTATGTAAATACATAGTTTTATTGGATTCGATGGGTAATACCAAATGTTTTTGATACATTTACCTTTATTTTATAGCCCCTACCTATGTTAACACAGAAAGGGGTCATGTATATCTGGATAGAATAATCCATGGAACTATTTAAGGATATCATTAAGCGGCTAATCACTGCAAATGTACTCACACTAACAATAATTGGATATGGTTCCAAGATATATAATTCTTCCTCAAAGAAAGTATTGGGTTTTTGACTCATGAATAATGATAATGTGATAAAATATGTCGCACTATTGTTGAAGACCCATGAGAAGAACTACTAAATTTATGATCTGGAGTTCTCAGTTGTGATCTTCACTTTGAATATTTGGAAACACTCTCTTAATAGTGAGATGTTACCAATATAATCCAATTGTAGGACTATAATGTATATATTTACCCCGAAGTATCTCAACAGGGTTCAAAGAAGATATTTTTACCTAATCAAGGACTATGATTTCTATATTCGCTACCATCCCAAAATGGAGAAAAAGATATATGACACATTATGAAAAAAATTACTTGATAATATATCGATTGTGACGATTGAGAGAGACAATATTTTATTACACATGAAAAGGATGGACCATTAAATCATAATGATATGGAATACATTCAACAATTCAAAAATTATTGTCCCACCATTTATCAAATAGAAGAACAATGTGGGATAATGGGATGGTTTGGAGATAAAAAAGAGGGTGAACAAATTAATTTAAGGGAAGCTACAAGAGTTCAACATCGATGATGATTTTGTGATTTGGTTTTCTATGAGGCTTTTTGTGACTTCAAAAACCAAGATAAAGAAGGATATATTGGACTATTCACATAGCTCATCTTTCTCTATCAATCATGGAATACCAATATGTATCAAGATCATCCAGATTACTTATGTGGGAAACATGAAGAAAGAGATTGCAGAGTACATATCACGATGTTTTGAATGTTAAAAGTTAATTTAGAGTATAAAAAATCAAAATTTATGATAAAACCACTTCCTTTACCCATGTGGAAATCGTATAATGTAACCATATAATCATTTAATAGTCTCCCAATTACATCTTAAGGAAAAAATGTGACATAGGTTTTGGTGGGCCGCCTTCACAAGAATGCCCACATTATCGCAATTTAGGAGGATTTATCAATTGAACAACATTATATTATATATGTGATGGAATTAAAGGGGATACATGTGGTTCGACATTTGATATTATTTGATCACAATCAAAGTTTCACATATAAATTATAGGGAAGTATTAAACATGCTTTCAATACTGGATTTTATTTCAATCGAGAATAACACCCCCAAACTAATGGAAAATCTAATACTACTATTCAGAAACTCAAGGAAATTCTAAGAGACTACTAAAAGGAATTCAATGATGGATGAAATTAAAAACATCCATTGTCTGAGTTCCCCTATAACACCAACTTCCACTTGATTATTAAAATTTTTCTTTATGAAGTACTATTTGAGAAGAAATATAGAACACCAACTTTTTGGGATGAATTTCTGGAATTAAAACTACCTGTAATAGATCTTGCGTAGTAAATAAAAAATAAGGTTCAATCCATCCAACAACATATAAAATATGCTTTGACTTGGAAAATGAGAAATGCTAGAAATCGTCTAAGGGACATTGAGTTTGATGTTGGAGGTAATGTTTTCTTTTTAATATCCCCATGGAAGAGATTCCAGTGGCTTGTAATGAAAGGGAGGCATAACCAATGGTACATTTTCCCCTTTGAGATTCTTGATCATATATGAGTAATGGTCTATCACCGTGAACATCCACCAAGTATAGATAAAATTTATGATATGTTACATGTAACAATCATTAGGAAGTACATAAATTATTCCTCATGTTTAAAAATATATATAGGTGAAACAACTAGAGGATGGTGTCCTATATGAAGTGAATGTAGTGAAAATACAGGATCAAAGAGACAATGTTTTATGCAACAAGAAAACTATCCTTGTGAATGTTTTGTGGAGGATCTATAAGTATTAAGAGGTGACTTGGGAACTATAAGAAACAAAGAAAAATGGTAACCTCGTCAATTATCAATCTATAAAATGAGTTGATATTTTAGAGATGAAATATCAAGGGGTGGGAATAATTTAACGACCTAGTGTTTATTAATATTATTTGTTAAAAATGTGTATTGTATTGTATTATATAATATTACAAAAATATAAAATATAGATAATCCAAAAAAATTATATTATTTTATTACTAAATATAATCACATTAATCAGAAATTAAACCAATTTAAATTCGAATTTTTAAAACTAGATAAAAAATTCAAAACATAAAAGCCAAAATGTGAAAATATAGATAGACACAATCTACAAGAATCATCACCCTCACTACTAACACTACAGAAAAGATATAGTATATTTGTAATGAAAAAAAATTATAGAAAATAGAAATATAAAACCATTAGATTAATTGAGTTGAATAATGAGTGAAATAATGAAGTGCTATATATGTGAGGTAATGTTTTCATTTGAATAGTAATGTGACTGTTGGAATAATAACATGACTATTGGGAATGATAATGTGACCATTGGAGTAGTAATATTAGGTGAGAATAATACATTTTTATATAAGTTGTATTTATCATGATTATGTTATGTTAATATAAATATCAAAATTCCAAAAATAAATATCACGATTAAAAACTCAAAGACAATATAAGCACCTTTTAATAAACTATATTTTAATGTATGTTGTAAAAATAAATAACTTTATAATAATAATTTATATTTTTTATTTTTGGAATTTATTTTCTTAAAATTAATATAATTTTTAAATCATCACATCAATATTGACATGGAACATTTTTTTGGAATTTTTTCAAATACTTCAATTTCTTGGTGGATAATAAAATTATTGTTGTTCACATAACCAATGTATTGAAACTATATTATATATGATATAATATTGAAATAAAATTTCATAGAACTATATTTTATTCTATGATATATTTTATTTAACCATTTATTCAATAAAATATAATAAGATTAATTTCAAAACGAAAAGCAATTGTTTAAAACATAATGTCAAAAGTAACTCACTAAAACAATAATTTTTATTTCTTTCCACTTTCCTTTTTAATGAAATACTGATTTAGAATTATACAGGATATTAAAAGTTGTAATCCCATTATAAAATATTTATTTATGATTTATATTTTTTAAAACATTATTACATGTGTTACATTTGATTTAATGTTTTATTTAATATTTTATTCAAAAAATTACACTTCTCCTCATTTATAAATAACCCCTTTAAATTCAGTTGGAAAAACAATCATCCCACCCATTAAAAACCCCAATATAGACACCAATTCATCCTATGAATCCTTTTATAATCCATAAGGATGTTTGATTGTAACCAAAATCGAAACATCAAGGTATTTTTAATGGAAACCAAGAGAAGCTACACTGAGGATTGAGTAAGTTTTGATCGAATTGTTTTCTTTTATTTATTATTCTTCTCTTTATTATTTTAGAAACGATTTCACAAAAAATAATTATATGAAAAATTAGGTAGTATTTTGAAATTATATTTAATTTTTTATCCTACTGTATGTATCATATTTACTATATATAAAAATCTCAAACAACCCTTTCTCTCACTTGCAACACTATCCCATCAATGGTTAGTCAACCACCTACACAGATATTTCAAGGTCAATTCACATAAATATCACTATGTATAAATATTATAAACTATAGATAATATAGAAAAAAATAATATGAATTATAATATTATATATTTAATTATAATTTTCAATAAATGACTTTGAATGAACACCAAGAAATCAAAGAGAAACTCGAATTTTTTAAGAGAAACATGATATCAGTACTCTTCAATTTCCTGAACATAAAAATATAACATTATCCAATTATTATAAATGATAAATATTTGAGTTAATTAATATAATTCAATAAGGTATAAATGTTTTAATAAGTCTATGTCTATTATTCATGAGGTAAAAAAGAGATGAATTAAGGTGGGAAATAATGTAAGGGGATTATCAAACCCAACTCTTTTTCATTGGGTTATCTATATTTCATGATTTATTCTCTATTAATAGTTTTCTAATGTTCTTAGATATAATGTCATTGTTATTAAGTTTTTTTGATATACATATTTTTGATCTGATTTCTTGATAAATAAAATTATTTTCAAAAATAACTCTTATTTCCAAAACAAATCGTGAATCTTCACGAGTTATTTCTTTATCACTCAAGAATGATGATTCTAAGAGAAAATTTGGGTTTTCCTTTTTATTTTTGAAACCCAAAGATTATAAAATATATAATAATTTATTAAATCTTTATTAAACTCTTTAATTGACTTGGTTTAATTAAATAATATGATTGTAATAAGTTCTATGTGGCATGCATGACTATGTAAATGTTACGATGTGACATGCGGACATAGAATTATATATCCCTCCAATGAATTTTTTAATTTGATGTATCTCATGAAATGAAGTGTATTATGAATATAAATGCTTTTATCTTTGTTCATAATGAATCTATTCTAATTATAAACATATATTATGTGTGAACATGATGAAATCTTTGTTCACTACAAAATGATTTATTTGACAACAATGACCTAATGTTTAATTTTAATACATTGCCACATTCTATTACATTATCATATGTTTCCATAATTTTATTGATGATTATTATATTCTTATTACTTGATGATTATTATTATTCTAACCCATGTTATATTGATTCCTCGCCCTTATTTATCCTCTTATAGGGATTTTAGCTCAACCCTTTCATTAATATATATCGTTCGGAAATTATTTGTACTAAAGAGAACATGAGGTCCACTTAAATGGTAGATAAAATTTAATTAAATGTTTTGTATATTTTAATATTTAAAATTTATGTTTAAGACTTATTTTATTGGGACACTAAACCTTTGGATCATGGATTTGAATCTCTGTTATGCTGTTTATATTTTGTATGATGTAGTATTCATGTAAGAAAAATGTAGAATTGATATATTCTCACTCTATTATCATGAATGTTTATGTAATTTTCTTATGGAGTAATACTTTCTTTATATCCTATCATTACACATATACTACTTTCTTCTTTTCTAGTGTATTATTAATGAGCATTCACTGTTGGTAATCTTATCCTTCGATGTCAAAAACAACCATAATGGCCTTCTTATCCATTATTAATTAAAGAATAGAAAATATAATTCCTGTCACATTGATCCATGAATCAGAAGTATGTATATTATAGGAGCCTCAAAAATGAATTTGTATGTTTTGACATTAAATAATAAAGATAATGTTTTACAATTGTTCGTGTGTTTGGGAGGTAAACATGAAATATGTTATTATTCATAACTTGTTATAGTATTGTGAGAATTACTATGTTGGTATTTTACACTAGTTCCTATCCAAGTTGTTAGTTCATTGGGACAGTCACCACATTAACTTTCATATATACTCTTAAATAAATTTCTCTTATATCTAGTAATTAAATAAGAATAACTTTTAGTGGGTGAAATTAATAAATTTTCTAAGGAAACAATATGAGAATAAATTAAATGACTCTTAAATTATATTTATACTCTATTTTATAATATCTATGATTAAATATAGAATTTCCATGGTAAATTTATATTACATTTTGTACCCTAAAAATATTCAAACCCCTCAAAATAATCCATAAATAGAATATAAATTAACAAAAGAATTTCTCTGAGTATTTTCTTTAGTGGTGTGTAATGATAGGCCCACTCATCATTCAAAAATTTAATATAAATTTGATATTCAACTAGCATATTTATTGCGATCACCCCCAAGGTACATCTGTACCACATAAGAATACACATTGTCATAAACACAAAGTAATGTAGTTACTATGAGAACACATAGTCTCTAGTTTATTAAAAAATCATGATGTTATGTTATATCTATACTTTGTCCTATGATTTTCATTAAATATATCTCATAAAAATAACAAAAAAATACTAAAGTAATCCTAAAATTATCTAATCCGAGATCAAAAGCAAACTAAAGAAACCTATGCCAGATAAAGACACATAATTATTTATTTTTACATAAATAAAAATTTCATCTTACAAAATGTCACATAATCTCAAAATCCGATGGTTTTGTGTCTTGAGAGTATTTCTATAAAAATTATATTCAAACAGTCATCAAAATTTCTTCATAGTCATAAAACTCTAGAAACCCTCTTCTAGACATATAATGAATAATTCTACTTGATATAACATGAAAAATAGATTCATAAAAAAGATGTGAGCTTAGATTCTCTATAAGGGAATTATAAGAGATATATAATGATGATCATATGTGAGAAAATAAGAAGGATATATATATGATAGCACAATCAAAATCCATGAACATAATATTATGAAAAATACCTTGAAAGATGGGGAATATGACATGATCCATTATGAATTTAGAACTTTGTGAAACATAATAAAGTGGCATAATGATAAGCATATGTATCATAAAACAGTGAATAATGTATCAAAATTTGTTTCCCATCGTAGATGATCATAACTAACTATTTCCCATCAATGATCAGTATTACCTACCTATTTTCATTTATTAATGTAGAATCATAATTCATTTTCAACTATATCACAACAAATAATGTTTTACCCAATGAATTGGATGGATATATATAATGACCAACCATTATTTAAAGAGAAATTGTACATATTCGTGGTAAATTATCCTGTATTTTTTCTCATTAATAATATAATTAACCAAATAAAAAGAGAGGTATTTGATAAAAACATTAATAGAACATTTCATACTCTATCTTAAATAATGTGTATGGAAGCATAAGAACATACCCCTTAGTGAAATATGGGGAACCTCAAATGATGTTGACATATTTGAAAAATGTCTTTTATAATGTCATGATAATTAATTATATAAAAAAGTAGAAATGCTCTTTTATTTTTTGAGGTGTTTTAAGAAAATTATTATAAAATAAGGGAATACAAATATCATTATAGAATAAAAAAATATATAGTATGTTTCCTGAAATTATTTGATTTATATATTAGGGAAATACATTTTTTGGGAAATTGATTAACAGAAAAATCCCTTTCACAATTTGTAAAAAGGACAAGGTTTCTAGGACAAAACCCCATCAAGAATAATAAAATATAAATAAATTTAAAAATATTTTTATGTTTACTAAAAATCATGTTAAATATATTAAAATTAATGTTTAGAAAATTAATAATGAAATAAATAATGTAGAAAAGAAAATTCCTTGTGCCATGAACCGAATCTGGTCACCATCAAAACTGGTAGAAAACCCGGCCCATGACTGGGATCAAAGGGTGTTCCTAATCCCCACGGTCTAGAACAAGTTTCTGGGTATAATAAACTAAAAATTAAGAATCATTTACCTAAGTTTATAAACATAAAACAACAAACAAATCCAACAACACGAATCTGGATTTAAAAAAAATCACATTTTATAAAATTTCATAATTTAATTCCAAAATATAAATCAATGCTAAAAGACCATTAAAAATGTAATAAACTAGAAATTACAAACCAAGAACCTCCACATGGTAAGAGGTGCCTCCATTAATCCATCTCCACAACATCGTGTCACGTTGGACTGCTAAAACCTGAACCATAGGCACAATAGTTTTACCCAAACCAGTGACAAAAAAATCAGAAAGACTTATTACACTCAAATATGTATGTAGGGTGTGATAAAAACCCCAGTAGTAAAAAACCACTAATAGATTCCATGGGATAAACAGTCAATGATGAAACGCATGCATGTTTTCAAAAACATTTAATGCGAGTTACAATTTCTAAAAGATGCAACATAAAAAATTACAACCGTTTTGAAGTTGGATATTTTAAACAATAAACACATTTAAATATAATTACAAAGAAACTAAAATTTCCAGAAAAACATACCATATGCGGATGGTAAGAGAAAATCACCTAATGATCCCAAAAAATAGGAAATAATCCCTAGGTACTAGCTCGCTATGGGTCCTAGGTACCTTATATCTGGGTGAGAGTACCCGTCACAATATTTTTTCTCATACACAAGCCACTAGTAGTGAACTTAACCATAACCTAGTAGCCCCAAATAATCATCATCATAGTTTCATTAGTGTAGTCATCGTCAATATAGCTACGTGAAACTAAGGACAAACCCCACAAGATCACTATCCTAATAGTACACGTCCACCGACCTAGATATCTGGGTTTCCCTATTGTACTCAAACAAGTAAAAGAATCCATAAAATATAATTTTCACATGAAAATACCATTTCCAAATCACACACCAACCAAAAATCCCACATGTATGTCACACAAACATATCATCTCCATTTTCATTCAAATTGATTTAGAAATCAAACACACACCAAAATAGCCCGCAATACATTTTGAATATCTTTCACAATTCAACACATCCTTTATAAATTTTATAATATATTTCTTAATATGATAAACATCACATAAAATCCCACATATATGTTACATAATACCTTTTTCATAAGAAAAACCTATTTATCACATCACACTCATACAAAAAAGCCCACATCACGTTCTCATTACATTCACATTTCAGAAATTTTGTTAATCATTTTTATAAAACATTTCTAAGAGGATACACACCACATGACAACCCCTTTCAAATTTAAAATGGACCATATCTAAATATACAAAATCCAAAAGAGTTTTCCAATATGGTTTCACCTCTTACATAAATCATTAAACCATTCAAATCTTTCATAAAAAAATTCTAAGGAGTATACTCAAGCATTGCACGTAAAACCCATTTCAAAACCATATTTAAAGAACAAATTCACACAAATACCAGTAAAAAATTGATTTATCAGTCTTAGAATTATTTAATAATCCACTCTAAATTATTGTTAAATCACCTTGAATAGTACCACAAAATATTCACATGAAAACACACACATTTTTATAGAACACATTAAAGAGAAATAACATGGTTTCACTCATAAAACCCATTCAAACCCCCTTTTTTAAATGGAATAGAAAATAAAGGCCCAACCAAAATAGAATTGTAATCCCAAACAAGATTAAGTAAACCAATTTCATATGTTATAAAATACACACAAATAATGCCCCATGAGTTACACATGAAAACATCCAATTTCTAGCTAAAATGAAACTATAAAATTAAACGCTTAACCAAATTAATCATTAATTGTAATCATACAAAAAACATATGAGTAATAAGAAAAATGGGCAAATACAGCAAGATAACTCATCATTAAATGGTTACACATGGAATCACATACCTTTTTGCGTCGAAACCCTCAAAACATGGAGTGAAACATCAACCGCACCACCGCCACACCACATGAGGGTGAAAATCAACCTTAAACCACAATATTTGACAAAAACAACAAAATATAAACCTTAGGTTCGAATCATAACTCTTGGACGTTTTATAACTTCGTGAAATAGGCAGGAAACCTGAAGGAAAATGGAAGAAACCATGAAAAAATAACTTACCTTGAACAATCATGAAAGAATCACCCCAAATCCACCAAAGGTTGAATCTACAAGAAAATAAAGCTGATAGTTAAGATTTAATGAGGATCATTAGGTTATGTGGGGACTGTAATGGGGGATAAAGGGTAAAAATTGTATGGTTTATGAAAGAATCAAAGTACCTTCTCAAATCTACACGATTTGAGAAATCCGGAGAATTTTCTCCCTAATAAGAGAACCAAATGAGCTCCAAAGAGACAAAATAGATAATTTGAGTGAGCCTTAGTTTTTTGGATTTTTGTGGGAGGTGGAATCACCAAAAAAAGTAATCAATGCATGATTTATTGAAAATTTTAAAAAAAAATTAAAGTAGGAAATGGAGTTGCGGGCTGGCCAAAAATCTTAATAAAAAACACATATCTATCATTATTATGGATTCTTATGGGGTCCAAATTGATATATTTGTTTTAATATACCATGGTATGCAAATTGTAAATTGGAATGGGTGTAATATTTTTAAAATTAAAGTGTTATAAAAGAAAAAAAAATTTAAATATTAAAATGTGTTCACAGTTTGGTCCAAATTTTTAAAATCAACTATTTCCACCAAAATGAATGGGAAAACTAAAAAAAGAATGGAAATTAAATGAAAAAACCTTTAAAAGAAGTCAGGGGTGTAAAAATTCTCCCCACCATAGAACTTTCTGCACTCAGAAAACTGCAACAAGGGAAAAGGAAAAAACTAAATCCAACCGAAATGAAAAAAATGGACTCCTTTATGATGTTTTACCCGCCCCAAAAAGGCCAAAACACCTCTAATTGATTAATAAATGACAGAATAATCTAATCAACCAAAATATACACCACTTATTTAAATGGTCATGTATAATCAAATTTTATCCCAAAATAAAACACCTCAAACAATATTAAAATACAATTCCAACATTTTACCCAAATGAACAACAACAATGAACAAGGTTACAATTATATCGCTTTAACCAGACCATTGGTCATTCTTCACTCCCAAAACATACCCAAGTAAGATTTTGTAAGATATATATCTTTCAAAAAGACTACCTACCACTAAGCCAAGACTATGGACCAATCTGAGTAACTAGATTGGGGAGACACAAATGAGATCCCCACTATAAGGGACAACTCAAATTTTCCAGAGACTGGATTGGAACACTAACAAGGGGCCCGAATGGTCTCTCTAGTACAAGTCGTCGAACTCCATTTGAAATTTCCAATGGAACATACATGAGAATCATAGTGGGTATCCCCAACATAACAACCAACCATCTTAACCAACTAGCATGAGCCGACAAAGGAAGAACCCAAAATTAAAGAGTTTGGATGGTCATACGGTTAATACATAGAGTTTGAGAAACCACTTTCTAACTGAGGGTATATATATACTTGTTGGGTTTTCTAGTACATGATTACTACTAACCATGTAAAATCTATGTGCTCAAACTGTCAATCCAAATTCCCAACCATACTCAAAAAATTGAATGAAATCAAAAGGGGAAAGGAATGAAAATTTGTGATAACATAGACATCAGGTCCCCCCACATCATTCCATCGAATAGGAATA
The DNA here is from genome assembly GCA_963277665.1 of Viscum album. Taxonomy (NCBI): domain Eukaryota; kingdom Viridiplantae; phylum Streptophyta; class Magnoliopsida; order Santalales; family Viscaceae; genus Viscum; species Viscum album. Next base: position 1,211,991,689 of record OY728150.1, on the reverse strand, counting down.
AACAAATCAAGATGGACACATCAACCGTTTAAACTATTACCCATATTTTATTTTGAGGATATGACATTATTCATGTTTTTAATCGACCATGAGATTTACCGTGACTACGTGTCATCTTCTCTCTGGGACCTACAGTTAGAGCATAAATTATTGAAGCATCTTCGACCTCGTAGTTAGGTTTTAAAAACCCCTAAACTAAAATTATCATTTTTGTGCCTTGAAAACTATACCATAATCCCAATGGGTTCACCAAGACATAAAACATTTTAAAAATCACATTACCATAACCCTCTATTTCACTGAAATAATGTCTTATAAGATGCACACATACATCACACCTTGTTTCATCGGGTGAGAAACAATAGAAATAAAGGACACATATAATCAACATCATCTAAAATATGGGATTTTGATGTTTTCCCATGAGATACTTACTCACAACATCACCTTTATATTCAATGAGAACATGACATCACAAGGTGTCATAGAACATGACCATTGTGACTGATAGAAACAATACATGAAGGGGACCTTATTCCAAGTCCCCAAACAACACCAAATTATAGAAAGTTTCCATAATAGCCTCTAATGTTTAGATTTACCAAACTAGTGTTTTAACATAAACCACTAAATCGAATAGACTATGAAGGACCTAGAGGCCTTCTGAGACACCATCCATATACTCATCCACACTAACAACCCCATACCAATTCCTCTTTAAATGATTCAGGTAAATTAATAAACTAAGGTCTCTTTCAACCTTCAATAAGTATTCTCCCACTATAAGAGGATACGAATAACCAAAATGGAAAGGATGCAGATTCATTATACAAACTTCGAGAAACGATTCCTTATATTGATCAAGTATAGGATTTTCCAACGTCGAAACAATCCGGGTTTCACTTCAGTAGTTCACTAACCCTTAATGGGGCCCTACCTTATCCAATAAAAAACCCCAAGGACCCAACAAATCTATTCCATTGGTCAACATGTGCCAAAAACTAGAACCGAACACATGTGGGGAACCATCTTAAAGGATTTCCGAACTTTTGTCAAAAGATACAACTAATACGCCCTTCAACACAACTTACTTACCAAACACAAACCCGAAACACGGTTTAAACTAGAGGAGATATTGGACTCAAAATATACAAAAATATTAAAATTAAAAAAACACATAATACACACCATCCAAAACCATTCATCAAGACATCATGCTTTCCTTTAAAAAAATTCTTTGGAAACAAATAGTTATGCGGTTTATTAATCCACCAATGGTACCGCATGGGCCTCACTAATTCTTGTTTCTATGCCACACTAGGCACCCTCCTCATATCCATCTCAGCACTCATCTATTCATACTATAAACCATCCCTCAACCCGTATAACCCTATTCATGTGGCCTCTCATAAAAATACCAATGTTTAAACCAAAATTTTGTTCCACTATTCAAAACCAAAACAATCATCCAATACTTCATTTATTCATGTCCGGCACCGAAAAAATCAAAATCTGATTCATTAAAATTAATAATAACTTTCAATTCATATACATTAATCTAAAAACATCGCATCCCATTAAAACACCATTCAATAGTGTATAAAACGTAATGGGAAAAACATTTTCAAAACCAACTTTTAGATAGTTCCTATTTTCAAAAGAGGTGTAAACACACCATTTTCAATTTCAAAAAAATTCTAAAAATTCAGTTCCACCATTTCACAAATATAACTATTCCTTATTTATTAGAAAATAATTTCACAATAATATTACACATATTAAAACCAAGTCACTTTTTCTTTAAAACCGAACTTCTAAGATTTCAAAAGTAATGGACACAAGACAATTCAAGAGGAAAATTGTTTCAGTGGGTAACTTGGACATATGGTTGGAAGCCGTACACCCATCACATCACCGCAACAGATAATTATCTAGGTTAATATCCCTATCTCCCAATGTTTTTTCTGGCCCTATGAGGTCACTAAGACCATTACCCAAATCTCTTTTCATTTCCCCTAATCACCATCAGACAAAGAAAACCGAAAGACTCAGAAAAATCCAGACATCCCCTGGAAACTAGAATCCTATTATGGGGTGCGCTAGAAAGGATCACTACCTAGAACAAGAATGCCATGTTCCAATAGTCCTAACTCTAGACTATCCTGACTGTTCCCTATATTACATTACCCAAAAGTGAGAACCTCCTTTGATACCATTTTGTGAGGAACTGAATATGGTCACCATCAAAACTGGCAGCAAACCAGGTCCATGACAAGACCCAATGGGCATTACCTATCCCCATGGTCTGGAACAGGTTTCTAGGTATAATAAACTAAAAATTGGGATGAATTTCGCATGTTTATATACTTAAAACAGCAAACGAATCCAACAAAACAAATCTGGATTTTTCAAACAAAATCATATTTTATAAAATTTCAGAATTTAATTACACAACGTAAAATAATGATCAAAAGATCATTAAACATTTAAAAAACCAGAAATTATAGACCAAGAACCTCCAGATGGAAAGTGGAAATGCCCTCTAGCCATCCCCACAACAACAGGTCACGTTAGACCTCTAAAACCTGAACCATAGACACAAAAGTTGTTCAAAATAATACTACATCAAAATTAGATAGTCTACATACACCTGAGGGTGTTAGTAGGGTGAGAGACAAAGACCAGATGGATACCACCACAAATAGATTCCATGTGATAACATTCAAAGATGAAAATCATGTAGGTTTTCCAAAACATGGAATGCAAGTAAAATTTTCTAAAAGATATAACTTTATAAATTAAAAGAGTTTGAAAGTGGGATATTTTAAAGATTCAACAATTTTAAATAAAATTCCAAATCTACTAAAATTTCAAGCAAAACATACCGTATGCAGATGGTAATAGTAAAGCATCTTATGAACACAAGAAAAATGAAATAACGCCTAGGCACCAGCTCACTGTGGGTCCTAGGTACCTCGAATCTCAGTGAGAGTAACCATCATAATATTCAATACCGTTCATAATCCACTAGTAGGGAACATTCCCATAAACTTGTGGTCCCCCATAATCTACATAGTCATAGTTTAGTTAGTGTTGAAGCATCAATCTTGCTACATGAAACTGAGGCCAACCCCCATGGGATCACTAGTGTACAAGTACATGTCCACCCACCTAGATACTCAGGTTTCCCCCTTATGCTCAAACAAATTCAAAAATCAATGAAATATAATTTTCACATGAAAATACCACTTCAACATCACAAAACAACCGAAAAACACACATTTACTCCACACAAACACATCATCCCCTTTTTCATTCAAATTTATTTTGAAATCCAACCCACACCAAAATAGCCCACAACACATTTTTCATATCTTTTACAATTCAAAACAGCCTTTAATTTTTTTGAAAAATCTTCCCAAATATGATAGACATCACATAACAGTCTTCTCACATGTCACATAATACCCTTTTCATAAACAAAATAAATTTTTCACATCACACACACACACAAAAATCCACATCACATTCACATAACTTTCACATTTCATTAATTCTTTTAAACATTTTTATAAAACATTTATGATAGGATACATATAACATGACAACCCCTTCCACATATAAAATATTCCATTTCAAAATATTCAAAATCCAAAATAGTTTCCAATACGGTTTCACCTCTTACATAAATCATTAAACCATTCCAATCTTTCATAAAACAATTCTAAGGAGTATACCCAAGCTGTGCACATAAAACAAATTTCAAAACCATGTTACAAGGACAAAATCACAAAAATGCCTATCAAAAATATAATTGGAATCAAAATAATGATTTAATAAACCCCACACATGTATTATAAAATAACTTTGAATAATTCCACAAACGATACACAAGAAAACACACACATTTTCCTAAAATGATTTTAAGAGGAATAACATAGTTTTACTCATAAACCTCGTTCAAAAAACCTATTTCAAATTCAATGGCACACCAATAATCTACCGAAGTAGAATTGGAATCCCAAAAAATATTTAGTATACCAATTTTATATGTTATAAAAGACACCCAAATAATACCCTAAGAGTTACACATGGAAAACACCGAATTTCTAGCTAAAATGTAACTATAAAATTGAATGCATAACCAAATCAATAATAAACAATTTTCACTCCAAAATAACTATTTTAGGAATATGGAAAATGAGTAAATACATCAAGATAACTCATCATAAAATGGTTTCACCTGGAATCACCTACCTTTGTGTGTCAAAAACCTCAAATATTTGGGTGAAAAATTAACCGCAACAACAACACACCACAATGGGTTAAAATCAACCCTAAACCACAATATTTGACAATAAATGACAACAAATAAAACCCTAGGTTGAAACCCTAACTTCTGGACATTTTTTAACTTCATGAAAGAGGGAGGAAACCCTAAGGAAAATGGAAGAAACCAAGAAGGAATCACTTACCTTTAACAATCTTGAAGAAATCACCCCAAATCCACCAAAGGATTAATATCCATGCAACGAAAACTGATAGTTAGGATTGAATGAGGATTATTAGGTAACAGGGGTACTGAAATGGGAGATAAAGTGTGAAATCATTAAAGGTTTATGAATAAATAAAATTACCTTCACAAATCAAGACGATTTGAGAAATCCATAGAATTTTTTCCCTAATCTGAGATCAAACTGATCTCCAAAGCATTTAAATATATAATGAGAGTGAGCCTGATCATTTGGAATTTTTTGGGGGGGGGGATGGAATCATAGAAAAAAGTAAAAAATTATTGCCATATTGAAAACATAATAACATAATTTTAAGCAGGAAATGTACTTATGGGATGGCCCAATACCATAATAAAAACCACAATTCTATATTTATTATGTATTACTATGGGATGTAAATTTATATGGTGGTTTTAATATACCCGATTATGATAATTGGGATGTTTAATGCGTGTAAAATTTTGATAAATGAAGGAGTTATAAAAGAAGAAAAATTTATTTTTAAATATGAAAACGAGCTTACAGTTTAGCCCAAATTTTGAAAACCCACTATTTCTACCAAAATTAATGGGAAACATCAAAATAAAATCATGAGTGTATATTAAATTAAAAATATCATTGAAATAAGTCATGGGTGTGACACCCTATATGAATTATCATTCATAAATGATCTCAACATGAAAATGAGATTGGAATGAAACCTTACTCTTTGTCAACCCTGAACTAAAACCCCATGAATTATATAAATTTTAATGAATATTTAATAAATTTTAATCCTATTATAACATGATAAACACTTATTCCTTGGTAGTATATACAATTAAAAAATTGAACATGTGGGGAATTTTACATTAGTATTGATGAATGGGGATTGAGATGAGAAACCCCTTAACAAAATTTATGACTACCACAATAGTTCATGAATATACTATATAATAAAAAAATACCTTAATAACTTCTTTTATAACTTTTTAATAGATATATTATTATATTAATATCATTTTTATTAATTTATTTATTAATTATTTTCTATTTATAATATAACTTTTTTATTAAATGTCATATGTTTTGATTGATTGATTATTACTAATTTCATAATAAGGGTGTCAACTATGGGTATAGATTTAGAGATCACCATTTAATGAAAATTGCAATTACTAAAAAATAATTTCTTGATGATCAATGATGTTTCATGTTCGTCCAACATGATTTTTAATCGTTACATGTATTTGTGAAATTTATGACAATCCTGTTTTGATAATTTTGGTGAACAATGGGTGGTTGAGTAATAATAAGTTAAATATTAATATATCCTTTACAAAAACATTATATTTCAATTCATTAATAATAAAATGAATATTTTTGTTTCTATATTCATTCAAATAAATTAATTTACAGAATTTTTCGAATGGGTGGTTGAACTATCCCAAATAAGAACTTAGTATGGTCAATGGGTTAGTATATTTATTAAAGTGATCCTTGGGAAAACTATGAAAAATATATAAAAATTATGTTATTATTTAAATTATATTAATTTTTATTTTTATATATTATGAGGTCTTAATACATTAAAAATATTGGAGTCAAAAATGATATATATTCCTTTTGAGAAGGCAGCAGTCTGCACATACACGCAACCAATGTATTGATTTTCAAAATAATAAGGGGAATTCTGGTAGTGGTTTACAATCTCAGGGTACTCATACTATTGAAAATATTATATTAATCTAATATATATCCATTTTAAACCATCCACACAATGTAGTGTAGAAAAATCAAACATGTCATTCATATAGTTGAAAGTTTGCACACACTAATAAAAATATTATTGTATTTCTAAATTAATGTGAAATGATAGTTTAAGATTATATAATATTAAAAATTATAATTTATTAAATAAATAATATTTATTTAATTATAATCCAGTGAAAGAAATATCTCTGAAATATATAGAATAAGAAATAAAATAATTTAAATGGAGAGATAATAATTTGGAATTTTTACCAATTTACATAGATTGATCCTTTTGGAAAAATGATAATGACTCTGAAGGGCAGTAGTTTGAGAAAAAAACATTAATATGTGTCTATAAATTTTGGGAATGTATATTTATTTTTTTCATCTGAAATTATTGGTCTGGTTTAGAGGATAAGGGTAGTGGTGAATGTTTTTTGTATAAGTAGAGGGAGTGAAACTTCTGTAATATGTATAAGCTAATGTAACTATTCAATGGTCAACAGGATCCTACAACATGAAAAAATGGTTATGGGGAAGGGGTAAGGTTTATAATTACTTAATAATTTGTTTTTAGACATGTTTTAAATTTTATTAATTTTTTTACAGTTAGTTTTATTTTAATTTTACCATTTTTGGTTTTTACTATAGTGATTACTTTTATCCAAAGTTTCTTTATATTTGTGGTAGAAAATAAAATGGATATTATTGAATAATTTATAGCTACTAATTATAAATATTAAAAAAAAAATTAAAAAATCTATATTTAGTGTTGATTAATTTTATCTTCAGTGCATGTGACTCTTAAATATCTATTTTTAAAAAAATTGTATTTTAAAAATACATATTATGTTTTGGAAAACGTTTTCAATGTTATTTATTTTACTATCATAATTTTTTTATTAATTAGAAATATAAATTTATATATATCTATACAAAATAAAACATATTTTCACCTAGTGAATACATAATTAACATATAAATAGTATATAAATTTTTAATTTGAAAAACTATTGTGTCCAAATATTTTCATACATAAATATTACATATTTTATTATAAATACTCAATCAACTTATCAAATATACTCATGTGGACTATAAAAGGACTAGTTACTTTAGATACTAAAAACACAATATTCATTTTTAATGATAGATCTTCCACATCTCACCTATAGATCATCCCATATAGTGCTCTTTATATACATACCCTACCTAAAGCCTTCATAATGACATAGGGTAAGGATACAAAATAAATGGTGATCTAAGTCTCACAGTTAGTATAAAAAGTGATAAATAAATCAATTATCATATGAAAAAATAACTTAATAATTAATGTATAAGTTAATTATCATAACATAATGTTTTAATACAGAATACACCAGGGATCGTAAACAAGATTCATGGAATAATTCTTTATCATTTCAATAAAATGAAAAATTTGAATAAAATATTATCATCAATGAATCAGGATTCATATTTCTTGGTCGTAAAAGTAGGGAATAATCGCACATATGGAAACCATTTCATTTTAACGGGTTGACTACTGAGACCAACAAATTATAAAGTATCAGGAATCAGAACATGTTTCCCATATTACAACAGACTATGAATCATCACATGATACTATAGTGGGTCAAGAACATTGACATGTTTCCTATAGTGGATCACATACATGGACTTCATTCCCATAGTTGATCTAGCACATTGACTTTTTTTCCATAGTTACCTCATGAGATACAAAACATTATCCAATGTATTAGATAGATATATAACTTTGGACCCACCCATCATATAATAAAAACACACAGATGTGTTCCACAGGATGAAAAAATTTTCCTTATGTCATTATATCATAACCCATACAAAGAGAACGACCTTCCAAAACATTTTATATATCCATCATATAGAAAATAAATTGGTTTCATAGAATTCACATATTTAATGTCAATTTTTTATAATGAATGATGATGGAATCATTGGAAAATATCCCTTTTAGAATATAATTAACATTAATGGAGGTTATTATATATGAAAATTATTTTAAAAGAGTCACATGAATGTTTTCTAAGAGAAACATGTTTTTCACTTTAAAATCACGTATTTAATATATTAAAAGTTTCAATAATAAGGGAATTTTTTTTAATTGATCAGAACATTGATGATTTTTAATGTAACATTCAACGTGTTAAGAATTTAGGATGATGTCAAATTCAATTGATTCCAAAAAAACATAAAAGATAACATTCCTTTCAAACTTTTCAAAGAATTTAAAATAACTTCATTCAGAAAAAGATTAAGACAATTATATTAAACCATTTCAAAATAAACAATGGTTAAAGAAAACATTAAATAAAATAAGGGAATATTAAAAACATTATATTTTTAAAACATGGATATGGTAAAAATTCATTTTCAACCAAAGATAGAAATTATGTTGGGTTTTCTTAAAATATTCTTCTGATATCAAAGGTTCATAATAAAAAAAATGAAAAAAATGATTTATTATTAATAAATGACTAGAGGGGAATATAATTTATGGGATCCTTGAGAGGTATATAATGATATTTCATTATCATAAACATAAAAAAAATCCAAATAAAAAATGATATTGAAACATAAATATCATACCATCATTTTATCTTTCATAGAAAATGATATAACCTCATCTATAGTAAATTTTATATTATTATAATTCAATACCATAATTTGTTAAATACTTATTATATAATTTTTGATGCACTTATGACATTTCAAAAACCATTTATTAATAATTCCTTATTAAGATCAACATTTTGCAAGTGTTAACTGTTTCATTTTTCATGAGAGTTTCTTTTAGGTAGTTCATGCTATTACACACTGATCATGGTTCCATCATCTAAATAATTTTAATCATGATATTAATATAATATCTATTAATTATATATTCATATATTTATAGTTATCAATAAAATATTAAGATAAAATATTAAATTAAAACATTCGTTGATATGGTATGTCGTACATATGCATGAACAATATTTTTTATTTTCTAGAGATATAAATAAAGAAATATTAATAATAATTAATATTTATTGAATAATATTTATATCTTATATATCAAATATATTCATAAAATATACACTTGTTACCATCTATATATAGTGAAAATGAAAAATGAATCACATCACTTTGTGTATGTGGTAGTCTAGATGCATGACTATATCATATTCCAACATGTTAGAAGGAAATAAAATAGATATGATATTAAAATTAAAGAAGAATAATTATTTAGAAATATAATATAAAAAAATTAACCCATCATAACAACCATTATTGAAATAAGGAGATGGAAAAAAAATGGTATAGCTATTTTTAGGTTGTAGTCCACACAAACACACTATTGAAACATTCACTTCACATTTGATAAAATATATGTAGAAATTTTTGGTTACATAATCATAATAAAATTTACATATATTTTTTATATTTAATCTATTTTTTAATGATTAACACCATATATTTGTAGGGGTAAAATAATAAATGAATAGAAAGTGGTCTGGTTATATGATTACATCTTATTATGTGGGAATTCATTATATTAATTATTAAGAAAACTTTAAATAGTAATTTAAGAATAAAAAATATAAAATTAATATATAGGGGTGTTTATAAGAAAATTTGGTTGGGTTTTATTGAGCTGTAATCCTCAATGTGGAATTAATAAGAGAAAGGAGAGGTTCCCTTTTGTATGTTGGGGGACATGTACTTTTGGAATTTGTTAAAAGAATAATATATAATAATGTGCAAATATAAGGGTTTATTTTGAATAAATACCACTGAAAAATAAAATTCAGTTAGGTTTAAAGTGGAATTTATAAGTTAATTTTTGGTTTAACCTATAAGTTAACCAATTTTTACCTTTATCGTGGTAATGTCTACTTCATAATGAAAGGGTTAAAATTTTACTTAGAATTTGTATTTGAATCTTAATTTTATATCGTAGGATAATTTTTGCAATATTTTATCCACTTTGTCCTATTTTAATATTTTTATCATTTTTAAATAAGTTAGTAGAATTATATTTTTATAAAATATCATTATTACCAATTTTGAATCTATTCACTTAATTTTGTCTAATTAAATAAAGATAAATATGTAATTATAGTATTATACTTTAACACAACACTAATATTTTTTATTAATATAAAATATTCAACAAAAAATATAACTCAGTTAAATTATATTACTTTTAATATTTTTAAAATCATTTATGTTATTTTTTATATTAATTGAAGAAATACTTCATCATTATCAATTAAGTATTTAAGGTAATTACATTATCACTAAAAAATTGAAATAAATTTCCATCATGAAAATAATTTCATTATTCTTAAAATAAGTCTTAATATTTATTCCCAACATTCATTTTTTCCAACATGAACACATAGTAGAGAATTAAATTTATTGGAGTGTTATTTTGTATTTTTTTTCATTAAATATTATTTAGGTCATTACCATATAAATCTATGCCTTAAAATCTCACTTAGAACCCAAGTAAATAAGTGATGAGTTCAATTAATTAAATTATGATTAAGTTGAAAAACATAAAAATAATATTTATTTTTAACCTACGTTAACCCTATTTAACCGTTATTGATGACATAAATTTTTTCCTTGTTTATATTCAAAATTCATTAAAATATTAGGGAAATATTTGAGAAATATGGATCTCCTAATTCCAAAAATTTAAAAAAATTTAACAATTCAATTTCTATAAGTTAAATATATTCACTTTAAATTATGTTCATTAAATTTTTTCAAAGCTTTTTTCTAGAAAAATGTGTTTTTAAACATAAAATTTCATTTATTTCTATCTCATTCCTAGAAAAAAAATTACAAAAATTTAAATTTTTCAATAAATATACAATGTATTAATTAAATTAATTTAACTCACCAATTTTGATTCTTTTTATTTATTAATATGAAAATAATTTTCATGAATTATATGGTTTTTAAAAAAACATATCCTTAATTTTCAAATGATATTTATTTCCATATATAATAAATTACTAACCAAAGAATTCATTTCATACATGTATAAATGATTCAGTTTTCCTTATATAATTTGTAATATTTATAACAAAAAGTACCAATCATAGATAATAATTACATACTAAATAATGATATTATAATATTATATCATGGTTTTTTTAATCCTGATCTTTTATGTAAATAAATCAATCAAAGAAATAAAAAATATATTGATAACTATACCATTAAATATCATGGTGTCGCATTCAGTGACCATTAAAATTAATTTTACCCTATAAATTTCATCAACCTAATATAGAAAATTAATGATATATTTATTTCATCACATCCATAGGTTCCCTGATAGTTTTTTATATTTCCTATTCATGTAGAGAACAATAACAAGTTGAGAAGTCTTATTTTAGAGAACATTATCTATATGATCCAATATATACAATAGTTGTTCTGTATAAAATATATAATGCTCTAGTAGTAAGACCTCTGATTTTAGTACATGTGATTAATTTGGTAAGTATTTACTTAGGAGAGATACATGGTACACATAGTTAAATTGAGAGTGGTTTAGTTTATGATCTATGAGATATGAAATGATCAGATAAAATAGCCAAGGACAACTCAATCACACTACAAATATACCAAAAATAAGGTGCCTGGGAAACTTGACCCCACGATAGGCACCCAAAAACCAATCCCCCTACAACCCCAGCCACCTGTGGGGGGTAAAATCCATGTAATATTCAACCATCCCAATATGATTAAAAATATCCAAGGGAACAACATTTTTAAGGATCAATATTTTATAAAATCTAAATCTCATAACATTATTCTGTGGATTATTTGAATAAATACGTCAACACCATAATTGATGACTAGATCTCTTCAATGATTTTCATTCAGGATTTTCTTTTGAATCTAAGATGAAGTTATTTTCTTGTGAATTTATCTTATGTTCTATATAAATTCATTTTTTTATCTATGGTCATAATAGATTTAATTCTCTAACTTGATACCAACATGTTGGTTTTTTTCACTTCCCAACAATACGGGGCTCAAATGTATACCAATAAATACATGAGTGAATGGTATTATTTAAAAAAATGACTAGTAGATGGTTTTGATCCCCACCACCTTCTTAATCCATATAAAAATATCACTACATATCCCTTATTATTTTGAATGTTCTCTTATATTGTCCATCTATCTGCGGATGATAAGAAGTCTTGAGACATGACTATACATGTATATCCCATAGAATACATCATGTGAATATTGAGTTAAACATCAATATAATTTTTTTACTACATTAATTATCAAAATATTTATAATGTTTAACTTGTAATTCTGATCAAGATAAAAAAATATATCTGATGGAAGTGAAGTATGCCATCTTTGTATGGAAATTAACCCTAATCCAAAAAAAATTATTACCTTAATATTTTTTTTGGGATTACGATGATAAAATCCATGTTGATGTAATCCCATATTTATTCTATTAGGGTTTATAATTAGAACTTATACTTCTATCTCATAGAATTAAATTTCAGATATACCACTAACCAAGATACATACTCTAAAATGTCCATTTTCATGTTATCCTGCCAAATATAATCATTAAAATCTATATAAATCATTACACATCAAGGATAAATAGAAAATGATGAATTTCAAGATTTATCAAATATCTACTTAATGTCTAGTATATAATGACAATAAAAATTATCCATAAACATTTACATTCCATCAAAATCTAGGATGTACTTAGGAAAACTGCACACCTTTTTTGTATCTCTAATATTCTTTATGCACCTCTCAAATCCTCTCATAGATATATGGTTAATTTTTTTTGATAAAGATATGATATATCAAATTTCATTTGGATTTCAGGTTTTATTTTATAGAAATATGTTAGTATTGGATCCCTTCAAAGCATACCAATGAAAAAACAAGAATGGTCTTTTAGACTCATGAGCATCAACTACCCTATTCAACTTCATAGGGTTGTAATTTATTGAGTCTTCATAATCTTTAATGAACTCAAACTATCTTATCTAATTCATATTTATCTCATTCTGTGGTAATATATATTTTAAACTCTTATGATCTTTACATACACCCCACTGTTCTCCATAAAGGTATTTTATCACAATAATTATTGAAAACATTATTATAGCTAACTCAAAAATCATGAGATGTGTAATTTGTCTTATGAACCTCCATTTACCATGTGGAATAAACTATAAACGTAGAATTCTTTATGGGAATGTGTTCCAGTACACTATTTGATTTATCACTATTGATTAAAATCCCTTCTCCACTATATGGTTATGTATGCACAGGTGCACTGATTTTTCTTTTATATAGATCCATGAGATTTTACTCACATTATTATTTTTAAAAGAAACATGCCTCCCTTCATAGTTATAATGGTTACTCGATAAAATAGTAATGAAAAATAATCCAAATACATTGATAATATTAATATAGTCCAGGAAAACTGCAGATCTATATTTCAGTTGTTGGTTTAAGATTATTTTCTATAACTTCTATCATTTATTAATCAACTGATTTAACCTATCCTAATATTATGTGACCCAAAACTGATTTTTTTGCCAAAAATATCTCTTAATATATTTTAAACACACAATCTCAATCCATAGGGTATTTATTAAAATAATAATATGAAATTAATGTTCTACTTTACAATTTTAATATTTACGAATATCATCAACAAATAATACCATGAACCGATAAAGGTAATCTCTAATGACTATACTCATTTAATCCATGACAATATTGGAGGAATTTGTAATAACAAATAAAATTACATTAAATTCATAGTATTTATACATTATAGGAAATGTGGTATTATGTATACCTTCATTTTGGACCCTCAATTGGAAATGTCAAGAATACAGATAATATTTTCAAAATAACTGAAATCCTAGCAATTGATCAATCAAATAATCAATATGTGGTAGATGATAGTTATTGTTGTTCATAATATTGTTCAGTTCCTATTAATAAATACAGAGAAGAAATGACCATTCTGTCTTAGAAATTAAAATAATGGGATAACCTCATGGTGATTACCTATGCTGTATGAATTACATATCATGATTCCCTATGTGTTTCTTCTAAAATTTTAGCCACTCAATTTGGGAATTAAATAAAAAGATTTGAAAGAGGTTTACCACCATGTAAGAGGTCAATTGAAAAATCAACATCATATTTCAGAGGTAGAATATGAAATTCTCCCATAAATACATTAACAAAATTGTATACAATTAACCTATCCTCAATGTTGAGTTTATTCCCAACCATCAAAAATAAATAACATTCATGGATAAATATTAAAACCCATAAGATATAAGTAATTTCCAATAGATTTTCTTAATTTCACCAATAAATGATCATAGATTCCTTTAGAATACAATTTATGAATTATATTACTCAGTAATTGATATAGGTTTTATATAAAGAAATATAATTCATACATATAATCACATCAAATTCATCTAAAGGGAGAACCAAAGTAATTCTAGGAATCAATTTCTCCCAAACTTAAATCAGAGCAGAAACATAGAATATTGATATAGTGATCATAATATTAAGAACATAAACTATGAAATCAATATATAATCATTTTGGATTATAATTAACATTTACAAAAACTTTTTCATATATATGGGAACTCATATAACTAAGTAAAAATAATATACTTTGATATTTTAGCATACATTTCACCACCTCACCTTCATTATTACGTATTCATTCCATTTTTATAACTAAATGGTTATAAGAAACATAAAAAACATTATTTTTAGTGATAAATACTAAAATATAATTTATTCGATATATAAGTCATCCCTCCTTTTCAATAGATTTAACTCTAGGATTGCCCTAGGATATCCTTGTTCATTACCAAAACATTAGGATGTTTTTGTACACATAGACATATCCAAAGGGTTTTGACCAAACTATTCTAATTATAATTTCCAAGTATTAAATAATACTTTCCAATGATTCATACTATATAGACCCAATATTTTCCTAGATAAATATTACATATTTTTAGATGAATATTCAAAAGATTTCAGAATACACAAATGATGACCGTGAAGGATTGGGATCTCTAGAGACTAGATAGACAGTCTTATTTTCTTATGAGATATCATAAACATACCTTATTAATATTTTACCACTTAGTACTATTTATAGATTCACCATATATAAAACCTCTTGATAAATTGGTGAAAGGGACCAAAAGAAATGGTGATTTTATATTATTAGTATGGGAAAAAATAGGTGATATAAACGAGTGATCATATAAAATAATAATATAAAAAATGGTATAATATAATTAAAATTACATAAATGATTCATCCATAATCTGTCATAGATCATAAACATTATTCAAGCCATATAAAATTATCATTTGAAAATACATGGATCAGAAGATTAACAAATTATCATAAATCAATCAATAACCATAATGTCATGTCAATAAAGTGTGGAAACATCATTAGTATATAATCCATTTCATTTCTCAAGGATAAATACTAGGAAAATAAAATAAAAATGGATTATGCATGAACACCATTACCCATATCCTTACATATCAGGAATCATCAACTGTTTCCTAGAGTGGATCAATCACATCGACTTGTTTCCCATAACAGATTAATCAAATTGACTTTCTTTACATAGTTATGACAAGAGATATAAATCATTAACCAATTAATTAGAGGGATTTATAATTTAATTCCCACCCAACACATAATAAAACACAAAATATAAGTTCCACAAGATCAAAAAAATTCATTATATCAACATATCATAACAAATCAAAAGAGAAATATTTTCATAAATATTTCATAATTTCATCATACAATAACCCATGGGAAATAAATATATTTTTTAAATATCTCCAAATAATAATCATAATCCAAATATGGAAATAATAATGATGCTATCATTGAATTGTATCCCCAACAAAACATAATTAATATAAAACATTATTATCAAAGATGAAAACTCTTTTATAATATTCATAGTATCATTTCATACAGAAAATAAACTTTTCACTTTTAAAAAATATATTTAAAATATTAAAATTTACCAAATAATAAGAAAAAATATTCAATGAAATTAGGCGTGAAATATTATAATGTACATTTCAAATAATATATGGTTATGAGGGTGGGAAATTTTGTTCATTCCATACAAGATAAAATAAAACATTCCATTCAGACTTATTTAAAAATTAAAAAATTACCATTTTCAGAAAAAAAAAATATTCATTTTATTTTTTTTATATAGCATGGACATAGTTGAAAAGGTATTTTATACCAAAGATAAAAATAATTAGGTTCTCCATAAAATATTAATTCAATATCTTACATACATAAAGAGAGAAAAGTAAAAAAAATATGTATTATACACATATAACCTGATGAGACAAAATATTATGTGTTTATTATTAGTTATATCATCAAATTTCATTATAAAAAATTTAATCATAAACAATATAAATATTCAAAGAGATTATAACATAACCCTCATATATCAAGTATGAGATGATTTGAATTTTCCCTAACCTCCTTTATAATAAATTTAAATTTATTATAATTATATTAAATAATAATTTACATACTTATTATCTCATATATTATCCCCTTACAATATTTGAATACCCATTTATTAAAAATTAAATATTAAAATCACCATTCATGGTGTTAATTATTTCATTTATAAGAGATTTTTGGTTTGGTAGTTCATATCTGTGAACATTGATCTTAAATCCATAATTATTCAAATGTAATTTCTAATATAAAAATAATATATGCTAATTATATATTTATTTATAGTAATACATAAATTATATTGGTCAAAAAATTAATTACATCCTTTAGGGAGATGGTAAGCCATACATATGATTGAACATTGCTTTCACATTTGGATGGATTAAAAACAATAATGATAAATAATAAGTCACCATTATAGAATCATTATTATTTCATATATGTTTCTTATATTCATTAAATATATCCTTATTACCAATCATGTAAATTTAAAATGAAAAATGAATCACATTTCTTCACGGATGTGGTAATCCACATATATTCATTTATGACATTATCATTTTTCAATGTATTGGAAGATACGATGGTAAAAATTATATTATAATTACAAAAGAAAAATTATTTTATAAATATTATATTAAAACTTTAAACTTATCATAATAACCATCCATGAAGATTGTTTTGGAAAACGAGTTGTATCTCTGTGTGGAGGCAGTATCCCAAGCGCATGCATGAGAAATACTTCCTCATCACATTTTATGTAATATATAAGTATATTTTTGGATAAATAATAAAAATAACTATAATTTATATTTAATATAAAATTTTTTTATGATGAATAATTAATATTTATTGGTGGTGAAAAATAAAATAAATTGGAATTGGTCACGTAAGATGATTATCTCTTCTTCGGTAGGCATTATTTATATTCCTTCATAGGTACCCCTTCCATGGAATTTTAAGAGGTCCATAAACTCTAATTCTTGTATATAATAATTTATAAGACAATATATTGATGTATAGTTGATATCTAGGTATCTAATTAGTATAATAAATGGAATGGAGAAGTCATATTTTATAATTTGGGAGGGGAAATCAAGGAATTGAATGGATTATTAGAATATAATAAATTCATTATCTATCTAAAAAATAAAAAATCTATAGAGAGACAAAGATAAGGTACAATGTTTCTGAAATCCTATAAACACAATAAATTTATACAATTTTATCTGGGGTTTTAGACCATATCTTTTGGTTTAACCCCTTAGATAACCAATTTTAACCTTAACCACGACAACTTTTTCACTCATACAGGGTTAAAATTTTACTTATAATGTAAAAATTGGATCATAAATTGCTATGGTATTATATTTTAACCCGTTTATAATCCACCTTGTCCTATTTGAATATTTTTATAATTTTAAAATTTTTGTATAAAATATTATTTTAATAAAATATCATTAATGTCATTTTAGCACTAATCATATAATTTAAATTTTCATAAATCAACTAGAATAATTAAATATAATATAAAAATTTAAAACAATAATAATATTTTATATAAATATATAAATTTTTTATAACATCATAAATCACTGAAATTATATTACTTTAAATATTTTAAATATAATTTATTTTATTTTTATATTAATTGAAGAAATACTATATGGGATTTTTATTTGTATATAATGTTGTTTCATAATCACTAAAATTATAAAAAAGAATTAACGTCATTAAAATAATTTCATTATTCCTATAATAAACATTAATATTTATTAATAAATTTCCTTCATCCTAATGGGAACACATAATAGGGATTTCAATGTAACATACTTTCATTTTCAATTTTTCTTTTTCTTAAATATAATATTAGTCATTTTCATGGAAAAGTGTCCCTTAAAAAAATAAATTTCATGAATAAGTTTATAAGGGGATAAATACATTCATCCAAAAATAATTTATAATAAAAACAATGATCTTAAACATTAACTCTTACATAGTATGACAGAATTTACCCTTTATAAAGTGGATACTTTTTCTACAGTTACTATTCATAATGCCAAAAAATAAAAGGGTCTTATTTACCAAAATTAGACCTTATAATTCTAAATGTTGAATCCATATTTCATAATTCAATTTTTTTATATGGGATAAATTCATTTAAAATTTAGTGATCATAACACGACAAAATTTTATTTGTATAAATATACATTTTGAAGCAGATCATTGGATATATTCTTATATGATTCTTAGAGAAAACATTATAAGAATGTTGAAAAATTATGGAATATATAATATATAAATTCCATTTAAATCATTAAATAATAGTGATTAAATAATTTTATTATTATAAAAACACTTTGTGCACATAAATCCATTTTTTAGATAACGTCTACATTATTTTAAAATTATTTTTATATTCATTTTCAATTCATTAATAACCAATAAATTCATTTGATACATGAAAAAACCATTTTTTTGGATTTATGTTTTCTTATTCATACTTTCTAATATAATGGATATGAAATAACCATTACAACAAATTCTTACTTTTTAATTATCAATTTCATTTCATTTAAACTCAACGTTGCATGTAATATAAGAAATCAAAAACATAAAATATATTATAAAGAACTATATCATAAAATCATGGTGAATTAAAAAATATTATTAATTACCTAAAATGATAAACATGATATTTACAAATATAACATAATTATTTTTCAAAGCTTCATTTTTCTTCATAAATACATATTTTGATAATGAAATAGGTTATATATATTTTTATGCTATAAATACTTCTTAATGTAGTCATAAATTATATAGCATTATTAATTTTTTTTCAATATTAAACTAAAAAGTATTATTAGATAAAATTAAAAATAAATTAATCTAAGGAAAAAATTTCTACGTGAAATACAAAAATTAAGTTAATTTTATTAATATTTAAAATATGGTATAAATTAACATTAATATAAAAACACATGTGAAAAATAAAAATATATTTTAGAAAAATAAAACAATTATTTATTAATATAAAATTTTTAAATTGTTTTATCAAAAAACAAATTTCTATTGAAATAAAAAATTTATATTCAATAATATATTCATAAAATTTATTTATTTTTTACTGATGTATCATCGTTTTCAGTTTAATATGGTATTTCATGTATGAAAAATTACTTGACAATATATTTATTTGAGAATAGAATATCAACTAAAACTATGGTTTTTTGAAACTATCATATCCCATGGAAACTGGCTCTTATCTATGTCATAGAACACCATACAATGGTTGCAACCTCTCATCCATATCAGTTGCATCACTATCGGCCACCTTCACACACCACACCACATATCTATGCTACCTTTCAAGCCCATTGTGTTCCTTCATCATTCTACACTGCCATGAGACTTATTGTTGAATCTCGCCTTTTTAATAAATAACTATTCATTACATTTTACAAGTAGAGGATCTTTATGTCTAGTGTCATAGAAATCTAGAATAAAAGCATGGAAACATAAACACTCCTTTAAATCCCCTTTAAAATATTCTTGAAAAGTTCATCCAATGTACAATTATTATATCTCATAAACTAGAGACATATGATCAAAGGAAAGGGTGAGTAGAAGGCTCAGTAATGAAAACAAGTGAAATAATTGACATGTGATCTTGAGAAATATTAATAAGAACATGATAAAAATCATAAAGACATGATCAATGGAAGAATAAGAATATCATAATAAAAATAACTTTAATCATAACTTGTATATGTGGCCACAAAATTTCATTTATACATTTTTGAACATATCACAATGGTTTATCCCCGAGGTGTCATAAAAATTTCCAAGGTTATTCACCATGGTATCGTGAAACTTGTCATCACTAGAGATTAATTTCTTTAACCAAAGCATTGGAGCGATATCAGGGAGAACCATTAATATGTCTTTATTTTCATGTTATCCACATATATAGTAATCAAAATTTTCATAAATAACCCATAATGAATAAAATAAATGTATTTCATTTCAAAATCTTGACGTTTTAAAAATTATTTAAAAATAAGATCATTATGTCATTTATAACCAATGGAAAGGGATTGAAGGTTATATGTATTTCAATTCTAGAATAAAATATATATATATTTTTTATTTTTGAAAACCCATAAAAATGAAATAAGTTTGGGTATTCACATAAATAAAATAGGAAAAGTTTTTGAGAGAATGAGAGAGAAATTTGATACGAAATTTCTACAGCATAAAAACTACAAAACATGGTTTTAGAAAATAATAAAAAGATAGGGTAAAAGGGTATCCCATCCATAAATGAATCATTTTACAGTATAGGGACATAATATAATTGAAATAATATCATGGTGTGGATGTTTGGATGGCATACCATAAGAAAAAGAAAACTTGAAAGGAAAGAGAAAATGCGATTTCTTTTACAAAAAATCAACAGCCTAACGACATCATTTAAAATTTCAGAAAAAAAATTGATTTGAGAAGAAAGGCTATCTAATAATTTGGGCATGATGTGTATATTATTATAGATATATAATAACAAGCCCCACATTACAAAATGGAACTATAAGACACAACATAAAGGAACTCATGACTTAAAATAGGAGGGTGAAAGGATCCCTTAACGATTTGGTAATATTCAAAATGTACACCCCATAAAAGAAATATGATATAAATAATATTTAAATACCAATAAATTAAAGTATATTATTCAAACTATACAATAATTGGCTGTACATACACCACATAAAAAGAAATAGTGGAAAATATAACATGAATCTCCCAAGAATAAGAAGTGAGATAAAAATCCCTTACCACATTGTATTCAATCGAATCGTAAGACAAAAAATTACTAACAACCAAAATAATCACATAATACCATGAATATAAATACAATTCTGATAATATATATCCAATGTAAATACACAAAACACGACATGCAATAAATTAGTGGTAAACCATGGAAATCCCACAGAATTAAAATTGAGAGAAAAAAACCCTTACCATGTTGTCTGCCTTGACTCGCTCATATGTTCCTTGTTCTTCCTGAATAATGAACATAATTTAGATTATAATTGATTAATAATACTTTTTTTATTATTTATTTTATATCACTTATTACCTTTCTATAACAATTTGTCAATTATTTGAGCTCATATCAGACATTTTGTCAATGTTCGAAAATTGATTAAAAAATGAACTTGTTATAATTATAAATTGCCCATGTGGTCGAAATTCCATTATCACCAGATATATATTCATCATTTAGATGTCATATATTTCATATATGTACAATATATATATGTATTTATAACAGTACAAAACATTTGGTAATATGAAATGAAATGCACTGTTCATGGAGACGGTAAGCCGTACATACACATGAAAGCCACTTTCATATCTATTTCATATTTTAATGAAATGAAAACATAGTGATTGATAGGTATATTATAATTTAATTTTAAAATTTATGTCATATTTTTTACATATGTTCATAAATTATATCCTTTATATGTTCCACGTATGGCAAGAACATGTCATATCACTTTGAGGGGGCGGTAGTCCACACTTCCTCTAATGAAATTATCGCGTTTACCCATTATAGAAACCATAAAGGTATGATATAAATGAAAAATACAGTAGAATAAATAAATCAAAAACATAATATATATCATATATAAATACAGTTATATCATAATGGCCACCATGAGGGGTGGTAGGAGTTAATTGGGTAATCATCGTTTCGTGAGGCGTTAGTTTTCCATCCACAGAAACATTATGTTGTTTACCCATTAGATGGAAGTGTGCATAAGTGTAGTTTGAATCCTTATCATTAAAAAATTATAGTATATTTATCAAACTATTTTTGTTATTAAATAAAGGAAATACAAGAGTTTATGGGGTTGGAGAAGTAAAATAAAACAAAAGAACTAAAGAGAAGACATTGCCTTTAAATCTGGTAACATTCTTTGGTCTGTACCAAAAGGGTTTCTAGAAGTGTTTTTTGGCTATAGTAAGGATTATATGATGAATATAGGGATCTTGGAATCTTATTAGGGTAGAGGTTTCATATGCTAAAGGATTTATAAGTGTGAGAAATGGGAAGGAAGTGAGGGATTTTTATAAGGAAGAGGAGGGGCTCTTAAGGAATGTTTGAAACATTTTTTTAACCTCATCATCAGTTTCAAAAAGTCAAATAATCATTAAAGTCTTAGTTTAGATGAATCATGATTGAAATAAAATCATCCAATATAAATTGGACCGGTTTTGGAAAATATTTTAATATTTATAATCTTATTTAATCAAATCATATATTAATGAGGTAAATATTGCATCATTATTGTGTCATAAAAAAATTAATTTATTTGATATCCAAAAACTATAAACAAAAATAACATGATTTAGATATTAGTTTTATCCTTCCAAAGTATATTTATAGTCGAAAATATATCATATATAACCCCATGCGAAAATTGATTTACTAAAATATATTTCTTTATGTCATTTTGTCTATACTTTAAATTAATTAATATAAAGGGTCATAATTACTTCCCTGTGGCTCCACGGGGTCCCAAATTTGACCCAAGGATACCCATGGTAGGATATGTATCATCAAATAGGATTAGGAATCATGTTAGGGTAATTTAATATTATTATAATATAATATTTTACCCTTATTTACTATATTTACTCTTTAATCATGGTAATAGAATATTTACAGAAGTAAATATTTAAAATGAGTAAAAATAAAAGAAACCTATTTACACAATTTGGACCTACTGATTCCAAATATGGATCCATTTTTCTAAATTAAAAATACAGAAGTGATAGAAATTAATTTAAAGTTAATTACCACTGTCAAAACAGAAAACGTGTTTTAAAAAAATAATAACTATCAAAAGATTGTCACTTGTTTATGTCCAATTTCAAAGTGAAATCAACTCCAATGTCCAACATTGGATTAATGAGTAAAAATATTTTATAATTAAACTTTATAACCAATTAAAAATATAATCTATCTATATATACATATTATATTAAAAGGGAATTTTGAATTAAAATACAATATTTCACACTATTCATTAAAAAAATGAACATTATCAAAAAAATACCAAACATTTACCCAAAGTGAATTTTTATGTCCCGAATCTAAATAAGAGTTTTATTTTATCAAATAGAACATATAAAAATGAAAAATTATCTATTTAAAGAGGGTTCTCCATCAAAAGGTGGTAAATCATCTTTATAAAATAAATTATGCTTAATATTAGATTCATTTACATTTTAAGACTCTAAATTTTATTGGATGAATGTAAAAAACATTTAAAAAACATATATTATCATATTTAAGAAAGTTCTATTAATTCCCGCCAATAAAATTATAGGTGTTAACTACCATTTAAAATAATAATATTATATTATTAGTGTTCAATATAAGATTTCAAAGAAGCCCGTTGTTGTGTGTCATGTACGACATTGAATATAGAATCCCCTTTAAAATAAAATTAATATTTAATTCAAAATTATTAAAAAATATGAAAATGTCATATTATTTATTTTCATGGAATGTTACATTCTTCCCCCCTTTTGTAAATTGTGTCCTCGTAATTTTAAAATTGGTCTTGGAAAATTCATTTAAAGTCCCACATCATAAAACGAGTCAGTAAAACTAGCACTTTAAAAGAAAGAAAGAGAAGTACAGAGGTCCCTAGAATTAGACCATACTAGGGTTACATGTAAAAAAACATGGATATGGAAGTGAAAAAAATAGTCAAGTTCTGATGGAGAGTGATAGAAAACATGATTAGGAGAAATTTGACCACAAGAAAATCACTAAATTATGATGTGTTAAATAGTCTTCGAACATCCAGTAGAAAATGTAAACCAACAAGGTTTTTGTTTTACATTCATTTTCATAATTTTTAGGAATTCATTTAGTACATAGAATAAAAACATAATGAAATATACTCAACTTCAAGTAGAGTTTCATACTTTAATTAGTTTCTACCAAAAACTAATCTTTTCTCCAAACAATGAGCATTCAAAAAGACTTGGCCACATAAAAAGAACAAGAATCTTATTCTAGATAATAATATAATCCAAAAAATAAGAACTATATATTTACCTTGTCTTTAGAGATCATTTAAAACAAAAATGGTTAGTACGAGATAATATAATGACCAAAAAGGATAATCCTTTATAAAAAGAAATACTACTATTAATCTCCAAAATTCAACAAAATTTACCCAAAGTTCCAAAAAGGCTATTAAATACATAGTCATCATTAAATTTCTCCAAATTACTCCAAACTAAGAATGAAATATAAAACTCTGAGGGATTTAATCACATAGTCTTCCACAATAAATCTTAATATATATCTCTAAATAACATCGAAGACTCTTAAAGTCTCATACTAAAGTGTAATTAACATTATCAAATATTCTATATGAGAGGTTATTAATTTTCCCGAAATAACCCAAATCTACATATGTCCAAAACAAATACATATATTTTTACAAAATAAAAATTTCAACCATTCCTCTACAAATGAAATCATGTAGTATTATATTTTCCTTAGGCATATTGTATTCCAAAAGATAAAACATCTTCCAAAATAAACTTTATAATTTAATAACCAAATCACTATCCTATACTAAGGATATCCATCGGATAAATCATAATTTCCAAAAATCAAATTATTATTGATCCAAAAAAATCATTTAACTAAAAAGAATAAATCATACTAACCAGGTACTTCATGTAGGCTAGTGGTAGGTGATAAAACCCAATCGCACTTTGGTTGTGGGTTCATTTCTCACATCTTTGTCCAACGTGAAGGGTTGTCACATAGTCTGCATGTGGCCCTATTTAAAAAACTAAAAAATAACCCTAACATGTTTTAACCTTAAATTTTTTATTATACCTTTCATTTTCATTCCAACACATTAAAATAGTTTTTCTCGTATCCATATAGGGATGAATTTTCTTGGTAAACCACTTACTCCATACTCACCAAAATACAAGGACATTTTCCTATATTTAAACTTTTTATTGGGTTCTTCCTAATGTTTTCATAGCCAAATTTCCATAAATAACTAAACTATCCTTTGATAATAATTGTATCATCCATCATTTTTAATTCATAACTTTTCATTACATTTTACAAACAGAGGATCTTTAAAGCTAGTGTCTTGTAAATCAGGAATATAAACAGGAAAACATAAAAACTCATTTAAATTTCCTTGAAAAGATTCTTGAAAATTTCATCCTACATAAAATTACTTCATCTCATAACCTGGAGACATAAAATCAAAGGAAAGGGTGAGCAGAAGGCTCAGTACAGAAAACAAGTGAAACAGTTGACATGTGATCTTGAGAAATATTAATAAGAATATGATAAAAATCATAAAGATGAGTAATGGACGAATAGGAATATCATAATAAAAAGGACGTGAATCATAACTTGAATATGTTTCTACAACATTTAATTTATACATTCATGAACATATCACCAAGTTTTATCACCGAGGTGTCATAAAATTTACAAAGTTTATTTACCATGGTATTGTGAAACTTGTCATTTCAAGAGATTAATTTATTTACTCAATGCATTAGAGAACTATCAGGGTGCACCCTTAATATGTCTTTATTTTCATGTGATACTTATAGATCGTAATCAAAAATTGCATAAATAACCCATATAGAATAAAAGAAATGTGTTTTATTTCAAAATCATGACATTTTAAAAATGTTATTAAAAATAAGATCATTATGTCATTTATAACTCATGGAAAGGGAGTGAGGGTTATATGTATGTAAATTGAAGAATAAAATATATATTTTTTGTTTCATTATGAACACCTGTAGAATCTAAATATTTTTGTGTATTCACATAAATAAAACAATTGAATTACTTGAGAGAAGGAGAGATAAATTGGAGACGATATTTATGCAGCATAATGACTATATAACATGGTTTTAAAAAATAATAAAAAGAGTGAAAAAGGCCTCCCATCCATAAATTAATAATTTTATAGTATAAGTACATAATAAAATAGAAATAAGATCATGTTGTCGAAATTTTGATGACATACCACAAGCAAAGGAATCTTGAAAGGAAAGAGATATGCGATTTCTTTTACTAAAATTCAGCAGCCAAACAACGTCACTAAAAATTTCAGAAAAACAATTAAATTCAAGAAGAAATGGTCTCTAATCATTTTTACATGAAATGGAATGTATTAAAGATATATAATAACAAGCCCCCGCATAATATAATTGAACAATAAGACATAACATAAAACAAGTCATGACATAAAAGAGGAGGGTGAAAGGATCCCTTATCGATTTGGTAACTTTCGAAACGTACACCCCATAAAAGAAGGATCATATAAATAATATTTAAATTCCCATAAATTATTGTATATTATACAAATATTACAATAATGGGAATTACATATACCACAAAAAAGTAGTGGCAAATATACGATGAATCTCCCAGGAATAAGAAATGAGATAAAAATCCCTTACCTTATTGTATTCAATCGAATCATATGACAAAAAAATACTAACCACCAAAATAATCACAGAATACAATGAATATAAAGATAATCCTGATAATATAAATCCTATGGAAACACACAAAACACCACATGTAATAAATTAGGGGTGAACAATGGAAATCCCACAGAATTAAAAGTGAGATATGAAACCCCTTACCTCATTGTCTGACTTGACTCACTCGTATGTTCCTTGTTCTTCGTGAATAATAAACATAAGATACTTTATAATTGCATAAGAATATTTTTCAATTTTATTATTCCTTTTATAATACTTATTACCTTGATATAACTATAAGTTAATTATTTGAGCTCATATCGGACATTTTGTCAACATTCGGAACTTGAGTAAAAAATGAACTCGTTATAATTATAAATTGTCCATGTGGTCAAAATTTCATTATCTCCAAAATGATGTTAATAATTTAGATGTCATATATATCATATATATCCAATATATATAGGTATATATAATATTACATAACATTTGGAGATAAGAAATGAAATACACCGTTCATGGAGACGGTAAGCCGTACGTACGCATGAACACTACTTTCATTTCTATTTCATATTTTAATGAAATGGAAACATAGTGATTAATAGTTATCTTATAATTTCAATATAATATTTATGTATTATATGTCACAGAAGTTCATAAATTCTCTTCTTTATATGTTCCACGTGTCGCATGAATTAGTCATATCACTTTGAGGGGGCGGTAGTCCGCACTTCCTCTAATGATATTATTGTGTTTACCCATTATGGAAACCATAAAGGTATGCTATAAATGAAAAATATAGAAGAATAAAAAAACATAAACATAATATATATCATATATAAATACATTTCCCTCATAATGGCCACCATGAGGGGCGGTATGAGTTAATTGAACAATCATCGTTTTGTGAGGAGTTAGTTTTCCATCCACAGAATCATTATGTTTTTTACCCATTAGATGGAGGTGTGTGTAAGTGTAGTTAGAATAATTCTCATAAAAACATCCTAGTATATTGAGGATACTTTTTTTGTTATAAAATAAATGAATAAAATGTTTTTAGGGGGTTGGATAAGTAAAATAAAACAAAAGAACTTAAGAGAAGACACTACCTTTAAATCCGGTAACTCTCTTTGGTTTGAACCAAACGAGTGTCATGAAGTGTTTTATGCCTATTTAAAGGGTTCCAGGATGAAGAGAGGGTTCTTTGGAGATTATTAGAGCAGTGTTTTCATGATCCAATGTCTTGAGATGTTTTACAAATGCCTAGGAAATGAGTGCTTTTAATAAGGGGGAGGAGGGCTCTTTAAGAAAGTTTGAAACGATTATTTTAATATAACCTCATTTTCTGTTTCAAAAGGCCAACTAATCATTATAGTAGAATTTACGATGACTCATGTTTAAAATAAAATCATACAATAATAATTGGACTTGTTTTGGATATTTTTTTAAAATTTATAATCTTATTTATTTAAGTCATTTATTAATGAGGTAAATATTGCATCATTATTGTGTCATATATAATTTAATTTATTTGATGTCCAAAAATTATAAAAACCCATGATGGATAAAATATTTTTACATTTAAATAGAATAATTTTAGTCTAAAAGATAACATATATAACCCCATTTTAAAATTCATTTACTAAAAGATATTTGTTTATGTCATTTTTGACATTATTTTAAATTAATTAATATAAAGTGTCATTATTAATCCAATGTGGCTTCAGGGGGTCCCAAATTCGACCCAAGGATTCCCATGGTCGTCTATGTATCATAAAATAGGATTAGGACACATGTTAGGGTAATTTAATATTATTATAATATTATATTTTACCCTTATTTATTATATTTACCCTTTAATCATGGAAAATAAAATATTTACTAAATTAAATAATTTAAAAGTATAAAAATAATAGTTACCTATTTACAAAATTTAGACCTAATTATTCCAAATATGTAATCCATTTTTTTAAAATCAAAACACAGAAGTAGCAGAAATTCATTTAAAACTAATTCCTACTGTCAAAACAAAAAGCGTGTTTCTAAGAAATAATAACTATCAAAAGATTGACACCTGTTTATGTTCAATATCAAAGTGAAATTAATTACAATGTCCAATATTTGAATAAATGGTAAAAATACATTCTAATTGCCCTTTATAACCAATTTAAAAGATAATATAACCATATAAATAAATTTTATTATAAGGCACTTTTGAATTAAAATACAGTATTTTTTACTATTCATTAAAAAAATTAACTTTATCAAAAAAGTACATAAAATTTACCCAAAGTAAATTTTGAAATCCTGAATCTAAAAAAGAATTTTATTTTTTCAAATAGAACATATAAAAATGACCAAAACTATATATTAAGAGGGTTCTCCATTAAAAGACGATAAATCATTATTTAAAATTAAATTATGCTTAAAATTAGAATCATTTACATTTTAAGCCTCTAAATATTATTGGATGAATGTAAAAACATTTAACAAACATATATTATCATATTTAAGATCGTTTTGTTAATTCCCACCAATAAAATTGCTAGGAGTTAACTAAAATTTAAAATAGTAATATTTTATTATTAGTGTGCGACGTAAGGTTTCAATGAAACTAATTGTTGCGTGTCAGGTATGCCATTGAATATAGAACCTCCATTAAAATAAAATAAATTTTTAATTAAAAAATATTAATAAATATGAAAATTTCATATTCTTTATTTTCTTGGGATGTTACACTCATGTTCCATACACGATATACTCCGACCAATACTAGGGAACATTACTTGTTATAGCCCTTCCTCATATAGGCCTCGACACCACCTCCTTACTACCTTCTCTCATTAAGCCTCTATACCTTTCCCTAATTGCTGTCAGCCAAAAATATGCCTGATGACATATCACCAAAAATTATAGGGAAATAATGAGAGGATAGAGAGAGATGTGAGATGATATGGGCGGTAGCCCAATTATTAATCATTCCACCATAAGTTTCTCAAATGTAAAATATTATTATTAAATGAATTAAATCTTATTTACCTAAAAAATCCCTGAATTTGGGTTTGATAGTTATAAAATGGTTCTAATAATAATTACAGATAATCCATCTCAATTTGATAATGGATAATGCATCAAATTTTTTCAATATTTCAATAATTAATAAATAATTTGATGTGGAAAAATTAAAATATAATACCTAGCCTTGATGTAATATCACTATCTTTTCTATTCTTCATCATAACTATATGCATGTTCATCATCATCATTTAATTTCAATAATTGATGTTTACAATGATTCATTCATTCTCTCATGATAAAAAATCATTTCCACCCAAGTATGATCCATCCCCCTTATTCTCATAGTGCTTTATATCCGAAAATGTGGAAACCACCCAAGGAACTCTATAGAATGGGTTTAAATAAATGATTTTCATAGAATTTTCCAACCAATAATTATTTACTAAAACATTAATTAATTTTTTAACTAATATAAATTCAATAGTCTATACATATGAACCCTATTGTAGACTTGAATTATCACATTACTAGGGTAAAACACCCATCCAAGACACAACTGTGGTCTTGTATTTCCAATATGATATTCATTAAAAAAATTATAATATATATCAACACACATTAATTGACTAAAAATAATTATTTTATACATAATATATTTTTATCGATGCCCTGTGATGCCCTCAATTGCATTCCAACTCAACCAGTGGGTAAACCCTACACCAAAAAATTAGTTAACCCCATAGATAATTTCTACAATTTCATAAATTAAGGTAAATTTACCATTTTAAACATGGGGTGGTCATAAGTATTTGAAACTAAACATTATGTTATGCCTTCCCAAAAAAATATTCCACCTATAGTCTTTCTTTATCACTTTTTGTCTCTAGTTATAATTCCACCTTTTGAATTCTCACATGATATAGTTTTATAGTGTGAAATTTCATTAAATAAGTATAGGGGAAGATTCCTTTTATATATTAGGAATTATTTCCTTCTTTTCTACTTTATGCCACTATTTATCATGTTTAAATGTTTTTATATCATATTAGGATAAAATATAATGATGTTTTGTGTTTAAAACGTACTAAAAATATGAGAAATGATTCTAAATAGGAATCATAACATTGATGATTATAAATTGTAAAAATTTATATATCAAAAAATTTATAAAAATATATGAAAGAAAACTAATTTTTTAATACCATTATAACAACTTGATGAAAATCCCTTGGTCAAAGAAAGATTTTTAAAAGAACCCAATCAATCCTCCAGTTACGCCAATGGATACCTCTTGCAGTGAGGGTCTCAAGTGGAATAATTGGGAGAACATAAACACATTAATAGTACATAATAACAATAAATTACCCAAAATGTAAACAATATACAATTAGAGTTTATAATAGCCAAAAATATAAAACTTTTAGGATTGTGTGCATAACTAATAGACTCAATGGTCAAATTGGGATGAAAAACTAAGTATCACACTAGGAACATCAGAAATTTAAATAAAGACATACACAAGTAAAAAAAGTGACATAAATCACTAATCCTTATCTAATCCATGCCTCTAGACTCCCAGTGAGCTATCCCACAAGTTGATCATCCTTTTCTATAGTAAAACCTATAACTACAACAAGTGTGAGAGGCTCGGGTACCCATGTTCCATGGTCGCCCAGGTAAGGTGTGAGTACAACTTATAAGGACACGTAAAATGAGGTCCAATGCCCAATGAGTAATATTTTGTTTATGTTTATACGGTAATATTAAGATATTTTAAAATTTGAAATATATGTCTACACAAAATAGAATATAAACACTAAGGACACACAATAAATAAAATAAAATTTTCATGTTATCGTGCGTCTAACCAGATTCCACGAACCTTGCCCATTCCTATTTAAACTCTCGGATAGAATAATAATCTTAGTATTTCAAATTTAACCAGAATTGTAGTAGTTATGGTTAATCAATTACTCAAAAACCATACATATTTTGGCATACATGTGACTATTAATTTACTAGGCCTCAATCATAGTATGTTACTTGAAATAACACTACTGATCTAGTTTGATACTCAACATTCACTTTCCATTGAGAGACTCAATAAATGGACTCTTCGAATTATGTGTATCATCGACATAGAATTCCATGGAATCATATCTCAAACCTACACCCAGGTCTGTCGTTATCATTGATTCATATAATGCATCAACCCCCTCTATATTAAAATAAATATCTGATGAAATACCTATTACCTTCACAAAGAAGGATTCCTTAAAATTCTTGGTAATATACATAATAAGGTAGAGAATATGTGGAATGAATAGGGTAAAAAAATATTGATTATTAGTACCAATATACAAAAACATGTGATCATTACTGAACATAGAAAAAAATGATACACATGCATAGTCAGGGGAGAAAACATCATAAAGGGTCTCGTGGGATATACATGCATGGAAATGTGATCACAATCAAGCACAATCAATATTTAATTCCAAAATACTATCACATCATGGAAAAGAGTGCACATATAAAATGGGAATAGAATATAATAATATTCTATTGTGACTCCACATGTGATAAAAAGTAAACATTTTATATTAGGATATGAAAGTATACTCAAGTAATAATCAACACACATAGTCTCACAAGTCTATGAACATAACATGCATTTGATCATGAAATCCACACTGTCTCATGGGTTCTAGGTCTCGTGTAGAAAAAAACTCAATTCAGGGTGCCATTTTAATTTAATTCTCTCATATATGATAAATCCTTGGCCAATGAGGGTGTATATAAATACAATTCATGATGGTCCACTTTTTCCTTTAACACGTTATCATATTATATTAGGTATAGTTCAATCAATTAATTAATCCTCAAGAATAGTTATTTAATTGATAATTATTATTATTCATAACTCATTATGAAAATCATGTTCGTTTTCCCATGGTGGAGAACCAAAAACCACTTTCCAATAAACATGAAAAAAAATAATAGGGAAGAGTACATGTTACAACCAACCTCAAATGAAGTCAACACCAACCCATGTAAAGTGCCATGGAATTGTTCAAGTCTGATCAAGTCCAATTTTCCACCAGGAATTTCTATTGGTAATTTTCTCTAGGTCAATAATTCTAAAATATGTAATTATATCTAAATTATAATAAATTAAATTAATACAAGAAGAACCCACAACCAATGGAGAAAGGTACACATACCAAAATAATTAAAATGTTTCTTCCCATCCAGAACTGTGACCAACCACCCATGGATGTTCTATTACATCTTCTCGATAGTAATCTTGAAAAATCACTTATCATGAGCTAGAAAAAATTCTAATGTAATAAATTATATTGGAAAATATAGATTATTTCAACACATAATATATATTCATGGAATCACATTTCAATAATATGCATTCATTACCACACAACAGCTTCATTCCTGGATGATCAAAGTATCATCATCTGTGGATAAATAATTATAGATCAAGTTATATTCCCATATAATATCGATAATATTAATGAATTCATGATAAAAATGAAATTAAATAGATAGAGGAATCAATGGATTTTAATGGAAATTACATACCCAGATGAATCCATTTTAATGAACAGTATGTCAATCAACAAAGGAACAATATCAGAGGATATCCCGATGAACAAAAGACTTATTCATGCACAATTTAATGTAAGGGGATTATAGGAATTAATTGTGAGGGTTATGGATTAGTAAAACTACTTTAATAACTTCTTCCAACCTCACAGTAAAAATTCACATTGTGAAAATAATTTTTACATCTTTAGAAATCATGGAAAAGTGCCATACTTGTTCTGGAAAACATGTGTCATGGAATGGAACATATTATCACCCCATGATGTTATGGAAGTCCCTCTTAGAACTGTTCTTATGTTTCAAACCACTTATTCTCACCCCATTAACTAACATAACATTTTATGTACCCTATTTATTACATGAATAAGTTTCTACTATATATTTTAGTAGACATGGGCAAAACCTCACTCCTCGGATGGATTTTAAGTCCCGTGGATCATCACATAAGACTTGAACCCCATATGAAAACACTATTTTTGAAATTTCAAACACATATAACTTCATTATTATTCCATTTCTCATTAAAATCATTCAAAAAATAAATGGTTAAAACTTCACAAAAAAATATCCAACACAAAATGTCACCATCCAAAAAAATATCCCCACTATAGTTCTTCTTATAAAAAAGAAGCTTTCACAACATGAAAAACACACCTCATGACCTTCCATGATTATGATCTATAATGATTCTGGTCAAGTTACATCTCTAAATTCCATATTTTTTTATCAAGGATTCAATCAATCCTGAATGCGTATATCACCACCATTATGAGATTCCAAGGATGAATATCAGATTCTGATCCATAATATATCTATCAGAAATATCAAGACCAAGACTATAACAATGTCAAAAAATGACACACCATGATATCCTCAAAAGATTCCTCTTATAGTATCAGGATAGTCCCCAATATAACTATCAACATTAAGTTCATGATTTTAGGTATTCCAATGTGATTCCCTCTGTTGTTAGTTAAATCAAACCCAATCAACATAAGAAATATGTAAGATGTTGGTAACAACACTTCCTATTGGATTCCAAACCAATCGAATGTGTTTCTATTGAATAAAGAATCCTAAAAAAGATAACCATTTTTTAATGTTATTGATATATATTTAAGAAACACATTTTTAAATGATACATAGAGATCTACAGAGTTATAATACACAACATTTATATTTAAATGCACACACGAGTTTTTTCTTCCCAACCATCTATGTCACCTAGTTTTTAACCTCTTTGTTTTTTGTGGTTATTTGGGAAACCTGATCATTTTCTTGGGACTTGGGTGATATGAATGTTGATTTTTGATGTTTTATCTTTGTATAATCTCATTAAATTTGGTGCCCCATTTGTTATTTGGAATTTTTTGGATAATGGGTGGTTTATTCTAGATTTGTTCCAAACCATGAGCCCATTTCCAAATTTTAAAAAAAGTTTGTTTTTTAATAACTCGTTTTTTACTAAACATTGTTCACCCATTACATCTCCAACATCTCCTACACTGACATATTCAAACCATCATATCCTTTTGTACCCCTTAGGAATTCATAAGCATGGTGATTTTGGGTTACTTATTGAGGTATTGGGCCAGCTCGTGGGCTCATTTCTAGTTTAAAGAATATAATTTTTTTCTTATATATATTATTAATTGTTTAATAATTTTTGGAGATTCACCCTCCCCCTAGAATAAAAATTCCATAAACACAACCACAATATTGATATATCCTCTTTGAATCTCATTTGAATCACATATTAGAAAGAATTATTTCAGGGTTCCTTAAATCATCCTGATTTGAGAAAGTATATAATTTCATCAATAAATCATTAATTTCTTACTCTATCCCACCAAAATTTGTTTTCTCTAGTTCTTGCGGACCTAAGGTGACCCTCCACAGAGATTAATTATGTTACCTCTCTTCAAAGAGTGTGTATCTAATGGAAGATGATGAGTTTTCTAGTTTCCAAGTTGAGATTCATTCTTCTTTTTCCTACATCTTCCACCTTTATCAATTATTTCAGGCCAATTTATTATCCCATGATCATGAAATACATAAGGTTCGGTTTTTGAATAATTTTTTATGTCTTTTATATTCATTTAGTGATGTTCTTCTTTGTTTTAGGGTTTATAAACATGCGACTTGTGATTTCGGATGTGCATTTCAATTCTGCCAAGGATTTGAGGTAGGGTTCCCATTGAACAAGTCTTTTTAATATAAAATACCTCCATTTCATGCAATTTTATCTTCCTCATACTCTGAATTTTTTATTTTTTTCATTGGATAATTTTTTTGGTTTTCCAAGTACTGGTTAAAACCTTGTTTTTGGTAAAGTGGTGTAGTTTTGTTAAAATGGTTCACACTGCTTGTTTTTTCAAATGATTTATTAGCTTCTGCACCTTGTTTATGGTATTTTAAACATGGTAAAGTATCATGAAAATATTTATGCAACTCATTTTATGTTTTATTCCTTTTCGAGTGCATAAAATGAATTTTTTGGTAAAAAACTACATTCCATATGTTTGGTATGTTTCCAAGATGGATTTTATGTGTTGAGTGTGGATTAAAATGATGGGGTTTGCTTTATAATAATATTTAATGTAGTAAAAGAAATGTTATTGGGTACATTATGTGTATTATAAGCAGGTTTTGTTTTTTTGAAAGAAATATTATTGGTTTAATGGTATTTTGACTTGTGTTGCTAATGGAAGGTATGATTGGCAGTTTTATAAAAAGAGTTCTATAATGGACAAGAAATCCAAATATTTTCAACATGGTTACAAATTTTTTTAATATTAAAATGGTAGGATATCACATCCTTACTAAATGTGGTATTTGTGGATTTGAAAAATGATAGTTTGGTAGAAATGTTTTAAGGCATGTTTGGCCTTTCATAAAAAAATTAAGAATGTGTGTTTTACATGTATATACATGGTTGTGTCAATTGGGTTTGTTTTATGGTCCCTGAAATGATTTTACTAAATGTTTATAGGGCTGTAAAATATTATTGGGTGTGGTATTGTTGTGATTTTATCCTTAAAAAGTGTTTTTGGATGAGTTTTATTTGAAAAGCCTCATTACACTCTTTGAAATTGTTTTATGAAACTTTTATGTAGTGTATTAATTTGTAAAAGAAATGTGAAGCATGTTTGTGGGATGTTTGTGTGATTTTGGTATGGGAATTTAATTTTCACATGGAAAGATAATTTGATAATATGTGTATCTTTATTGAGCACTAAATGGAATCCCATGTATCTAGGTGTGAAGACATGTACTAGTATGCTAGTGATCTCATGGGGTTTGGACCCTTTTCTTCCTAGAAAGTTTTTCGATGACAACAAAAACAGAAATATGAAGAATATTTTGATGGATTAACACTAGGTTGTGTGTATTTTCCCTACTAGAGGCCCATGTTCATGTGTATAGATATTTATTATGGTTACCTTCACCGAGATACGAGATACTTGGGGCTCACAACTAATGAGTACCTAGGGGTGTTCCCATGACTTGTGCTCATTGGATATTTTGTACTCACTGTAAGCATAAGGTGTTTTTGGTTGGTAAATTCTGCAGTATGTGTGATTTATTTTAGCCTATACACTCTTTTAAGAAACCCTCTGGAAAACTATATTCATTTTGAAGTTACACCTATTTGAATGTTTTTACTAGGATTATTGTTTAGAAAACATGCATGTTTTTTTTTGTAATTTTTTATATCATAGGACCTCATTTGGAAACAAATATTGTAACATATTGTATTTAAAACATAAAATTAGTGTTTTTTATATTAAAGGAAGTGAATTGGGAATAGAATATCAGGTTAACCTGGCGAGTTTTAATGTTCACGCCTATAGCATTATTTTGTTTTTAGCCATTCTGCCGGTTTCAACTTGAGTTCTTTCACCTTGGGAGACATGAAGTCATTATGTGGGAGAGTGTAAAGCAGGGTCACATGGAGTTGGTTGGTCTTCATGATTGTTCAGTTGATTTGTTGGTTTATTTTTACTTTCGGTTCCTGTACAAATAATGTTCAGTTGAATTTTTTTTGAGAATGTATTTTGGGTTGTCTATTTTTTTCTGATGATTGTTTTGATTCTTTATATTTGGGTGAAATCATTCCCTTGTGTACTATATTGATTCCCTTGGTACTTTTCACCATCCTGGGAGAATCAGAAATGCCTATTGGGACTTGTCACAGGATGGCCTGGGTGACCGGTTCAGAGTCGATTGGGGCTGGTTCATGAAAAAATGGTATCAAAGGAGGTCGAATCATAGTATACCATTCTATTAAGAGTTCCCTTGATATTTGGGGGATGTAATGGTATATGAATTATGATTTTTTTGGACATGAGGTGTCTATGTGGGAAGACCGTCATGAAATCTTTCTGCTTCTTATCCTTGGGTTTCCCTAGGAAGTCCAGTTTTATTAGTGTCATTTGTTCCTGTTAATTGTTTGGTTTTGGGAAATAACAAGGGGAGTCTGAATACTGGCCTTCGTGAGCTCGCATGGCCTAGAAAGCCATGTGGAGCTGAGGCATGGTAAAAATAAGTCCCTTCGGGTTGGTTTTTTGTTTTTCATATAACTGCCAACCATATGGTCATGGCACCCAATGACACTAGTTCCCTTTTGTGGGTCCCTTGGATGTCTCAGAAATTCGGAATTCTTTTATAAAATCCATTTATGTGAATTTAGGAAATGGGTTTTAAAGGAATGATTGGGTTTTGAAAAGTGAAAAAAGGTTTTTAAAAAAAATTATATATAAAAATTGTTTTGGAAGGATGTGTTTTTGTGAAGAAAATTAGGAGGAAGTTGAAATGATTTAATGCGATTGGATTATCCCTAATATAACCATGTGTCTTATTGGAATGAAGATTCATGAATGTGTGAATCCTATTAAGGTGATTCTGAATCATTGTTTTAAATGGTGTTTTTTGGTATGTTGAAAAGTATTTGAATCTGATGAATTGGTTTTGGAAATTGGTTTTGAGTTGGTATTGTTTTCCTAGAAAGGGTATTGGCCTTTATATAAATTTTATTATGAAAATATTCCTTACTGAATTTTATAAAATGGGAAAGGGTTGTATAGAGTAGTTTGGATGTTTTGAATATTGTAAAAATGAAAAAGGGTTAGATTTTTAAGAAAATGGTTCTTTATGATGTGTTGTTTGTTTTCAGAAATCTGAAAAGGGTTTTGACTTGGTCTTTTGTGCTCCTTTGGATGGTACATGATTTTTGGAGTAAAGATATTTTTCTTTATCCTTTGGAGTTTTCATGGGTTCTCACAATAATGGTTTTATTGATATCTGGAATGATGGATTATATATCATCCAGACTGGGTTTCTGGGGTGGCATGGAAATGTGCTTGGGAGTGAGTCTTGATGATACACCGTTGTTGAATGTGGAAATCCACCATGTTATATCTTTTTTTAAATTTTTTTGAGCTTAAACATTTTGTCATTTGTTTATAAACTGATGGTTATGTTACTAGTCATTTCTATGTCATAGAAGAGTTGTTTATTTAGTATTCTTCCTTGTGATCTTGAAGTCATACAATTGTTGTGTCTTGAGATGAGATGTTGTTGGTGTCTCAGATTTGGAGTAATGTTAAGTGGGTTTCGAAAGATGCGTTGGATGTTATGTTGTGGAAATGGGTAGTTCTCTATTGGAAAACCATCCTATCAAAATCCTAAGGATTCATTTCAAATGCTAAATCTACCTCTTGGGATGATTCCACTACCCGTTTGTTGGAATAGAGAGCTATTTGGGATTGATTTAATGTTCTTTCATGTCATGATTATTCTTTTGAACATAGAAGTTGTGTTCGGTGATGTTGATGTATATTTTCATATTCCTTGTCCATTATTTTGATCCTTTGGATTGAGAGAGAATTGTTCTATGTATCTATGAGTTCCTATTTAGATGAAGGTGTGTTGTATATAAAGGGAGTTTTTTCTGATTGGTGTGATCCTTAGCTCCTGATTGTGGTGTCGTAGATGCTTCATGAATGAAGGCTCCAACCATAGGCCTAAGAGTGAGTCTTTTCACGCAGTCTGGAAATCGCTAGAGGTGTGGAGTACTCGACTAGGCTGAAACCTCCCCCATTTTTATAAGTTAGTTTCTAAATTATTTTGGTTCCTCATCACTGTAAATTTTTTCTTGTCTCAATGAGCATGGTGGACATACCCCTACAGAATGTTAATGGTTATTCCTTCATGGATGTTGATTTATGATCAATGTACCTATACGGACTGCCTCTATTACTTGGGCGCGGTCTTGATTTTACCTATAATTAGGTGGAGTGTTGTGGGTAATTACATTAATTCTTTTGTCATTTTAGGGTCCTAATGATTGGGTCCCCTTCCCTCCCCTCCCTAAGTTGGGGAGGTCTAGATCCATTCAAAAAGTGTTTGCCCAATTCTTGTCCCCTCCATTCGGGAGTGGGTTGTTTAGAGGTTCATGTTGTAAACCTATTAACTTGGGTTTGTAGGTTGTTTTGGTAGAGTTTTTGTGGGCCTGTGCGGGTTATCCCCAATTCTAGATCATGTTTAGTTGTTTTTGTTCATTTCTAGTTGGTCTTCAATTGCGGGGAGTCCCACTATGGGTCTCAAAGAGCATTCCTTTAAGGATTTGTTGGGTGGTAGTTGTTATTTAATGGTTGGGAACCCATTATAGATCCCCCCAAAGTCATTGTATTTCATGAGTGATCTTTGGTTTGCGTGATTTTTGGGTTCATTGGGAGAAGGCCCCACAATCTGGTTCTTGGCTTGGTTGTGGAGGTGGTGTCTTGATCATTCTTTTGATTCTTAGGAAGTTGTTGTGAGTTGGTGTTTTGTTTGGGGAAGAGGATTATGTTCCATTGATGGTAAAAAATATTTACATAGCTTGATAGGTTGGATCATGTTGATAAATAATCCTTAGGTGTTTTTCTTCCTGCTTTAATGTGTTACAGCTTTCTCGGGGCGGAAAGCTTTAATGGTGGGGAGAATTACCACACGTGGTTTTTCTTATCTTTGTTTTGATCCGATTACATGGAAATCCAAATAATTTTCTTGTGTCATGGGTGAGATTAATGTTGAGTTTTGATGTTACATTTATGTATAATGACTCTAATTTGGGTGCCCCTTTTCTTATTTGGGTGTTTTTGGAGAAAGGGTGGTAACTTCATAATTTGGTCCAAATCATGAGCCCGTTTCTAGATTTTATTTTTTAATACCTCTTTTTCTATTAAATTGTTTCCAAAAATTACACATTCTGCATTTCCCCCACTAAAATATTCAAACCACTATATCTTTTTGGACCCCTTAAGAATTCATATGCATGGTGAATTTGGAATACTTATTTAGGTATTGGGCCAACCCATGGGCCCATAACGTATTTTAAAAAAATAATTATTTTTCTTTCATATATAATTAATTTTTATATAATTTTTTTCGATTATACATCCCACTCAAAACCAAGATCCCTAGACTAACCCCCAATTTAAATTATTCCTCTTTGGAGCTCATTTTAATCACATATTAGGGGGAAAATCTTTGGGTTCCTAAAATCATTCAGATTTTAGAAGGTAAAATGTTATACCCATAGATAATTAATTTCTTACTCTCCAGCCCACCCAAATTTTTTCCCATAGTTTTACCAGACCTAAGGCAACCCTTCACTAAGTTTCAGTCCATTAACATTCCCATATGCGTTTGGATCTAAGGGAAGATGAAGAGTTCTCTAACGTCCAAGGTGATATTTCTTCTTGTTTGTCCTCACTCTTTCTCATATTTTAATTATTTCATGGTTATTTATTCTCCCCTGGTCATGAGAAAACTATTTGATATTTTTTTTTCTTGATTTTTTATGGGTCTTATATTAATTTAGGGATATTCTTCATAGTTTTAGGGTTTATAAACCTGCAACGGGTGATTTCGGTTGTGTGTTTTCATTCTGCCAAGGATTTGAGGTAGGGTTTCCATTTCACAAGAACGTTTTTTCAAGATCCATCTATTTCATGGTGTTTTTAATTTTCTCATACTCTAAAATTTGTAATTTATTTTTTGGACAATTATTTTGGTGTACCAAGTAGCGGTTAAAACCCTGGTTTTTGGTAATGTTGTGTAGTTTTGTTAAAATGGTTCCCAAAGAATTTTTTCAAATGATTTCTTATATTCCTAACCTATTTTGGGGTATATTTAACATGGTTTAGTATATAGAATATATTTAGGTAATTAAATTTATGTTTTATTCATTTTCAAGTGCTTAAAATGAATTGTTTTAAAAAAATTGATGCCATGTGTTCGGTAAGTTTCCGAGTTGAATTTTATGTGTTAAGTGTGGATTAAAATGATTGGTTTGGATTTATATTCATATTGGAATCTTGAAAAAAAATTGCATTGAGTTCATTTTGTGTATTCTAATACGTTTTTGGATTTCATAAAGAAGGTGTAATGGTTTTTAGGTTTTCTGACATGTGCTGCTAATAGAAGGCCCATTTGAAACATTTATAAAATGGGTAGTGTAATGGACAAGAAATATGAATATTTCCAATGTGGTAACTAATAATTGGAATCATAAAATGGTGGGTTCTAACATCATTATTAAATTTTGGATTTTTTGGCTTTGAGAAATGCTGGTTTGGTAAAAAAATTTAAAGGACAATTAAGCCTTTCTTAAAAAAATGAAGAATGAGTGTTTTACATGAATATACCATGTTGTGTCAATTGGGATTATTTTATGGTCCATTAAATGTTTTTACTAAATGTTATTCAGGCTTCTAAATATGTTTGGGTATGGTTTTATTATTCATTCATCTTTAAAATAGTGGTTTTGAATGATTTTTATGTGCAAAGCCTCATTACACTCTTTGAAGTTCTTTTATGAAAATATTAAGTGGTTTATTGATCTGTGAAAGAATGGTGAAGCATGTGTGTAGGATTTTTCTATTTTTATGGTCTTCGAATTGAATTTTATTATGGAACATATATTTTATAATATGTGTAACTTGATTGAGAACTAACAGAAATCTCGGGTATCTAGGTGGAAAGATTTGTACTAGAATGCTTGTGATCCTGTGGGGGTTGGCCCCTATTTCACGTAGCAAGTTTGACGATGACATCACTAACTAAAAAATGATTATTATTTTGTTAGAGTACCACTATTTTATGTGTATAATCCTACTATTGGCTCTTGTACATGATAATGGATATTTGTTATGGTTACATTCACAAAGATATGTGTTAATAGGGGATCCCAACTAACTTGTACCTAGGGGAGTTCCCGTGACATGTGGTCATTAGCTATTTTGTGCTCACCGTCGGCATACGATGTGGTTTTTTGGTAAATTCAGAAGCATGTTTGATTCATTTCAAATTGTACAATCTTTAAAGCAGCACTCTTGAAAACTATTTTCATTTTGATGTTGAACCACTTTGAAAATTTTTACTAGAATTCTTGTTTATTAAACATGCTAGTTTTTTTAGTAATTGTTTTAGAGTATGGGACCTCATTTAGAAAACATACTATTACATATTGTATTAAAACATAAAATTGATGTTTCTTTTATTTAATGTAAGTGAATTAGGATTATATTATCTGGATAACCTTCTGAGTTTTTATAACCACACCTATTGTCTTCTTCTATTTTTAGCCCTTGTGTTGGTTTCAGATTGTGTTTGATCACCTTGGGTGGCTTGTGATCATTATGTTGGAGATTTACCAGAGCGGTCAGATGGAGTTAATTGGTTGTCAACTTTTTTTGGTTGAGTTATTGGTTTAGTTGTACTTTCTGTTTCTTGTAAAAATAATGTTCAGTTAATTTATTTATGTAAATGTATTTTTGGTTGTCTGTTTATTTCCTCTTATTGTTTGATTGTTTATATTTGGGAGAAATCATTCCCTTGTGTACACTATTTATTCCCTTGGTACTTTTCGCCATCCCATGAGGACCGGGAATGCCTATAAGGGGTTGTAGTTGGCTGGCCTGGGTGACCATTTCATGTTCGACTCAGGCTGGTTTGTGACAATCTACCTATAATTGTTCCTGATCTAAGAAACCGACACTCCAAGATTCCACCAATCAAGACATTTTCATCCAAATAGGCATCGTTAAATCATTGAATAATTCTGAACAATGATCGAACTGAATATTAAGGAATTTATCCTATTTATTCACTAAATAGTTAACCTAGAAAAATCCTCAGAACCTTGCATCAAGGAACCATAGATCTGACTCCCTCATGATACACA
Organism: Viscum album; assembly: GCA_963277665.1. Classification (NCBI taxonomy): domain Eukaryota; kingdom Viridiplantae; phylum Streptophyta; class Magnoliopsida; order Santalales; family Viscaceae; genus Viscum; species Viscum album. Next base: position 1,211,947,377 of record OY728150.1, on the reverse strand, counting down.
ATGATTTTTACTATGATTGAATCCCATATACATTCTCCTTCTAATGTTACATTTGAATGACCGTCAAATATTTTCTATGGAACAAAATTATTTTGTTTACAATACTAATCTATATTTTAGAGTCTTCATGATTATCCAACGATATATATTATATATTCCATGACCCTTCCATATAGGAGTTCATTTCACATGTGACGAGGTTGATTATCCCCATTATTGAATCATCCTGAAAGTAACATTAAATACACACATCAGCATAACATAATCTAATATAGTCATTCAACAAATAAAAGGACTTAACATGACCATATGACCGAACTGATTTTGAGAAAAAATATAAAGTATTTGGTTAACCCAGATTTCATAGAACATAATACACTACTTCAAAAAATCAATTCTCAATTCATGTATCATCCAATAGCATCGAAGGAATATTCTAAGAGTCCCATTGAAATGGGTCTTCTCCCATTATGTAATCCACTATTTCAAACCATGAAATCTATACCATTATCAAAATCGAAGTAGCCACTTTATAATACTTGGATTTAGTTGTTAATATAACCTTCTTCTATAGAGACAACATTTTAGGAATGAACCACTGGGCGGAAAATCCATATGAGATTCACACCAACAATGTTCATTACAAACAAAATGGGTGTCCTTGAACTGAGTTCACAATTCACTACTGATTTCTTGAGTTTCATCCACAGCACTCTTGAATCCTAACCATATAATTTATGAACTAGAATTGTTGATACATAATACAATAGGGAAGCAGTACAACAAGAAAATACTTTCCTCTAATCCTTTTGAAGGGAAGTCACATTCTTAAATCAATTTCCATAAGAAAAGATATCCCTTGGAATTAACCTTAACTAATTATTCAAAAGGTATATTCCCAATCACATTACAACCAATAAATATTATTCAATTAACTAGTAGTGGCTAGAGCCACAATTATAAGCCCCAAAAGACTTTGACAACCTGGAAACGTTATCGGAAGTGGATGGAACTCATAAAATGTCATCTAGGAATATCTCTAAAGGCATGGCATGGATAACCCTTTGACTAACCATGCAATGATTCATTAGATACCATGTTATGTTAAACCATATACAACCATGTTCTAGGAAGATCATTCTTGATAGGATAAAATAATATCCTTTTCAACCAAACTATTCCATTGACTTATCGGACAAGGTTCTCAGTAATGAAATTAATATGTCACAATTATAAAATAATCACTTGATACCAATAATGTGTAGAGGGACTGTATTATCAAAAAAAATTATCTACACCACTATCATTTCCTAGGAGCATCACATCGTAGTCTCACTATACATTTTATTAGGATTAGATATTCATGATGGTCAATATAATCAAACACAAGCATCATATATTTCATTAGAACCCTTTTAGAAATAATAATATTCATAGATTTGTCAATTTTCACTAGGATAGATTAGGTAGTTTAGAAGGAAATTGATTGTACGGTGCAGATGGGTTTAGTGTTCAATGTGGCATCATTTCCCTTTGTTTTCAAAAAATTATGAACTAAAAATACAGAACATTGAAAAAGGTCCACAAATTTGTTTAGAGTTGAAAACAAGCTATGAGAAAGATGGGTTTTTAGGATTGTATCATCTCAAATATGATAAAGGAATGAGTTTCATGAAGGTTGGGTTTCACGATGGTTGATCATTGTGAAGGTCTAGGGTATCATGAATGTGTGATGGAAAGATGGTGTTCTATGTGACTAAAAGAAGGATTGAAAATGTGATATGGGATGATTGTAAATCTACACAAATATGGGAAGCTTCGTTAATGTATTAAATTTAATTAAATCATCATAATGATAAAGAGACTTGAAAAAATGAATTTCGAGGTTGAAAAAAAGGATGATGCGAGATTGGATTTTAATTAAGGGACACATTTATAAATTGGTGTCTAGACACACTTCATTTTATATAAAGATAATTTAATAAAAGGTTGAATCATTCTGAATTCAAAAAATCTAGTAAGATCACAAATTTAGATTTTTTTTGGATATTCAGAAACATGTGAATACGAATTTTGTATCGACTAATTTTAAGGCTTTTAGAAAATGGTGTTTTTCAAAGATTGTGAGTTCCTTGATGACATTGTGTTTTGTGATGGTTGTGAGCATTGTGAAGGGATTTATCTTTGAGAAGGTTGTGTTATTCAAGAATTCCCCTAGATTTATGAATGTTGTGAGATTCATGATGTTTGAGTGATTTGTTATGTAGTGTGGGTTCATGAATGATATAATTTCTTTGAAACATAATCGTGGTTTCATGGAGGATGGGAGCATCAAAAATATTATTTTTGAACATCTTCATTAGGTGAACATTACATTCAAGTTCATTAACTTTTAACTATGGTGTAAGAAAAGTCTTGTGATAATCTTGGAAAATACATAAATTATAACACTAATATAGAATCCTTGAAGTCATCATACAGATTAAGACATCACCTAAGGTAGTGATATAGGGGGATCTTTTAGAAGTGTTTTGATAGAGACAATATTTCATCCCTAAAAAAAATTGTAAAGACTATTTGCTTGATATAGATTGGTTCTATATAATATTACATATTCTATAATAACTAGTGAGGATTGATGGATTTAGGTATGACTGACACACCATCGATATATACTCATTGTATTATCCCCTTGTATTGAATGATGTAATACTAATTTGTTGTCTCTCCATATAGGATTTTTTAATAACTGAATGATTCGTTCATGTTGTTTTTACCAGTTCATTACATTGTGAGAATAATATAAATCACTCTAAAAGAATAATTTGACTCCCTGATTCACCCCTCCCCTCTCAGGGTGTTTTAGGGTCCTACAAGTTGTATCAGATCATATAAAATTTTGGTGATTAATTAATATTCTGTTGTTTCATGGAGAATTGAGTGAATGTTAGCAGATTCCCTCTCATTGATGGAATAAAATTACAAATTTTGAATAATAGGAGGATATTTAATATGTTTTATCATGGGATTGATGATCACATTGTGATAGATCAATAGGTTTAGTTCAATGATGAAATTGTTCTTCTTATGACTCAGATATAAATAAAAATGACTAATTCAGAAATCAAAGTATAAAATTCCCATACTGTAGCATTATCTGATTAGATCTATATGAAGGGGGTGCATTTTAGTTCAGAGAAGTCCATGAGGGAGAAAGTAAAAAATATATACAAATGAGATAAAAAATGAAGGAGTCCAAAATTCATGAATTGTATAATATTTTTTTTGGTTTTAAAATTAAGAGAGATGGAAATGAAAATATATTTTATAACTTAATTTCATAGGTTTTTACAATTATTTTATGAATTAGTGAAGAAAATATTGATATTATCATTGTGAAGAAATTATTGAGATGGCTTCGACCTCCATACAATCCAAAATATTCAGCATGTGAGGAAATGGATCTGTCTAATCATTCAATTGATTATTAGACAACTAGTCTAATGAATTATGAAATGAGTGTAAAACTAGAATATGCTTCAACTCATTAAATATTGGAAATGACATTCAAATCCATGAAAAAATGTGACATTTCTATTGTTATTACTGATAGATTTAGTGATGAATAAGATCTTCTTGAACATTTCCCAATTAAATTCAAGAGATTATAAGGAAGATTTGAAGGAAAACACCTATTGGCTTGTTTTTTGCGGTATAATAGTAAACGTTGTTGATTAGTGCCCAATGATGTTTTATGGTAATGAAAGTGACGAATGAATCCTACAAAATCCTCAAAAATGGTTCCCTCAAAAGAAATACTTCAAATCATTAATGAAATTAAATATAAAGAGAATCATATATAATAATGAATAAGATGCTAATAAATTTTTGGAGGATTTTGAACCAAATATTAAATCTAATTCTAAATAATATACAATGAATATAGTTAAAAGGTTAAATCCAATAATAGGTAAAGGTAACCCGTTAATTGGTGTTTTAATCTAAAGGTGTAACATGAAGGTTCTCTTTATGAACATGAGATTATGATAAAGAAACCAATAATTGCAAGATATGTGTTGAAAGATTCATCAGAGTATGTTAATTTTTAAGAATCACAAATTGATCGACTACAAGGAGAGGAAGAAGAAAATTTAACAACTCTTAGAATGTCATAAGAGGTAGTGGAAATTACACTCCATATTGAAGAGTAGTAAAAAGTCATTAATGATCATACATCATGACTGGAGGAAAGGATTAAGAGTATTGAGGGACATGATGAAATATTTATCACTTTAATGGGTAGTATATAAACTAAATCAAAATCAAGGGATGCAATGAGTAAATTAATGTTTATAACATTTTACAATTCATATTAGTTTGAAGGTGGTGAACATTGTTATGAAGAAGTAGATAAGTTCTTGAATGACCAAAAATACACATTTATTGGAAATAGTTTAATTGGATGTGACCATGGATCATCAAACTATAGAAACATGATGAGCCAAAATAAAAAGAAGAATAAGGTTTAACATTCCACAATGGTTCTTGATGTCTAAATAAAGAGAGCCACAAACAAAATATAAAATAGAGATAAAAAAATTCTAATGTAGAATTAGATTATTTTCAGTAAAATACCTTTAAAAAATAAATTTATATGTTACGGAATGAATCATGAATATATTTCCCCTAATAAAATGTCAATTATGGTTATTTTTAGGACATACCTTGTTCTAATGTGAAGTAGAAAGAATATATCTTAGTGATAAAGGGTCTATAAGTTGATAAGGAGAATGGAAGATTAAGAACATTATGCCTTCCAATAAATTAAGGAAAAACCCTTGTTTGAAGAACTAGCGAATGATGAATCATGGGTTAAGGGCTTGAATGGCGAATTGGATCAAATTGATTATAATCGAACATGGGATCTTGTTAAGTGACTATAGAATCACAATGTTATAAGAATAATGTGGATGTTTAAAAAAAATATGATCAGGGAAATATTTTCAGATACAAGTCATGGTTGTTGTGTAAAGGCTACATACATATTTTATACTTTGATATTAAAGAAAGAATTTCTCTAATGGCTATAATGGAGTTGATAAGGATCTTCATTTCCATGAAAATTCAAGGAGGGTACAAATTTTATCAATGGATTCCAAAATCATAATCTTCAATGTATTTTAGGAAGAATATGTCTATATATATCAACCATTATAATTTTTTATTAGAAATGATGATACAAAGTTTTATCGATTAAAGATGCTTCCCTATGTTCTGATATAGGCACCATGACTATTGTATCAATGATTAGATGCATATTTTAAAAATATATAATATAAATGATTATGTGTCAACTATATTATCTATGAGAAAAATTTAGGGAACATTCGATTTATGGTTCCCGTGTTTGTGGATGATATTAATGTTTTTTTGGAAGAAGATTGGGAGAAGTAGACAAATTTTATATTATAATTAATTATTAATATTAAATGTCAATTATTGGTGATATAAAATACTTTTTGTATTTTCAAGTGGTTCAAAATAAGGATTAACACATTATTTATCTAGAATGATTTATATGAGAGATTCTAATGAAATTCAACATTATTGACTCCAAAACATTGTCATATCCAATTGAGGTTGGACTAAAACATATAATTCATGATGATTGGAATTATGTGGATCATAACTTTTATAGGAGTTTCATTAGAATATTATTATACATGACTAAGATGTAGAATATATATCAATTTTTCAATATTCTTATCCAATCGCTTCTTATGTAATCCGACAGAAGAGAATTTTGGAGCCATTAAATGTATCACTGAGTTATTTTCAAGGTACTAAAATTTTTGGTATATTCATTAAATTGTGAATAGATAATAATTTAAATACATTTTCTAATAATGAATGAGATCAATATGTGGTGGATATAAATTCTTCAAGTGGTGGATAATTTCCCATTGGAAACAAATGTGTGGTATGTTTGAGAATGAAACAATAAAACACTTCTATTAGAATGGCTGATGCAATGTATATCTCAAATAAAAAGGAACACACTAAGATATAAAGGAGAAAGAATCATCTGACTAATATTAGTGATGAGGTGAAACAACCAATAGTGATTCACTATGATAATAAGAGTGTGATCGATCTTTTGATGAATTCAGTTCAGAGATATCATTCCAAAAATATAGAGATCAAATTTCACTTCATAAAATAAAATTATGAATTTGGTGTGATTAAAATATATCATTTGGGAAATGATGTCCAAGTGGATGATATGATCAATACACCTTGGAAGCACTAATGATAGGGAAACATCAGTTCAACCCAGATGTTTATCTACCTCTGAATGCATGAGGAGGATATGATTTATCCCATATCCCGATTTTTTTCAACTAATTTAATATATTTGTGGATATGATGTAGTTATATGGGGGATATATGATCCATGGGTGTTTTTATGCACTAAAATTACATGTACATGTTCATTTTTTTATTTCTATTGTATGATATAAGTGAGATTTAATGATCTGTAGGTTTACCAGGTTGATTGTTGGCCTATCAAGGCATGAAATTATATTTTACCAACATTTTTATCTACAATGATCTTTTCCCATGTAGAAATAGAGTTATGGATGAGATATCTCACATCAATGAGGTTTTCTATCATGGTTGGTTGTTTGTTGAATTAATCTACAAATGTCCAATTATTTTAAAGGGTATGATTTAAGGAACCAAGTGTTTTCAAAGAACGAAATAAAGTATATTTTGTGTTTTTTGTAAGTTCAAATTAGGGTTGATAAAGTATTTTTAAGGAATTTTATCATATTTATTAGGAAATTCATTTTTGAAGGTGGCTTCATTTCATAGTGTTTTCCCAATTTTTATATATAAAAATTAGGATGATTAAGACATATTCATGAATGTGTGTCGGATCAAAAACAAGATTTGAAAAATTATGTTTTCAGAATTGAATCATCTAAAATATGTTAAAACACGTAGTTTACAAAAGGAATGTTTTTTTGAAGGCTGAGATTCATAATTTTATGGAGCATTGTGAATTCTCAAAGGAAATATGGTGTTCTACATGACATCAATAATGTTCAAGAATAAGTGATGCGATGATAGTAAATCTTTACTATAGTGGGATGATAATTTAATGGTTTAAATGTAAGTGGAGAATAAAAAATATAATTAGGTTCATAAATATGAGTTTGGTATTTTTTGAAAAATCCATTGGGATGTTGGGTCATCATGAAAGTATGATTCTATAAATATGTGGCCACACATGCTTCATTTTACATGAACAGACTTTGAGAAATGGATAAATCATACTAAATCAAAAAGGATGAGATCATTAAGAATCATGAATTCATTGTGATTTTTAGCATCATCAAAATTTGTTTTTATTCTTGAATAATGATATAGTGTTTTAGAAAATAGAGTTTCACAAATATTGGGAGTCTGTGATGATGTAGTGTTTTGTGAAGTATGCGATATTTGTGAAGATAGTTAGATTTGTGAAGGCTACAAGCTTTGGGAAGGTACTTATCATCAAGAAAGAAGTTAGAGTGATAATGGTTTAGAGCATCATTAAGGTGTGTGGAATCATGATTTTTATAATTTCTTTGATACATAATTGGGGTTTCAGGAAATATTGGATCATTGTGAATCATATTATTTGACATCTAGTTTATGTGAATAGTTTTTTTAGTGACTCAACTTAGAACTATGGTGAATGTTGATTATCATACTAATTGGGGATAAAGACTCAATATACTTATGCATAGTGAAGACTTTAAAGTCATTAAATTAAGTAATACTTCACCCAAGGAAGTGATCTAGGGGGATTCATTAGATGTTTTCAGTGGGAGGCATTGTGATATCCATAAAACTTCTACTAAAGGTAGTGTTCCTTGAATAGAGATAATATGTCGAATATTTTATGCACCACAATAATTATTAAAGATTAGTGTATTTAGGTATGACCAACACATTTTCGGTATATGCTTGTTGGACTAGACTTTAGTCATGAACCATTTAATACATATGTTTTGTCTCTGCATAATATTGTTTAACAACTAATTCATTCCACCAGATAGTTTTAACATGTTCCTATAAATGTTAGAACAATTTCTATCACTTTAAATGAAAATTTTGAAACCATGATGCACCCCTCCCCTATAATGGTGGTGTTGTGTCCTACATTTTTTACATTTTGAATATGATGCAGGTGACATGTCTTTCCGATATAGAAAATAGTCAAATACATATGAAATAACAAGTCAAAAACATTAATGGGTTTAACATGAAGTGAAAATATATTATAACAATATTTACCTAAAATATCAATCTTATTCCATAGTAACTTAGTCTTTCCATGAGAATAGTTTTCGTAATGAACCTATTATAGTTTCATCACAATACCTACCACATTTATATTAATCTTGACAAACAAATACCAAAAAAGATAAAGAATAAATCCTATCCACTGATACTATTTTGTGAAACCCCAGTCTAAATCACTGAGGCTGGGATGGAATGCCACATGACCTCAGTCATGCCTTGATATGTGTCGAAGGATTCATACTATGAGCAAGGGTCTGAAGTTGAACCTTGGGCGGACTATTCCATCATTTAGAGTAGAAAATAATAATAATAACTCCAATAAAAAAACAATATAAAATCATAGTAGGAGGAAAATAATAATATAAACAATGTATTATTTTATGAAAAAACTATCAAGTAAATGTTGAAAAAGGGATACAATTATCAATCACTCTTAAGACTGATCAAATATACATACAAATAAAGGCACACAAGTAAAAAGAGGATTGGAAAAATCAATCCATAACTAAACATGGTATTTATAATCATAGTTAACAATCCCACCAGATTATCAACCTTGGTTTCAATACATCCTATACCTACAACATGTGAGAGCTTCTTGGGTACCCATGTTCCATGGTCTCCTGAGCAAAGAGTGAGTACAATTCAGTAAGATGCCACCAATTTGGTCCAGTACCCAAATTATAATATGTAGTGTATGTTCAAGTCATGATATAAAGATAATTTTATTAATAAATACATATTTTAAAATAATTTAACATACACCCCAAGCAAAAATAATAATCAAAAACCATATATTGAGCATTCACACACTTACAAAGCTGCCACAAACTTCTGATGTACCATCTACGGCTCTTGGATGGAGGGATAATCATAAGACGTAAAAACTAACCCAAATATAAATAGAGGGAATTAATATATTTCTCAACAACCCCATGGAATCAAGTGTTGATTTTACTCAGTATTTCCGAAGCCACATGCATAATATACCTCTCGGAACATCATTGGACATAAAGCGTTCTACTCATTATTCACTATGCCTTAGGAAACCAGATACATGGCATCCATGCATCGATTTAATCCTCAAAACAACATTTTATGACATCTTCCTCTGTGTAACCTATGTTCTATCCTTCATCCCTATAATCTCTTTTCATGAACACACCCTCTATATGGGTCAATCAAGCCCCAATGTTCCACCAGTTATGGGAACCATGAGTGATGCGTTTGAAGGCATGGTAACGTAAATAAGAAGGTGGATAATAAACTGAAATATTAGAAAAAAATATCATGATTATTTTATGAAATATTCATCTATATATATCTGATCATAATAAAAAAAGGAAAAACATGCAACATAGTAATACTCATTTCTTAAAACATCATAAAGCGTATCAAGGCCTATACACTCACCCACATGTGATCAAAATCAAACACGGTCAAAAATTTATTCCAGAAAGTATAACTTTAAGGAAAATAGTGAACATATAAATAGATAATGGAATATAATCTTGAGATTTATAAACTAGAATGTTATCAAAATAAAACATAGTCTATTAGTCTATCAAGGAATACCTCGAGCTTAATCAACATTCGTTGTCTCATGGGGATACACACACCAAGGAGATTTGATCATTGAATCAAACATGGTCTCACAAGATCTGGGGATCATGTGCCAAAAAATACACATCCAAGTGTCCAAATATTCTATGTAATGTATATGTGATCAATTATTACCCATTGAAGTTCAGTATCAAGTAATTGCAAAATGGCCCATAAGGGTCCTTGCAACATTACCCAACTATGTTAGGTATTTTTCATTTTACTAATTTATTCTGAACCACCATTAACTAATAAAGAATTCTTATTAGAGATAACTAATTGTGAAAATGAAGGTCATTCTCCCAAGGTGGAGAACATCATACCACGGTATTATAAAAGGGAATAAATACCAAAGGGTAGAGTATATAGAATCACTTCCCACAAAATAGTGTCAACTATAAGCCCTAAAATTCCCAAAGTGTTTTTCCAAGTCCATTTAAGTCTATTGGGACTCCATAAACGACCATGGGTTCCAATATCAAGGTTATGCATTCCACAATAATAAATAATAACAAAATTATAAATAACTGAATGAATACATGAACAACCCACAACCAAGGGTGAAATGAACATTTGAAAAAATTTATACCATATGTTGCATCTTAGCCGAAACAACATAAAAACACACATAGAAGGTCCATTATGTTTGATTGAAACTAAATAGAGACAAATCACTATCACACTAAAAAAACCAATGGCTTATAATTTAATTGAAAAAACAAGATGATTTATACCATAAACCTACCATCACTAAAATGTCAACCAATGACATGTGTTCATCACCACATGACATCCTCTTCCCATTATGATCAAAGTATCATCATCCTTAAAAAAATCATTATGGAACTGATATGATTTGTATCCAATTACTCAAATCAAAATATAGACAAGATAAATAGGAAATGATAGAGTAAGATATATCAATTTATTTAAAGGGAATGAACTTACCAATGGAGATCCATCATAGTGAATGATGCATCAACCTATTAAGAGAAAATATTGGAGGTTCTAACATATGTCAAAACCTCCATTCACATATCATTTTGTGTAAGGGGACTTAGGTAATGAATTGTGTGGTTTATTGATTAATCCAACACCTTTAAATATATCTCTAAAAATAAAAGGATGAATTCAAAATGTGAAAAAAATTTAATTTTTTGAGTTTCAGGGTGGGGGAAATACCTTACCGGGCTTGAAAAACATGTATAAAAACAAGAGACAACATGTCACTCCATGATTTTTTGAGCAGTTCCTCGCAACATCAATATCTCATTATGAACCAATGTTTTTACACCCCATTAACTGAGCTCATGTTGTGGATACTAAATCTCGAAGGTGAATAGGATTATTTTCTAGTTTATACTACTATCGTTCCCCATTTCACACTTATGATGGACTCCAAAACCACCAGGTGAACACATTAACCCAAGACCCAACCCAAAACACTATTTTCAAAGACTCAAACTCTATAAACCTCATTCAGATTCTTGGTTATACAAAAGATCCATTCAATAACTGAGTGGTGGAAACATCCCCCAATAAATTCCCAACATAAAACAGTGAAGAAAATTACCATCTCCTCATCATAGTTATTATGATCATTGATAAGTTGATATAGACTGAGAAACACACCTCCCAGTTATCCATTATCATCATCTATAATGATTCCTAACATTATCATTCTCTAGATTCAAAATGAATCCTTAATGCTGCACTCACTCTTTAATTCACATTACAATATAGCTACATTAATATAAGGATGGTCATCATAAGGAAATCCCAACGAACACTATCCAATATATCATGATTATGATTTCCACAACTGTTAGAAATAACAAACCAAATTTTTCCCAATGGATTCATGTTATAGGATCAATAAGATCCACACTATAGGATTCACCATTTTGATCAAGATTTCCGGTAGGCCAACAACGTTAATGGTGTGTTTTATTACATTAAACTCAATAAATTAAATAAATCGATTGGAAGTAAAGAAAAACTCCTTATTGTTTATTCCAAAAAAAGACAACTAGTAATTGTTGATTAATGAAACACAAACATGACAATATTTTTTCAATAGCCACTTATTTTTTTAACTACCTTATAAATACCTGATATAATGATTTTTATGTAGTTCCAAGACACTAAATATAGGTTTATGTGGGTACACAAGTTGGAACAACCCAAAGAGATACCTAAAAAGTTCCTCTTTTTATTCAACTAAAACAACTTGAGGAAAATGATCATGATTCCCCATGATATAGACACCTCATTAAATTGGATCAACATCTACATGGAATTCAAAACTGATTATGAAAGAATTTATTTGGATTATTCGCGAACAAATTGAACTAGCTACAATGATCCCAACCGTGATGGTGAAATACGGGGATTCCAAATCATATGAGTCTCATGTGAAACACAACAGTTTAATAGACAAAGGGTGGACCAAAAACTAGTTCACCATTGACTTTCCATCAGTAGTACCATTGAGATTATCAACAGAACTATGATGTTTTTCATTGTCCAGCTCACCACCCCACTTCCAATGGTTAATATATTATTACAAAAAAACTGTATAAACTCCATTTAATCAAGGATTTCTAAAAATTAATAACAACAACAATCATTCCTCTCAAAAGAGTGATTTATCCATGTTTATTGGTCCTCAATGTTGGAATCACTCCCCTTTTTAAAATATCCATGCACCAAAAGGAACGATCTCTAAGAAAACCAAACACTCAAAATGCTCCTTATCAAAGAAGGAACCTCCTTTCTACTTAATTTCACCACACACCACCCTTGTCACGAGTTTCAACCACCATATTCCTAAAAACAAACCCTGTAACTTAAGTATTAGATATCATGTTTCTTAAAAATCAAGGGATACATGAAAAAATTTAATTACCATCATCAAAGCCTCTCAATTGATACTCACATGATAAGATAATTTTAATAAATGAAAACTACGCCTTCATATTATCCATCAACAACCCTTCACAAGGAATAATCTCACTCAGATTTTGCCCAAGTAGTTTGGGGAACTGGATACTTAGTAAACATAGCTGTATTTCTTAGGCCATAATGTATTTTACATTCTTCACAAGGTTTCAAATTGGGTTGGAAGTCAAATAAAATAATCTAGTAAAATATAAAAATACATTAAAGGATGTCTTAACCCTTTGAAAAACTATTTATAGTGTCCATAGATATCGGGTTTAGTTAAATTGAAAGCCACATGGTTCTAGATAGATCATTCGCATAGGGTATAATAGGAACCTTTTTCAATTCGAAATTTAAATTTGATACCCATAGAAGGTTCTTATTAAGATAATTAATGCATGACAACAAAATAATATTAATATGATACCATATATTAATTGAGATACTTCATTATTATCACTTTAATCATCATAACTACTATCATCACTTGGTTCACCACACTTTAGTATCATATGAACTTCTATTAGATGTATACATGAATAGGGGTCAATATAATAATAGAAAATAAATATATTTTTCATGATAAAACTACATAAAAAATTACATACATTAGTTTCATTTTTCTAATAAATCAATGAATTAAATAATTATGAAATCATAAGACACAAAAATAAAATAATGTTGCATGAGGTGGAATCATATGATAACATCATAAACCAAGACAATGTATCTCATGCACTAGTATGGTGAAATTTCCTTGGGAATTTTGATCATGAATTGATAGTATATGTTTCATCACAAAAACCGAATATATTTGTATGTCTCATATCTCTCAACTATTTAGAAAAAAGGAAACTATACAAAATTTTCATTATTAATTCATTGAGCCTAGATTGGACTGAAACATGACCCCATTTGTGCCTCCAAATTTGATAGATGCTTCCAATTAGCAATGAGGGTCTCAATTAGAAACATGGGGAGACTATACCCTCATTTTGATTCCAAAATAAAAATAAATAACCTACCATATAAATTATATAAAATCATAAGAAGAGGAAACCAATAATATAACAATTTTAGGAATGCATATGGAATCAATACACACAATGGTCAAATAATTATGCAACTATCGATCAAAAATGGTATAGATCATTTATTCAAATAATGAAAATAGCACAATTATAAAAAGGCTCTGCAACACCAAGCCTCATTTAAAACTAGTATCTAGACTCTTAGTAAGCTATCAAACTAAATAATCATCCTGGGCATCTGTGTATCCTCTTCCTATAATATGTGAGAGCTTCTCATGTACCCAAGTTCAATGGCCTCCCAAAAAAGGTGTTAGTGGAACATAGTAGGACATTTCCAATGATTTATAGTACCAAAACAATAATATTCATTGTACATGCATGTGATCGGATCAAAATAAGTAAATCAATCATACATTTCTATAAAACATAGCATATCAAAAAAATTTAACAACCAACCAATTTCAATCTTGTGTTGGTTAGTCAAGCACTTGAAAATATTCAATGAACTCAAACCATACATTATTTGACTCCAAGCCAAATGGATGAGGATTAGATGTCATAAATGACCTATATATTTTTAGGAACAGTGAATATTTTGATTAAAAACCTCATGGAATCGCACATACATGGGATTATGAATTTTCCATTCCTCATTTAGGACATTCAGCTTGACATAACATTAGGCATCAAGTACACTATATGGAATTCACTTGGAATCGATCAGCCTAGTACTCGGAATACGAGAATCTAGTGCATCCTAAACTTTTCATCCCATGTTATCATCATACTACAACATCTAGTCAAGTACATTGACACCGTTAATGCATATCCTACATGAAAACCCTCTAAGGGTCAATCAAGAAATTATAGTCCCCTTGTTCCAAGCACAAAGACTGATCACTCTGAAGGAATGGTACCATAATTAAAAATTATGAGTATAAAATTCTAGAATAACATATAATAAAAGCACGATTATTATCAAAAATATATATACATGTAATCAGAATCGAACATTTCACAACAAGATACACATGCATACAAATGTCATAAAACACTTTAAATGGTCTCATTAGATACACACCCTCCCACCCACATGGGATTACAATCAAGAATGGTCAACAAGTTATGCCAAACATATATCACATGAAGAAACATATTTCATATATAAATAGATCATGGAATCTAATGTTGAGTTATATAAACTAAGTAAGTGTAAAAAATAAAATACAGTCTATCATGATATCAAATTATTCTTATAGAATAATCAACATACATGGTCATACAAATATGTGAACACCACAGACATATGTGATCATGCTATCAATAATTTTCTCATGGGATATAGGTCTCACGTATAAAAACAAAACAACTTTCAGTGACCATGCTATCGAAGGAACTAACATGTGATCAAACCATGGATGTAAATGGGTAAAATAAAGCCAGTCCAAAAGTTTCCACAATGGACCTTAGTAGGTTGTTCAGTTATATTATCCATGGTTCCTTTAAAAAATTATGTCTCAATACTCATTAATTAATTTATCTTTATTATTAGTAATAATAACTCATTATAAAAATAATGATTTTTCACCCAAGGTGGATAACTGCATGCATAATTCAAATAAAAATGAACAAATACCAAAGGGTGAAGTAAATTGCACAATCTACAACAAAAAAATTAAACAAAAATCCATGAAAATCCCCATCAAGTTTGTATGAGTCTGTCCAATTTCATTTAAGTTCCATCGATCACCACAAGTTACTATGTCTAGGTAAATCTTTGAATAAAATTAATTAAACAAAATAAAACATTATTAAATCTATAAAATAAGAACTTTTATCCAATGGATATTGTTCATATGCTGAAAGACTTTCCAAATGTTATTGTGTAGTAGGGTCGACGAGAAACTACATATTGAAGGCCTGTTATGTTCACTGAACACTAAACATTAAAAAATCCCTATTAAATGATTACATAATAATAACTAATTTAATATAATTAAATTGGAAAAACAATCTTCCAACCAGTTACATACCTTCACTGAAATAAACATATATGGAATTCATTCATCTAAGGTACACTATATTTTAGAATAAGTATGCTATGTCTGATAGTGTGTATGATATGCAACAGCATGCTTAAACAAGATAAACAATATTATTATATAAAAGTAACTATTATAAAGTATCCATTAAATTGGAATATATGAATATGATTAAATAAACTTTAATATATATATATATATAAATGTTATAATAAATACAATTTTAATTAATAGTTCATTGGAAATAAGCACATGGATTTCTAGTAAGGTCATTTTGTTATTCAAAAATATGTTTTCTTCAAAACTGGGTTCTAATTATTTTTATGATAACATTTTATAATTATTTAAAATAAATTTCATAAAATGTATTTGATAAAAATAAATTAATTTTTTAAAGAATATTTTCAATATAACCATAGTTTGAATTTTTTATAATTTTCTATAAAGATGAATTTTTCAATTAATAGTGAAAATAATGATTATTTTGAAAATTGTATTTACTTTTAATGTAATTATAATGTCAAATTATATTTTAAAACATTTTTAAATTTTAATTAGTTGATATTAATTTATATAAAAAATAAAAATATGGTTCTTCAAATTAATTACAAAATGAAATTTAGTATAATAAACATTATACATTAAAAAGGGCATTATTCTAAAAAAGCTGTATTTCATCGCATTTTGTTTGTATAATTTTAATTTAAACTCATTCACTTATGTGTTTTTAATATAGAAAAATTTATGATGTATTTTTAACTTGGGGTTTAATTTTTTTTAATAATTAATTGCTACTTTTAAAGTATATGAATATTATCCTTAGTAATTACTTTACCATGTTCGTGGGTAAATAAAGTTAATAAAGTTAAATATAAAATGATAAGCATAAATAATTACCCTAATACATTACATAATATTATTAGATGATTATATTTAATTCATAATCATCCACAACTACAATATATGACCATTTATTTCAATTTGGCCCTAATTTTGAACTGTATATTATTTTATATAATGAAAAGTAAATAATTAAATTATATTTGTTGTATTATGTTTCAATTCATTACATGAGGATTAACAGAAGATATGTTTAGTTATAAATATTAATTTTAATAATAACAATTCTTTATTCATCATGGAAATCTTTTATAATTTTTAGATTTGTTATAATTACATTAAATTCATATATGACATGGACACAATGCTTGTAAAAGTAGTCAAAATAAATAAATAAAATGACTTAAAAAATATTATCTATTTTTTTGGTACACTTTTTCTATAAACATGAAATATTATAGAGTGTTTTATTCATTTTATTCAAATTATAGTTTTTTCTTGTTGTATTAATTGTCAAATTAAATGAATATTTCCAAAATTGACATTAATTTTAATTTATAAGAAATTATATTTTATTAAGTGATTTAAAATTTCTAAAAATATTTCCCTCATAAAATATAATTTTATATGGTGTATAAAATAAATTCTTTCATTTAATAGAGAATATATTAACCCTTTAGGGGTAAAAATTACTAACATCACCCAAATTTTCAAAAGGGATAACGAATAGATAAAATATATATATAAGCCTAAAAATGTGATACAAAGATATAAAAATTTTATTTTATGAGATAATATAGATTTATCCTCATATTAAAATATAATATTTGAAAATTTTATCCTTTTTTATTATAAAAGTAATTTATATTAATTTGATATTTTAGGAAATTCCAAGAGTTCTCATCCTCTCTCTTATAATAGGTACTATCTTCTTATCATTTCTTTAAACTTAAAAAGAATTTTAGGTCTCCCAATAACATAATATATACCTTAAAAATATATATCTATATCATACAGGCCTTATTATTGGCATTTTACTTACTGTAGAGTTGTTAAGGTGTAAACTAATGGAAGTTGTCCAACGAATAGGTATAATTATTAATCCAATGATTTTTTTATTTTTTTATAGCTCCTTTAAATATTCATAAAACATTACTATATAACAAAATAAATATATATCTTATACTTAGATTTTATCATGTTAGTGTCATAAGATATATACATTTACAACCTCCATCAAATTGGTAAATAATCCACTGTTTATGTTTATATAGGACTCCCCCTCATGGACTAATGTAATTCATTTTCCTTCACAACCTCTAATGGATGGCTATAATGATGGATGTAATATTATATATGTATATATATATGTTATATTACTGAAATATCTATAATTATATAAATTTAATATAACATATATTTTCATACCTTTTGTTTCACACAGATATGATAATGTCATTCGTGCATATGTGTGGACTACCATCTCCATGAATCATCGTAATTAAATTCTCTCCCCAAAAGAACATAGAATACACACACACACACACACACACACATATATATATGTATATTATATTTCAATAAATAATATGTTTTTTTATTATAATAATTCTAGAAAAATAAATTAATATTTACTATTTTCTATAGTCATCGTTGAAAAATGGAATAATTACTCATGTGTGCATACTATCTATTATCTAATTTATTTTAACGTAGTTCATTTTTTTAACTATACTATATTATTGATTTCAAAAGTATAATTGATTTATAAAAAAGTTAATTATTCCCTTATTATAATTCTCAATATTATATTAAAAAGATATCTTTTACAATACTAAACCTTCATAAGTCAATTTAGATATATGAGATGAATAATGCCAAAACAGCCAATGTCAACATAATTGATTATGTATATATATTTAACATGGTATTATGTGAAATAAATGGAATAATAAGCTTGAAAAAGGTTATTGAGAAAGATAATAATTGACATAAATTTGTTATCTTGGAATTTAAGTAACACTCATGACTCATCAAACATATGGTGAGGGAATTTTCAAAAAAATACTATTTCAATGTTTCCCTTTCATATACTTTTCTTCATTGGCCATATTTTTAAAACTAATTTATTAATATTTTTTTGTGTATTAAAAATGTGTAATTTATTTTTTTTGGTCTATATTAATTATCTTTATATTTTTTTTAAAAAAGAATATTTTTACAGGATTTATATATAACATTTCAATAAAAAGGCAAAATAAATGTTATATTTTAATATATATGGCATCAAATACTTTTCCCACCACCATAACCATTATTTCAAGACTAGAATACTTTATAGTATTTCATGATTTATTTAATCAAAATCCCAGGTTTCCTATTTTCTATGTATTTTTTTTATTTAAAATGGACTTAAAAAAGGGTATATTGAATTTCTGAATTTTTTTTGAATATGGGTTTAAAGGATTTTGTCAAAAAAAATTGATGAAAAGTTATAAGATAAAATGACATATTTTTGGAATGGTACTTGGAAAATATTTATAATGGGTGGTCCAATTATATCTTATATGGGGGTGTACTAAGATAAAACTCTAATGTGTTGGGTAATGAATATGTTCTACATACAATTATATTTTATATTAGTGATATGGTTATTGTAATAGTAAGGGTTCGGTAAGTAATTTAAGAAGATGATGTCCCAAAGAACCTGCTTGAATGTTCATTAATTTCATAGGATATTTCTTGGCAATTGTTGATTTTGAATGTTAAGGTAATGATTTTTAAGGATATATTATTCATTTTAAATGTAGGAAGTATGGTTTTTGTGGAGAACTATTTCATGAGTGTTCATGTCTATACCTGAAATAACTGATTTTTTATGTCCCTTGATGGTAATTATTTTTCTAAACCCTTATATAAATTTTTTTTCATAATATTTATGGATGATTAGGTAGAATAAGAATTCAAGTTGAAAATCATGACATTTTTTCATGAAATTAAAATATGTTCAATTTTAAAAGATTCATTTTATAGGGAAATGGATTCTAATTATAAGTGATGAATTTTTAAAATATGGTTTTGTTATGTATAATTTATGACCTAATTATCTTATACATTATACCTAAAAAGATCCTCAAACATGGATGAGTGAATTTATGACATAAAACTCAAGATTATTTCTTGTTTAAGGATGTTTCATGACATTATTGATACCCAAAATCCCCATTCCTTGTTGGTCATAGTCATACCATCCATGAATAAATCATTTATGATCTAATAGGATTTCCATTTTAATTCTCTTATTAGAGTCATGCTAGGTTCAAAAGGAAATATAATATATAGATATACTAATTCATTTTATGTGATTGGAACTAACAAGAGGGATCAATGGAAATGATTGAGTCTTTAATCAATAATGGAAAAGGATTTAAAGAGATCTTGAAGGACATAACCTCTATCTATATCTCATTTCATAGAATAGGTTATGATGAGTGAATTTTGGGGTTTATTGAACACTATGAACACATTAAATCATCTATTATACATAAAAGGATAAATTTATGATGTGAAATGATTGTTCATGTTGTTAGTTTTTCAGGGAAAAAACCTATACTAGACCTAGAAAATAACTGTCAGATTGTGATTTATTTTTATTTTTGTGCCTCTCAACACCATTTTAACATCTTATACAACATCTAGCCACCCCATGACTCTACCTCTCAATATGAGTACCTTATTCACGATGACAAATGGTCATTGATGTTGGTTTTATTAGTCATGGTCCATGTTCTCTCCTTTGGTAGACTCATAGATCCCCAAATTATCTTCTAGACCTTGGACCCTATTCCAATAGGCAAATTTGGAATGATCAAACACTAATTCCCTTAGTTTTATTCTCATTTATAAAAAATAATCATTTAGAAAATGGATATTTCAAACTTCACTACGAAATTTCCAAACCATATTGATATAGGCTATAACCCTATACCATACAATACTTTCCAAAATTAAAATCACCTATATTTGAGGATTTTTAACAAGTATAGGAATATTATTTAAAAATACCTAATTTATTTAGAGAATAAATCCATTCTTGATTAAATATTGTTTTTTAATAATTGTACATAAAATATTCTATTATTAAGGAGAATGATTAGAAAATAACAGTGAAATTTTAATAATAGAAACAAACCATTAAAAAGAAACTCCTATTATGGGAATTCTGAAAATCTTCTTTGTTATATAATAGTATCCACGAAAGACCTAATTAGATAGAAACAATAAATGGATAAAATCCATTTCAAAAAATCTTTTTTTTGTAAATACGTATCAATTGTCAATGTTATGTGTGGGGGAGGATGTTTTGGGAATAAAATACCACACAAAAGAGATATTTTTCATTGAAATCATGTGGAACATAAGAATAATGGAATGAAAAAAGAAATATATAATACCCTTCTGAATTCGAAAAAAACATTTTATCAAACCATGTGAATATCATATATTCTACATGACCCACAAATAACAAGAAAAAGAGTATTACTAAAATTATCATTGTATAATACTTCCATAAAACTCTATAAAGAGTTTTTAGATTAGTTATTTTAAGGGAGGAGTGAGACAAGATACGATCTTTGAGTTCAGACTTATAATTTAAAATTTATCAACCTATTAGATACTAATCTCTTTATTATACCCTAAAATAATTCAATATTTAAATCCCAAAAACCTTGAACAAAATATAATTCAGATAATTCCTCATTTTTACAAAATTAATTATATTATTATATTGGGGTTTAGAAAATCAGCAATCTTATGGTGACCCTTTTACGAGTTTGAAGTGAGAGAAACATTGTTTATATTCATATTGTTTGAAGATAGAAATGTTTCTACAATAAAAAAAATTGAATAGGAGTATATAAAATGAGGAAGGGAATTGAATTTACATAATGAATAGAATATAATATAGGACATTGAGAAGGCCTATCGAGCAAGAGTGACCAAGTTGATATAAATCATCTATCATTGGATTTAATTTTTTAATTTTTTTGGTAATATTTATTTTTTTCATTTATCCAGAATTCCATGGATAAAGTGTTGGTGAATTTATGAAGCCTATAAATTATTTATTTTTTCCATCTAATTCAATGTTAAATTCCCCACCAATTCTATAACAATATATAATTTGCATCATTTTTTGATATGTTTATTTAGGGATAAATATTAAAAGGTGTTAATATTAATATTGATAAATCTTATGAAATAATTGTATGGGTCCTAATTTTAAAGGATTTTACCGGATTAGGCATCAATAAATTGGTGACAGACATTATCATTAGATGCTTCAGTTATTGTTTGTTCTAATTTCACCTTATCAGAACAAATCATGGACTATTCAGATCTCTATAAGGGATAAAACATAGAGATCCTCTTTCCCCAATACTTTCATTTTAGATCATGAATTTTTTACCATGTTTTTTATTCTTTTTCATTCATAATAGATGTTTCATTCAACTCAAATTAGAAAATAAATTTAATGAATTTATCACAATTTTTCATTCTATGATGTGCATCTTTCTTTAAAAGCAGTAGGAGATCTATTTGGTTTGTAATCAAATTCATTAAAAATTTCTGATAGTGGTGTTGTAAATGAATCAATTATTAGAATATATGAATATATATTTCTAAATATTTTTTCAAACTACAGAAAATAATACATATTATGAATCAATAAGACACTCTTCCCAATAAATTTTCCAGGGATACTGAAATCCCATGGAGGTCTCCATATTCCTCAGTTTTACATCATGATTTCTAAAATTAGAGGACACATAAAAATTTTGATGATCTATTTCTTATATATTTTGATGTCACATTAAGTTGATAAATTTGTGTTATATCCTATATTCTAAAACATTCTCTCCCATACATAAAATCTATAAGAGAAGTGATCAAGAGAATTAAAAAAACATGGATTATTTTGTGTTGGATTCTCATAAGGAAGGTTTTTGTCATTAGGTGGATTTGGATAGGATGGAAAAACCTATGGAATAAAATTTTATTAGCCTTGGGTGTGTGGGTGTTACTTTATATATCATACGAGATAAAATGAGTTGAGGATTCCTTGAAGTCCATTGTCTATGGAGTAAATTCGTATTTGGAAAATATAAGGAAGTCTCTGGTGAGACTAAATTGATGATCTCCAACTTTTGATAGGTGTTATGCGAAAAACTTCTAAAAAATCCACGATATTCCCGATGGATTTTCCAATGAGGGAATATAATTTATTAGATACAAAATTTTGTGGGTTTGGCCCTTGGATTCCCGGTTTCCCCAGCCCCTTACATTTAATTTTCTCAAGCGAGTGGATTTACATGATTTATTCACACCATTTGAAACTCACATTAGTGATATGAATTTAGTAGCATTCAGATTTGAGGCATTCTTGAAAAACTGTTGCACACAGGTCTCTTTTCTCGGATATTCTCGTCCAAAGTATTCTAGCTATCTCTACATAAAAGGTCTGATGTGGGTGTTATTATGATTAATTGGGGAAATGATCTTCTAATTAAATTAATTTTTCTTATATGTTGTTTATGTAACCTTGTTATTTTTATATATGACTAGATCATGTGTTGAGTTATCAATGTTTTATCCATGTTCTTATATTTTTGGAACACCAAGGTGTAGTTGGTTAAACCCATATTTTTTTACACTGATTTGGAATGGGAGGTGTGGTGGTGATTCAAAAATATTATAGTCCCTACATTAATAAATGCTGATGGTGATATCTTTTTCATACCTAGTTTCACATGATGAAGTATAATGGTGTTAATGAAAATGAAAGAGGCATCTTGATCTTTGCTGGTTTCTTGAAAATTTGGTGTTTCATAAATAGGGAAAGGGATGAGGGTGTTCAAGCTCATGATTATCTATACATACTCAATCCAGGTTCATAGTGGTGGATATCTAAATTATATTGAAGTTCTGGGAAAATAAACCATCTATGAGGCTAATCTAGAATGGATGGATAACTGTCCCTTTCACTCAGATACCGTCACCAGGCTTTTAGGTTCACTATAATACACATGTAATTTTTCCTCAAACTCAATATATATGGATCATTTAGGCATGGTATCATGAGGGGGAGGGGGGTGTTGTCTATGACCCCTTTTGTTTAGTTTTCATTTTTTTAGCAGCTACTATGGACAAGGTGATTCACTTATTGTGGAGTCTAAGCCGGTGATAATTGGGCTACTAATTTTAAATGACTATAATATTACCATAATGAAAATTGAAACTGATTCCTATATTATTTTTTACCCCTTACCTAGAATTCATGAATATCATTGTTCTATTGCTTATCTTATTGGAAGATGCACGAGTTACATTCAACAGGACATCTAGAACCACACATGGTGTGATAGAAACTTTGTAGTGGACAAAAAGTCATCCAAATGGACACACATAAATCCCCACATTATTTAGTCTTCCATGGGATTTCTACCTCTGTGTTTGTTGATTTATTTTGGCATATTCCCATGGAATACATTATTTTATGACTCCTTGATAGTTTCCCTTTTTTAATTTTATCTATTTCTCCATAATTAATAATACATATCAATATGTATGGATCTTTTAGACATGGTATCATGAGGGGGGTGTTTTATATGATCCATTTTTTTAGTTTTCATTTATTTCAGAAGCTACTATAGGCAAGGTGATTCACTTATTGTAGAGTCTAAGTCAGTGATGAATGTGGTAAAAATTTAAAATGAAGATAATATTACCATCATGGAAATTGAAAATGATTCCTATATTATTTTTTACCCTTTAATTGGAATTCATTAATCTTATTGTTCTATTGATTATCATATTAGAAGATGCATTAGTTACATTCATAGGGGCATCTTGAACCACACATGGTATGATAGAAACTTTGTAGCGGACTGCAAGTCATCCTAATGAACACACATAAATTCCCAGTTTATTTAATCTTCCTTGGGATTCCTACCTCTATGATTGTTGATTTGTTTTTAAATATTCACATGGACTACATTATTTAAGGACTCTATAGTAGTTTCACTTTTTTTATTTTTTCTATTTCTCCCTAATTAATAAATTTTTTCAATATGTATGGATCTTTTAGACATGGTATAATGAGGGGTGGTGGGTGTTGTCGATGACCCCTTTTCCTAGTTTTCATTTCATTCAGAATGTACTATGGACAAGGTGTTTCAGTTATTGTGGAGTCCATGATAGTGATGAATGGGCTACAAATTTTAAATGTCAATAATATTACGGTCATGGAAATTGAAACTGATTCCTATATTATTTTTACCCCTTACCTGTAATTCATGAATCTCATTGTTCTATTGATTATCTTATTGGAAGATTCATGTGTTACATTCATCGGGACTTCATGAACAACACATGGTGTGATAGAAAATTTGTAGCGGACTGCAAGTCATCCAAATGAACACACATAAATTCCCGCATTATTTATCCTTCCTTTGGATAACTACCTATATGCTTGTTGATTTGTTTTTGGAATATTCCATTGGACTACATTATTTTCGGACTCCTTGATGGTTTCACTTTTTTTCTTTTTTCTTTTTCTCCCTATTTAATATAATTTCTCATTTTGGTAGTTACATATTACCGAGTACCTATGATGAGTATAAAAAATATTTAAGAGTAGTATACTCTTATTTTATCATCATTCTAAAAAACTAGGGAAGATATTTTGGTATTTTAAAGGGGGGGGGGCAGGACTAATTTATGAACATTATAGGACTAAGTGTCTTTAAAAGTAAACAATCTTTCTTATGGATAGATAAGAGTCAATTGGATGCAATGTGTAAGTCCTACACATATATTTTAATAAAAATATTTTCCATAAGATACTTTTACAGGTGGATATGTAAGAATTATTTTATATATACAAAATTATAATCCAGTGGCATAAATTTAAAATTTGGCTAAGTCTTGACAGTGAATCTCTAGGATACATAATAGTCTATGAGTTTATATATAATAGTTACTTCATATCGTAAATTGATATGAAAATGGTAATGCCCTTTTCTAGTTGGGAGTTAATGCTGATTTGTAAGAGTAAATTTCAGAACATTTATGAATAATTTCCTTTCATGATTGAGAGAAATAATGATGACATTAGAAGGGAACTTCATCTTAAAATACCAAAGATCCAATGTCAGATGTTGATATCTAAAAATATTTTATAATTCTAGTAATTCAAAGATACATTGTCATTATAATATTTCAAATATGAAAATTTTGAGTCTCAAGAATTTAATTTGTGACATAAAATAACAATATTATATGAATTTACTTTATTTGGAGTATTCAGAAGATGAAAGGTTGTTCATAAGAGTTTAAATTCTCAAAATGATGAAATTCTCTTTTTTAAAATGTTTAAAAAAATTTATCCATAAGAATAAATGTTATAATATTTTTTAAAATTTATAAATATGTTTTTTTTCATTAGAATACATTAGAGTCTTATTTAAGATAAATTATGTAATTATTAACACTATATTGATTCATAAAGGTAAAGTATGTAGTGAAATTATGACCAAACTACTCAAGGAAAGTCTTATACACTGAATAATGAGATAACTTCTATCATCTCATACTGAATAATGATATCGTGCAACTATGGGATGTATTTAATTGAGACAAATATATTCATGGGTTGAGATTCACATAATCAAAAATGTTTATTATTATGGAAAATATATTTAAATCATCTTGAACTTTGTAGAATTTAGTTCATTTGTGTGAGAATAAGCCACCATGTGTATAGAAAACTATGAAAATCTCTCCAATTGACTATTTACATTAATTAAAAATAGATTATGTAAATTTTTAGGATTATGGGAATAATTAAAATAACAATTAAATATTAATTCTAAAAAGAGATGTATGACTAAAATGCATACCAAATACATGGGGCTTCCGCATGTGTTATTAAATGTTTGTTGGAATACATGTAATACATAAATGGTTTTGAATATATTTTATGGGGAATGAAAATTAAAGGAATAACGTTTGATATAGGGATTTATTGAGAAATAATATTAAAGGAATGATGAATGGGTCTTTCTTCCTTTCGACAATGTCTAAAAATCCATTGTAAATATGATATAGTCCTGACATAAATATTATATTTTTACTTAATATTATCTTTTGTGTCATGTTTAATTATTATAGAATTATTCCACACAAATGAAAACTATTTTTTTATTCTAGAACATATTATTTCTTCTGGTTTTAAGGTGATTTTTTCTTCTTCAAATATATGTAATGTTGTCTTATTTTTTGATTAAATTTAATAACTGATGATTAATTTAATAGAACAGTGAATTAAATTATATTTAATTTATCTACTATTATTATTTAATATTATTACATTTTAGAATGAATAAAATCCTAGTTTTATTCCAATGTTTTTTACATAGGATTAGTTATACTTTATTAGTACTAAGATTTGAGGAATTCTAAGAGGAGAACATTTTTCATAAAATTATTAAGTTTGTATCCAAGATTCTAAAATAGTTTCCCAATATTATTTTGTATATTTTAACATATCATCATTACATAAATTTAAATTTTTTCTCACTCATTTCATAGATTATACAAGCCACTATGGATTTTTCATTTCATTTTTTTAAAAAAAACATGCCACTTGATCATAGTATCAAACCCCATATGAGAAAACCATGGGGACTTCTAGTATTTCATTAAAATGGTATGAAATTCAAATATATATTGCTAAAAATATATGTTGTTCAATTAATGGGTTTTCTTGTGAGTGCATTCAAAATTGTATCTCATGTGTGTCTAGAGGCATGGTATGTTGGTACACAGGTTTTTAGGACTATTGGAGGTTGTTGAGAGGATCAGAACCATGGTTTATTAGTTTGTGATTTCTTTCTTAAAATGTTCTTTACATGATTTTTTCCTCATATCTCATAAAAACATGTATCATCTAAACCCTCCTCACATGATTGGCATTGATAACTTCAAGCATCATTATAATGCAGTATTCAATAAAAAGTCAAATTTAAATGTGAATAAGATATTTAATAAACTACAAGGGAATGTGGCCACACTTTTAGGTGTATATTTGTATCTTATGTGTGTCCTAGATGAGACTTGGAATCATGAGTACAATGTTGGAGAAAATTGGATAAAAATAATCATCAATGGTATATAAACATGTATAATGGGGAAGAGATTATGTATTTTTGGAAGGTAAAAATAACATGTATATATATTATGTATATTTAATTTATGATATTTCAAAGATAGTTGTATTTATTATATTTCTCCATCGGATGTGTCAGTGGTTTTCAAGGGTTTTGATTTAAGAACTCATAATTTGTTTGAGAGCTTTCACTGTTGAGGTGGTCCTCAGGAGGTACCCAATGGTCTAGTACTGAGTACTCAATGGAACCCTTGAGAGTTAGAGTGATTCTATGTGTGGAACAATGTAGAATGAGTCCCTAGATATTATATATGGTTTTCAATAGGGTGAAACCTAGTGGGATTAATTTCTTAAAATAATTAATTAATTTAATAAAAAAGTTATAAAATTTTAAAAACAGAAACCTCTATACATTCACTAATAGAATTGAATATTACCTTCTGACCTTATCTTGTCTCATTGTATCACTCCAATTGTAGGATGTTCTCTTAATCGTGTGGTTATATTTGATTTAATCATGAAATTTAGTACATATGGGTATCATTAACTCTTCACATTAATTCTTTCTCATTTCCCATCACTTTTCTAATTTTATCATTATTTATTCTATAAATTGTTGTTGTTTTATGATTATTAATTTCTTCAAATTGTGGCTAAAATATAAGATTATATATCATGTGAAGGATCCTTTATTTCCTAGGTAAGTGGTACTTATTTTACCTATTCAGGTCTTACATTTTTGCATATATTACACAAAATATGGGTTCCACTAACAATGTGTGTAAGCCCTTTTAATAATTTTTAAACTGAATATTCAATTCTTGAAAAACAAGTGAGGTCTAATAGGTCTTTAGTGGTTGTTAAATAGGTTTTAAATGATTATATGTTCACCAATGAATATTTTCCTCATGTTATGTTTTTTTGACCTTATGAAATTGAATATTTGTTTCATGGATAAATGACTTGAATGGGATTCACCCAACGGTCTGATTTTGGGTGGTTCATTTCCTTCCTCAATCAAACACAAGAAGTTTTCAATTCATTTATTCATCACTATAATCTTAAAACTCTTCCCACATCCATTATTGGGTATAGAAATTATTTACAAATTTATATGTTCAGTTGGGGTTTTAGACCCAATAATTCTTAGAAACCCACACTGGTCGATAGGATGGGCGGTCGGTATCATCAAATCCTTTTCGGAGGATTATTTCCCAATCTAGGAAACTCTTATAGATTTAATATAATTTTATAAATCTATTCATAATCTTAATACAAAACTAGTTTCCCTAATATAACAGTCATAGGATTACTCCTATACGAGAAAAAGAAGGCAATCTGATTAATGAATTCATCTGCATGTGTATGGGATTCTTCATTTCCTTCATAGTAATGGGAATATACTTATTTTTTTATTATGTATAAACAGGTTATTCATAATTTCTTCCATGTGGTGAGGCAATTTATATTCTACTAAGGGGATTGATCAATATTGATGTGTCCTACATTTATTCATTATCACATGACTCAAGAACTACATAGTTTGTTAAAAAAATGTGTATTTTAACATTTTATTGAGAGGGAATATGTGTG
Source organism: Viscum album (assembly GCA_963277665.1). Classification (NCBI taxonomy): domain Eukaryota; kingdom Viridiplantae; phylum Streptophyta; class Magnoliopsida; order Santalales; family Viscaceae; genus Viscum; species Viscum album. Next base: position 1,211,917,741 of record OY728150.1, on the reverse strand, counting down.
GGAAATCAGGAACTCATTATTCAAGATCAATCCTTGAGGAGACATCCATTATATCCCAATTATTGATAAAATCCAAATTTTCATAGTTCCTTTGTTTTGTCAATCCAGTAATGTATGAGGTAGAATGATCATCCCATGGGAATGATTGGGTCCTGATGGTTTTGATGTCAGATACATGGAGGTATGTATACCAAAGTGGATCCCTATTTGATCTCGGGTCTAAAAAATATGTCTATTGTATACTGGTTATTATTGGAATTAGAGTTATAATAGTTTAGGCATGCCCTTGGGACTACACCAAGGTATATGCCATTATATGGGGGAAATTATATCATACCACTCATCAGGGACAAAACATTGAGTTATCCCAGCTGGTGGAGATGTATGATTAAAATGATATGACCATCACAACTCCCAAATCCCACATGATCCATGATCGGGGTGAGAAATAAGGGATTGAATGTAATCAATCTCACTGAATATGGATTCAAGCCATTTTCAATCAGATAAATGTTGATATTCTATATTCTGGATCTCAGGCCTCTGTGAGGCATCCTTCATTTCTGGTTCTTGAAAGGAATTAGAATCAACTTAGTTCAATTGATCAGGTATTACAAACTTAGGTTTACATTACATGTGGGACATATCATATTATTCTGCTGATCAAGGCATACAATCTGAGGGTTTTGTATGATCTAGATGAAATTCATTTGTGTCATAACGAATGATGCATGAAACATTTGAATGGAGTTTCAAGAGTCAATGTGACATTTCCATAGGTTAATAATGTCCTAGGATAAATTTATTAGAGGTCATCACATGATCTATATGGTGTACGTAGAGGGAATTAGAAGAACTAGTTGAAATACCTAGGTCCTAGTGTAAGTTTTCACCAACATGTTCTGGAACCATTTTGTTAGTTGGGAAACATGTCTGAAGGAAACTAAAATGTTAGGATGGAGATCTAGAGGGCTTCATGGAACTAAGGTGGAAGACCCATGGGTAACAAGTGACTTTTATTGATACATCCATAGTAATTTTTATGATCCATATAGTGTATCAACAGAGTTTCAAGGGATCCGAGCGACGTGTATTGGTGTTATCACATGTCTTGGGTTTTTTATGTCGAGCACATGAGGATTAGAAGATCACTTAATTTTACAATTCCTCCATATTTTTGTCTTTATTCCTGACCTATTGAAAATTTATTATATTTATTCAGTATTATATTTTTTGAAGTCTTGTTTGATCTAACAGATATGAAGGATGTTCATAATATGATCTTCATGAAGTCCTTTGTGTTATATATGAGTGATCCCATGAAGTTTTTTTGTATGTTGAATGATTGTTCTAATTGTTCACAAATTCTTAAATTATTAAAATTATCACACTCTAATGTTCATCCACTCCAGGAAATCCACTTTGTTACCAATACGAGGTTATAAAGACAATCTGTCAATGCTCTAATGATAGTCATGTGTTTCAACCTTATTTTCCATGATGGTGTAGGGGATTTACAAGCTTCAACACCCAAGTTTTTTGCTACTTTGTGTGGTGTGTATCATGAATTTATGAAAAACTATTTGTGTCTTGTACTTCATGATTTCTTATCATAAATCAATCCATCAATGTAACATGATTTTCAATGAGCACATGATAATTCGATCAGTGAATCTTTTATTGGATTATTTCCAATAATTGGGGTCCTGTTTAATGTTGCAGACATGTTGACGGACATTCATATTGTCCTATCATCATTTATAAGTTCCTTCAAGATATTATAGATCTCGTAGAATGAATATAACATGATCTCATGTCACTTTTCTTGAACCTTTAATTGTATATCAATGTCTTATTGGGGGACCTTCGAGAAATCATGTTGAATCATCAAGGGGTTTTGGAAGACCATGATGTGGAAATCCTGGGTGCATCACGGGATCTTTATAACCATGAAAATCTCAAGACTTTTCCCTTTTATTTACATTTATTATTTTAAAAAGTTTTGGGATCACATGATATTGTTTTTGTGTTATCGAAGATGATCACTCTACCTATTGGTGATGTTTCACATGAAAAATAAAAGGTCCTATGGATATGTGTGAGAATTTCATGGATAAATCCATCATTTTTGTCCTTACAGAACCAAACGGGAGGTGTGAAGTCGCCCTGAAATGTTTGAGGCCCTTAAAATTATGAGGGAGACTTGCTAGTGGGATTTTTCAAGATGAGTTGTACATATAGTTGGGTGCTTGAAGTGTCTTGAGAATCAGAAGGGGTGCATAGTGTGATATTTATGATCTCAAGTGGATCAATCTCCACCACTTTTTATTTCAATTGTTTTTTTACTAAGTCATGTGGTTTCACATATTTTATTTAGTGTAGTTGAGTAAAAAAATATCTTTATTGGTGATACATCACATGAGTACTACAACTATAGGAGGCTCCCACCTTTGGATATATTCATCCAATTTTCTATGGAGTTTTAGAAGGATTGTCAAGCACCCACTAGTTGATAAGCCACATAATCTGGGGCAGATTATCTGGCTACCACTGCATGATTATTGACAATTTAAGGTGCCTTTAAAATATCCAATGATCTTTTTAAAGGGCATTTGTATGGTTTTTGTATGTTATGCACAACACGTGAACATCCACATGGACTTCTTCTAGTCTTGTAATCACGTTTCTCATGGGGGTTCATACAATCCATGTGATAAAGGATACCTTAATATTCTATTTCATTATGAGAAAATTAATACCCATATCTCGGTATTTATCCCATTTCAATATTCTTATTCTCATTTGGAAGGAGTAAAAAATTTGACCCCTCAGAAGTGACGTCCACTAGGATAAAGAATCGATTCTGAGGAATGTAAATTCCCACATAAGGCATTGGAGCTGTCACCGACCTGTCTCTTGGCTGACACATGGTCTGATGGTATAAATTAGTTATTCTGTGATAATCTGGATAAATAGGGTAGTATATAGTAGCTTCATTCTATGGATAGTCATTTCTATGGATTTCTTTCCACCTGTTCCATCTCGTAATATTGTCATAATACTTTCCCAATGTATCTGATCATGAGACCCCACCTTAACCCATTTCATGAGAACAGCTTAGTAAGACTAATTTATACTCAGGAAACTGCTCAAATAAACATATGAACTAAACATCGGTAATTGTTTAAACCTTTTACATGGGTATGATATCGTTTGTAGGGTTTTTTTGGGTCTGCTAGTTTGATCTTGTGATTGTTTGACTATAATGTGGCTCGCATGACCATGTTCAGGTCATGACATTGTGAGTACTTGAGGGCTAATGTGGTTTCATGAATCATTGTGGGGTTATGTAACCCAATGGATCATCGTGAGTCCTCATATTTGTGAATTTCCACTAATTCATGTAATGCACATGCTTATGCATATTTTTTCCTTCCATTGAAAATATTTTATTTCATTTGTCTGAAAATTTAATATATTTTTGTTCTTATGGCTTCTAGTTCTTTTCGATGCTCCTCTATAGCATCTATTCAATGTTCTATGAGTGTTATAAATCATAACGATTAAACATGATACCCTATGAATTATTATAATGAGGTTCAAAATCAAAATATCCCATTAGAACATAAAAATCAACCTTTATTGTAAAAACCCCCTCTAAATGGGTTGAGCCTACTGGATAATTTTTTAAATACTCCTTTATAATTACATTTTTCATCTTTCGAGTTATCAACTTATCTTGAACGTATTTAGATGAAAATTTTAGAAGATGGTGGACATGTGAGATTTCAATCACATGGGTTGTCTTATATGATGAAAAACTCTCCATTTAGCATGTATGGTTGTGATTTCAGTAATAAAAAAATTTCTTACAGTTACATTATTATATTTATATATTCTCTTAAAAACTGGGAAGAATGCAGAACTTGAAATGGGATCTCCACCATGGTGGTAATTTTCTGATGAATGAGTTTGGACCTTATGGGTAAGTTAAAATTACCAATAGTTTTTGGAATAGTTGTTCTGGGATCATCACTATAATGATGTTTCAATTTACCAATTTATTATATATCTCCCACACGATATTTTTTGAGATCTCATTAGTCATTGGTTCCTTAGAACAAACACATTTTATGTGCCCCACAAAGAAGTGGGAATCATCTTATGATACATCTACCAATTGTGTTGTATTACCCCTGTCAAACATATATATGATGTGTTCTTCTGTAATGCAGATATATGGGATAAACCTCTATAGACTCCAGTAATGGAAATGGAATTTCTCTTCATTGTGAAGGATAATCCAAGGAAGGATTTGGTGATACACTAAGTTATTTTGATTAATGACTTGATCATCATTTTCTTTTGTTATAGTGGGGTTAATAAAATTTTCATACAACCTAATCAATATCCTTTTCAAGTATTTTATTCATAGTGATGGATGGTGTTGGGAAATTTTAGAATTATGGGATCATAATTCAAGGGTATATCATGTGAAATAAAAGATCTGTATAAGCATTAGTTTGGAGGGCTTTATGGACATGTTCTTAAATGGATGGATTTTACAACTATGGATGTAATTTCAAGAATATATGTCAGTATGCTTGTGATGGTAGTGACTATAATAGAAAGAATATTCCTTAATATAGTATTTACAACCCTTTCATTCATCTACCAACTCACGAGCCACATTAAAAAAATATCAAAATCGGATTATTGTACCATTCAAGTTTTTATTTGGATGGATATGGGATTATTTTCATTGATAGGAACACTATATGACCCCCAGGAGCCAAGATGAACTATCTCATCCTCAATTTTTGAACATATCTAGGTTCAAGGGTCTGTTACTAATCTCTTATGCAGTTACCAATGTGTTAATTCTATCTAAATAATTTGATTTCGCCACTTTTTGAGCACCAACTAGGATAATCATTGAGAATGAAAATGAATCCATTAAAAAAAGTCTGTATTTGATCTCCATTTAGGATAGGGTTTCTAAAGGTATGATGGAAGAGATGATCTTCAACGACCCATATACCCCTTATTGGTTTTCTTGTGTGTTAGACTACACCCAAAGGGTCTCTTCTCTTCCTTCATATGGTGTGCTATGAGAGATAAAACCTAGGAACATCCTCCAGTTCTAGATGATGTGGGCACATGAATACATAGATGATGATATCATTCTTTGGTCCTATAAAGTATATACCTTACTTAGTCAGGATTATTCCCAGTCATGGGTAGCATCCTATCTAGGTGGTGTGCATTGCTAGATAATTATTTCTTGTGGAAAATACATTTTTTCACCAATTCAGACTCCATAGAAATAATGGAGTGGACTGAGTACTTGGTCCCGACATCAAGGAAGTTACCTCATGCTATTGAATACTACCTCATTAGTGGGAATAATCTGTGAAGGAAATATCTATCTATCATAATAAATAGGTGAAGCCTCTATTGATGTGGTGATATATGGAGACTCATCTCCTATTTCCTTTCCATCTTAGCTTACTATTCCTCATTCTGTATTGTAGATTTGATCATTAAAAGAGGCATACAGGTGAAAATGGATGATATGGTATAAAATTCAAACCTTGAATAACAAGAACCCTTGGGAAACATTTCAAAACAAATGGGAATGCCTTCATCTTGTTTGTAATTACTTATGGGATTATGGTTTTGATCAGAAACAACATTATGAAATCTTGAAACAAATTATCCTGACATTGAAATTTCTGGCCTTCAATTCTAAAGACTTAAACTATATTTAAGGTGATGCACCTCATTCCAGAAAAATGAAGGAGACTTTAGTGGAACTAGAGTAGAGTCACTAGTTTCTTCCAATCATGTAATCCTAGAATGAAATCTAGATCATGCTGATATAAAGGTATGAAGAAATCATATATTGCATTAGGTTTAATATCTCATTAACATCATACTCATTGGAAAATTATCAAAATATAGTTGTTGAGCTGATTAGTTTAGTCAAGACTCTCCATCATGGGGAAGATGTAAAATAGGAAGGGTGAGAGGCACTTTAGTATTCAATTGAATCTTCTTTCCATACTCTTGAAAACATGGTCATCTTAGTTAATCAATACTTATAATAGTTTTATGAACTCTTCATTTGATTAGATTCATGGAAGGGTCCCAAAATATGGATAATATTCTTATTTCACATAATCAACGAATGGTTTTTTGAACCTTCCATGTAGCTGTTGAGTTTCCCTTTCATTCATTAAGTACACGACATTTCAATAATCTTCTATTATATGTATCACCAATGATGCTAATCTTTTATATAACATGATGTAATACTGAATGTTTGGATATTGACTATTATAATACTAATACATTCTTCTTAGGAAGTTATAATGGATTATCTCTAATATAAAATTATTTATTAATATATTCGTTCCAATTATATTTATATCACCTTATTCACAAAAGGATAATTGTGTTGATTATAGGTCTTAAAGAGCGAGTTCTATTTTTTTTTTCCAAAAAATATAGGCTTTGAAATAATAGATTGGGTTTTTTCATGTCCATATGGTGGTCTATATAGTCTTTCTCATTCTTGTAGACTTAATAGAAATTATGTTATAGTTTCTGGTATTTTACCTTGGAACTTATATCACTATATTTTAGGGTCTTTTAGCACGGATGTTCTAATGATATAATTTTGGTTTATTTAGTTTGGTCCTTCTATTTATGAATTTTAGGTTCTCTTAGTCTAGAAATTCTATTGATTTAATTTAGGCTCTTTTAGCTCAAACGTTTTATCAATGTAGTTTAGGGTCTTTCAGCTGATACCATCTATCACTATAGTTTAAAGTGTTTTTTCTCAGAACATATAATTCCATTCATTTTAATGTATTAGGAATAGTACTTGATCCAAGATAATGAAATATAGTTCAGATTATAGGAATTAACCATAAAATATTAAATAAAGGGTTCTTCTATGGTTCTGTTGAGGCTCATGAGGATTAGATATTCATTCCTTCATGGATCAAATGCCTCCAGTTGGTAGGTCAGCCCTTATGCATCAGTAACATTGTAAAATAGAGGCGACTCTACTATTTTCCTTGGGTCATTGAAGATTACAGGGGGAATATTGATAGAGGTAAAAATACTAGTGATGTTAGATCTACCTAAATAGTTGGAGTATGAGTGCTATAATTCAGAATCCAAGAGTTTTAATCACATAAAATGGGATAGGGTAGACATACTGGGGATAACCAGTAACACCCTAAGGTTCTATGTTTTACATGAATGTTTCTAGGGATCACAAAGATTGAAAATATTTTTGTTTAAGGATGATATATATTTAGTTTTATTTAAAGACCATATATGTCCTCAAAATGGTCAAAAAAGATGTTCTCCACTAATTTATGAGGGCCACGAGAGGATTTTGAAGGCACAAACATCTTGAAGATGACTTTGGGTAAGGGGTAAAATCTATCCATGAAGGGTTCTAGCGCTCTAGGAATTTTCAAATAGTAATTTCAAATCTCAACCCCTTCACCTTTTGGGTTATAATCATGAGTTTTGTGATTATCAAAAGTTATGTAATGGAGTATCAAATTACTTATTTTAGAATGGGTATGAAACACGGTGACTTATCTTTGAGGATGTCAAATCCAATTGGATATTTTGGTACACATATTACATATCATGGTCCAATGATCTCATGTCATAAGGATGATATGGGACAATCATATAGAGAATGAACTAAAACACATTGTGGTGCAGACTTCATCCATCATGACATCAGTGCTCACCAGGATTGAAAATCCATTTTTTGTAGAGTTACACATTTATTTAAAATCATTGGAAGATATGTTGGATACATCAACATACAAACATTTTCAATAATAGGTTCCCTTGATGTCGAGTGTCCCTTCCCAAGGACCACGAAATATTTATTGTGATCTGAGGAAATCAAATCATGATGTGTGATATGTGGAATGTGCAATATCCAAGATGGTTTCTATATCCCTAAATTTTATTTCACCACTTAGAAAACATATTATTGCAGTTAGGAGATGTGTTAAATCAATACTCAATCTTTTTATTGAACTAGGATCTAGCATGCATATGATTGATTTTAATAGGGATACAACGTAGGTTCTATGAGTTTCATTCCTTATTTATTTGCACCCTAATTTTTTCCTAAACACTATATAAAAAGATATTATAGTGTGAAGACTTGAAGTTTACTTAGGCGTCACTTTACTGGTTTTCAACATGATAAGATTTGTGTCGCTTTCACTACACATTTATGGTCTTTTGATTTGGGACTTAATGTGCTAGAATTAGGGTTCATACAAATTTAACAAATGTGTAGGAATTTTATGGTCATGAAACACATTTAACTAATATAAGGTATGTTACACAAGATCCTAATTAGGATTCCAAGGGTCAAGAGTACCCAAACATCGTTCTGGGTGAGAGATGAAAATTTAATTAATTATGGAACGGGGTTCTATAGTCTTGTGTAATGATATTGGAAATCATAACAGGGATGAACCAGAAAACCCTTATGTGCTGGAATTTGCCCCAATTATTTTTGTCTAACATGATTTATAAAGAAAACCATTTAAAGAAAATATGTCTATGATTGGCAGGTATGATCCCTTATTCATCAATATTATGATCAAGAAGAGAGATATAATTTACATTCCAAGGTCCAAGAATGGTTTGTGGAAACTTAAGGTGCTCAAGACTGGAAGTATAGTATATGGATCAAGGTTCATAAAAATATGTGTATGTACCCTATAGTCTATTTGATAGGGGTAAGGATCTGGTGGACCAATGATAAAAAATTATTTTGGGTGATGTATTTTATATAATAACTGCATGCATTAGAAAGGTAATCGTTTGTGTAATTTAATGTAATGTGGTATGGAAATTTTCCATATATTTTAATGTCAATCACTAAGGACATATTGGTTAACATCGAGTTTAATTTCATGTGGTTATGATGTTTTTGTTGTGTAATTTTAATGTAACGTGACCATGAAATTTCCATTTATGTTTAAAGTCATGTGACAAAGACATGGGAACCGATTTAATAAATTGTGAATTATATTATATGATCATAGATGCTTCAAAAATATCTAACTCTCATATAGAAAAAATAGCCTTTTATGGGTCAACCCCATTGTAGCTGGGGAGAATTTTTTATTGATATTTGTAGCTTGGCTGAGGAATGGGGATATGTGTGTCACTATGTATCCTATAATGATATGAATGAAGACAAATGTAGTTAATGAATGAGAAAATAATTATGCATGTATGACCCATACATAAGGGTGATCATTATTTCCATTTATTATTGTATATGTTCCCAGGAATGAAGATCATATCATCACTATGTATCCTGTGATGACAGGAATCGAGACACATTTAGTTCATAAGGAACCATGTAGTGTAACACCATATGGTGAGGAAATTGGATTCTTGATGTGAGAAGGGGTATTTTCGTTAGACCCATGGATGGAAATATTGGTCTCACTACGTATCCTATTGTAACAGGAATCATAAGAAACATAGTTCTTGAGGATGGAAATTCCCGTGAAAGTATAATAGATACACAAGGATGGAAAATTTTTATATTTGTTATGAATAGACCTAGGATTGAAGGTCAGGGAATCACTGCATATCCTATTATTTTAAGAACCAAGATACACATAGTTCCAGAATGAGGGTGTGCTAGGATAACGTCACCAATAATGGTGTTCCTCTAGACTGTGGTCCACAGGAATGTTCATTTTTCTATCATATAGAGACATTAACCATTCAGTTTAACATAATGAAAAGAGTTATCATGGTATTACTTTTATGATCTTTAATTTGGGACCATTTTGATCATTTTGTTATCATTTATGCATCGTTTGTGTGGGGACTCCCTTACTGAAATTAATAAGCTAATGTAAGCTATGATTTTTGTGAGAAACAAGGAATGGAAATGGTTCCCCTCACATTATATAGGTGTATATGGATAGGTAAATGGAATTTTGTATCATGTAATGTCTAGATGAAGACACAGTATCAAAGATTCCCTGTATATATCATTGAAAATTTTTTGTAATGAAATTGGTAGTTCTTGAGAACCTGTGTATTTTAATGTCATGTGGAAATGACATTAGCAGTACAGTTTAATGTCTTTTGGTAAAGACATCGATCACCCAACATCAACGAAATGTAATAATATGGCTGGTTCCAAGAATAGGGGTTTGGGATCACTAAATACCCTATGATAGAAGGAATCAATCCATGAATAGTTCTAGGAAACCCATTATGTTTAATGACATATGGAAAGGACGTAGGCCATGTAGTTTTAATTACATGTGGTAAGGATAAAAAGGATTAGTGTAGTTTAAAGTATCGATGATGGGACATCGGTTGTTATATAGATTAACATCTTGAGATTGGGATGAATCCATTCAATTTACCATCATGTGGTCATGATGCGGGTTATAGTGTATTTTATAGTCTTTTTGTTAGGACTTTAGGTTTCGAAAAGTTTATCATCTCACATCCAAGGATGATACTGTGATGTTTAATTTCATGCATGAATGATAAGAGGTCTTTTAAAATTTAACATCTTGATGCAAGGATGACTACATATTGTTATTCATCATATAGTATTTATGTGAGGTACTATGCAGTTTAAAGTCTTTCTGTAAATAATATCTTATGCAGTTTAATGTCATGCATTTAGGACGTGAGGTGTTGTGTGGTTTAATGAATTTCTTCTGAAATGACTAGGTACAATTTATTATCATGTCTTCAGGACATGTGAAATAATGATTTTTAAATTCTTTATGTCATGAATATATTCGTTGGTTTGATTTCCAGAAATTCGGATTATAGATGCTTGATGAAAGCTTCATAAAGTATTTCTTTATAAATCTAACATTGGTGGGGAGTGGGGGGAGGATGAGAGGATCCCCATCCATTGTCTCCAATGAATGGGCTCCATTATGATAAAATATATTTTTGATTTAAGGATCTTCCAATTTGGGTTACATCATTGGAGGCTTCTTCGCCAGTTTCATAGGGGTTTTGAGATCCCAAACCAGTTTTTCTTGGAAGAATTGATAGAAGAGAAACTCCTTATAAAATTATCATGTGATCATTTTCTGATAGACATCAAGGATGAACAATGTATGCTTACATTTCTCATCAATACACTCAAATTCATTAAGCCACTCTTACGATTTATCATCCATATTATAGGAATATTAAAATATATATTCAGAGTGAATGATACTAGACTTCTATGGGTAACAATATCGCGTTACCATACACAACTAAATATAGAATTTATTCTGTAGCAGTACAAGTGGTGGTATGGTTGGAAAATAAAGAATGGGGGATCTTTTCCATACAATTCTTAGTATCATTATTCAGTACATTTTGGATAATATTTAATGGAGTCATGTTGAATGCCTCTATCTATCCATTTTCTAATGCATGATAGCAAGATGAGTGATTGGAATCAATATTTCAATTATTGTATAGTTTATTAAACATCATTGAATTGATGTTGGTTCCATTTAACTTAAATAATATGTTAGTGAACCTAAACTTGGTGATGATATGGGAAATTTCGATGATGAGGATATTATTCATCTCGAAATCCATGAGGGGTATTTCCACATACCACATGTAAAAGATCTTATTATATGTAAGGATGTACTTGAACTTCTTAGCAAAGCTTGGGGGATATGGCACCAAGACAACCATTCCCCAAATACAAAATGGATAAAAATACTTAGTTTTTTATATATTATAGCAGATTAAGGATGATGTTTTCATGGATCTGGTATGCATGAAATTTCCTGGTGAATTCCACACCGTCTTGTATCATGGTTTTCCTATAATAACCCATCCTCTAGATTTGGTGGGAGAGATTGGTCCTATAAGGATTAGAACTGAATGAGCCTACATGTAATTCTTTAAGGATAGTGAGAATACTTATATATACTATGAATTTGTGGATGATTCCATTAAATCCTCACTTATAGAGTGACATTATTTATTTGGACCATCATACAGGGTAATATTCATTGAATTGTGTCAAATTGGTTATCTCCCGTCTTATTCTGTTGGGAGAGATCCATTTTGGAGATGAAAAATAATGGTCTCCATATATCCATGTTTTCATACCAGTTCATCATTATCTAGGGAGGTTTTTACCTGATTGATTTTTTCCAGATCACAAACGACAACCAAAAATACCATTATTCATCGCATTATATGGACGATTGTTTACGCCTAATTAGGTCCAGCCAGTATTGTGGCTATATTATCCAATTAGCCAGTGTGATCATTCGAGGTCCATGTAACATAATGAAATGTGGTATCAAAAGGTAATTCTTTTATTAGTTCCCTAGTGTAGCTAGTGAAGGGTCTAGTTTTTTCTTTTTAATGGAATACTCTGAATCGATCTACTTCATCACTAACTAAAAATACCATTTTATATTTAGGTGGGATATAATAATACTTTGGGCTATTTCCAAGATATAAATGAATTCTTGGTATTCATCCTAATTATTTTTGTAGCCCTTGGATAGTGAGAAATAGAATGGATAATCTACTTTGTCTAGGTAGACACACAAAATCCCCAGGAAACCTCAATTAAAGTTGCGGTTTCTGAAAATTTGATAATAGGACTCTAGGAAGCACCAAAAAAATACATCTCCCATGTAATGGGAGTGTTATGGGAATATAAAACCTCATAATATAGAAGATTAGTGTCCATAAGATTATTATTCTGGAAATGATGTTCTATCCGGAAATCATCTAGTGATTTCCCTTTCACTGACTTTTTTTCTACATGAACTAGATTTCAGAATATTGAATATTTACTGCCCCTCAGGCTAGATATTGAAATAGAATTGGATGAACATGTATATATATTATTTGGTAAATAAAAGAATCCAGATGGACTTTGGGGTGATGTATCTAATATCTCACTTTTTTACTATGAATATGTGTGCAAGGAAGATCTTATTGACATCATAGTATCAAGTCTCCATAAAACTATTGTTTATATGAGTTAGTAGTGACTTTTTCCACTCCCCACATAATTTTAATATGAGAGGACGATGATCAGTGAGAATTAATTAGTGGAAACATACAAATATGAGTGTACTCCCTTCCAATGGAGTAATATAAATTGGTGGGTGTAGTAGATACAGCTTGAGACTCTCAAAAGTTCCCTGATAGTCATCGTCCTACTGATAAAAAAACCTTTCCCATTATCCTGGTGAAGGAGAGAGAATTTTACAACCCAAATGGATATGAAACAGCAAATGTAGGTATGATTTACTTAGATACCCTATGTTATTTCAGATTTTCGTGAGGTATCGTTTGTAAATTATCAATATTTTTCTTTCGGTTGACCTTGCTATTGTGGTGGCATACCATAGAGTCAAAAAATTATCATTCATGTTAACCTAAAATCATATTTCAATGTATTCATATTCATATTTTTAGATCATAGCTATTTTAATATTGTTTTAAGATCCATGAAGTGATCACATCGTTGTAATGATTTGACATCCAAGTCTTTATCATAACATTTTTTATCCCACCTAGGAATAGATTCAAGATATGATACATGTCATGTAAGAATTTGGAACCATTTTTCTTTAAAACAAGGGGAATGGCATAATATAAAATGATCCTTTGGGATGATCATAACATATTTGATTCTAAATATTTAGGGGCCATTCCCATTTGATTGTACCATTAATACCCACCCATTATAGAAAGGGATTAAAAACTAATAGTTTCATCAATAAAGAGTTTTTTGATAATCAATGGGAAATAATCCTTTGGGTAGTTCCTGTTAAGGTCTCAAAAATCAGTTTAGATCATAATCTATCTATTCTTTCTCTTAACCATGAAAATTATGGAAACATTTTTGGTATTTCACTTCATAGACAATGTTTTTTTTTTTGATAATTTTGTCTACATATGGATTTAAATTGGTTGTGTGATAGGGGTGAATCCTGTTGGCTGCATAATTGAATCTCATATACTCATTGGGTAAACTAATATGGGTATTTTGAAATCTATATTCAGTACAGGAATTTATGTATTGTTCAATGAAAAATAATATCGATGTTTCCTAATAAATGGGATATACATATCATTCTGTTAGAGTGGGATTGTGACAATAATCAGTGTAGGCCATAGGTTATATTTTGTTTATAAATTTATATATTTGACAACATCAATGGTGGTAGAGATTCCTTCTTCAAATGTAAGAGGGGAGTTCCTAAGGAAATCCTCATCTTCTTCCACTTTACAGTTTATGGAGACACCTTCAGATATAGTTGGTAATTATAGAGCATATATGCCACTATCCAGTTGATAGAGGCAATAATAAGAGATTTTATCATTCCCTACATCACGAGTCATTATATATATATTATAGAGATAATTTTATTTAATATTTCACTGGGGATGGGAGGTGTTGGGGGATGAGGGACCAGGTCTATCACCTCAACTAGGTTTATGGGGAGCACGTAGTCCCTATCATCATATTTTTGGGGGTTTTAGGGGACTTCCCTTAGTTGTGGGATCCAAAACCAAGTTATCATCATCCATAACTGGCTATTTCCATCCCTTAATGTTGAAACATGCCTCATCATATGTGCCATTGTGGTTATGTAAGGGGGAACCATCATCAAGTAGTATTCCGACCATTCCATCGATAGGGTATTTTAGACATTGGTGGAATGTTGAATATAACTCCATGTGGATACAGATCCAGGGCCATATGAGTATGACATTGTATGTGATGTCTTAATGGGAAACTATATATATATATTTAGATGTTAGATCTCTAGAATGAGATTTAAGTTTTCTCTTCCAAAGAGGTAGTTTTTCATGCTTATCATGACCTTGAATGTTTAGATTTGTGGTAGAAAAATCTGTGTCACTATATGCTAAACAATTGTGGTTCTGAATTGGTATGAGACTGTTCCCAAATCCAATTTAAATTAGAGGCATTTAGATGTCAACATTATTGAGTGATCCAAAATCATATAGGGTATAGATGTTTCTCTGAATGACCTCTTCCTTATAAATCTCTATCAATAAGACGGTGATAATAATTATACTAACATGGTCTCCATTTAATAGACCTCATCTGTAGTGAATTCTAGATCAAATTCACTTTGGATTTATAGTGCCTTCAATATTTCCTATATAGTAATTTTTAAAGAAGTAGTATAGATGGTATTGAGAGCATGGATTGAAAAATCACCAGATACTTCAGAATGTTGTAAAATTGTGACAGAGGAAATTTATTCATTATGTAGGACTACTCTTCAAAATGGGGTATAGGTACTATGTCATTTTAGATAGATAGTCTTGGTACAGTTTAAATGATTTTGGGATCATCTGATGTCAATGAATTTTGACATGCCTACATTCTGTGATTCCATGTTCGGTCAGATATTCATACCATTGCTAGGGGAAATGCATGAAAATTTGGTGAAGACGATTGCTAGAAGGTTATCAGACACATCCATGTATTATTTGGGCTCATATTAGTGTCTTCCAATGTGTCACATCTACATATATTTCTTCTGTTGGGTGCACAAAAGAAATATTGGGCACGACCATTCCCTTGTTGTCCCTTGTATCTTTATTTCTTATGCATAAAACCTCTTATTCCATTATTTGATGTGCATAACTTGTATTCTGAGGAATAATAATCATTAGACAAGGGATCTACCCACTGTATTGTGTTCAAAGAACCAATTATGTGATCTTTATCCAATGATGGTCCCATTTGGTGGGGTATTCACCAAGCTTCAGATTTCATGGGGGAGAAGTCTGTAAGATTCGTAGCTTACATTAAAAAAGAATATGATTCCACCTCTTCTGTCTCTTCCTGTTTATAATTATTTCACCCACCATTGGGAGGTTCATCTAATGTTACCTCCTTAGTTTTTAGAGATAATGTGGACTGTCACCATTGTTACCTTAGAGTGGAATAAGCTCAGTCAACTATTTTATGATTCATCCTATTTTTGTGCTTCCATTCATACATATACAGAACATTTATCCACCCACCCTCTTCTTCAAATGGGGAATGTTTTATATGGGACACCTTCTTGGTGGAGTTATCTAAGCCACGCGACCATAATTGACTTTTCATATAAGGACATATTGTAAGACTGGTCAATCTTGTATATTATGACCCATAATTCAATTAAAAGGGATGTAGTTCAGATGGTCTATGAGTTTGACCACTTTAGGCTTCCTTAGATGTGGAATCCTCAAAAGTTTATTATCCATGGAATCTAGGAAATAATTAGGGAATTGATAATTTTATTAGAAGTATGCTTTATTCGTCATTTCCTAAAATCTAGTATTATCCTAGTTTTTTTGTGATTTATGTTGGGGGTGATTTTGTGGTTGTCACTGATTGAATGGAGGTGAATTTTGGTATGGGACCTGCATAGGTGCTTGGATTTGATTTTCTATTAGCTAAAGAGTGAAAATTGTAGATTCATTAATTCATTTCATTTACCTTGTGCTAAGGAAACCTGTCAAGATTTGGATTGTGGTTAGTTAAATATTCAATCAAGACATTGTGTTGTTTTTTGAACTCATGGAAACCTCCTATATACTTTATTGGGATCACTGGTATCTGAAACTAATCCGAGATATTATTAGCATCGACTTCTATAAAATGTTCCTACAAGAGGTGATGCTAAGTGAATATGTTAAACCCACATGGATATAATGTTAGACCCCCCCCCCCCATTTTTATGTTGTTTGTAGTTTGTCTGATTGAGAATTGTTATCTTCCTTAACATGGATTTGAACTGATAATGGAATTAAAAATGAAGGCCTTCACATACTACAACCAATCCTATTGGAAAAATTGTATACCAAAAAAAGGATTTTTCATATTAGATTTTGTATAAATCATCTCATATTGGTCTCCTATAGTTATTCTTGAGTGCTCATCATCAACCGACATTGGGTTATGAAGTGTGTGAGGTGTTCTTCAGGGTCTCCTGCAGCATAAAAGGTAGAGAAGGTTGGACTGAAGAAATAGGGTGGGGTAAAAGTGCAATCTACCAACATTAGATATAGATTCCTCTAATGATGCATAGGAGGATATCTTCATTCCATGGCTTTAAATAGGGTAGATGGGGACTCTATGACATTAAACAGCTTTAGGGTAGTGCTATCTAAGCCCACTTCCATCTACATGGGGTGGGTGAGGGATGATACGATTGTCCCACCTTAGTATCATGAGGATTCTGGATTCGTCATAAGATTGAATGATAACCCCATAATGGGATAGGATATAACATTATTGGAGGAAATTTATGATCATTTTCTAATTCCTTATCTATGAGGACTAGCTTCCTAAATCCAGATCCATTTTGATGCTCATATACCACTCTTATGGTAGGATCGTCTATGAGAGGGATAATATTTTTATTCTTTTAGATATTCTACCTAGAAGGAATATTTTACTTAAGTATCTCCTCATTGAGTTTTTATAGTTATTATATTATTATCATATTGTGACCATTATTCCTCTATTAAAAGAACCTCAACTCTTCTGGTTTGTGATTGTGATGTAGCCACAACATTCCATTTTCATACAATGTTACACTAGAGAGGTTGAAATTCGATATTTAAAGGTTCTAGAATTTGTATCCTGTTTTGGTTTTTGGTGTGTGCGGGATCATTTGGTGCATCCAAATCAGTCTCTTTCCTGGGAATATTTTCCTCATTGCAGTCCTCTTCGATTGAATCTTGATCCACAATATCTATCATATTGACAACTAGTACTTACCCGTGCATTTTCATGGCAATACGTTCAACGCTTATTTTCATGATGAAAAAATATATTTAAAAGTTAATAAAAAACAAGAATATTGAATATATTGAAACAAATAGTGATACTTAATATTGAACTATAATTGGACAAAATAATGATAATTGAAAACATTGGAAAATAAGAAGAAAATAACATAGGAGAATATTTAGGAGAACATTGAAAAAATATTGGAGATTATATGAGAATATATATAGAAAACATAAGTATACCATCATTGAACAAAATAAACCATACAACTACATGATGGATAATTTAAAGAAATCATATAGAAGAATATATATGGAAAATTAAATTACTTGAAAACATAGAAAAAATATAGAAGAATATATAAGGAAAAGAAAACATATATTCAAATTGACACTTGAATATAGTGAATAAACATTCAATTGAAAAGAAAAAGAACATTTTAAAAAAAAAATTGAAATGAATGTGAATGAAAACATAAAAGAATTAGAAAAATAAAATAGGTCACAATGTAGAAAACAACATAAGTATCCAACTTCAAATACATGAATAAAAAGAAAAAATGGACAGTAATTAGAAAAGTATATTTTAAAATGAACATGAATGAAATAACATAAATATTAATGTCACTAAGATATTATGAAAAGAACATGAAAGAATTTTTATACAACATTAGTATAAACAACATAATATTCCAATGGACATGAATGAAAATAACATTCAAATGGAAATTTTAATTTCAAAACATACAACATAAGCCTTAATGTCAATAAGCCTTAATGTCACTGAGAAATTATGTCAAACAGTAAAAATATCCAACATCAAATGAAAACATCACTTCTCGGCCTCGGTCCCTTGATAATTATATATGATTTGATCACTTCATCTTGTATGAGTATTCAATAACCTAAATTCTAGAATAATATTATTCATGGAACAAAATTAATAACATTGAAGCTTTCGATGATTAAAATATTTTAGAATATGTAAAACTATAAATCAATTTATTCAGGCTTCATGTAATAGGATTTTTTTATGAATAAACACATTCATATGAAAATAACCGGTTGCCTAAATATTCTTAAGAATCCCAATAAAGTTCATAAATAAATAGAACATAGTGACACTCATTATAAATTGATAATATCATATACTTTGATCTGAAGGACAAATTTAAATCATATAACTCATGAAAGAAGTTTTATTCCGTTATCCCCTCAAAATCTCAACCATTCATGATTGAATTGATATTGATATTTAAGACATACAAAATATTTAGAGTACATAGACCCTCAATGGGTTAAGGAAGAACTTAATTACTCTTATTGATTAAATTTCATAGAAGCAATATTTTAGATGAACTATCCTCTATAGATGTGGTTTTTAAAATTATATAATAATATCTGCCCAATGATTTCCCTGCATGAGTGTTCGCAGTAGCTGGGCTCCACTTTATAAGAAATCTATTTTCGATAACTCTTCAGCTGTGAGTATCGAGGTATACTCCTAAATTCCCATGACATTGAACCATGTTGGAACCTCTTTGAACACCATTATAACTCACAAAGTGGCTCCACCTTCTCCCGTTCACTTCTTTTGGGTGTTATGAATGACCTCATACACTTGGCTTCTGCTTGAAGATGGAATGGTATACCTTCCTCCCACATCAAAAGTTGATCTCTGTATTTTCATGCCCTAAAGTTGAATCTGGAATGGTAGACCTTCCTCCATCAACACCATTATGAATTCCCTAATAATTTATTTCATGTCGTAAAGTTGATCTCTGTATTTTTTCTGCAGCAAAACATTATTCAAAATAAACAAAAGGTTTACAAAACATCCAAAAAATAAGTATAGTCATTATTTTTATTATCATTATAAATTTTAAAAATCTAAAAAGTTGCAATGGAGTAACCATAATGCAGAGACAATGTACAAATCAAAAGAGGTAAAACATACCAATTGAACATAAAGGAATGGAGGAACCTGTGTCACTAAAAATTTTAAAATCTAATTGAAAATAGGCTATTCCACATCAGGCCCCCCTCTGCCTAGACCCCTCCCCCAACAACTCCACCCTCTACCCAACCTATTTCCATAGTACCCCCCCTGCCCTCATCCTACCATCCCCTCCCCTCCCCTCCAAGCTTCCCACCACCCTGCCATCATTATCCCTAGGCCTCCCCTCATCCTCCCCTCCCCTCCACTCCCCCATGGGCAACATCTTACCCAAGCAGTCCCCTCCCCTCCCCTCCCCTACCACTGGAAAACCTGTTCCCCAAGCAGCCCCCCCTCCCCTCCAGACTGCCCATCCCCCCTTCCCTCATTATCCCCAGAAGAATTTTAACCTCCCCTCCCCTCTGCAAAACATGTTCCCCAAGAAGTCCCCCCTCCCCTCCCATCCAGACTACCCAGCGTCCTCCCCTTATCCTTATTATCCCCAACCCTCCCCTCATCCTCTCCACCCCACACTCCCCTCCCCTCCCCTCCCCTCCCCTCCCCTCCCCTTGGACAACATCTTCCCCAAGCAGCATTTTAACAGAACATTATGAGCAGAATAAAATGCGGGATTTAAATAGAGAATCGTATATTGAACTGAAACATAACAAATAATGCACCCAACTTGGGAAAAGTACTGAAACAGAACAAAAAAACGACTCACAACATGAATTGAACTGAAACAGAGCAGAAAACGGACCCAAGTCAAATCCATAAGGCCTCACTAAGTGGTAGCAGTACTGCAGGGTCATAAATAAATGTGCATTAATTAAATGTAGCACAGAGTACATAACATTTTATAGGTTGTTACCTTTTAATAACAATAACACACTACAACACATTTTTTCAAATCTGAGATATGCATAAGAGAATATCAGCCAAATATGGAAACCCCAGCACTTTGTAAAGAAATAAAAAACTATCAATGTTTTGAATGCAAACTCATTAATATATTGTACATACTAAAAACCCTCTAAATTACCCCTAATGTTGTTGGCCACAGACAGAAGGCCCAATTCTGAGATGAATGTCTCGACCTGATTGCCTCTCCAACTTGATGAATCTGCCCAAATAAAATCCCCCTTCTTAATAGTATTTCTTTCCAAGAAAACAAACAATAGAGTGATGCTAAAAAAAATAGACTAACTGAAAATAAATATACCAATTTACAACTACATACTACAGTAAAAAAATCACCCATTTTCTTGTAATGGAAACAAAGGATCAAGTATTCATTGCTTAAACTGCACTGGATGTAAATTGAAATCCATACTAACTTAGGAGAGACCACGGATGAGTAGTACACTGTAGGATACAGATTCCTGGAGGTCAGTACATGCATCCCAGCTAGTGCTGATTGTTGAAGTCTTATGTACTTGACATTTCTTGGTCTTTTTGGTGTTATGTGGCTGGGAAAGTTTTCAATATCAGAAAAATGATAAATAAGAACCCAAGCATATGGAATAAAAATGAATACTTCAGCATTTGATGAATAATGTACCTTGTCTCAGTTCATATCATTTGAATAAAATTGTCCATCTGGTGTGACATATTAGAGATGGCTCCAATTGTTATATGTATGATAATATATAGGGGAAAATCTAATTAACCTTGGCTGAGATTACATTGAATGTATAACCAAATGCTGTAACATAAATCCAACTCTGTTGATTGGGGAAGAAATGGAAACAGAGAATAATAATAGTATATAAATAATGTGTCTTCTGCGCTACAGATATCCAATGACCACATATAAAAAATTTCACGATGATCTGAAAAAAAGTCACTGGTCAAATTAAAAACTATGTAAATTGCTAAAACAGAGTACTGGAAACATTTTGCAGAATCACATATGAGAAGTGAAATAGAATTAAAACTACAGTTCTGGTCAAAGTTATGTAATATGAATAAGAAAAACTAAATAGCCTCTTAGTAAATCCATTATAAGTCGATGCAGAGCAGCAGCAGTTCACCCAGTTTGTAGACAGTTATATTGATCCCTGAAACAGGTAATTTTACATTAGTGTGAGTAATTAAAACATATTAGTTTGATTAAAGTATAGCTGGCATGCATAAATGTAACCATATGATGATTTTCAGCCCAAACATGAATGTTATATTCACATTACTCTAATGTTTTATAGTAGGAAAAAAGCATGTGTCAGTTGATAATGTTGTGTAGTTAAGAAACAAAGTAAAACGAATACCTTAAACAATCTTCTACATCACAGAGCTAGGGTTTTGGAAGTAAGTAAGTTCATCAAATAGTACATAGTTTACTAAACATCAGATATTTGTTCCAAATAAAAATAAACTTTCATAGCAAGGTCCTTAATTCACACATACTTACAGAATACAACCGATTCACAATGAAGAGACATGAAACAATATGTGTACATTTGAAAATATGAAAATTGATAGTTGAAACTGAATGATTTTACAACAGGCCTCCATTACCTAAGAAATGCATGGCATACAGTCAGTCCAGTTTGTCAGCCTTTTTGTTTCTGTTCTCCATTATATGGGGATGTAGTTCAGTGGAATCAGTTGGCGCAAAGCCTATAGACTGTGAGTCATTGCGTTCAACTACATATTCAGCATTGAAGTCATTAAGTAGTTTTTTCTACATGATGATTTCATTGTAATGGAGTAGTAGTCAGTAGTTATAAGACACATCAATGAAGCAACAATAAAATATTTAAGATGTTTTCATATCAGAAACACAAATGTAATGCATTTTTAATGAACTGAAAAAAATCAAGGAAAAAAGTAGTATTGTTTACAAAACGTACAAACGTAGAGTAACAATAAATGAATATAGAGAACCTATACCTGAGTTGAAGATATACTTGTACTTGTTGTATCGAATCCAGCACCACTATTGCAGCTGACTACTGAAGATCCAGCACGTTGATGTTCCTAAACCAGATGAGTGAAATGAATATCATAGGTATATGGTGATTGGTATTCAAGTAAAAGGAATATTAAATAAGGTATAATAAAATAAAACGTCATAAAAAATGTCTGACCATTTTGTAATTAGAAATTCGTAAGAGTTGGAAGTAAATAATTGGGGAGTAATTACTCTATTTACCCGATTGTTCGCAAAACATTGGTGATAGGTGCTGATATTCTCTTCTTTATCACTAATGAAGATACATGTGTATGTATTCAGTTCTGAAGACCGTTTTTTATTCCGAATATTGTAATTTGTGACATCTAGTTCCAACAATATTTTTTTTCTGTTTTGAAAATGTTTAGCTCTATGGGGAAACCAAACTCGTCCTCATCCTATTAATAAATGAAATAGAAGTGTGAGTTAAAAAATAACATCATATACACTAATAAGAAACAGTAGTTCAAGAAAATTACCTGTATCAAGGAATCTCTCAACTGAGTAGCGATTTTATTTATGAACTTCATGATGTGCTTGTCCAAGAGAACAACAGACAGCGAGTCTATTTCATCTCTCACCAGTAGTTGAACTATAAACCTGTTGAATTTATAGTTGTTATAATTCATGAGGTCATATTAGTGAAATAAAATTCGTATAGTAAACCTAGCCCCAAGTACTATTTATTAATTAAGGAACACATTAAATGAATACCTTGGAGTAGTGCATCGTGGTTGTTTTTTACAATTCTGGCACAAGATTTTTCCATCCTCAGATTGAACATTTTTGATGCAATAGTTGCATGATTAAAAATACCAGTTATACGTGCTTTGATGTTTAACTATTGTAGCAGAAATCAAACAACTTGTTAGCTATGTTACAAATGTTAATATGAATATATATTCATGAAATTAGGTCTTAAATGAAATAGTTTTATAGACATCACATAGAAATAAATAAAACACAAAGATGACCTTACCTCCAGTAGTTTTTTTACAGCAGCAATAGTTTTTTTTATTCCAATAAGGAAATGTTGTAACTAAAGTGTTTGAATTTGTTGATGGAGGACTAAGAAAATTTGAATGATGGATTGCCCCAGATCTGTTAAAGGAAAAAAAATGCAGCATTAAAGATAACATTTTAAGCACTTGTCAATCATGCTGTTGGTATTTGTAGATACGATTGCCGGAGAAATAATAAATTCCTAAATTTACCTGCTTCTGAAGTTCTAGACTGCTGGGAAGCCCATGTCTAGTAGTATTTTTGAAGCATTTATTGAAGTGGTAATAATAACAGATGTTATAACATGTTCAAGATCAACAGTTCATATATAGAATTGTATGGTTTAAAAAAATGGTTAATATGTGGAATATTGTCTAGAGCTGAATTATTATTGATAAATAGTTCTTTAATTTTCAGTTAGGCATTATTGATGTTAGGAATTTCTATTTTTCAGTAAGGAATAATAGAATATTGGAACACATTACTTGGTGAAACATTGAACACTTATGTTTCCATTAACAAAATGCAATTGTTCAGAAAAAATAGAAGCTGGATATCTTTAGTTTGCTTATATTATATGTTTACTAGTATATATTAAAAATTAAAGTACGGTTAATCCTATAAGCTTGATCATGCTTGAACTCATAAGCCTATTTTGAAGTGACCTATTGAACATTATAATTTGCAGTGTGGATGATTTCATAATCTATAGTTAGATTTCTTACAGCTTAGTCAATTTTCCATGACCATTTGCAAGATCATTATTTTAGATGAGTCGTTAGTGTTTTCCAAGTACTCAGCCATTATGTTGGCAAAATTCCCCCACAAGCTACAGTTTAGTTGCAATCCTCTGTAATAAATCATAAAGTTTGTGTTGGTAATAGCAATATCATATGGTAATTATTGTGAGAATTCAATGATGCGTACATGTCTTCCTCTAAAACAATTTTAATCTTTTGGTTGGAAGTACCGATAGACTTTATAGGATATGATTGTCGCATATGTCCAATAATCTCTATAATAGATAAAACTACTGTCAAACTAATATTTTTTGCAAGAAGGGTATCCCCTAGATCAGTGTGTGAATAACATAGAAATTGAGCAAACTAAACAGTATACCATGTAATTTCTATATTTCTGGACTATATTTTTTGAAAACATGTTGCAAATATGCATTTGAAATTTGTGGTTATTACGACATATAGAGTTGTAATGAAATTTACCTATTAAATGTTGTTCTGGAACGACCTTGTTAATAATCTCAGCAAAAGAAGTGAACTCAAAGCTGAATAGTGGAAGTTGGGCATCGGTAGGTCAAACATATGTTGTTGTTGGAAAAAAAATCAACAAGCATGTCTTGTCCCCAAGTAGCTCCCTTGATTAGGAGCAATTTGGATGTTTTGTATAACATAGAACATGCCTTCTTGCAGTAGTGGTTTGTACTTGCAGATTAGCTGGCAGTTACTAATTGTGCACTGAATTTTGTTCTCCTGTACAATTTATTTACAAAGAAAACCGTTAAAAATCACACGACACATATCAGTTATTGGAAATAATGTCCGGCAATAGAAGTAAAAAGTATTAGCAGTATGAAAACAGTACAAAAAATCTAATTTATGGAGAGGATAAACTCACTTGAAATCACAGAAAATAAGATCGATATAAGCAACTTCGGAGTTGGATGATGAATTACACAACAGATTCAATACACGGACATTTATCTTTAATGTTTCATCATCATCAATAGTAATATCATTCAAAAGACACATTCTTCATGACATTTCTTGGTTTATATATGATTTAAATTAGTATACAGACATTACATAGTAAGGAGTAATATAAGTAATCAGATTATATGTATATGTAATTGATATCAGAATACAAATGAATATATATTTAATGAATAGATACCTAATAAAGGTTATCGAATATTTCTTTATAAACAATTTTTTGTGTATAGTTAGATGTTTGATTATCTCTATCATCAAGAACAATTTTCAAACCCCTTGGAGACGTAACTCTAGATACGGAAACATAAAGTTGTCTATGACAGAACACATGCTTGCGTATATATAAACAAACTGAGGACATAGATTGACCTTGACTCTTATTAATATTCAGTTCATAAGAAACAGTCGAAGGATATTGTCTTCTTTGTAGTTTGAAAGGCCATTTGTTATCATTGTGGGTCATATTAATTATAGTGATGAATGCCAGATACCCGGAATGACTACCGGTTAAAATTTCAGCTCTGATTATAGGGTAACCCAAGTGTGTAATAATAAGATGAGTACCATTGCATAACCCCACTAATTGATCTACATTTCTAAGAAAAATAATTGGTACGCCGACCTTCAATGTATTTTTTTGTGCAGGAAGTCCAGAGACCTTGATACCATTTAAAACGTCTATTGTATATATGTTCTCTAGACGATCAGTATCAAAACTGGAATTGCATACAGAATCAGAACTGAAGTAATCCTTCCCTCCTGATGAAGTTAGATTTAGCATGTACTCATTGACTTCCTGAACAAAGTCACAGGTTGGTGCTAATATTGCACGATCTTGTAGATATGAAACTGATCCATAGTTAATGTTGAAATCTGGGTATGAAAAATCAACAGCTGCTTCCAGAGGTGTTTTATTTGTTCTCAGGAGGAATGTTGATGGGATTTGAATACAACCATCCTCATTTTTGAGCTCAGCAACGCGTCCCTCACCAATATCCAAAATCCACTTATAAAATTTTTGCACCTCATCGGAACACTCATTTGAATATGTAGATTGAAATCTCATGTTTTTGGTCAATGTTAAAACCTGACAATGTTTCCATAGATATGATGAACTTATTCTTGCAAATCAAATTTCATTTCTATCACCAGTAGGGATTACTGGAAGAATTTTTCTGAAATATCCACCAAGGACAACCGTTAGACCGCCAAATGTTAAATTAGATAAATATTCATTCTTCACTGAAACTGTATCTCTTAATGTATGATCAAGTGCTTCGAAATAGTTTTTATGAAGCCTTGGAGCCTCATCCCAGATAATCAATTATGTTGACTATAGTAGTTCTTCAACAACACTCCCTAGCTGAATATTGCAAACTAAGTGAGCATTTGTAGATATGGGAATATGAAATTTAGAATGGGCTATCCTCCCGTCAGGAAGGAGTAAATATGCTATTCCACTGGAAGAAAATGCAAGTACAATTTTACATTATGACCTTAGTAAACATAATAATACTCTCCAAATAAAATTCTTACCCATCCCCCCAAATCCATGCACGAAAAAAATCCCCCATCATTAGAACATAACGCAGACATAATTCTCCCAATAACATGTTTTTATTCAATGGTAATCATATTCTGCAATGATGAATACTCAGTATAAAGTTCTTCCCTATTGTAATTGAGCTCTTCTGCAATTAATCGATACCATTGAGAAGCTACTGAATAATCAGAAATTGGAATTGGAGGATAACAATGCTGAGATTTACCTTTTCTGCGCAGAATGTTGTCTATTTCAATCAAACCTAACATTTGTTTTTTATGATCTGTCATTGTTAGATCTACATGATAGGGAAATAGTATTAGATACCAATTTAATATCATATATATGTATTGAAAAAGATGTTAATTTGATTGTACCTTGTATTTGAAGGAGTTGTTGTTGAGAATAAACAATATCTTCGCTTAGAATCTTCCATGTTTCAAGACAAACAACATCAGGTCGGGAAATGGTATTTGAGAACAACATTCTGGCAAAGATTCTATGCAAGGAGTTTCCCATTACCCATTGGGAGACATCTATTATTGCTTGAATGAACTCATTATCATCAGCTAACAATCCCATTGCTGAACAGGTTTGTCTGAATGTACTATGAGTAATGTTGTTCACTGTTCTAATAGAATCGTATGAAGTCACACCTCTGACCTTTGTTAGTAGAATCTGAAAGTAATATAGTTCTCCAGAAGACGGTGGCATATAGTACAGTCTGCCAATACTGAATCCCTGTTTTCATGGGTATCATTTTTTTCATTATACAGGTAGACAAATCTTGTTGGGAATTCTTCATATGTTAGAGTTCTGCCCTCTTGGAACAACAAATTTGCTTCAAACCAAGAGGTGAACATGGTATTAGAAATGGTGCTACTATTTATGATGTCTTCAATATTGTCACAGGCTACACACGACATGTTGTTCTCTCTATGTAAATGAAACTGCAGTCTATCAATAGGGGGATATCTGAAATGGATATCGTATGAAATGATCCTCCAGGAAGCTTCACAAGGTGAGATGTACCGGTAGTCGAATTACATTATGATCTCATCAATGCTGTTATGAAGTGTGTGAGGTGTTTTTTAGCATCTCTTGCAGCATAAAAGGTAGAGAAGGTTGGATTGTAGAAATAGGGTGGGGTAAAAGTGAAATCTACCAACCTTAGATATAGATTCCTCTAATGATGCATATGAGGATATCATCCTTCCATGGCTTCAAATAGGGTAGATGGGGACTCTATGACATTAAACAGCTTTCAGGTAGTGCTATCTGAGCCCACTTCCATCTACATGGGGTGGGTGGGGCCGATATGGTTGTCCCACCTTAGTATCATGAGGAATCTTGATTCTTCATAAGATTAAATGATATCCCCATAATGGGATAGGATGTAACATCAATGGAGAGAATTTATGATCATTTTTTAATTCCTTATCTATGAGGACTAGCTTCCTAGATCTGGATCCATTTTGATGCTCACATACCACTCTTATGGGAGTATCATCTATGAGATGTATAATATTTTTATTCTTTTAGATATGCTACCATGAAGGAATATTTTACTTAAGTAGCTCCTCATTGAGTTTTTTATAGTTATTATCTTATTATCATATTTTTACAACTATTCCTCTATTAAAAGATCCTCAACACATCTGGTTTGTGATTGGGATGTAGCCACTACATTCCATTTTCATACAACGTTACACAATAGAGGATGAAATTCGATATTTAGAGGTGCTAGATTTTGGATCCACCTTTGGTTTTCGGTGTGCGCTGGATGATTTGGTGCATCCAAATCAGCATCTTTTCTGAGAATATTTTCCTTGTTGCAGTCCTCTATGATTTAATCTTGATCCACAATGTCTATCATATTGAAAATAATGACATTCATAGAGGCATATCAAGAAATTATTGTCATCTCGTTAATCTCGACGCAAATAGATGATTCTATAATACCTTAATCAGAGTCATTCAAAAAACGGTTCGCCACTTTTGGCTTTATTGGATTGTGACCCAAGTGGGGTTTGATCATCTTATACATTCATTAATCTTATCCTGACTAATGAGTAATGACCTTGAGGGGGCTTTGGTCCTGATTACCTATCATGTCCCAAATAGAATAGGTTCATCTTAGGACCTGAGGAACATATGGGATTTCAACCATTGATACTTTCCTCCCAACTAGGAAATGTATTATTCTCTCTATGATGATTATGATGATAACAATTCCCCCATCATTGTGAACATTGGTTGTTTTCTTCGATAATTGGAATTGATTATTACTTTTTATGAGGATCCAATGATTCTAGTCGGGGATTTAATGACTCCCTGGATGGAAATTAAGGTATAAATTCCCCATTTCTATTGAGATGAATTTTATATGGAATCATTATTGATTTCCCCCAGACCCTCTTAGGGGATGATGAATCTGGTGATAGTGATTGAGATATAAATACCACATCCTAGAAGGTTGGTGTTTCTTTATAACTACTAATGATAAATCTTGAATCCTCCCAAGAATTCACTATCGGAGAGGTGGAGGCAGTGGTACATATTCCCCTGGCCCAGTAAGTTGGGTCCGCTTCTGGATGACTTTTTTGGATGCTTCTACTACAACGTTTTTTATGTGGCATAGTTGTGCTCATATAGGATTGGGGTGCAATGGAGTCCTATGACATTATTTTTATTCCACAAGATGCCATCAAGTTGATATAGACCATGTAATTAACTTCTAAAATTCATTCCCATTCCTTTTATGGGCCATGTTCAAAGACAGAACGACTATAATACCCCTTTATTCATGATGTTTGGGCATAATTGATGAGGGGGAATTATTTAGTAGTGACCCATCAACTCACACGTTACTTGGTCCTCTAATTTAAATGTAATATATGACATTACCATAGATCATATCTAAAGGGTTCTATACTTATAGGGACATAGTGTAGTGTAATGATCCATATTTCACTCATATTTTAAAAAACACTCCTTGAAATGCAATAAAAATCAGTTGGCATAGGTTTTTTGTGACATTGAGACAAACATTGCAAAGGGTTTTTCATGATCTTCCACTCTTTGTGTCATGAACCATCCCCCAGGACCCGTTATATGACTACCCCATGTCTTCCTTCCATAGGCATGGGGCTGGTGACTAGAACTTGAAAGGGGTATCCCTATGACAACAAGGAATTGACTTTAAACCGGTACAAACACACAGACTGGAATGAAAGAAGATGAAACTATGTAGCGATCTGATGTAGTAAAAGAGTGTTGAATGGAAAAAGGGCCGGAATACAAGCCCAACTAGAAAAGTAAAAGTAAAACTAAAATGTACAAATAAACGAAATGGTGAAAAGATGCTCCTGGATCGTCCACCAAGGATCCTACCTAAAGGGTTGGTACATCTCACGATCAGTAGTCCCTATGTCATGTCATGCCAAATGGTACACCTTTGAGAATATTCTATTCCTGTCTCCCTCATACTCGATAAATGTTATACCTCATCTATAGAAGATACAACAAGGTGCAGGCGAAGCCCTTGCAAGGGTGAGTATAACGACACTCAGTAGGAACCTCATGCCCCCGTATGTCTCCTAAAGATCCACAAAGGAAAAACCACAAAATAAAGACATCAATTCTACATATGTATATGCCCATACATATACCTATGTTATCAATATATACTGGTCTCATACATGAGGGGAAATATCAAAAAGGTAACACCATGAAGGTAAAAGTACCACACAGGTAACACCACGAAGTTAACACAACGAAGGTAGAAGTAACACATAGGTAAAACCACGAAGATGTCACCATAATGGAAAAAGTACCGCACATGTATCACCATTAAGGTAAAACTAACACAAATGTATCAGGACAAAGATATCACTGCGAAGGTAAAAGTATCACACAGGTAAAAGACATAGTTCAAACAGAGTCTCAACTCAAACCAGGTTTTCAGTGAAGTATAGAACTACAAATGATTAGCCGTGAAGCGAGATCATCCTATTCTGTCAAGATGCAATGCATCTAACCATATAGAGTCTGAACCACATCGGATCGATAGGTACTAACCCCTACAATAATCCCCACATGATCTGACCTGCCCAGAATTGATAGGTAACTAAACCTGGCTGACCCAAACATGATCGGTATGTGCTGACCCACACAGGATAGCTGAGTGCTGACCCCCACAGGACACGAATCAAAAAGGATCGGAATGTGATTACTCACATAGGATCGTTGAGTGCGGACCTCCTTATGATCGGTCTTCAACCTCCACCTCACTTCCACACACTGGATTCCTCGCACTCGATGCTCTCATGTTCCATAGAATATGCCCTCGAGATATCATTAAGACCATGACTTCCACTAAATTACACAATGAAGTAACCCTAAGGACCACCATGTCGTAAGGGTTCTTACGCAATAGATGTGGAATCAATCGGACGCTCGGTCTATGAGTTATAAGTGTTTTAGCTCTGAGGCCCCGATTAGATTCGGGTTTGATCTAACCCAGTTGTGATCCAACTATTTCCAAAACTCATGTGGATTATAAAAAGGTACCATCTTGATCCAAGGATCCCAATGCCATAGACGGTTCATCAAATGGACATCTGGTTCTCAATATTTGACCCTTTAAGTGTTTATGAGCCCGATTGGGCCCAGGTCCAGTTCGAACCAGTCGGACCGACCCAACCCGCAAGGGGGAAACCTGAAAAAGGGCTACCCACAAAAGGAAGCCCAACCTTTAATGGGGGGAATCCTGGCTCGTCCTGTATGGGGTGGATAACAAAAAATGGAAGCCCACAAATGAGAGGGCCGGCCATGTGAGGCGCGACCCACAATGGGCGGCCAGACCGCTTAGGGTGCAGCCCGTGAGGGGGTGGCCCGACCTCATAGGATGTGGCCCACAAGACAGAAGCTTGGCTAATGTTTTCCAAAGCTGTCAAGGTGGGAGGTTTCCCCTCGGCATTCTAAACGGCCCAGAGGACATTTGGTTTCGTGAAATGGCAGCAACACGTGGGCGCCGCCCGGTCGCCGCGAAAACAGCCAGAGGTGAAAAACGGCGCGCCACACCTCCTTCGTAGCCTGCTGCTCTGATTATCACCGCAGCATCATACCACAACCTCCTCCTCCAGCGTGAATTGGTGTGTTGCGTCCTTCATAGTCGGTTTTGTTGTCGCACTGGTGGTCTTCCATGGAGGAAAGAAGGGTTGCAAAGTTGAAGAGGGTTTGGGCCTGGTTTTTTAGTCCCGCATCCTCTGCGTTAGCTCATGATCAAAGTGAGGATAAAAAGTGTTTAACAATTTCTTATATTAAACAACTATCAAAACCCCACAAAGATAACATAACAACCTATCTCAAAAAAGAATGTATCGCGGATCAACCCATTGGTCAGTTGAATGGCATTCTTCGTATAATTAAAGAATGGGGAAGATGGAATTATTTAAAGTGTGTAAATGAATAAACCCACTACAATGATACCCCATAAAAACATCCTGCAAAAACGAATGAATCGCGGATCAACCTGTTAGTCAGTTGATCTACGTTCTTCGTATAATTAAAGAACGGGGATGTTAGAATCATTTAATGTGCATAAAAAATAATACCCCTATCTCGTAAACCCGTTAGAGAACATCCACACATGAAGGTGGGTCGGTGATCTTCGTTCCCACTATAGGATTCCAATGACACTGCTTGTACATTGTCCTTTGGTTAGGGGTTTCGGTGTTGCTTTTCACCGCTCATCGGAATCGGCTCTATCGTCCAAGGGCTTGGCATCCTGGTACACCTTCAGCACTTTGTTTCTTGGTGAAGATGTGTCAATACCCCTCCCCAAGCTCCCTATGTATAGGAGAGGAGGAGGGTATGTAATGACATGGGTAATTAATGGGGGTTCGTAAATTATAAACCTTTCTAATTCCCCAATGAAGTTTTTACTTTTGATTGGAAGTTCAATCCACTTATTGTCTTGACACATCGTTGGCCCCACAATCCGCTTGTTCGTTGAAGGATTTGAAGGAAAAATAAAATAATTTAATTATTTCATTTCATTTCGTTTAAAAAAGACACAAAACATAAATTTTTCTCCAAACCTACTGTGGTCAATGTAAATTATCCCTTAAGGGAATCCCGACACTGCAGATTCAATGGTGCCGTCTGATTTTTAATTCGACCATTGCTTCAAATGTTATAAAATGTCACTCGCACATTTATTTATTTATTTATTTTTTTAAATGATGTTTAAAAAATTAATAATGATCACCCCCGACCTACGCCAGTCATGGTTTGGCTTTGACTATAGAGAACATGCCCCATCGAACTCAACAGTACTCTCTGATTATCAATTCAAGATACCATTTAGAAGTTATTTATTTTATAATAAAATATTTTTCATTTAATTATTTTCTTTACGGCCAAAATATAAATTTCACTGGTGGCCTGCACCGACCAATGTTATTATCTTACTAATAAACTTATACCTTCATGAGTTTAGTGGTTGTCTTAGATTTTTAATCCAAGTCACCGTTTGCGAGTTATATGCATTTGAAAAATAAATTAAAATAATTTAATTATTTTATTTACAATTATGCCATTTTCATGTTTTCTAATAAGAAGCTTGCACCAACTAATTTTATGTCATACCTCGGGTAACCCCACCATCCTAAATGCAACAGCACCCTTAGGTTTCTAATCTGGTCTACCATTTAATAGTTATTATTTCTTTTTTTAGGTAAACTGCTTATGTGCACAAAATAAATCTTAACAAAACATCGACAGATCATTAAAGGAACTTCGAGCCTTGGAATCATGCGTTGTCAGATTTTGTGGCCTAAAAATAATTCCTTATAAAAAATAAATTATACAGAAAGTCCAGGATATTACATTCTCCCCATCTTAGGGTTATAGTTCCCTAAAATCCAAAACAAAGGAAATTCAAATAAATGAGGGTATTGAGCAAGAATATGATCCTCCCTCTCCCATGTGTTCTCATGATGTTTCCCATGCTGCCACTAAACTCCCACCAGAGGGATCAACCATCCACAGAGGACTCACTCGTGTCGAATATTTATCTCCACCGGGAACTCCATAAAAGTCACCCATCATCAAAATTCATCTCACTGTGGTCGATGACGTGTGATGGATCAAGCACACATCTCCTCACCTATGACACGTGGAAAATATTATGCACCCAGTGCATCTTTGGGGAAAAATATAGAAGATACGCCACCTCATCCAATCAGCTGAGAATCTAGAAATGTTCGATGAACCAATAAGATAGCTTTCCACATCAGCCAATCTTCCACAATCCTCATCAGGGTGAGACCTGTATGAGGACATGGTATCCATCCTCGGACCCAAAGGTCTTCATCCCCTGTCATAATTAGACGTATTCCGGCTCTGTGAAGACTTCAGTTATTGACAAGAGGGGAATTGTGATACAAACTATGTCATTGCTTCCTTTACCCATGGCCACCAGTACTGATGCTAGAGGTCCTAGTACATCTTCGCCACTCTATGATGTACCGTTAAAGGGGATATATGTATCTCCGTCAACACCTACTCCCAAAACATCACTGGAACCATGGTGGGTCCTATGAAGAGGAAGAAGTGATCCCCAC
Source organism: Viscum album (assembly GCA_963277665.1). NCBI lineage: Eukaryota > Viridiplantae > Streptophyta > Magnoliopsida > Santalales > Viscaceae > Viscum > Viscum album. The sequence continues at coordinate 1,211,883,084 of OY728150.1, read as the reverse complement.
CTTTAGAAATATCTTTTAGGAGATCGTCCTAAGGATAGCTGAGCATGTCGGGCTTCGCAGTAAAAGTACCTAGCTGTGAATTTTGAATTTGCTAAATAAATAGGGGAGTGACAATCATATATTGGATGTAATCTTCTCCATCCTTATCCATGAAGTATATCCTCAATGTGACTAGATACTCTGATACCTCACTTAGCAGTTGTAGACCAGACCTCCGGCTGAGTGTGTCTACTACCACGTTCCCCTTCCATGGAGTATAGACTATCTCAAAGTAATAGTCTTGGAGGAACACTAGCCATCATTGTTGTCTTGGGTTCATGTTCTCATGTGATAAGATACAACTGAGACTCCCGTGATCAGAGTAAACAGTAATCCATTCACCAATAAGGTAGTTCAACCATAACTTCATTGCAAAGACCACTGTTGCTAACTCCAGGACATGGGTAGTGTAGTTTTTCTTTTCAGTCTAAGTCTCAGATCCTAAATTCTCTACTGACACTTCTCCATCCACAGGATAGTATCCCACTTTTTCATCAAAGTTGACAAGGGTGCCTCTACCCTGGAGAATTCTAGTACAATTATCTGATTGTACCTAGCCAATGCAGAAGTCCATCTCCCTTCAGGGAGGTAATCATGGAAACATCTTTTGAAAAGATTTCCCAATGATCATCCACTCTTGTTTGGAACTAAAAACACAAAACTCTTACTTCCACGAGGGTAAGGATGGCTGACTGAAGAGTGATCGGTTTCACACTCCTATGCACAAGTTTAACCTGTGCTGTCTGGGTTTTCTTTTTCCCCGACCTTGGAAATCCTAATTCCAATGTTGTAGATAAACAACAAACTTTTTTTCCTAATACTATCAATCTGATTATGATATGATGTTGTCCAGTCCATACCCAAACTAGCGTCATAAGTTCTCGACATTTCCACCAAGAGGTTCCAACTGAAACTCTCGCCTCAAGGGTCAGATCACACTATCGGCATAAGTTTGATTATTGAGTCTCCTCGCAAAGGTATCTCCAGACGTAAGGGTCTTGACAGTTGATTAACTGGACACCCTTGTACATGAAAGAGGTTAGTGGAATGGTCGATTGATTAGAAACTATTTATATTAGTATGGTAGCTAGTATTATCCATAGACCATACCTCGAATCATTCACAGAGACCATGGGTCATATTACTTGACCACATAAAGCGACACACTTCCCATATCCTACAGCTCCCTGAACCTAGTGGGAACCACATTAGGGTGGTGGTTGTAACTTGTCAATATGTATACCACCTCATGCTACTCTCTTATCTCAACTTCCATGTCTGCTGCCCTGTAGATATATCTGTCCCTATAACTTCATCTTTCTGAAACATTTTACACATCCATGTCTCGGAGACTAGCATTAGTTTCCTGATTTCCCATGGTTAACATTCAATGGATGCATTTACTAAACCAAATAATATTCAACCAAAAAGGTTATATCTAGCACCCTAACATAAGTAGGAATAAATAGACGAATAGTGTTGGCATGGATGTCCCTAAACACACCTCTCTCGGAGGTCCAAGCCCTGAAGCACTAACCATATAGTTTTTATCTATTTCCTGGGATGGTCGTTACGCCTCAATGAATACTCAACTACCAACATGTTGTCTTGCCATAGTTATAGAAGCTCTTGGGAACAGTCACCCGTTAGAATTTTATGGCAAGAGACCCCCTTCTCCGATGAATGTTCTCATGATTGTCTTCATAAAAGATTCATCTTCACATGATCAGGGCAATGTAATCACTGTCATCATCCAACTAATCCACATAGATGTCTCTCTACCTAGACCACCATCTTATTGAATGGTGCCCTGTCTAGATGGAAACTCAGCCACCTCATTTAGCCAGTCCAAATCTGCCTGTGTGTGAGGCTTGCCTCAGAACCTGAGGGGTATCTGATGCTGAACCACATGTAAAGAACTAAGCCTACCTGTGTCCTCTACCCATACCTCTAGTTGTAACTACTGACCAGCGGGTAGTGATATAGCCTGCACACTACCCTAAGGTACCATCTCGGGAAACATTCCATGTAGAAAAGCTTCTTCACCCTATGTACCATCCTCATGGACACACACTAGAAAGAACTAGCAGCTAAGATCACCATATGCTCTACTGGTGTCTCAACTGGGTGGAAAACTCTATCCACATCGTCCAGACAGTCCTCAAATGCCTAGGAATTTGTCGTGCCTCAAAACCTCAGAGGCATCTTCCGACAGAACTCAAAAAAGAAATTAGTTGGCATGCACCATCCACTGGTGCGGCTAGTGGTATCTGCTGCCCAATAGTTGCTGGTGCTGATGGTACACTACCCAAAGGTTCCAACACAATACGAGGGCCCTGCACTGGAGCATCGTCGATTGGTGCGCCATCATTGTATACTTTCTTGCAATCCTGGATGGTTGTCTGAATGGAGGAATCCGAATAATTAATAGGTTCTCCATGTTCATTAAGTTATATCTGTTGAGTTGACCCAAAGAAATCACATGAAAACTCTTAAAACCCACACTCAATTTTTGGTTCCATGTACTAAGTCGGAAAACAGAATTAAGTGTTCTGGTGTATGGATACGTCGGCCACCACACCAACAGTGGACTCCCTGAACTAAAAACCACACCCATAACACATAAAACTATTGCTACATTTAAAAATCAGAGTCATAGTTCTTCGGTAGAACCGACTCCTATGATACCACTTTATCACGACACGTCCCCTGAGGCCCGTGCCGTGACTACCCCATTCCCACCATCTATTGGCCAGGGGCTGTCGACTGGCATCTGGAAGTAATATCCCTGTGATGGGAAGGTATTGGATTTAAACCTATAAAAACACACGGACTGGAACAAAACAAGATGAAACCATGAAGTGAATTGCTGTAGTAAAAGAGTGCTGAAAGTAAAATGGGCCAGTATACAATCCCAAATAGAAATTTATAAGTAAAAATGAAAAGTAAAAAATAACTAAAAGGTGAAAATAATCTCATTGATCATCCACCATGGATCCTACCTAAAGGGCGGGTAGATCTCATGATCATTAGTCCTTGCGTCACGTCACAAAAATGATGCACCTCCGAACACCGTCCAGTCCTCGCTTCCTCGTCCCCCATCAATGTTGTACGTCGTCTGAACAAGACACAACAAGGTGTGATCGAAGCCCTTGTAGGGGTGAGTATAAATATACTCAGTAGGGACCTCGAGACCCTGTAGGTCTCTTAAAGATCCAGAAAGGAAAACCCAAAAGAAAGACATAAACTCTACTTAGGTATATGCCCATACATATACCTAATTTATCAAGATATACTCGTTTGATATCTGATGAAAAAATATCACAAAGGTAATACCATGAAGGTAAAATTACCATAAAGGTAACACGACAAAGATAACACAACGAAGGTAAAAATACCAAACATGTAACACCATGAACATATCACCATGATGGAAAAAGTACCACACAGGTATCACCGCAATGTTATCACCATGAAGATAAAATTACCACACAGGTATCACCATGAAGATATCAAAACAAAGGTAAAAGTACCACGCAGGTAAAATAATTAGTTCAAACAGAGTGTCAACTCAAATCAGGTTTTTAGTGAAGTATATATGTACAGATGATTAGTCACAAAGCTAGATTATCTTATTCTATCATGAGGCACCGCTTCTGACCATACTGAGTCTGACCCACATAGGGTCGATAGGTAATAACCCCTGCAATGATCCACAGAGGATAAGACTCACCCATAGTCGATAGGGTACTAACCCCCGGTGACCCACTTAAGATCTGACCCACACAGGATCGGTATGCACTATGATTTTACCCACACAAGATATGACCCACATAGTATCAACATGTGATGACCCACACATGATCACTGAACACTAAACCACATATGATCTTCCCCACACAAAATCTGTATACACTGACCCACACAGGATCGCTGAGCGTTGACCTCCGTAGGAACTATCTCCAACCTCCACCTCACTACCAGCCACTGGATTCCATGCACACGATGCACTCGAGTTCTTTAGAATCGGACCTCTAGATATTGGTTGTAACTAGTCCACCAAAAATCTCAACAAAGTAGTTACTCAAAGGAACTCCATGTCATAAGGGTCCCAACGCGATAGACGGTGTGTCAATAAGGCACCCGGTTTGTGAGTTATAAGAATTTTTGCTCCGAGGGCACATATGGATTCAGGTTCGGTCCAACATGGCCATACTCAAACTATTTGAAAAAAAAGTAGAGTATACCAAATGGATAATCTTGATCTAAGGATCCCAATGCCGTAGATGGTTCATCAAATGGATGTCTGTTTCAAAATATATGAGCCTTTAATTGTTTCTCGACACAGCTCGACTCGGTCTGGCATATGCCATGGCGGGATTGGCCCACTCAGCTGAGGTCCAACCCAGCCGAAATATGGGTGGCCTGACCCACAAGGGGGGTGGCCCGCAAAGGGAGGTGGAGCCCGTTTAGGGCGGCACACAAAAAAGGGATGCCTAGAAATGGGCAGCCTGACTGCGTGAGGTGCGGCTCGCAAAAGGTGGCTTGACCGCATAGGGCACATCCTGCGAGGGGGCGGCCCGACCACGTAGGGTGAAAACCACCAGACAACTACCCGACGGTTGTCCAATCGAGTAGGAAAGAGGGGTGTTTTTACACAGTATCCCAAATGGCCCAGAGTCCGTTCAATTTTGTGAAACATCTATTCCACGTGGGCACCCACCTGGACGCTGTAGAACCTGTCGGAGGCATGAGTTCAGTGTACTCAATCTTGGAATCAGTCACGACCTCCTGCTCATGGGCAGCGCATGATAGTGTGACATCCTTCCCTTCCATGTTTGGCCAATGATCGGATCACCTTCTCTAACATCAATGGCTAATGAGCCGCATCCCCTTTCACATCGACGTTGCACAACGGCGCACCAAACTTCCTTGACAACCGGCTGGTGTTAATAGGTCTGATGACCACCGCGGCTTCATGCCACGTCCTCCTATTATAGCATTCATTGGTGTGTCACCTCCTTCGTAGCTTGTTTGTGTTTCCACACCGGCAGTCTTCCACAAAGGGCACAAGGGTAGAAAAGTTGAAGAGGGTTTAGGTAGGGTTTGTTATGCCCACACCCTCCACATTTTCTCGTGATCATCGCGAGGATAAAAATGGTTTCAAAAATTATTATATTAAATAAAAATCAGAACCCCAAAAAGATACCTCCTAATAATGTCCTACAAAAACAGATGAATCTCGGATCAACCTGTTAGTCGTTTGATCAACGTTCTTCTAATAATTAAAGAATGAGGAAGAAGAAATCATTTAATGTGTAAAAGAATAAACCCCCTGTAATGAAAACCTGTAACAACCTCCCGCAAAAATGAATGAATCGCAGATCAACATGTTACATGGTTAATCTGTGTTCTTTGTATAATTCATGAATAGGGAAGAGAGAATCATTTAATGTGTGTAAACAAATAAACCCCCTAACTCGTAAATCAATTGGAGAACGCCCGTTCTTGAAGGTGATCCGATGATCTCCGTTCCCACCACAAGCTTCCAATGACGCTGCTTTCACACCAACATTCAGTTTTGGCTTTTAGTGTCTCCTGTCATTGCTCACTAAACTGGCTCCGTCCTCCAAGGGTTTGGCATTCCAACACTCCTTCAGCACTTCGTTTCTTAGTGAAGCTGTGCCGATACCTCTCTCCAAGATCTATATCTTTAGGATTGGTGAGGGTATTTAATGAAATGCGGAATTAATGGGGGCTCATAAATTAGGAACCTTCAAAATTTCCCAATAAAGTCATTACTTATGATCGACAAGTCAAGCCATTTATTGGCTTGAAACATCACTGGCCCCACACTCTGCTTGTCCGTTGGAGGATATTAAAGGAAAATAAAATAATAAAATTATTTTATTTTATTTTTATAAAAAATTCACATAACATAACTATTTTCCCAGACCTACTACAGTCAAAGTAAAGTCTCCCTTAAGTGAATCCTAGCACTGTGGATTCAATAGTGCCCTTAGATTTTTATCTGAGTACCAGTTCGAATGTTATGAAACAATTCCAGTGCATTTACTGGATGTACCTTAAAAAAGATCAATATATTAATAATGTTCACCCTTAACCCATGACGGTTAGTGTTAGGTCCCAGCTAAGGAAAAAACTCCACAAAAAACTTAATGGTTCTCTATAATTTTCAATCCTAGTTACCCTTTAGATGTTATGGATTTTACAATAAAATAATTGTTAATTAATTTATTTACATCCAAAAACTAACATTCATTGGTGGCCCATGCCGACCAATGTATGTTTCTACCTAATGAAAGCATACACTCACGAGTTCACCTGTGGTCTTGGATTCTTAATATATGCCACCATTCATGAGTTATAAGCATTTAAAAAATAAAATAACGTCATTTAATTATTTTATTTACGGTTATACCATTTAGGGTTTTCTCAAAGGAGGCTTGTTCCGATTAAATTTAAGTCAAACCTAGGGTAAAATTTCCTTCCTGAACACAACGGTGCCCTCAGATTTCTGATCAGGGCAACCATTTAATAGTTATTCCACTTTTTTCTAGACAACTGCATATGCATACAAAATAAATCTTAACAAGACTTCGTCAGATCATTACGGTCACTCCGGGCGTGAGAATCACGCACCTTCAGATTTCGCTATCTCTAAATAATTCCATATAATTAAAAACATATACAGAAATTCCAATACATTACACTTTGGATTGGGGATATGGAATAGTTGGTCATATTATGTTGACAATATAGTGTATTGACGATTTAATGGTGATACTCATATTCTGGATATGGGATATGTCTATTCTTTATTCTCTAATTAGTATCCCATTTATTTTGGTGTATAAAAGGAATCTAATAATTTTTTAGAACATATGGGACCTGATTGTCGGAAATAGTGATGGGTCACAACATGATGGGCATGTTTTTTCTATATAAATATCTATATATGTTAATTTTTACATCCTATTCAATATAATTGCACAACTCCATCATGTCATACCATAGAAGATAATTCTAAGGATTTATTACTAATTGAAGTGGACTACTGCTTGATGTTGATATGGAAATATATATGGTTGACCTTGAGGTTTTGAGAACATATCTATAAGAAGGAATCAGAGTTTTGAACACATATTTATGTGGAGGTGTTTGGGAAAGGGGACAATTTCCTTGTCCATGGGAGATATTTTCATGGGGAGGATGACAATGCTGAATGTTAGTAGTGGAATCACTGTGATCCATCTCCACAATATCCTGAGGAGGAATATCATGGTAAGGATCATATTTTAATTTGGTTTAAGAGTTGACATACCCTTGGGATGTTGATAATGTGTCTTGAATGACCTCAAATACAATATCATTGGAAAATATGGAATATAAGTCGTCTTCTACATCATGGTAGAGATATGATAAACCACATTTGAGAATTGTTTATGGATATGTACCTGATTTGTGAATGTGGATGAACCTTATTTATAATGATCTAGCAATTTTGGTGTATGATCTCGATGCTGGGAAGCTCTAGGAATATTTCAATGACCTTCCTCACTAACAAAATGAATATGATCCAGTCCTGAGGAATTTTCCACAATCACTACTTGAGACTCGTTCAAGACATGATATGATATAAATCCTAATTATTTGAAATATTGTTCCATTATTTCATGTTAGGGATGAGAGACTTCCTCGAGGAATGTGCCTCTCTTAACTGGTAATCCCTATTGGAATATAAAAATGATCCAAGTACTTATATTCACTCCCAATCAGAATATGATAATGAATGTATGTAATGGGAAAAGGGATATAAGCCTCCTCTTGTATTTCCTCAAAAGGATAATAGGGAAATCATTCATCTATGGATATAGGAATTTGCACATAGATTATGCAGTCAACTAGAATATTATAGGAAGATTCCTTGATAGGAATTTGTGCTTCCCCCAAGGCATGGTCGATTCTCACTTGGTGATCCCCGCCCAGACTGGGGATGTTGGACTGATCCTAGGCTTTTCGAGTATGTCGTTAGTCTCTATAATCATGAATATGATCGTTTCACAATCCATGTTCCCATCTCCCTTGGTGATCCCCTACAAGAATGGGGAAATGATCTTGATTCTAGGACTTTGGAATATACCTCCAATATTTTTTGAAAAGGCATGTGCCCCTTTTAAATTCCACGTGCTGATCTCACTTGGTGTGACCCAGTTGGAATGAGAATATAAGCTCGATCCGATACCTCTTCATTTAGTTGAATATATCATTAATACTCATAGGAGGGACCATGAATGTACACATTCTATTGGGAAACTTCTTTATCATAATGATCAGAGTTTTGAGCTTCCATGGCTATATAGATAAGAATACGCACATTTCCCTATATCTATTCCTATACCAGAATATGCTGGATGAGTTTTTCAACTATTTCTAAGATGTAATGACATTTTAACATAGCTTTTGCATGGATATAAGACTAAAAATTTAAAATCCCCACAATATACAAGAAGATATCTTAGATTGAAGTTGGTATATTATCCCACTTATATCCTCCTTGTGCCACCAGAATATTTCAATTGACTTCATTCATAGAGGTAGGGAAATGATCCTCCCCCATGTCTGTTTCATGAATATGGCCACAAAAATATTTGTAGTGAGTAGGGATATGAGCCTCCTCATTGGTTACTACTGGGATATGCCAGAATATATCATCTTCTATAGTGTGAATATGAACGTTCTCTAGGATATCAAGATCCTTCCTTGAATACCCCACATTGTGTGTTGATTGTATTTGTTGTCAACTGATTTCCATTGGGGTCAATAGTGATTAATACGATAAAAATATATAAGTTAGGTCAATATTGTGAAGTAGTTCATACTTTAATGGAAATTTTAATAAGTCCTCAAGTCTAGATATTCCAAGAAAGATGTAAATACATTGTGATTAATTTGTTCCAATGTTAAAGGATCTTGGATGAAGTCCTCAAGTCTTGATATTCTATAAAACAAGTGAATGGTTTGATGCCATTTTGTTTCAAGTTGAATGCTTTAAAAGTTTTATGGATTCAGTTGATGAAATTAAATTTCATGGATGAATAATTCTTCTTGTAAATATGATGATGGTAAAGGTGATTGATGAAATGTTAAATATCACGGAAATTTGATTTCTAATGAAAATAATTATGTGGTTTTGGAATGAAGTGTATTATGTTAGAAGTAGGATAGAGCATAAAAAATTGATCAATATGTGTTAATTTCCAAATATAAATGACATAAATTTAGTATAATAGATTTTTCTAAAGAATATTTTTTTGTTGGTGTTGATTCCCAGTGTTTTCTAAATTACTGGGGTAAACAATTTGGAAGAAGAGGCCTGCGTCATGAAATGTTGTTTTATGAGAATACAACTTCAAGAAAATGGTAAAGGAATGGGTTTCTTGAAGGGTGGTATGTTACTTGTGAATATTTGGATAATTTTGAATGGTGATAGTAATATTAGTAATTATGAGAAGAAGATCATCACAATCACGTGATGGTTTAATGATGACCTTTGCGACAACAACTAATATCAAAGGAGTATCAAAAATGGAGGAGCACTAGGTATATATTTTCTACTGATCCATAAAAATGTTTTGGAGCTAGTGGAGCATCGTGAATGTGAAATAATTTAAATATGAGGAAACCCTAACCTAATTTTAAAGAAGAAAATAACAACAAAATATAATTTCCCAAATTTCACGGAGGTAGAGGAGCTCCATGAAGCTCAATTTCTATGTGAACATGAGAATCATGAAATGAATACTATAGTCATTACTGATGTCAATGCATATATGTAAGAGATGATTCAAAATGATGAGGTATTCTTCATTTACTGAGTGAGATTCACAAATGTTGTTTTTTTTTGTAAGGTAGTTTTCTTCACGATGGTTGTGAGATTCACGAGGGAGCTTCAAGAACACCAGTTTTGAAAATATTGTTTAAGTGAAGAAATATTTTATATATAAACAATTTTTTTGCGGAGGATAAGTGATAGTTCTATAAGGTCAAATACCACATACACACAATAGGTTTTTACACTGTCATCATGATTTGGGAAGAAGTTGATCAGAGGACAATCGAAACCTGTGAAACTCACACACCTGTAGTGATTTGTGAAGAATGGTTATTTTGACCAGTTATTGTGTGTAATACCCTATCTATGTTTCACAATGTAAAACCATGTGTCTACCAGGCTGATACACAACAGAAAGAGATGATGAAACACACACACATAGTCTTCTTAGGTGAGGTAGAACCTGATGTGCATCTAAGTTCATATTTTCTCAAGGAAGGACAAAACTAAATTGATACACTCATGTGTTGGTATTATGTCTTAGATGAAGAGAATGAGACACTTTCTACACAATTTCACATTAGTATTCATCCAATAAGAATATAGTATGACTAAATTATAATTTATTATTATTTTGGAATGATTAATTGTGATGATGATGTGTTGAGGGAATCTTACTTTATTTATTAATCGCAAAGGAGTTTTGTGATTCTAGAATTGTTAAATGAAGTTGATTTAGGGATGTTGGTGTCACATTGAATAAGAAAGATAGAGAAAGAAACGTCCATACACTAATTCATATATTTATCAATCTCAGATCAATGGTATAATAGGAAGTGCCTTTCAAAATTGATATCAGTTGATCACCATTCGGGTTAGGGAGAATTGAGAACATTAGGATACTACATTAATATTATCGTGACTGATATAAGAATATTATAGTGATGTAATCAAGATTGATGTTGGGAATAGGTTAGAGGAATTTCGTTCATGCTATTTCACAAGTAATAATATGAAGAAGAATGTTGGGGAAGAAACATGAATAACTGTGACATCTGATAGGACTCAATAATAGATGACTTTCTTGGTGTTACAAACCCATATCAACAAGGAAAATACTATCTTGAGAGGCCGTATAAATATCCATCCTTGTATTTTCATACACACACTATTGTATTCTTTTCATAGCGAAACACAAGTGTTAGGTCATATCCAACTCATTGTAACCACAATCAATGTATTATTTTCTAGTGGTTGTGTGGTCAAGACTATTTCTAGACCATGCTAAGGTCTAGATACTTTTATTGAGTATTGAACCATGTAAAAATATCATGTTTCATCTTTACTACTTTCATATACATGCACAAAACATGGGAAATAGAATATGATAATCAAGATCCTAATAGGTCTAAGGAGAACATAGAAAGAAATTTGGAATTGGATTAAAATGTCCCCAACATGGATTCACCCCCCCCCCCCCCCCACTACGTGTTAGTAATATCCAAAAATGGTCTTAACATTCCTTGTTTGATGTGTATTCCTTATTTCCTAAGAACGAGCATCGTAGAAGGAAGTGTGTTGGGTTGTGCACACAACAGGTGACTGCTGGGTACTGATGGGATGGTGGAGGTGACAACGGTTTATTGGAGCCCTCCACATTTCTTATACTCTTGAACCATTATGCTTATAAACTGAAGTTGAATTTGTCAAGAAGGTGAGATAATTTTGTGACCCATGTGGGTTGAAACCATAGTTGATTTACCAGAATAACCATTGGGTGGATTCATTATCTTTTACTAGAATATTGTAAGTAGTAGCTACAATCATGTAGGAAAAAAGTAACTGGGTTACTAATTAGTGAAATATCATCAACATGGAAAAAGTGGATGAACACATGATTAACTTACCATACTGTTGTTATAGATATTCACATCATGTTTACAATTTTTTATTTCATGTATAATTGATATGGATGACACTCTCTTGATGGTTTTATTATGGGGGTTCAATTCCTTGATCAATCACTTGTAAAAATTTTAACAATCATTTATTATTCCCTAGATACACCCAATGGTTCCCACGTCTATAAATGTGAACATACCTTCTTTCCAAAGCTAAATAGTTAGTCAGGGTTTTATACCAAATGATGATTAGGAACACATCTTGGTCGAAAGGATGTTTGGTTGGGCTCGTTGAACCATTTTGGAGGAATGTTTGGCATACTCTGGAACTCTCTTATAGAATTAATACATGTTCATGAATCATATCATAATACCGATAAAGAACCAGTTACCCAAACATAATGATCATAGTACAACCCCATTTATAATCAGATTAAGGGTGTCTAATTAATGAATTCTTCTTTATGTGTTAGAGATTACTCTTTCCTTTCCTATTATTGGGTAGTTACTTATGTGATAAAGCCATATAACCATGTTATTTGGATTTTTCTAGCCTACCGGGAGGTGGTTAATATTCTATGGAGGGGATTGAGCCAACCAGAGCCAAACCACCTATCCTGGTTATTTTAGTAACCAAAACCCACAATGTTTGTTAGAACACATGCAGTATAACATCATGTAGTGAGTACATAAGTGTGGGAATATAGGCACTGATCATTCAATCTAAAGTGTTAAAGAGACATCCTATATATCCCATTTATGGAAATGATTTTTGTTTTCATTGTTCATTAGGTTTCATAGTCCACTGATGGGTGATGTAGATTGATTAGGCCCGGAGAATAATTCACACGTAATGGTTGGGATGTCAAAGAAAGGGATGGTCTAAAACATAAGTGGATGAATATATGATCTAGGCCATTAGAAACATGCCCTATGTATCCTAGTTATTACAGGAATCACTATTCGCATAGTTCATTTGTGCCCTTGGGACAATGCCCAAGGTAGTTTTTCATTTATGGGAGAAATCATAACATTCCAATCATAAAGTATAAAGCATTGTGGTTGCCTCAGATGGTGGTGATTCATGATTGAAATGATATGACCATCACAACTCCATAATCCCATGTGATCCATGATTGGATTCAGAAACAAGTGATATAAATTAATCAGTCTTACTGCATATGGATGTGTGACCTATGCACTAGAAAACACATTGAGATTATTTATTCTAGATCTCAATCATTTGGGTGGTTTATATGTATCATGGTGATTGTAGGAAAATGATTCATCATAGTTGAGTTGCTCAGGGATTACACAATATGGATTCCCTTACGTGTGAGACATATCATAGTATTTCATTGAAATGTGATTACACTCTGACGGTTTCATTGCCTTTGTAGATTTGAATATTTTCACTCCCCACGCCCATGGGAGTAGTGATCTATGTGAGAAATACGGGAGAAGAAATGATTGGTCACATTACATGAGGATGCAAGACATATGTGTTATGAATACACCTTAAATGGTTAATAAAGATATTGGGCCCTGAAGATGTGTCCTAAAAATCGTGGTTAGTTATGGAATCAGAGTTATCTTAGTTCAATTAATTAGTGCTTACACATATATGTTTCCCTATTGAACATTCATGCCTATCTAACTGATATGTGCTGAATGTCTGCTCATCATGTCGTGATTTTTTGTTTGACATGTAAGAGGTTTTATTCATGACATTTTCAAAGATAATCATATGATGTAGTTAACGTATCCAAGGGACTTCACATAACCTATACGAAATTTTGAAATGATGTTCCATTATCAAAGATATCATGTACATAGGACATTCGTGAGAACTATCTTACTTGTCTAGGAATCCATCACATAATTATGAATAACTATCATAGAGGGAATCACATTATTTGGCAGACATTCCTTGATGTCATCATGAAAAATTGATGATATGTTTGAAGGGATTCACGATAGTGGAGGCACCATGTCTTGAGGGTGAAGCGTGGTCCTTGTTGACATGATTGGATGTCATCATGAGATATGAATGGAATACCTAGAGGGTGTTGTGAATATTAATTATCATCCACGAGTGTAATAGAGATACTCAAATAACATGTTTTTGTGACATTGTATGAGTTAGAAAAACATGAGGACACCACATGGTTTGGATGGTGCGCCCAAAGGGATTTCTGATTCTGGGGTGGCATGCTGGTGGGGTAAAATTTGACTTCCGTTGGCATATCCAGGGGACTTAGAATGATACAAATAGTAAACTAAAATAACGACACGAGATATGCTAAAAAATTCATGGTGATGTCAAATGTCTTGGTTGGTTCATGTGGAACACATAAGGATCAGTGGACATGTTATTCACAAAATTCTACCGTATTTTAGTCATTGTTCAATCCATATTAAAAATTTCATAAATTAATTCTGAATTAACTTATTTTATGTGTCATGTGATCTAGAAGATATGCGTGATGCATGATCATTCTAGTTATTCTCCAACATCTTACATGGTAGAAAGTTTCCACAATCACATCACCAACTACTTTCATAAATCTTTTTTGTCATTGATTTGTGGTTCCAATGATAATCTATCTACCTTATGAAGGTAGTCTTGAATTTTACCCTCACTTATAATCATAGAATGTGGGATTTATAGGCCTTACAAATCTAATTGTTCCCCACTTTTCACATCACATATCACACAAATCCTAGATGTAATTTTATTCATGATCTCTGTGAGTTACTACTGTATCTCATTGTTGGGGAGTCAAATGATTTTCATCAACTATGGGATCATTACACGAGTGACTAATTTATTATATTGTTTCCAATCAATGTGGTTTTTTTCAATTAGGAAGATGATATAAGGGACTTCTATATTGTCATATAGACATGCCCAAGGGACTTCCTGAGATTTGAGAACCTATTAAAATGCTTTCATGTGATCCTAGATGACTTGGCATGAACCTTTTATAAGACTAGGATGGCCTATCAGTAGGCCTTCACAAAATATGGCCAAATCATCAAGGGTTCATCTAAGACCATTCTATAGAATGCCTTGGCATGTCGCATGAGTTTTACAACCATCAGAGGCTCCCACCTTTTTCGATTTTTATTTCATTTGTTTATTTTTTAATGGTTAGGGATCTATAGAGACTGTATGAGTGTTTTTGAAGTCAATCACACTACCTCTACATGTTGTGTTGTGTGACCAATAAAATTTAATGCGGAGATGTATACAAATTTTTGAAAAAATCCATTTTTTTCCCTTATGGGGTAAAAGTTGAGTGTGAAGTTGCGTGGACATGTCCGAGACTCTTCCCATGATGAGGATGACATGTAAATGTGATTTATCTAGATGAGGAGGGACTTTTTCTTGTTTTTTTGTGCAGTGTTTTGGATTTAATGGGGTGATTCAAGTGATATTTATGACCTCAAGAGGATACAATCTCCTCTAGTTTTTAGTTCTTTTTTTACAAAGGCCTGGGGTTTTGTATGTTTTATTTGTATTTTTGAAGAAAATATTTATTCCAAAAATATGTGTTTTATGACCATAAGTGGAACCATAATTTTTTATATTTTTCTCATATTCTCAAAGTACATTTAGATGGATTGTTTTATGAACATTGGTTGATAAGATTCATGACTTTGGGGAGCTTATCTGGCTATCACCGCATCATCAGTGATTCTCTTGGGAACATTTGAAAAAGAAGAAGGATGTGTCCAAGGGACTTTATAGGGAATTCTATAGGTTATGCTCTATGTTTAACCATTAAAATGACCATATTCTATTCATAAAATCTCAATTATCCTTTGATTTCATGCAATACACATGACGAGGGCCACCTACATCTTCCTATTCATTGTGTGAAAAATAATACCCATATCTAGGTGTTTTTTCATTTTTGAACATGATGATGCTAATTTGGGTGGGTGTCAACAACATTGAAAGAGAATATATCTTGAATTTTGACTAATTCTAATATGACAGTCCTCCTAGATATTCCATTGATTGGAATTATCATGGTAACATGATAGCAAAAGGGTGGGATAACCAAAAAAATTGACATTGGTTGGGTTACTGTCTTTGAGAGTATGACATTTTATGTATTATATAATTATGAATTTCAAGTATTTGTTATAATTGATAGATATTTCATTATATTATCAACTAATTTGTATAAAAACTAACCTCAGTAAATCATTGGAATCTCATCCACCATTTCTATAATAATCAGCGATTCATCATTCACTATTAGATGTTTAATCATTGTTACATCATCGACATGTGGGGTTGTTTCTATGGGGTATCATATAGAATGAGATTTTTATTGGTTTGGTATCATCTATCTTGATCTTATTATAGATGGAATATCACCCACATGGAGATCATTATCAATGGTTTATCATCCACTTAGGGATTGATATCATTGGTCTATTATCCACCTATAGATTTATATTGGGTGTGTATCATCCACTGATAGGTTATTTTTTATGGTTCTTTGACCACCCATGGAGGGTCTTATTGTAGGTGAATCATACACTTAAGATGTAGATTTGTGATATATAATCTAGTGTGGTATGGATGGTGATGTTATTTTCTCAACATGGAGTTGACGAATCCTCTATTTCTAGGAGTTTTATCACTCTCAATTGATATTTTATATTTTATAGATTGTTCACCTGGACAATTCGTGATGGTGATAATTTTTCAATTAGTTGTTCATACTGATGATAGGTCATTAACATTGAATATTAGATTATTATTTATATCACATTCACCCTCTAGGTGTGTTCAAATAATTAATATATCATCTCACTTAGAAATTGGATGAAGAATGTATGATATCACATGGTTTGACTGCCCATTTTTCAATTATATTAGGAGTAAATTATTTATTTCTTACTATCATTTCATATTAATCATGAACATGTATTTCATAGACTTGTTTGGTTTATCATTAGAAGTATCCTAATCAGTTGTACTAAAAACATGCCCAGGTTTCGTTTTTCTTAATAAAAATTCATGTTTCAGGATATAGGCAAAGGAAAGGGACCTCTATTAGATGGTTGGGCAATGACGTGATGACTAATTTAGGAGATGAGGCTCGGCCAAGTCTTATGGCCAATTCATTGGATATCATCTACCTTTTTATTTTTTTGGGTGTTAATTTATATGATCTAACCATGGGGTATTCTATTATTTCTCATCTGAATTCTGTAACATTTGATATGATTTTGTACATGATTAAAGATACATGGTTTTTGGGACTAGTCTTTTGTTATCCCATTCAACAGATAACAACCTCTCACTATTAATGTGGTGATAAAGAAACCTTTATTTTTATAGGAGGACTGGATTAAAAATCATCCCACTAAGTAACATATAGATGATATTATGAATCTCTTATAGATCTAAGGCATGTCTATAAAACCCTTCCATATTCCATTCAATGAGATATATGTGAATTACCGTACTTACTACCTCTCTTGGGTGAAGACTTTACAACTGGAGGGTTGAATGGATTGGATACATTAGATATAACCATATATTCCACAAACCAATATAGAAGGGTGTATTAGTCTCACCATGTAAGGAAGGTTGGGAATATAGTTTATATCCATGAATGTGACCAAAATTTGTGTTTTAAAGAAAAATAGGATTCTAATAGTGGTTTGGAGTTCTTTTGGGACACCTAGAATTTATATTTCAGTGGAAAATTTCTTGATTTGGATTCTTTTATATTCATTGTCTATATTCTATTGGGGACCCGCATGGTCTAGATTATAATAGTGACACTCATTGTTTATAGTCTAGTGGGGACACTCACTATTTAGAGTCCAATAGGGCCACTCATGATATAAAGACTATTAGGTAATGTAAGGAATTAAATATATTGGGGATGCACATGGTTTTCATTCCAATTGGGATTATCACAATTTATATTTTTATGGGAATACTATATTAAATAAAAACTTATAGGTAGGTACTCTAGGGTGGGTTTAATTATCTCAGGGAAGGTAATCACATTATGGTGTATTCTATATCTTAAGGGGAAATTGGGTGATATGAATATTTTGTTTTAACATCAATTTGGAATCCTACTCACCATTTAAATATGAATCAAAACCAATGTAGTTTGTATTGTATTATTTATGTTCATGTGAAAGGACCAACGTTATAGTTTAATGTTATATAGTAAGGATACATTCACCATGGAAGGAATGAAAATAGTTGAATGAGTTAGGATTATGAATTGGGTTTCCCACCCCAGGTTTGCTGTAATGTTCCAAGAGGTGAAAGATCATGAATCTATTAACATGAATGTGGTTTTCACAACTGAATAATAATTATTGAAAAAATTATGTTTGTTCAATCAAATTCATGTGTGTTTTTCTCCACCGAAGGGTATAATATGTAAATTCACAACTCTAGTTCATGAAAGACATGTGTTTATTAACCTTATTTTTCTAGATGGAATTATTCTGTAAAAAAATTTTCTTTGGGATGTTCTGCAATAAAAAATCTCATGCATTTCACAATTCATTGAAGGGATTACAGGAGCCAATTCACATTAAATTCCTCACATTTAATAGTCAATTGAATTTTCTCCAATGATGTTTCTACAGGGTGTGGAAATAATTGTTTAAAAAATTAAGATGATTCATCTTCCTAAACACGCATAAAAAATTAAAAACCCCTCAAATTGTGAGATATAGTGTTTTCTAGGCCTTCAACTCATAACAATGGCATACCCTTGTTATTGGGAATCATGATTGTTGGTCAGAGTGGACACTCAAGAGGGGGGTGGTGAATTAAGTTCCAATTAAAAATAATTGTTTAAAAGATTTGTATTAAAATCCCTTAAATTCATAAAACAAGTTAAACTATAGTGAATTTGTAAAGATTGTAAATGTTCAATTAGTTTTTCAATGATTGATTACTTCTCAGGTAACTTAATCTGAAGATTAAGTTATCTTCTGAAACTAAATTACTTATTCACATTAATTTCAAACACTTTCTAGTTCAACAATCAAAGTTACTTTAAAATAGATTTATATATATGTACTGAGAAGCGGAATATTCAAAATTGTTTTAACAAAGAAAAAATGCACAGTAGTTTTAAAACAAGTGGTTCAGTCTCAAGATGAGACTTTTCCTCTCAAACAGTTTATATAAACTATGATCCACACCCTGGATCGAGGGTTTTACAACAATACTCACACTATTCAGTACCTCAGACCTCTGCCACAGTTCTATATAGGAAAATTGAACTACAACACACAGGCTGTCTAGGTCACACTTGACCTCTTCCACAATACATAGTGGGATACAATTAAGTGTAAAAAAGTTTGGTGTGAGGATTTAGTATCCTTTAGTTCATCCCAAGAGTCAGTGTGTGTCTAAAATAGACATATGCACACAAACTTCTCAAAATGTTAATCAATGGTTCACTATAGAGATTGTAAATGGATAATGAGTTTATAATTATTTGAGTGATTTCAAATGAGCATTGGACTTGTTTGGATGTTGCATATTTTATTTGAGTCCTTTCTGGTGAGGATGACACAAAACAGCGTTTTTTTGTTCTTCTCAACTATAGTTATTCAGCCTTGTGCATATAATGTTCAGTAGGCACTACAACTCGACATCAGTGTTTGTTCCAGGTGAATAATCTTCTTGAAGCTATCTGGTTTCACAGGAATTTTTCAAGTTCCTCGTTTGTTTTGTGGGCCTTCACACACACGTACGCCCTTGTCTTCTTGTGTGTCTCTGTCTGTGTATTTTTTTGTATCTTGTTCTCATCGTCTTTTACTGCATAAAGATCATCCTTTTTATTCCTTGAGATCCCGCAAAGGGAATGATTAATTTTTGATAGGTATGAGGTATTGTTCCCTGACATCCAGCAACCTACATTAATTAATAGCAGGTGTATTAAATATAGCAAATACGACCATTGTAATTAAAACAGATTTAATAAAAAATAAAAAAAATTATGACAGTTGGTGAGTTGTGAGATGGGTAGCTCATTTGAATGTGCATCAGTATCGGTTTGTAATGTGATCAGTATCAGATTCGGTAGTTCATGTGATTAGCATGGGCTTCGGTAGCTCATTTTTTGAGCATCGACTTCGGTAGATCATTGGATCAGCATCGGCTTTGGTAGGTCATTTGATCAACATCGGCTTCGGTACGTCATTTGATCTATATCGGCATCAGTAGGTCATTTGATCAGCATCAGATTCGGTAGGTCATTTTATCAGCATCAGCTTCGGTAGCTCATTTGGTAAGAATCGACACTGGTAGGTCATTTGATCAGCATCAGCTTCAGTAGATCATTTGATCATCATCTGCTTCGGTAGGTCATTTGATCAGTATCAGCTTTGGTTTTGGTGTGTCGACTTCGGTTTTGGTGTGAGGAATTCTTCTATCAGTGCCTCGTCCATCAGTTTATCACATAGGTGTCTCCATCCTTTAACTATTGATGACTCAATAATATAAATAATGGTGAGTCAAAAATATAACTAACGGTGAGTCAAAAATATAACTAACGTTGAGTCAAAAATACAATTAACAGTGAGTGAAAAATATAACTAACTGTGAATCAAAAATAAGAAATTCTCACAAAGTGTTTGTTTAATCCAAAACACATCCAGGTCAATAGTAGACCATAAATTAACATATATAAACACATTTAGACATGATTAAACACATATAAACACATTTATAAACAAAATTAATAAATGACTAAATTTACATATATAAAAACAATGATTTGTGATTATTAAAATAACTATCGCACAGAGGGATCAACAATCTCCCCATTTTTGATAATCACAAATCTATGAAATAAATGAATAGGGAAGATGATATATCACTCAGTATGCTCACCCTATATAAAAATAATGTATAATCGATATCATAACATTAGAGATTAAAACATATTTAGAGCTTATATATATATATTGTTCTCTCCCTTTGATATATATTTAGACTGTTCTCCACCTTTGGGTTATATGTCTAATATTTCTCCCCCTTTGGGATTATCAAAAGAAAGAAAGAAAAAAAAAGAAAAAAAAAGATAATAGGGAGAGAGAAAGAAAATTCATTGAAATAACATTTGAAAAGTTATAATAAAAAGACACCCTATCAAAAATGACTGGAACAAGTACTTCTTGGGGTGAAATATAGCTTTCCCTTTATTAGATGGAGGGATGGTTGGGCCAGAAGGTGGCTTGGTGGAAGGTCTATCTAGCCGAATGGAGAGGGGAGGTAACACAATTATAGATGGAAGCACAGTGGGTGCTAAGGTTACTTGTTGTTTGGTTGAAGATCCTCTTGAAGTTTGTTGGTTAATGACTGGCCGAATATTGTACAAAGATGAGAAACTGATATTTGACCAGGACCAACACTGGGTGGACGGAGAGGCTCAATAGTAGGAAGAACAATTTCCTTTGGTTTCAGATGATGATATAGTTTGAGAAGATTGATAAAAGCATGAATTACTTCACCACCATATTTCATGGCCTTCTCAAAATCATCCTTGTTCTGCATGAATCTCTCTAGAGTGGGAGCAAAATCCATCAACTATTGGAATTGAGCCTTAAAGGCTTGAGTGACTGGGGGTAGCCTCATATTCTCATCCAGGACTTTAAACTGATGGTTCAACTCATGCTTTGTATAAATTTTAGAAAAATAGTGAACACATTTTTCTTTGTTCTCTTTGTGAGCCTTAGTAGCATCAGTAGAATATAGCTTCACCATCTTGTGATTATGATCACTATTTTCATTCATCTTTTTCAATGATTCCATGTCTAGAATCTGTCCAAAATCTACTAACTCTTCTTTTATAACATCGTTTAAGGAATTAATCTCATGTCCAGTGATCTTGATCACTTTGGAGGAGCTAGCCGGAGCAACAATCTGAGTTATCTCAGATTTTAATTTTCTTAAATCATATTTTGGTAGGAGTTCTATCATGTTTCTCAAAACTTCCATCATACCAATGATGGTTGATCTAAATTCTCCTGACAGAAATAATAAGTCACTGCTCAAATCCTTGAGTGCTTGATTCGGAGAAGAAATGTGTCTTCTAATCTTCTCACTGGTATTGCACATTTCTGGATTAATAATAATTACCACTCTTTGAGTTATAGATTTCACAGAAGCCTCATATAGATTCACAGGAGCAGGATCCGGAGCATTAGATAATTCATCTTTCATTATTTCTCTGACTGTGTGGAGCAAATCATCTTTAAACATGTCAAAATCTAATCGAGAAATAGAAGAACCAGGTCTTTCTACAGTCACTTGCACTTCATTAGCAACTGGTCCGACCTCAACTAGATGGATTACTCTTGCAATATTCATTTCTTATTCCTCTTCCTATGAATAATCCAAAACTAGAACAGAAAAACCTGGGTGTTCTTCCCATGCAGCTTTACCAGAGGTATACATAGGCTTTACAAAATCAGCTTTACCCGAATTTGTAAGAGAGTCTTCTCCATCTACATCAATCACATACTCCACTATCCTTTTAGCCTAAGGAACATGTTCTTGTTCAAGTAATTGTGGTTGAGGATCAGCTTGAATCAAATCAAGAACATCCACTAGTTGAGTACTTGCATAATCATCCTCATCATCACCATTACCTTTTCTATTATTGTTTACCGAAGTCTCATTGTCACTGTCTTTGCTACTGGATTCACACTGCTCAGAATTTGATACTTCAGTGTCAGCTTCTTCTTCATCACCAAGAAGGGGTTATGACTAAGGTAACATAAGAGGTGGACTTAGTGGACCAATTCCATTCCTCTTTTCTTAGGATTTACTGTATCAGGGTCACTCCTAACATTAGGAGGTGACTCAGGTTCCTTCTATTTATCGACATCATCATCTGCTTCAGCTTCCCCTGTCTCCTTCCTATGGGACTCTCCAGTGTCCTTAGGAGAGTTTTTCTCTTCATCATCATCAGAATAAACAAATTTTTCATCCTTTTTTAAACCAGGATCTCTTATCCCCATTGCTCTTTTAGATTGGTCAGTGGGATTAAAGGAGTCATACAACCTATCTACATCAGCAACTCATGTCTTCCTCCATGTATTATAGTAAATTTTTATTATTTTTCATAAATCCTTTATAATACAAAAACTACGGTTAGATGAGATAAACTCATCTTCATCTTCAACACAACCCCAGAACTTTAGTATGGAAAAGATTTTCTTAGAGTAGAACAAGGTTGTAGCCTTCTTGGATGGCTTTACCATCTCAGCAATATGAACAATAATGTATATGCACAAGTTGATCTTATCATCATTTAGCAATAAAAACAGCAAGAAACCATCTTGATACTTCACAGAAGCAAAATCACCCTTTCTGGAACAGATTTTGTGCTGAATAAACTTAAACAAGATTCTACTTTCAGCATCTAACTCAGAAGTTGTTATTCTTTTGGATTCAAATTTTCCAGTCAACATATCCAGAGCATACTCATACGAAAAATAGTCATTGGTAGGAGGAATGTTACCAATGTAATCCTCATATATTCCTTTATGTGGTACTCCCAAACACTCATCCCATTGCTTCGATGAAAAAGGTAACTTTTTTTTCCTTTGATCACTGAAGAAAATCTTGCAGATTCTTCTACATCCAATGCAATCCTTAAGTTCAAATAAAACACATGTACTAGCTTTGGGTAGTAGACTCAGTTATTATTAAAGAACCAGTATTTCCATCCTTGCATGTCCAACACTTTTAAAATCACATAATTACTGGATAACACCCATTCAGAACTTACTTCCTTTTCTACGATGACCACCTGAGTATCCAATTTCGGGATCACAGACATTTGAGTTGTGCTACTTGATTCTCCTCAAGCGCAATTCAAAGATAAGAAGCTTTCAGATTCCTTGTATTGTCACTTTTTATTTGCCATTTGGAGGTTCAAGAGGTTTGAGAGGTTCGAATGGATTGAGAGTTTTGAAAAGTTTGATAGGTTTGGGATTCAGGAAAGGTGTTGTTCAGTTAGAGATAGAAGGTCAAAAACTCTTAGGAATACAAATAGGTGTGGGTCATTAATTTTTTCATTTAGGGTTACAAAATTAAATATAATATATATTAAGTAAAACAATGTTGTTTCGATAAACACTAATAGTTTCAGAGAGACTGTGTAACTCAATCAGTAGTAGAGATCAGTTTTACTGATCGGTTTAATAGATCACTTTGACAGATCAGTTTCACAGATCAGTTTCATAGATCGGTTTCACTGATCGGTTTCACTGATCGGTTTGATAGATCGGTTTCACAGATCGGTTTCATAGATCGGTTTCACTGATAGGTTTCACAGATCAGTTTCACTGATAGGTTTCACTGATCAGTTTAACTGATTGGTTTCAGAGATCGGTTTCACTGATCTGTTTCACTGATTAGTTTCACTGATCGGTTTCACATATCGGTTTCACTGATCGGTTTCAGAGATCGGTTTCACTAATCGGTTTCACCGACCATTTTCACGAATCGGTTTCACAGATCGATCATTCCTAACTCTTGTTTAATAAAATCTAACCTTTCAGATATTAATGGATTGGTGAAACTATCAGCCAATTGATGTTCAGAGTTAATAAATTATAGAGAAATATCACCCTTTTGATAATGATCTCTCAAAAAGTGATGTACGACATCAATGTGCTTAGTCTAGAGTGAGAAATAGGATACTTAGAGATGTTAATTTCACTAGTATTGTAACAATTTATAGACACATGTCTAAATTGATATCCATAGTCTAATAGAGTGTGTTTCATCTATAGAATCCGTGCACAACAACTACCAGCAGTAATGTATTCGGCTTCAGCAGTAGACAATGCAACTGATTTCTGCTTCTTACTACACCAAGATACCAGGGACTTTCCCAAAATATGACATGTTCCAGATGTTCTCTTTTTATCTAACTTTCTACCAGCAAAGTCATCATCTGAATAACATATTAATTCAAAAGATTCCCCTTTTGGATAAAACAATCCTAAATTATTAGTATGTTTAAGATATTTGAAAATCCTTTTAATAGTATGAAAATGAGATTCTTTAGTATTAGTTTGAAATATTGCACACATACATACACTAAACATGGTATCTGGTCGACTAGAAGTAAATTAATGTAATCTCCAAATCATACCTATATAATTGGTTGGATCAACTGGTTTCCCAGTTTCATCATCATCCAAATTACAGGTGGTACTCATAGGTGTATCACTTCCCTTATTACTATCCAACGCAAAACATTTTAAAAGATCCTTTGTATATTTCCTTTGATTTAAAATAATACCATATTTATTATGAAAATTTTGAAATCCATGAAAATACCTAAGTTCTCCCATTAAACTCAATTCAAATTCATTTTCCATAATCCTTGAAAAATAAGTGCATAAAGAATTTTTAGAAGATCTAAAGATAATATCATCAACATCGATTTGTACAATCAAAATTTCTTTAGAAATTATTTTAATAAAAAGAGTGGGATCAGCAATATTTTTAGTAAACCCTTTAGAAATAAAAATTTTTTTAGGTCTAGCATACCAAGATCTTGGACACTGTTTTAACCCATATAAGTCTTTAGAAAGTTCAAAAACATGATTTTGAAAATGAGGGTTTTCAAATCCTGGTGGTTGTTCAAAAAAAATATCTTCAATTATAAAACCATTTAGAAATGCACATTTGACATCCATTTAATATAACTTGAAATTCAGATGAGATGAATAAGCAAGTAAGATTCTAATAGCTTCTAATCTAGCTACAGGTGTAATATTTTCTTCATAGTCTACTCCTTCTTCTTGATTGTAACCTTGTACAGCTAATATAGCTTTGTTTTTAATGATGTTTCCAGATTCATAAATATTATTTCTAAAAACCCATTTAGCATCTTTGGTCAAAGTGTCATTAGGTAATTCTATTAATTCCCATACATTGTTTCTTTCAAATTGAATTAATTGTTCTGGCATAGCCATCACCCAAAATTCATCATTGATTGCGTCATTGATATTTTTAGGTTCTAGTTGTGAATGAAAGGATTGATGTTCAACCTAATTTCTCAGAGAAGATCTAGTTTGTGTTCCTCTATCTAGGTTACCTTTAACTGCATCTAGTGGATAGTTTTTAAGGGTCATAGTTAGTCTATAAAAGATAGGGATAGAGATTTCAGCTTCTTCTCTTGGTTCGAGTTCAACAAAAGTAGATTCTGGTGTATTTCCAAAGCTGGTTATCTTTACAATAGGTCCACTAACTTTATCATTAAGATTTAGAATAAACAACTATTATTAAGTTTTTTCAACAACAGGTTTTGATTCAGGTGGATCGGTTTCATAAAATTTGATGTCTACAGATTCTTCCACACATTTGGTTCTCTTATTAAATACTCTATAGGCTTTACTTGATACTGAGTAACCTAGGAATGTTCCATCATCACTTTTGGAATCAAATTTGTCAATATTATCTTTAGTATTAAGGATAAAGACTTTGCAACCAAAACTCTAAAGCAGTTAACCTTAGGCTTCCTATTGATCCAAAGTTTATAAGAGGTCTTTTTAATAATAGGTCTAATCAAGACTCTATTTATAATATAACAAACTATATTGATAGCTTTAGCCCAAAAATAAATAGGTACATAATATTCAATTAGCATAGTTTTTTCAATTTCTTGAAGGGTTCTTTTTTTTTTCAACTACACCATTTTTTTGAGGTGTCCTAGGGGTAGAAAAATTGTGATTATAGCCATTATATGAGTCGTAAGGTTCAAAATCATGATTTTCAAACTCATGACCACAATTAATTCTCAAGGTTTTAATCTTAAGTCCATTAATGTTATCTACAAAGTTGTAGTATTTACCAAAGTAAGAGCAATCTTTACTTTCGTGAGGTAAAAAGTATACCCTAGTACATCTAGAAAAGTCATCTACTAGAACATAGACATAGTTCGTTCCATTTAAACTAGAAACTCTTGAATGTCCAAACATGTCCATGTGATCCAACTCAATAGGTTGAGAAGTTGAAACTTATTTCTTTGATTTAAAAGAAAATTTATGCCGCTTTACCATTTGACAGTTATTACAAACTTTATCAGCTATGAACTCAAGTTTGGGTAGGTCTCTAACTATGTTCTTCCTAGACAGTTTTCTAAGTGAATGCATATTGCAGTGACCTAATATTATATTCCAAATCCAATATTCTTTATGAGAAGCATTTAAAAATGTAATATTCTACATAGATGAAGAATTCAAATCTACAACATATACATTTTCATTTCTTAAGGTAGAAACTACTAAAATACTTTTAGAATTAAAAAATTTACAAGAATCATTTTCAAAATTAACATTAAAATCATTATCACATAACTGAGAAATACTTAAAAAGTTATATTTTTATCCATCTACAAATAAGACTTTAGAAATTAATATTGAATCAGTGTTAACAATTTGACCTATTCCAATGATTTTCCCTTTAGAGTTATCCCCAAAGGTGACATATCCTCCATCAACCTTGATTAATCTATTCAAGTATGAAAATTCTAATGCCATGTGTCTTGAACATCCACAGTACAAATACCATGTCTTCTTATAGGATCTTTTCAAGCAAGTTTCCTACAAAACAATTTTAGATAAAAAATGATTTTGGTATCCAGATTTTCTTAGGTCCAGATAGGTTAGCATGAAAACGTTTTGGTACCCATATTTGCCTAATTTGTCTCATATAATTAACGGAATAAAGATATTTTTATAGATAAACCTTGTTTGATCTATAACTATGTGAATAGCTTGTTGAGGCATAGGAATTATCAGAACTAGGACTAGCAGCATATTGTCCAGACAAAGGAATAAATTTGTTTTTGTAATATGTATTTGTCCAGGAAGATAACCTAAACTAGTAGTATACATTAGTGCCACATTCTTTATTAGAATGTGTGTAAGTGTGTCCATTCCAGTAGTAAATTTTTCAAAATCTTTCATGAGTTGCTCACTTGAAAATTTCATTTCAGTATTATATTTAAGAAATTTACCATTCGTTTCTTTGTCTACTTCTAGTACAGATTTAACAGAGCTAGTTAATGCATATTGCTTCTTTATGGAATTATACTTATCTTTCAGGTCATTGCAGGTATCCTCTAACATAGTACAGAATTCAAATAAATCTTCACCAGACATGTTTTCAGAATCAGAATTAACTCCAGAATAATATGAGTTTAAAGCATGAGTTTCCAATGTTACCTTAGATGTGTTTGTCATGAAACACATCTTATGTTTTTTAGTTTTTTCATCCTAAGTGGAATCAGATTCACTTAAATGGTCTTATGAAGCACTCTAAGTTTCTTTCATAGCTTTCTTGTATGTGTTGTCCTTATAGTAATATTTTGTCCTGAACATTAATTTTGGATAGTAAACTTTGAGATATCCTTTCCTTTTGCATTCGTAGTAGACTATTTCATCACTCTTATCAGTCATTTTCCAATGTTTCTTCTAATGACCCTTATTATCATACTTTCCCTTATAGTTGGATTTTCCTATAAACTTTATTTTCCTGTAAAATTTCATATATCTCCTAGCTATTTGAGACATCTCACCATCTCTTTTTGATGCACATTCCCCAAATCTTGAGCACTCACATTCTGTTTGAAGTTTCCCTTTATCCTTATATTTAGAAGTAGAAGTCTTGAATGATACAGACTTCTTCCTTGGTTCATCATCTTCTTCCTTGTTTACTTTCAGTTCTTCCTCATACATCATTAACTTACCAATGAATTCCTTGATAGTAAGAGCACTAATGTCACAAGATTCTCTAATTGAAATTAATGTTCCTATCCATCTTTCTGGCAATCATCTGAGTATTCTCTTAATCTTCTCTTTAGCTGGAAAAACCATTCCATGTGAGCACATTATATTTACAATTTTATTGAACTTGAGATATATGATAGAAATAGGTTCATCAAGCTTCATTTTAAAATTATCATATTAAATTTTATAGGTATTCAATCTCATTTCCTTAACATTAGTTGTTCCCTAATGGGAAATAACCAAAGTATCCCATATTTCACAAGCAATATTACTAGAAGATATTCGATTAAATTATTCATCTCCAAAACCACTATATAGGTAATTGATTGATCTACAATTATTATTTTAAGCTTATTTAGTAGGTTCATCCCCAGTAGTTCTAACAGTTTCAGGAATCTTATACTGAGTTTATATGGCAGTTTAAATGTCAAATCCCATACTTTCTAAATGAATTTTCACTTTAATCTTCCACTGAGAATAATTGACACCATTGAAAATAGGTGGTCTATTAGTAGATACACCTTATAATCTATTATCCATAATTATATTTTAAAAAATGTATTTAAAGAGATAAAAATTTAGAAATAATAGAAATTTTAAGATCTTTAAGATACAACTAAAATCACAGTTGAAATTTTTTTGCAAACATAGATGTTTTGAAAAATTTTAAACTCCTCTAATACCAAATGTTGGTCAGAGTGGATACTCAATAGGGGGGTGAATTGAGTTTAAATTAAAAATTTCTGTTTAATTTTTTTTATTACAATACCCCAAATTCAAAAAACAAGTTAAACTGTAGTGAATTTGTAAAGATTGTAAATGTTCAATCAGTTTCTCAAATATTGATTACTTCTCAGTAAACACAATGTGAAGATTAAGTTATCTTTTTAAACTAGCTTACTAGTTCAAAATAATTACAAACACTTTCTAGTCCATCTGTCAAAGTTACATTAAAACAGATTTATATTTAAAGCACATAGTAGTGGAATATTCAAAATAGATTCAATAAAGGGAAAATGCACAGCAGTTTTAAAATAACAGGTTTATTATCAAGATGGGACTTAGTCCTCTAAAATAGTTTATATAAACTATAATCCACACCCTGGATCGAGTGTTTTACATCATTACTCAGACTATTCAGGTCCTCATACCTCTACCACAGTTCAATGTGGGAAAACTAAACAACAACACACAAGCTATCCAGGTCACACTTGACCTCTTCCACAATACACAGTGGGACACAATAAGGTGTAAAAAGTTTTGTGTGAAGATTTAGTATCCTACAGTTCAGCCCAAGAGTCAGTGTGTGTCTAAAATAGACAGATGCACACACACTTCTCAAAATGGTAATCAAAGGTTCACTATAGAGAAAGTTAATGGATAATGAGTTTAGAATGCCTTGAGTGATTTCAGATGATATATGAACTTTTTTGGATGTTGCAGATGTTATTTGATTCCTTTTTGGGGAGGATTACACAAAATATAGTTTCATTGTTTTTCTCAGCTATAGTTATTCAGCCTTGTGCATATGATGTTCAGTAGGAATAGTAACTTGGCATCCGTGTCTGTTCCAGGTGAATGATCTTCTTGAAGCTCTCTAGTTTTCACATCCATTCATTATGTTCTAATTTGGTTTGAGGGCCTTCACACACATTTACTCCCTTGTATTATTATGTGTCTCTATTTGTGTATTTTTTGTATCTTGATTTCATCATCTTTTACTGTAGATAGAACTTCCTTTTTATTCATTGTGATCTGGGAAAGGGAATGATTACTTTTTGGCAGGTATGAGGTACGGTTCCCTGACATCCAACAACCAACATTAATTAATAGTAGGTGAACTAAATTTAGCAAATATGACCATTGGAATTAAATAATAGTTAATAAAAATTCATACAGTTTTGATGAATGTCGGTGAATCATGAGATCGGTCGGTCATTTGAATTTGTATTAGTATCTTTATGTTATGTGATCAACATCGGCTTCGGTAGTTCATGTGATCAGTATCAGCTTTGGTAGGTCATTCGATCACCATCGTCTTTGGTAGCTCATTTGATCACCATCAGCTTCGGTCGGTCATTTGATAATCATCAGCTTTAGTAGATCATTTGATCAGCATCGGCTTTGGTAGGTCATTAGATTAGCATCATCTTCTGTAGATCATTTGATCATCATCGGCTTCAGTACGTAATTTGATCAGCATCAGATTTGGTAGATCATTTGATCAGAATTGGCTTCGGTAGGTCATTTGATCAGAATTGGCTTCAGTGGATCATTTGATCAACATCGGCTTCAGAAGGTCATTTGATCAGCATCAGCTTCGGTTTCGGTGTGTCGACTTCAGTTTCGGTGTAATGATTTCTTTTATCAGTGCCTTGTCCATCAGTTTATCACATCGGTGTCTCATTCAATTAACTATTGGTGACTCTAAAATATAACTAATGATGAGTCAAAAATATAACTAACAGTTAGTCAAAAATATAACTAATGCTGAGTCAAAAATATAACTAATGGTGAATCAAAAATAATAAATTCTCACAAAGTGTCTGTTTAATCCAGAACACTTCCAGTTCAATAGTAGACCATAAATTATCATAGATAAACACATGTAGACATTATTAAACATATATAAACACATTGAGAAAAATTTAATAAATGAATAAATTGACATACATAAAAACAATGATTTCTGATAATTAAAATAACTATCGCACAGAGGGTTCAAAAATGATGATATAATATCTTGAAAAGGGTGGATTTCATTATGACTTTAACAATGTCTCATGAAAGTCATGGGGTATATATGACGAAATGGCCATCAACTCCAAATATCATCTGATTTATATTGATCATATTTGATCGACTATAAAAATGTTTCTCAACATAAAAATATTCCTCCCCTCATAATTTGTCCTAACAGTGGAAGGAGGATAAAAATATAAGAAATTTTGAGATATAGATATAAATATTCTATATTCTAATTAAAAATGGAGGTTAGATTTTACATATCCCCTATATAAATAGTTATGAAGACCTCATAAGGCGTCTATGAGTTTTATAGAACCAAAATTATTACCAACTGTCATGTAAATTCCACCATCTCATTAATTCCTAGTGAAAATTCACCATTTCCATTACTTAGAAACCTCATATGAAAACAATAAATCATTGTTCGCCGATTAAAAGAATAATATCTACTATAATTTTCACATAACAAACATCACATGATATGTTTGATTTATGAAAAGTTGACTTTATTGAATTACCAATACCCTAACGAATTTAGAACGTGGGTACCCAACCCAATTCAGATGCCAGTACACAGGGGTGTAAAATCGTTTGTAACCCTAGGGCTTGATCAAGTGAGTGGATCAAACCATGACATGAAATACTATAAAATAATATATTTAGGCACAAAATATATTATCCACTATCATAGAGGATTTCAATATATGAATTTTTTTATATTGTTCTAGTCCAAAAAATAAACTTTAATACCGAAAAATACTAGTCTATAAGCATTCTGTAGTATATTTCAAAAAACATTTATGTCAATGGCTACATCAAGAGAGAACCCAACATGGATCTTTATTAAATCTTAATGTACAACCTAAGAGTAATAAAAATCATCGTACTAGCCACTGAGACTTCTATTCCACAATATTGAAACTTGTTCCAAGCCAATATAATGGTGCTATGTTTATGATAGATTAAGGAATAATATTAGTTTTTAGGGGACATTTCACACATTTGTGGGCATATAACTTCTTGTTTGGATTAATCTACCCCATGTTCTTGGAATTTCATCTCACAATAAATCGATATAAGTATATTTTGATATTGTTGGTTCAAGCCTACCACTATCATGAACTCTTTCCAGAGGACATCTATAGGTTTTTCCAGACACTAAAAATCTCCCATCTATACTATAGAGATTTTAGGAAAAGCTTATGGGGTATATATAAGCTTAGATTAATCCTTATACTAGGTGGGATAAATGATCAATTTCTTAATTTATTTAATGTTTTGGATGATGAATGACAAAAAAATGTTATTGGAAAATTTTTTCCATTGGAATTGAGGGAGGTGAAATGGATGAAACCTTTCTTAAACCCTAACATAACCTTAATGATGTGGTTCTATAATTTCTTGTAAAATAATGCCGCTAGAATGGTATGGAAATCAAATTAGTTATTATGATTCCATTCAAAGGGTCAACCAATGACATACTGGATTATCATGGAGTTGGGGAAATATAAATAATTGGGGTTTTGTGTAAATGAATGAATAACCTTATATTTGATAATGATATAATTCATGGAATCATTTCCCAATGAGTGGTCATTTTTATTAAGGGGGACCCTAAATTTTTATATTAGTATTAAATTTGGAAGAAGGGAATATAATCCACCTATCTCTTAAACAGCCCATGATTCCACGATACATTTCCTTTTGAATAACGCATTATCTTGTGTTATACTCAACTTGGAGTTTTAACACACCACGACCAATCAAACTAGTCGATATGAATAGTAATAACCACTTTTTGAAATTCTATATATTTTATTTTTCAAAATGGACTTCATTTTTTGGATTCGTAATATCAAAATTAGCTTAGGGTGATATTTTGGTATTTTTCTTAAAACTTTCAATTTTTGATAAATAGTAAAAAAACATTGCAATATTTTTTAAAACGGACATTTATTTAAAAAATTAGTTATCTTAATTTAATTTATTTTAGGTCAAAACAGATACATAATACCTATATATGTTCAATTTAATTTATTGGAGTCATTTTATAATATGTTTAGATATCTAAAATTTTATTAAACTTTTTATTGTCTTTTACCCACCTTCTAGGTGTATTTGAAAATTTGCATAAAACATAATTTTACCACTTCTGTGAGTTGAATTTCAAAAATCTAAGAGACACAGTTAATAACAGTATGTAAAATGTGGTTCCATAATATGAAAATAATTTTTGGTGAGTAGTAACTTTTGACTTTTATTTACCACCATTAAAAGTAAATATGGTAAATAAAGGTAAAAATTATATTATAATTACCCTAAAACATGTACTAATTCTGTTGGATATTTGAAATTAGACCAAAACAACTTTTGAAATAAAATATGATCATTTTTTCCACTTAGTTTAGATTAAAATATTTATTATTATTTTATTTGAAGAAGAGTTAAAAGTGATAAATTCAAAGTTTAATAAATAAACCATTTTTTATATATGTTTACATAAAATATAAATTCAAATATAAATACAAATTAGAAAGAAAATTTATTTCCTACATAATTGTATTTTATTTGTAATTTTTAGACATTAAATAATTTAATTTATTTATGGAAAAATGATGATGCAATAATTATCTTATTAATGAAATGTTAACATAATTGATATTATTAATATCCAAATAAATGTAAAATGATACTTATGATGAATTAAAATAATTTTATACATTAATATGACACATAAGGGTTGACTTAAAAAAACTATTCAATGTGATAATGTTTTTATGGCTTTCAAAAAAATCAAATAATAAATAGTGTAAAAATTGACATAATTGGGGTTTTAAAAGAAATACTATATTATTAATTGATATAATAATCATAAAAATATGAAGATCTAAAAAAGAACTTATTTGAGGTTACATATATTTATAATGAACCACTTGGGGTTCTCTTGGTAGTTTATAGTATGTTTATTAACAATATAATATAAAAATACATAGATAAATGGTAACTGTCATACTATTAAACTAAGAGTTAAATCTAAATAATAAGGTAAATATGGTGACATTAACATGTCTAAAACCTATTGGTTGAGAGTTTTTATATCCATTCCACATTAGACTCAAAATAAATCATTTTTAATCCATTATAAACCTAAAATGATTTTATTATAAAATAATATTTCATGTTGTTCCTAAGGCAACTATCACCTCTATTATAAAAAGGTACTTCCCCTTTTCATAATTTCACTCCATAAAATCCATTTGTCTCAGCCAAAACCTACCCAAATATCCTCTCATCTTCCATAAAATTAACATGGAGTCTATACTTTGATCAAACATTTAACTTAATGAGCCCTTTTGATCAACTCAAAAGGAAACACCAGAAGAAGAGGTAATAAATTTACCACCCTCTTTCAGGTTCATTTTTTCTTCCACTTACTCTTTTTCTGTGTTGTTTCCTAACCAAAATAATAACTATAGTACCTAATCTATATTTTTATTCTATTATAAATATGGTAAAACCAAATTTTTTATTCTATCCATCCGAAAAATGACAAAGTCAGCATACAAGCGTATGTACGACTTACCGTATCCACATCGTGGTGTAGTTTGTTATTCAAAAACTTCATTATTTTAATGGGTATAATAATGATTATAACTAATGTAAATAATAAATATAACATGTAAATGATTATTTAAATATGATGTACCATCCAATTACATATGATTTAATAATCTATATAATGATATTGTCGCTCGTGCGTATGTACGGATTACCGTCTCCATGAACGCGATGAGATTCTTTACCCATCATAACTATTCAAGAATACTTTTAATTTTATGATTAAAAATAATTTTTATGAACATAACATCATTATTTATATGAATCAAATACATAATACCAATGACAATCACGTCTTACATAACCATGCATATAATGGAAAACGAATCAGTTAACAACCGAAATGATGATACTGCTGAATTATTATTAACCAAGCAATATTAGAGGATCATATATGATATCATATATATGAATATAGTTCTTGTATAATTTAATTACAATTTTTTAACAATTATATAGGAGTTTAACATACCATATACTAGGGAAAAGTACAAGTTAAGGGTTAATTCAGCAACCTCTTGATTATCCGAGGTTGTTTATACATGAGTATCTACTAGGACCTCTTTATCATCCACAACTGTGTTTCTTAAAAATACATCTCAAAACATTTTTAATATTTCCTAGACTATGGGTTAATGTACTTTATTCCATTTTTTGAATTTTTATAAAATGTTTATAAGGGAATATTTCTGTCGTTTTCCAAACAAGGTCCTTTACGACCTTTTCGACAAAATAAATGAAAGAATGTTTTTTAATTTATACGGTGGGTGTGGATATTTTATACTATTATAAAACCTTCAAAGCTACCCATACAAGATTATATGTATATTTTATAAATAAATGTTTTCTTTTAATATTACATGAATTCTATATGATTTCAAAATAGAAAGATACATTTCTCTAAAAAGGTTTTTATTTCATCTACAACAACATCCATTGATGGATTTTGAACTTGATTGATGTTGATTTGTTATGATAAAAATCATCCATAATATATTGAATATTTTTTGATATATTTAACTGTGGCTGTATTTTTTTATACAATTCAAGGTTTATAGATAATGTATTGACATTTTGTATTCTTGTTTTAATATAAATGTTTATGTTATGTTTGAACCTTTTCATATGAGGAATGAAATGGACTTAGTAAGTGAAGGGTGGAGCCTTCTATAACTCCTCAATGCATCGGTAGGTATCATGAGACAAACTAGTTTCTTGGAACAAGGCCTTAACAAAAGCGTATTTTTATTCTTGGAACAAGGCCTTGACTATGTGGTTATGAAGTCTGGAATTATGCATTCCATCATTATGAAATTGGATATCGATATTGCATGTTATTATTCGACCATAAGAATATCCATTTGAATAAATAAATGGAATTATTTGATTTTCATTGGCCATATTATGTAGAAGATTATGTTTAAAAAGCTTATGTTTTAGTCTTATACATTGCCTTAAATGTTTATTCTTATTAATGAAAGTTTCTGCTATACTACTATTCTTATTGAGCATCTGAGCTCACCCCTTTCTATGTTTTATTTTCCCTATGATGTGAAGTAGTATATTATGACTGATCTGTAGGTATAGTATACGGGATATGGATGTGGTCAAAGGAGACAATGTTGTCGTTGTTTTTCATTTTATAATGCAATGTAAAACTTATGAACGTATCTTGTACATACAAGGCCACAAAACTGATCGGTCTATCGGCTTTTGATCCCTTGTGATCAGTACAATGTTATGTAATAATGCACAAAATCTGGGTAATAGGGGTCGGGGAATTACATTTGATATGAGAAGAATTTTGGTATAATAATTTGATGCTATATTTAGAAGAAATCTGAATAGAGAGCATTACCTTAAGATGGACTTTAAGGATTAGTGTAGAAGAACTTCCTAGAATTTTATTAATGTAGAGATTCTGTGAGTTTTCCATGAAATGCATCCTTATCTAGATACGAGCATGTAGATGTGGATCTAGCCTAGATTTACCTAGGGTAAAACCCAAAACACCGCTTTGGCCAAAACTCGAATGGGGATTGGTGCACGACAACAGGCTTTGCTGCACTCTTGGTTACGGCACACCCAGGTGATATGCTTAGGATAATTCTAATTTTATTTACAAACCATTATGAAGGATTAATGAGTACATAAATCTTCAAAGAATACATTTTTATGATTATGGTTTATATCTATAAATTGTTTAATTTATGTTTAGTGTTTTACTAGTTTGTAATTATGTATTGTGATTCATAAACTAATCCATTGGATGAAATTGTTTAGAAATGGTACATAGTAGAAGGAATGGAACTGTATCAATGAATGTAATCCATTGAGGGATTTCCATACAACTCATGATAATTATAGTAGAGATGGTGATGAAACTGGGGCTGATCAACTTATCACCATACTGGGATAACTAGCACAGGTTTTGAATAATAACCTTACTCGTATTGAGCACCTTGATCCCCAACGCAGAGGATCAATGTTAATCCGCTTCATGAGGCAAAAACCACTGAAATTCAATGGGAGTTCGAAAAAATTAGTAGATGAGAAATGGATAAATTCCTTAGAGAAAATATTTCATGTATTGGGGATTAGCAAAATAGAAAATGTTGTGAAGGATGTTTATCACCTCACAAGAGGTGCAGATCAATGATGGTCATTAATCCAAAACACAAAGGAATATGAAAAGGTATCGAACTAGGAATAGACGGAGTTTAAAAATATTTTCTTAGAAAAATACTTTCGTCTTGGAAATCGAACAGATATGGAAAGACAGTTTCTGAGTCTGAGGAAAAGGTGGGATGAGAATTTCGCAAAGTATAAGTCTAACATTACATGTTCAATAAGTCATGTAGCAAATTATATATGTAACCCAAGGAGTAATATTGATCAATTATTTGATGGGATAAAACTATTTCCCTATCGAGCATTAGTATCAAAATAATTCTCATCATACAAAGATATTGTCTCATGCGCTATCAAGACAGAAAATGAATTCTCTATGTATTATGACATTAAAGCAATGGAATAGAAAAAGAGATCTTTTGAACACAATGGAAATAGAAAAAAGGAGAAGAAGGGAAAATTTTAATATCCATCCTATGGTAAATGTGGGAGGAAGTATCCTAGTAAATGCCTAAAGGGAATGAGTGTCTATGACATGTGTGGGAAAAAAGGACACAATGATCATGATTTCCAGGGGAAGAAATAGGCTTCCAATGTTGAATTCCTCAATTGTAGAGAAAAGGGGCATTATGCAAATGAATGCTCTATGTGCCAATGGAACATACCTCAAAAAAGGACAAGGGAGCACGACCAAGCTTATGCGATCACTACTACTGAGGTTGGAGCATCGAAATACATGGAAATACGTAATTTAATAATTTCCAAAACTTTAGATAATGATTTAGTTGATTCTGGATCATTGCATTGTTTCATATCATCTCAATTTTCTATGAAAATTAGATATTTTCAATTTGACTTAATATGGGAGTTGTTAGTCAAAACATTAAAGGGTAGTATCATCGCAATAGTTTTTTGTGAATCAGTGCCCATTAGGGCATATAAATGTTCTTTACCTGCTAATATCATTATCATACCCATGACTGAATATGATATAATCCTCAGAATGGATTGGATTTTGGACTATGATGCGATAATTTATTGTAAGAAGAAGGAGGTTACAATTTTTTATTATGATAAGGAGTGCCTTTTCTTTATAGTAGAAACGTCTCCACCTGATTCTTATCTAGATCCACCCCCAATAGCGGTACTAAATTCAATTATTGGGGAAGAAGAGAATGAAATAACTATGGGCAAGGAAATGAATGTTTAAATAGAGGATGTACCTATTGTGAAAAAATATATTGATGTGTTTCCAGAGTATTTACAAGACATCCTCCAGAACAAGAAATTGAGTTTTATATTGATTTAAATCTTGGTTCAAGGACCATATCGAAGACTCCTTATAAAATGGCCACTGTGGAATTTGAGGACCTAAACAAACAAACAAAAAAATTGAGTAAAAATGGATTTATTTTCCCTTGTGTTTCTCCATGGGGAGCCACTATCCTTTTTGTTAAGAATAAATATGGATCTATGAGGTTGTGAATTGACAACACTGAGATCAATGTAATAATAATAATGAACAAGTATCCCCTAAATCTCATTGATGATTTATTCAACAAAATTTATGGAGCTCAATATTTTTCAAGAATTGGCCTTCGATTTGGATATAATCAGTTGTGTGTGAAGAAGGAAGTCATTCCGAAAATAGCATTTTGAACCTGGTGTAGGCATTATGAGTTTACAGTAATGCCTTTTGGATTGGATAATGCACCCTCTGCCTTCATGAATATAATTAATAGAGTATTCAAGGAATATCTTGATGAATTTTTAGTTGTATTTATTGATGATATATTTGTATAATCCAAAAAATATAAAGATCATGAAAATCACTTGCACACTATTCTGAAAACCCTGATATGAAATGAATTATATAGGAAGTTTAGAAAGTGTGAATTTTGGCATCAAGAGATTTATTTTCATGTCCATATTGTCTCTAAGGATGGAATCACTCTTGATCCTTGAAATACCAAGACAATCCCAGAATGTATAACACAAACAAGTATAACTAAGGTACACAATTTTATTGGTTTAGCTGGTTATTATCGAGGATTCATCCAGAATTTTTCCCGGTTGGCTAACCCATTAACCAAGATCAGATGTAAAGGGGTTAAATTTTTTTGGAAAAAAAGTGTGAAGGAGGTTTTGATGAACTGAATAGAAGATTAATCTATTCTCTTATTTTGACTCAACCATCAGGGAAGGATGCGTTTGTTATTTATAGTGATGATTCCATGAAAAGACTTGGTTCTGTCCTTGTAAAGAATGATAGAGTTATCACCTATTCATCATGAAAACTAAAAATTCAAGAGAAAAACTATCCAACTCATGATCTAGAGTTACCAGCTATAATCTTTGCTCTGAAAATATGGAGACACTTTCTCTATGGTAAAAAAATGTGAGATTTATACCGATCAAAAGAGATTGAAGTATATTTTCTCATATAAATAACTCATCATGAGGCAACTATTATGGTTTGATCTACTCAAGGATTATGATTTCACTATACACTACAACCCAGGGAAGCAAAATTAGGTGGTAGATGCTTTGAGTAGAAAGGATCATGGTGTTTTGAATAATATGAGATTTGAAAGGGATCATATTTTCATAGATCTAGTAATTATTGATATGGGAATAACCATGCTAGGTGATACATCAATACATTTTCGTATGGTTTCCAAACTATCATTATTAGGAAGGATAAAGATATCTCAGACTCATGATGAGTAGTTTTAAAATAAGATAAAATTTCTGAATGATGGGAGATTGAGTTACTTGATATATTAAGATGGAATTTTGAAATTTGAGAAGAGAATTAGTGTTCCTAACATACCTGATCTAAAAAAGAATTTTTGGATGATGCTCATAGCTCCATTTTCTCAATACGCCTTGGCAGCACCAAGATGCGTTGAGATTTGAAGGAACACTTTTTGTGGGACAACATGAAGAGGGAGATTGCTGATTATTTGTCAAGATGTGTGGTTTGTCAAAAGGTGAAATATGGAAGGAAACATCCTGGATGAGTCATGCAACCTCTTACCATAATTGAGTGGGAATAGGATAATATTACAATGGACTTTGTCATGGGGCTACCAAAGACTCCAAGAAGTAATGTTTCAATATGGGTCATTGTTGATCATCCTACCATGTTAGCACATTTTCTGGTTGTAAGAAAAGATTTACCACTTTAATGTCTGGAAAGACTATATATTAATAATGTTGTAAGACTCCATGGTGTACCCCTATCGATTTTTTCTGATTTTGATCCCCATTTTACATCAAGAGTTTGAAAAAGTCTTCAGAAGGCCATGGATACTGAACTTCATTTGAGCAATGCCTACCACCCTCAAAATGATGGACAACCAGAATAAACTATTCAAACCATAGAATACATGGTGATATCTTTCTTTCTTGACTTCCCATGTATATGGGATCAATATTTACCTCTGGTAGAATTTTCAGGTAACAATAGCTTCCATGCAAGTATTCATATGGCACCATATGAAGCATTGTATGGAAAGAGATATCTCACACCAACTTTTTGGGATGATTTTTGTGAAAGAAAACTCATAGGCCTAGAACTTTTTGAGGAAACAATTTAAAATGTAAAGATTATCCAAACCAACATCAAAGCAGCCCAAAGTATCCCAAAGAACTATGCTAATAAATGAAAGAAGATTTTATATTTTAAAGTAGGATACAATGTTTTCTTGAAGGTATCTCCATGGAAAAGGTGTTATACATTTCGGTAAG
Organism: Viscum album; assembly: GCA_963277665.1. Taxonomy (NCBI): domain Eukaryota; kingdom Viridiplantae; phylum Streptophyta; class Magnoliopsida; order Santalales; family Viscaceae; genus Viscum; species Viscum album. The sequence continues at coordinate 1,211,841,705 of OY728150.1, read as the reverse complement.
ATAGGTAAATTGAGTCCCATGTACATCAGACTATTTGATATTCTAGAACGAATTGGAGTTATAGCTTATCGTTTGGAAATGGCTTCAAGTCTCTCCAAAGTTCATGATGTGTTCCACGTATCATTGTTGGGAAAATACATGCCTGACCCCAGACATGTACTCACATATGAGGTAATGGAACTGGAACATGATTTGTATTATTGTGATGAGACTATCAAGATTCTTGATACCAGAGAAAAAGTGCGGAGAAACCGGACAACTCGTATGGTAAAAGTTCTAGGGAGAAACCATAAGATGGAAGATGCAACGTGGGAACCTGAGAAAATTATGATGAAGAACCACCCAAATATTTTTATGAAGAAATATTCTAGAAATTTTTAGGGAATAATTATTTTAAAGAGGGGAGAATGTGACACCCCAAGCTTCCATGGTACGTTTCCCTTTGAATAATCTAGTAGCTTGCGTTATAAAAAACATGGAATTTTAACACACCAAGACCAATCAAACATGTCGTTATAAATAGTAATACATACTTTTTGATGTTTAATAAATTTGGTTTTGCAAAATGGCCTTCATTGTTGGTTTCTGAATATCAAAATTAGCTTAGGGTTAATTTTTCGTATTTATCTGAAATCATTCAATTTTTTATGAATAGTGAAAAACACTGCGTTATTGTTTTAAACCGAAATTTATTTATATAATTAGTTATTTTATTTTCATTTTCAGTTCAATATAGATAAATAATACCAATATATGTTCAATTTTATTTTTTGGAGTAATTTTATAATAAGTTTAGATTTATAAATTTTTTTTAACTTTTTACCGTCTATTACCCACCTTATAAGAGCATTTAAAAATTTGCATAAAACATAATTTTTCCACTTCTGTGAGTTAAATTTAAATAGTATGAGAGACAAAATTAATAGTAGTAAGTAAAATTTGGTTCAATAAGATGAAAATATTTTTTGGTGAATAGTAAATATTTACTTTTATTTACCACCTTAAAAGTAAATAGGTTAATTAATGGTAAAATAGATATTATAATAACCCTAACACATGTCCTAATTCTATTGGATAAGTGTAATTCAACCAAAAAACAACCTTAGGAATAAAATATGATCCTTTTGATCCACTTGGATTAGATTATGACATTTAATATTATTTTATTTAAAGAAGAGATAAAAGTGTTAAATTCAAAGTTTAATAACTATACCATTTTTAATATAGAGTTTCCAAAAATATATATTCGACTATAAATATTAATTAGAAAGATAAAAATACTTCTTACATTATAGTATTTTATTTATAATTTTTATGCGTTAAATAATTTAATTTTTTTATGACACAATAATGATGTCGTAATTATCTTTTAAATGAAATATTAAAATAATTGATATGTTAAATATCCAAATAAATATAAATTGGGACTTATATTTAATTCCACTAATTTTATAGGTTTATATGATATTTTTGGGTTAATTAAATAAATTTAATTCGAGGGGATGATGTATTTATGGCATTCAAAAAAATCAAATACTAAATAGTGTCAAAATTTACATAATTGAGTTTTTAAAAAAACTATTATATTATTAGTCGATATAATATTTATAAAAATATATGTTTTATCCAAAGGACTATGATAAGGTTATATATATTTATGATGAACCACTTGGGGTTCGCATGGTAGTATATAGTATGTATATTAACCATAAAATAAAAAAATACAAAGAGACATGGTAAATGTCATACTATATTACTAAGAGTTAAATCTAAAAGATAAGGTTCATATGGTGAACTAAACCTATCTAATACCTATTGATTTAGAGGTTCTAGACCCATCAACACTTTCTACTTGAAATAAATCATTTTGGATCCCTTATAAATAGAAAATTATTTTATTATAAAATAATATTTAAAGCTTTTTCTAAAGTGACCCTCACATATTTTATAAAAGAGTACTTCCCCTACTCTTAATTCCACACTTCCAAGCCATTTGGATCAGCCAAAACCAGCCAAAATATACTTACTACTTCCCTCAAATCAACCTAGAGTACATAATTTGATTAGAAAGCCAACCTAAAAATCTCTTTTGATCAACTCAAAAGGAAACACCTGAAGAAGAGAAAATAATTTCACCACCCTCATTCAAGTTCTCTTCTCCTTTCACTTCCTATTTCATTGTTGTTTTAATAAGAAAAGTATAAATCTAGTACATTATACATACATTGATTTGAATATAAATATGTTACAACCATATTTGTTTTTATATCCATTCTATAAATGAGAAAGTCACCATATATGTGTATGTACGACTTACCATCTCCATGTCATGGTGTAGTTTGTTATTAAAACTCTTTATTATTTGGATGGGTATAATAATTAGTATAACTGATGTAAATAATAAATATAACATGTTAATGATTATTTATATATGACATACCATCCAATTACATATGATTTAACAATGATTATTATTATATTGTCGCTCGTGCATACGTATGAATTACCGTCTCCAAAAACATGACGATATTCATTCCCCGTCGTAATCATTGAAGAATAATTTTCATTTTATGATTAAAAATAATGTTTATGAACATAATATCATTATTTATATGAATCAAAAGCATCATATCCATAACAATAATGGCTTACATAACAAATCAAATAAAGTAAAATGAATTAGTTAACACCTGAAATGATGATACTACTAAAATATTATTAACAAAGCAATATTAGAGGATCATATATGATATCATATTTATGTATATAAATATTTTATAATTTAATAACAATGATTGAACTATTATATAGGATTTTAACATATCATATAATATGGAAAATTAAAATGTATGGGTTAATTCCACAATCTCTCCATTTTCCAAGGTTGTTTATACGTGAGTATCTACTAGGACATCTTTATCATCCATATCCGTGTTTCTTAAAAATATATTTCAAAACAATTTAACTTTTTCCTAGTCTATGAGTAAAAGTCATTTATAACCTTTTTTGAATTTTTATAAAATTTTTATAAAGGAATACATCCTACATTTTCCAAATAATCTCATTTGTGACCTTTTCAACAAAATTAAGAAAATAATGTTTTTAACTTATACAATGAGTGCGGCTATTTTTTTCTGTTATATAACCTTTGAAGCTTCCCTTACAAGATTATAATAAAATTTTCAAAATAATCGTAATCTTTTATAATTTCTTAAATTCTAAATGATTTCAAAATATAAAGAGATATTTCTGTCAAAATGTTTTGATTTCATCTATGTCAACATCCTTGGATGGATTTTAAACTTTTTTGAAGTTGATTTATTATGATACAAATCTTCTATTTATATTGAAGGTTTTGTGATATATTTTACTATGGATGTTTTATTTCTATACCATTCATGGATTATGGATAAATTATTGAAATTTATTATGCTAGTTTTAATACGAACTTTTATGTTATGTTCCAACCTTTTCATATACGTAATGAATTGGAATTAGTAAGTGACTGGTGGAACCCGCTATTGCTACCCAATGCATCGATAGGTATCATGAGACAAACTAGTGTCTTGGAACAAGGCCTTGAAAAAATATTATTGGTAGTATTGGCACACAGCCTTGACTATGAGGCTATGAAGTCTAGCATTATGCCTTCAATCATTATGAAATTGGCTATTGATATTGCATGTTATTATTAGACTAGTAGAATATCCATTTGAATAAGTAAATGTAATTATTTAATTTATATTGGCCATATTATATAGATGCTTATGTCTAAAAGGCATGTGTTTTAGTCTTATACATTGACATAAAAATTTAGGCTTATTTTTGAATGTTTATGCTATATTTTTATCCTTACTGAGCATCTTAGCTCACTCTTTTATATGTTTTAATTTTCCTAGGATACGAGACTGAACTACAGGGATAGTATAAGGGATATGAATGTAGTCAATAGAGACAATTTTTTGTTCTTTTTCATTTTATAATTTAATTAAAAACTTATTGATGTATCTAGTACTTCCAAGGCCACTAAAATGATTAGTCTTTTGGCATTTTATCCCTTGTGGTCATGATAATGTAATGTAATAATGCACCGACTCTAGTTAACTGTGGTCGCAATGTTTCAATCTCTCCCAATCCTGAGGAAACTATACAAACCATTTGGTTATATGATTTATAAGGTGTACCACTATTTATATATGTAACCATAAATTTTTTAAATGTATGGGTTGCCACACATTTTTTAGGAATATGATTTTTTGAACACCATCAGTGATCTAGACTTAAATTTCAAACCATCATTGCAGAACATCATTGGGGTGTGTCCCATTGGGATTGAAAAATCTAGGATAACCATCATAACGGGGTCCCTTAAAAATCTTGTTCACTCCATTTGAAATACGAATAAGAGTGATCATAAATTATGGAGGTGGATCTATTGATTAATTATTCCAATGTATAACCTTCAGGTGTGTATTCATGGGTGTATAATGGAAAATTTCATGATATACAATACATATCCTCCATGATACACCACAAATATTTTCTAGTGTGTTAGATTTATAGATCCTTGATTCTATACAATAGTGAACTGGTGAATCCCTCTAAGGGGCATCCAATATCTTTAGTAAATGGTATCCTATGAGAACACCAAAGTAGAGATAACTCTGTTAGTTATAAATTTCATTACATTTTTTATTTAGGATTATACATGATGTTGGAAAATGGATTATCTAGGGTCTATAAAGATATTTATCATGTTTTTCAAAGAGTATATATCCCTACCACAGTGTAGATAATGTAAAAGACAATCTTTCAATAGGGGAGTCCATCGATTGAAGAATAGTGTATCTACTGGGGTGGTCACTACAGAGGAACATCCATTGCCTATCATATATTATGATGGTGATATTTCAGGGGATTTTGTATGTATAGATGATGGGTTACCTAGAAATCATATACTTTATTATAGAGAAAATCTTATGGGACCCCTATTTTTATAAATATGATGTCTATAGAACAACACACAAGATCAATAATGGTTATCCCAGGATATTCACCCTACCCACGATCTTGGAATGAATGGGATGCGGTTTCGATTTTAGAAACATAGAGAAGGATATAAGGGATCCTAAAATCAATAAAGATATACTTTGCAAGAATTGAGTTTATAATGGGTGGATTTAATATATATGTAATGAAATCCATGGATTATAATGGTGATATAGAGGTAGTGGTGTAATCTCATGACCAATAGGGTATGATCCATGATTTTATGGAAAAATGGATGAAATTCATTGAAATGTAGGTATAAAGTATTTTGGGACACTTGAAGTAGGGGATCAGAGGAATATTATTGATGTAAAACCTTGTGGATGTGATGTAGGGTGAGAATAAAATCCAATAATGATTGGGGAGACCCTTTTCCTATAGAATTTTTGGACATCTCTCCAAACAATATAATTAAATGATCCAAGAAATGTTATTTATGTACCTATACCATCAATAACCTATATTGTTTCTTATCATACAGTGATTGGGTACATAAATTCTTAATTATAGCCTACATCAATCATATAGGGGGAGGTGTGGAAGAATTCATAATTTGAGCTCCCATGAATCTGTAGGATTATTCTTAGATAGACGATGTTCCTAGTTGATTATGGGGTATTGTCTATGAAATACTTGGGGAATCACCAAACACCAATGATTCATAGAGAGCAAATAATTTAGTGGTGTTAAATATTCACCTACAACATTTTTTTGATGGTAAATCAAAATAAACTCTACTTCTAAACATTCTTGGTGTAATCCATACTAAATCATCACAAATTATCATTTGAGATCATATATTCTTGGTAATAGAGCATTAACCAGTGAAAATGAGGGATCTTTAGTGGATAATTTTAACTCCTATTATTTTAGAATCAACATACTAGCTAGAGAAGTAACTAAATCAGTAAAATCATTTTGGAACACTTTACGTTATTTAGATTATAATGAAAAAAGTTAATCTACATTTTAATTACAAGTGATTTTACTCCATATTTAGCACTTTTCCTTAAATCTATTTCATAAAGTTCCACCTAATTTATTATGCTAGTTTTTGGTCATATGAATTTTCATGAGTCTAGGGTGTGAATGAGAAATGATAAACCTATTGATAACATAGTGTGCGATGATTTGGAGCATGAACATGAAGCACTTATGACCTAGAAGGAAGGACTAACTTGTGCTTCGATAGAGTAATGATAACATGAGATTTTTATAACCCATGAAGAACCAATATTTTTTTGTGGATTTAGACATAAATTCTTCCATGAAGGTCCTTGCTTCCAATATTTTAGGTAATATGTTTAGAATCTATAATCATGTATCATAATAACTAATGGTATTATTATTGTTAAAACATCTTCACCCATAAACCCTATCATGTTGAGTTTATCCACAACATTGGATTGAAAATTTATGGGACCTTTATATGATCACCGTACTATAATAATCACACAATTATCCATGGACAGAATGACCCTATATATTGAACTTACATTGGGATATTACATGACCAGGAAAACATAATGGGTATAGAGTAGAGTCTATAATAACATAAAATACCTAATTAACTACACTCTACAGGATCATATGGGTTTTTGGATGATATATTTTTATTATTTTTTAGGACCCAGCTGATAAGGATGATCATATTAAGGTATTTTATTTTGATATCAATAAATTTTAAGAAGAAAATGATACTTAAAAAGAAAATAAATTAACTCACCTTGTCTTTGTTGACAATTAGACTGACCATCATATTAAAAGAACCTAACTCACAATGCATGAAAAGGTTGATCATATTGAAAAGGAATCTTGATGGGTGTAAATGTTCATCATACTCACCTAGATATTGGTTTGGGAAGATTGATTGTAATGGTAGAGAATCAGAGTCTTTATGACTATGAATAAAATGTGACGATGCTTTTTCGATCTTGGAGTTCTCATAAATAACAATTATTCTCTATAATTTGTGATGCAGGGTTGATGAAATAAAATTGGAGTGAAATAAATGTTACCAATTGAATCTAGTCTTATCATAATCATTTAAATCATACTCATGACAATCATATTCAGGGTGACTATAAAAGAAAGAGGACTGTTGAGAAATTAATAATATTCAAATGGATTTAGAAGTTTCCATACATTCCATTTCATGTGAAGTGATTCTAAAGCTAATCATCATCGCACGAAAAGTAATAATGGACGTCATTATGTAAGATGATGATTGAAGAAAATGGGTGAAACTGAAGTTTTCAAGTCCCAAGATCATCATAATGTGTTTAAAAAAATATATTTGATTAAAAGCTAAGTAGGTAGGATGTAATGAAGAAATAAAGAATTTTACTGATGTAAATGATACTGAATACCAATCCATCATCTTTGACATACCATCATTTTCATCAAATGTATTTTTTTCTCATAAAAATAGATGTTAAATGAATGAAAACTTTTGAAATATGTTTCAAAATGAAATAGTAGAGACTAATCAGTAATGTACTCATCCATTTATTAGGTGTGAATTACATCATAATGAGATAGATTCTAATCAGAACTTGAATAATACATGAGTTTGGTAAGAGTATTATGTATATGGTTGGATGCGTTGGGAAGCTTGAGATTGATGGCTGATAATATTTTTGGAAAACATAAGAAACAGAAGGTAATATTTTTCATTCATACCAAAATCCAAAATATATAAAACATTATAGAATGAAGTTGATGGGTATCATATTTATAAGAGAAATAAAATCCATGGTGTTTATGTAATTATTTTATCAATTGGGTCAAGAACCATCATGTTAGGGGTGATATTGATTGATCAGGATATGTAATTGATGAAATTAGAATGTGAATATTTTCTTTCATTTGGTGTAGAGAAACATAATCATACCAACAAATCATATTGGAGGATAGAAATAGAGGTGGGTGAATACGATGAAAGAAGTCTATTTCCTCAATATACAAAACTAGTATGGAGTATTATAATGAAAAAATTAGACTCAGAAACTCAGAATGGGATTGGTGTTTGTAAAGAATGTTTGAAGAAGAGATAATTTATTTTATGACTTAATAAGGGTTGATACGAGTTAATAAGTGATTGTGATGTCAATATGCACCACAAATTTAAGGAAGCATTCAAATTCAGATAATTTGGTTGAGTGGGAAATGATTTAATATTCCATCAAAAACCATCAATGGGTCACCTAAAAATGGAAAAAAGTACATTGTATTTATATGACTAATATTCTATTCATGGTGAACATCATAGAAGGAGGATAGCTAGATAATTTTAGAGTGGGTAGGGTAATATTATATACTGAGGTTTGTTGAAGTTGTTTAGTCGAATATAATTGAAAGGAGGAGAGATAAGATTGTAATTTATTTATTTGATCAATGAATTAAGTAGATTATCATATTAAACTGACTATCATATTATACTAGTCATTGTATATGACTGTTCATCATATCATTATGGATTATTTCACTAGATCTATTGTATTAGTTTTATGGAATGTGGAAAAATGTGTCTAGAATTCTCTTAATTATATTATGACTATGTCAAATTTTTCATATTGGGAAATCAGACTGGGAAATCACACTAAGTTTCATATAAAATTCCTCATAGTTCTTACCATCATATGAGTATGAATGTTAATAATTGAGTTTAAAACATTATATTTTTGGAAGTTGATAAAGAATCACAAGTACCATGTTCTGTTAAAAAACATTATATTACATCATTTGTGCTAGAGGGAGAACACACACTATTGGATGTTTTAAATACTTCTACATGAGTGGAAGGGAATTTAATACTCCATATATTCCAAAGAAAATGATTTTTGTCTAGTGCATTGTCTGTTATTTGACTATTTCAAAACCATACAACGAATGCATCTATTCTTACTGAATAGTGAACCGTGTTAATTATTATGTTTCTATGGATGTGTGTTTTATTTTTCTCATAAGGTAATGAATTATTTAATTGGAATATATGTTTTTTTAATTATTTAGGAAACATAAAATGCAAATATATCTCTTACTCACCCTCCCGCTCTCTGTGATACAATTATCTTGGTTGGGTACTAACAATTGGTATCCGAGTGTAGGATCCCTTCACTTATTCTACGATAAAGTTTTTAGGATAAGTCGACTGAGAATATAAATTGTTTGAAGAGTAAAAAAATTCTCGTTTTTGATGTAAAAAATTAAAATATAAAAAATATTGAATGTTGGATTATCTCATGTTTTCTTTATGATTATTTTTTAATATTCAACTGATGGGTTTCTTCATATTGATGAAAAATTTCCTCTTACATCAGTTGATAGGAATAATATTGAGAAAGATGGAAGAGACAAGAATGATTTCTTATCATCATTCTCTTAAATTGAATTCTTAAGGGTTAATGGTGTTGCCACTACCAACAGTATATGGGAAAATTGAAATAATATATATGAAGGCAGTAAAATTTTGATGATGGAAAAAGAAAAAAATTAGGAGATAGAAGTACAATGATTTGAAATTGGGTGAGTATGAATTTATTGGGGATGTATTTTTCTCAGTGAATGGAATTGTCAGCACTATCATATGTCTTGGTGAAATGTTAGAAGATTTTATAGTCATGGAAAAGATCTTATGAATCCCTCTTGAGAAGATTAATTTTTAATGGTTCTTAATTTTAGATAAGGTATCTGAAACACTATCTATAAATTATTTTTTTCATAACTACCAATACATATGAAATAATAAGGGATAAATCTAGAAAAAGTAAAACAAATTTTCATAGAGAAAATCCTTTCAAGGCTGGAAAGAAAGAGGAGTTGAAAGATATTCTTATTAAATATTAAGCAGATGAAGTTAACTTCAAAAATGAGGTTTACAAAAATATTAATGACATTTTATCCCTTTTTTCTAAAAATGTGAAAATATGTATAGATAATTACAATGTTTAACATTCCTTGAAATGTTTTGAATGTAGAGACATTGGGAACTTTATGGGTAAATTTACTCAATGAAATGAAGAAGAATAGTGTGACAATGAAGAATAAAGACCAACAAGATCATTGAAGATACAAGGTGATATAGAAAAATCATATTCCACGGGTAATGATAGAGAAATTTTGAAATATAAAAGAATGACTTTGTTATCTAATGATGAAGAAGAAGAAGTCAGAGATGATGAATAAAAAAATATTTTTACTATGGCGTAGTTAACATTTTATATCAATAGTGAATGATGAAGAGTTTAGAAGAAGTAGTTCCAAATAAAAATAAATTCAACATGTATTTAATTACAAATAACAATTTAATGTATTTCGTAGAAAGATTATAATGATTAAGAATCAACACAAGAAGTCAGAATATGAATGTTCCTAAACAACTAGTCAAGAATGCTTCCCGAATGAGAAGGTTAACCGTGTAAACAAAATTTTTTATCTGAAGAAATCTCTTGAAAAATAAAATAATGGTAATGGGAATGTACAATTGAATAATAAGGAAAAATAATAGGAGTTGGAACTTGTTAAAAAAATTCTCTTAATATAAACAACCAAATATTTTTTTCAAAAATACTTTCTCTAAAATTAGTGAAATGAATCATAAGGAGAAACATGAAATGGTTAAAAAATGCTATCTTCAAAATATGGGAATAATGTTGTGATTTTTTATGAAAAAAATAATGCTGAGAATGTTTTGTATGTTACTAAGACCAAAAATGTTAAGAATTAAAAATTCTAAAAACATCTAGAGAAGATATTTTTTTCAAAGAATTCATGATCTAAAAATATTCTGAGTACTTATAATTCTAATAAGGATGAAAATAGAAAGATGTTATAGAATGAAAGTATAATGTTCAGTAGTACAGATAAGAAATACAAGTAGATTACTAAGAAACATATTTAATATTTCTATTAGTATGGAATATTATGAAGAAAATACTTTTTATTTTGATAATGATGGTATTATGGTGGATTTAGACATATAAAAAATACATGTTGGTAAATCAAAAAATATTACCGTTATTCTATATGTTATGAATGTAACAGTTTGAGGGGGGATTTAATCCTCTCAATATAAGGAGTTTGAAAAGGATGATCGAAGGAAACTCAAGATGGTTTGTGTGAAATTTGAAAAAAGGTTCCAAACTCTAGAAAATATTTGTGAAATATGTAGAAAACATATACAACTTGAAAAAGGAAGGCTTATTTGGTTTCTGGTCAAAATAATATTCGAAACAATTTTCATAATCTAGAAGTGAAGCAAGAAACAGAAAAAGAAAATTCTCTTGTTATTGAAACTGTTCTGAAAGAATGAAAAAGCGAACAACATGGATTATTGATATTGGGTGGTCTTGTTATATGAAATGATATTTTTGATTCATGAAAAATGAAAAATATTTCAAAGAAAGAACTATGACATTCAGAAAGGATGAATAATTATGTATCAAAGGTGTTGGATCAGAAATCATTTCAAAAGATAAAAATGAAATCCACAAAAGTTTCATATATTTATGGGATGAAACATAATATGATAAGTGTTTCATAATTGTTTTAAAAAGGAAAAAATTTACCTTTTTGATATTTTTTTTGAAAAGTTAGATGAATGGAAATATTGTTACATGAGGCCAATATACAAAGAGAAATTTATTTCTTGTTGGTGAGATCTAAAAACATTATTACTTGGGAAAAGTGGAAGAAAATAAATTGTGCCATAAAACTATGGGATGCATGCCTCAGAAAAGTATGACAATTTTATATGGAATAAACAGTTTTTGTGACATTACTGAATATAAATGAGAATGATTTTGGTTTTGTACAATTCTTCTGAAATGAAATATTACCAATTCAGTGCTTAATAATGTTTATATTGTTTAAAAACAACCCCGAGAACTTATCCATTACAACATTTGTGGGATTTTGAGAAATAAATAAATGAATGGAGATAACTATTTCAACACCTTCATTAGGAAATATACTCACATTAATTATTTATTGTTCATTAAACATTAAACAAATGATATAAGAATGCTTAAAAGTTTTAGGAGGAGAGATGAGAAAAAATGTGAGTATTCAATGAAGAAGTTGAGAAACGATAATGTTGGTGAAAAAAATGAATCATTTGATTGTGTCTAGATATACATAGAATTAATAAGGATTATAGCTAAACATAAATTCTAGAATAATGGGGTTACTGAATGAATAAATATATGTTTGTTGTAAATGGAGATTAATATGCTACATGAACATGGATTCTCTCATTACTGTTGGAAGAAATCCTTGAGAATAACTTCATACATTGAAAACCAATTTTCTATATCCCACCTTCTGATATGACTTCATATTAATTGTTTTATGATGAAATAATTTCGAAACAATTAATAGTTTTTTTGGAGTCCATGCATTATGAAGAAGAAATGTGGAAGCTTGTGAAGGTTTGAAAAAAAAGGTGAAGATGGAATTTTCATTGATATGATCCAGAAGAAAGATGTTATAAATTTTTCAACAAAGAAAAATGAAAAATTATTGATTCCTATGATATGAAATTCATTTAACATACCAAGGAATAAAAATGGAATCATGCTGATAAGGAACCTGATGATGATAAGAAAACAATTATAATATAAATACAGGAAATTGTAATCCTACTCAAGAAGAATAAGACCTAGTTATTTCCAAGGATTAGTGAGAGTCTTAGAAATATGATCCTAGGCAGAGAAAGAAAGTGGATTCTCAGAATATTTTTGGTTATCAACATATAAAGGTTGAATGAAGAATAAAAAAATGATATTTCACTTACATCAATGTATTCAATAGTTGTGTCGAAAGATGTGAAAGAATATTTTGAGTATCTAAAATGGGTTCAGGCCATGAATGAAGATCTAGATGAGGTAGAAAAAAATAATACATGGTAACTTGTTCATAATCTATAAAACAAAAATGTTTTTTTTTTTAAAAAGTGGGTTTCCCTAGACATTATGTATAATGAAGATGAATTGATAAGAAACAAATAAAGATTAGTTAACAAAGGTTACTCACAAATTGGAAATATTGATTTGGATGAATCTTATGATCTTGTGGAAAGGTTAGAAACAATTTTATTATTTATTTCTATTTCTGTACAAAAAAGTTACAAAAAATTCAATTGGATGTAATGTCACCATTTTTGAATGGGGATCATGATGATGAAGTTTATATTCAATAACATTGTGGCATTATTGTTGGGAAAGATGAAAGTTATGTTTGTAGAATAAAGAAATAATTATATGGTCAGAAAAAAGATCGGAGGGCTTAATATTCCAATTTGATACATTTTTAAAGATGAGGAGTTTCAATAAAGGAAAATTATATAAAATATTTATATCAAATAAATTTAGGATTATTCCCTCATTTAATTTTTTTAATGACATTATCATTGTTTTGAATGATGAATGATATTTTGAATGATTTTATGAAGATATAAAAAAAATTTTTTAGGAAGTACATGATGAGGGAAATAAAAAACATTATTTGTTTATAAATTCTACAAAAGAAGAAATTCTTTTTTTTAATAGGAGAAGAATGTCATGGAAATTCTCAAGAAGAATGACCAGTAAAAGACAAAACCTATTTCCACACTAATTTCAGTGGGAAAAATGTTTTATAATGATGTTTAAGAGAGATATGATTATAAGAAAGAGTTTTGAATGTTGATTGGATGTTTTCTTAAATTGACTACCTCATGAACCGAAATTGATTATGTTTTTGCATTATTTGAAATAATCTATAGTTCTCTAAAAGAATCACATTTACTTACTAGGAAATAAATTTGTAGATATTTCAAATGAATAAAATTAGAATCCGATATGATAGCTTAGAAATTATTTATTTGTTTGGATATTCATATTCTGATTGGGAAGGAAATATTGATTATAGATTATGCAAAACTGGGGGATTATTCTTTCTATTAAATAATAGTGTTAGTTGAAATATAAAGAAATATAATTTTGTAACTCTCAATATTGCTGAAGCTGAGTCTGTTTCTCTTACACAATCCACTACCCATCTTATATAGATGAATACCCAATTATAAGATTTACATGATGATGTGAAATTACCCTTTCTATTGGTTTGTTATAATGAGAGTAAAATCAATCTCAATAAGAATCTAGTTCAATGGTCACATTAAAATCATATTGATATAAAATACTATTTAATCAAAGAGCATATGGAGATGAATTAGTTGTAGATAGAATATGTTCTTACATCAGAAAAAGTGTATGAAAATTTCACGAAACCTTTAACAAAGGAATATATTTCTAAATGGAGGTATACTATGATCATCTAACCACTTTCTCATCATGGATGGCGTTTGATTTTCTATCCCCCAGTTTTATGTTACCTTTATATAGTGTTGTCAATGCGGGGGGGGGGGGGGTGTTTCATAAAACTATCCTTGTCGAAGCATGTGATTAGGGAGACTTTTCAGTAAGGTGTGAATTTAGCATTAGAAGTGTGTGAACTATTTTAAATGTTTTTTGGAGTAATTTTATGGAAAAAATTTATATTCTTGGAATGTTTAATAGTTGGGGAAGAAAAGATATGGTCAAAATGTTGAAGAGTATTCATTATCACTACTTGAAAAAACATGGTTTTTCTATAAATGATTATTGTTTAATACAATGGGTTAGCTCATGTAAGATAAGAATTTTTTATATATAATCCCTTACACGAGGATATAATGTTCAGTGATTTTTGAATACTAGAAAAAAATCCAAAAGAGATATTTTTAGGAAAAAGATGAAAAGGACAATCGTATTAAGGTATTTTATTTTTTTTCGAACATGTTTTAGATGAAATGGAAGTTTAAGATGATAAGAAACCACCTAAATATTTTGTTGATAAAAATTAGGCTGGCCATTATATATAAGGAATTAGACTCACAATTCTGGAAATGGTCAATTTTATTAAGGATGATTCTTCCTATAAGTAAATGGTCATTAGAATCGCCGTGAGTTTGGTATAGAAGGAGTGATCAAAATAAAAAAGAATTAGAGTATGCAATACAATGATTTAGACATTATGATGATTTATTGATATTGTAGTTCTCATAAGTCACTAGTATTATATAAAACTTGTGATGCATCCTTGATTAAATAAAGTTGGAGTGAAAGAAATGATTCTAATCGTATCTAGTCTAATCACAATCATTGAAATCATATTGAGTACAATAGTATTCATGCTGAGTAGGAAAGAAAGATGTTGCTGGGAGAATAAGATGTTGCATGAGGATTGTGATATTACTATATATTCAATTGTATGTTAAAAGATGCTAGTGATAATATTTAACACACTTAATGTCTTAAAGTATATCATAATTAAATCTAAATTTTGAATAAAGTAGGATAAGACAATGTTTTCCATTCTCAAGAACATTTTAATGAGTTTTTTGGATATTTTTTTTAATCGATGATAAGGATATTTGTAATAACCTAATAAAGGAATAGGCTGAAGTCATAGTTGTTTAATATAGATCCATTGTATTTAACATGCCATTTTTTTCATTAAAGGCCTAATTTTTCACATCTATATCGATGGTAAAGGAATTGAAATTGTTTAAAGCTAATAAAAAATACAATAATAGAGATACATCAACAATGTATTCACCAATTTATCATTTCCTAAATAAATTGTAATGAGAAATATTTTAATCTAAATTGGAATTGGACATGAGTTTGGTAAGAGTATGAAGGAGATGGTAGGATACGATAGGGATCTTGAAATTTTAGGGGTGAGAATATTTCTGGTAAATGTGTGAAAAAAGTTACCTATTTCAGTAATACGTAAATCTAGATGATATAAATATTTAGAGAATGATGTTGATGGGTATCGTATTTATAAAAGAAAAAAATACCTGATTTATTTTCAAATGTATTTATTAATTTATTCATGAACCATCATATCAGAGTTGATAGTGATTCATCCTTCTCTCTTAATGATGGAATCAGAATGGAAAGATTTTATTTTGTAGGGCATTGAGAAACATAATATTATCAAGAAATTAGATTGAAGGATCATAAAAGGGGTGTGTGATGTATATAAAATAGTTATATTTATTTAGTATACATAACTGTTATGAAGTACCATAATAAAGAAATCGGACTGGGAAAATTGAAATTGGAATGGTGTTTGTAAAGAAAGTCTAATGAAGTACTAACATTGTTAGTGGATTTGAGAAGGATCAAGAAGAATTAATAAGAGTTGATGAAGAAAATATGCACCCAAAATTCACGGAAACATTCAATGTTATGTTATTAGATTGAGAGGGAAATGAATTTAGATCCTCACCAAAATCATCATAGGGTCACCTATCAAGGAAAAAAACATTGTTCAATTTTGACTGAATTATTTTTCATGAAGAATAGGATAAAAGGTAGATAATTTAATTAGTTTAAGGAGATATAGAAGATTAAGTGTCAATATTGAGCATTGTTGAAGATGTTTAATCAGACTTAAGTGAAAGGAGAAGTGAATATATTAAAATTTATTCAGTTGATGATCATATTCAAGGGAGTAGCATATTCCACTGAATATCACATTCTTATTATCATCATATTCGGATGGTCATTGTATCAGGATAGAAAATTAGACAGAGACTATCATATTGGTTTTCTAGATTGAGGAAGAAGGTGTTCTGAATTTTCTCAACTACATTCTAATTTTGTTATATTTTCTATATTTAGGTTTTCTCTGGGGAAGATCTGTTTGGGGAAATTGGATTGGGTAATAACAGTAAGATTCATATAAATGTCATCGAATTTTTTACCAGCTACCAGGTAAGAAAGTAATGTTTTTTTAATAATACATTTTAGGAAGTTGATAAAGAATAACAGGTAGCCTAACGGGTTACAAAACATTCGTATTACACCATTTGTTCTTGTAGGAGCACAAATTCTATTTTACTATTAACATTGAGATATATGAGTTAAAGGGAATATCATACTCATTGTATTGCATACAAAATGAATGTTTTCTAGTGGATTGTGTGGTATTTGGATATTTCCAAATAATACTAAATATGTATCTATTCTTATTAAAAGTGAATGTTGAAAATCTTGTGATCCTATGGATGTCTGTTTATTTTTTCCATAATGGAATGAAATATTAAATAGGAGGTGATGGTTTTTTCAATTTAATAGAAACATAAAAATGGAAGAATATAACTGATTCACCCCCTCCCCTCTTAGTTATTCATATATCTTGACTGGTTACATATATTATATAATGGTGAACCTGAGAACTAGAGGGGGGTGGGGGAATGCCACACCTTATATCCACGATAACTTAATTTATTCTTTATTATTAATTGATGGAGGCTTAGATAATCATTTATATTATCACCTGATCAAAATACTATGTCATGGTGTCCTTACATATGGGTCAATAAAATATTACCCAATATAAGAAGGAGGAATTCTATTTGTAGATTCTCACCGTGATGAAGGAAGAGGTGGTTTCCCTCTTGAGGTCTCAACTATAAATTAGTGTGGTTGATATGGACTAAGTAAAGACTCTTGTGAAGTATAATATGGCCTTACATGATTATATTACAATGAATGTGGCCCAAGTGAACAATAAGACAAAACATTTATGGAAGATATGATAAGGATGTAAAAATATATTTATTTATTTAATAATTTACTTCAAAAAATATTGTTTTAATATTTTATGCATTTTAATTTCGTTTTTTTGTATTGTATGAGAGGCTATAACATGTTTCAAATACCCAATTAAAATTATGATGCAATACAATATCATTAAATAAGTAATATACAAGAACCTTTAATTCCATGTTATTAAATATCATTGTGATAAATAAGTTTTAATAGATTATATTTAATATAATATGAGACAACAAAACAATGTTGTATGGGTTAGGGTAGTAATATCATATCAACCTCCACTAAAGTTCAATGGTATTCAGTCCACCAAAGTTGATGTGATTTCAGAAGATAAATTTTTATTATCAATGTTGGTATATGGATGGGGTTAAATAGGGGTATTGGAACTCCAATTATACATGGGAATGTTAGTGACATGTGAACTGTGATTAAAGATTTTAAACGAACGGTTGAAGGATAATTAAGTTATTGATAATAAATAACAACATGTTTGAATGATGATCTAGACTACTATACATCTGAAAATGGTTTAATAAATTTTAGGAGGACTTTTGAACTTATCTATAACATTGTTTTCACTATATTGTATTATAGGATGTTTCATTTTTTACATGTACCCAAAATGAGATCAAGTAGAAAGAGACAGGGAACCTGTGTCACCACGATAAACAAAGGGGATTATGTTTTGAAATGAATGAAATAAATGAGGATTAAGAATCATAATTCATGGAAAAAAATCATTATGTAATTAAGGATGCTCTAGTTGAGTTTGACAACTTCATAGATACACCATCATGGATTGAAAATAACACTTTTGGGCACCATCATAGATTGATGGAATGTAGGCTAATGAGATTATGAGATAAAAGAAAATGAATACAGCTTGGGTGACTTGAGAATAGAGTTTGATGAAGTCTTAGAGTGGTAACCAATATGCTCATTGAGTCTCTATATTTTATTTATATACAGGGTTAAAAAATGATAAATTAGTTTTTGTTCAAACACATTTAACCAAATGAGGGGTTATTATTTTAATGAAATACTACCTAATATATCTACATAGAGATTAATTTTGTTTTGATGTCAAGAGGGAAAATGTAGCCTGATGAAATATTCCTAAACAGAAAGAAGAGATTGGGGTTATAAGATACTTTTATTTCTACCTCATGTAATAGATCTGGGGAAAATTCATATCTTGTGCAATACAAATCGTGGCACACATATTTCATAGAAAAGAAATGACAACCAGGGGGTTAAAATATAGGAAGAACCAATTTAAATTGATGCCATCATATAGTGGTAGAGGGTTTTAATATATAAATATTGTCTAATAGTAGGATATATTGGTCTCACTATGTATACTATAAATTAATAATATCAAAATGTATTTTTTATGGGGAAGAGTGGTGTTTGACCAACACAAAAATGAATTATACACATGGGAGGACACATATTTCAATCAAAAGGGAGGGTACTACCCTCTGAGAAATCCATAAAAAATATATAGTTTATATAAGTCAAAAAAAAATTATCATAATATTCAAGGTCATGTGGTGAGGATAAAAAATGTAACATTTTTTAAAGTCACTCAATTGGGTTGGTTCTATAATTTT
Organism: Viscum album; assembly: GCA_963277665.1. NCBI lineage: Eukaryota > Viridiplantae > Streptophyta > Magnoliopsida > Santalales > Viscaceae > Viscum > Viscum album. The sequence goes on along the minus strand of OY728150.1, from coordinate 1,211,822,387 downwards.
TTTCATTGTATCCTATGTAAGAATTATGTAATGTTTAATTATAAGTATAAAAATATATTTTCTTGTTGTATTATTTCATGAAAAAATGAAAAAATATGTATAATATAAAATCACATGAAAGGGATTAATTCAATAGAGTTTAACTGTTGAGTCAATAAGGTTTTCTATATGACTTTTCCATTTCTTTTTGTTTTGAAAATCACAAACACCTTATCCTAAATCAAATCTGATTTTACCCTATTTTTTTCTACAATAAAGAAAATTTTCGTACCCATGCAAATATAACCTTACCTATATTTCATTGGTCAAATCATAATTTTTCTTAAGTATAAAAATCAGATTCATATCTAAAAACTAAGAATAATATAATAGTTAGACATGAAGCATTCTGTTTTAGGAACCGAATTCCTGTTATGAACATTTATGATGTTCTACTATGAATTACCTTTAACAAACTTTTATGATGTTCAACTTTTAATTATGATTATGAGCTTGTATAAAGGTCTAACTATGAATTTTGATGATGAATTTTGATTACGAATTCTCATTATGAATTCTGATGATGAATTCTGATTACGAATTCTCATTAAGAATTATGATGAAGAATTCTGATTACGAATTCTCATTAAGAATTCTAATAAAGAATACTGATTAGGAATTCTCATTACGAATTCTGATGAAGAATTATGATTACAAATTCTAATTATGAATTTTGATGAAGAATTCTGATTACGAATTCTCATTATGAATTCTGAAGAAGAATTCGGATTACGAATTCTGAATATGAATTCCTTAAGAAAAACAGAATCTGAATATCATAGTAATACAGACTCTGAATTCAGTTTGTACTTAGATTCCGAACATTCATTTATTTTCCTTCTGAATATTGTTTTTGGTTATGCTTACACTCATTTTGGTATAAAACGATGTCGTGACTTCGGTTATTAACTAACCGTTGTTTGAGTGACACCCTGTATAGGTCCCTATGAAATTCATGGATGAATATGACCGTTGGAGGAGGGAGCTGGCCGTTGGATATTTGCGTATAAATAGGATCTCATTTTAAAAGAAAACGTAGACACAACTCTGACATCTATTCTAACATGTTGTTGAAGTGATTTCTAGAGAGAAGCTATTATCAACTCTCAAACTTCGTGCAGAAGCTTTGAACAACTGTTCAAACTTTTCCTTGTGTAGATTTGTATAGTGCAACTCTGATTGTTGCTGTCTAAAATCGAGGGATTCCGGGGATAGGAAGATAGATGTTCCAACAACATGAATTTGAGGGCTTCCTTTCTGATGAAGACATAGGTTCTGACTACCTGATAGTTGAGGGATTGCGTGGATAACAATACAGACTCTGATCTTCGTATTGAAGGCTTACGCTGGTGTGGGTAAGACATATATTTTTGAAAGTATAAATCAAGGGACCTTTATCCAAGGTTGTTGGATACCCTCCTCTTTGGGATAATAGAGTTTATACTTGTTACAAGTAGTTTTACTACTCTATTTTTTCGATTCATTTTGTATTGTTAAGAAAAGTATACCTTTCTTATACTTCCTTACTTTTACTCTGATTATATATTTTTCTATATGCTTTATGGTAGAAAATTAGTTATTGTAATCTTATGTTAAGTTTCATTCCTGGAATCGCATTTCCAGAATCAAGCAAGCTTTTAGAACTTATAGAGGTATTGTGAATTATTTTGTTTAACATTGTTAAACATAAACATCTTTAAAAGTTGCAAATGAATTTTTAAAAGGTACAATTCAACCCCCCCCCCCCCCCTCTTGTATATGAGAATCTCATTCTTATTTTGATCCTACGTTTGGTATTATATAGTATATCATACTCAGAAAAACCATCATGCCAATTGATATCAGAGCAGGTGAACTCATACCCTGTACCAATTTAACAATTGGTATCCAAGGTTTTGGTTCAATCTGAATTAATCTCATGATTATATTCAGAAGGGAATTTTAGGAATTGTTTTCTCGGAATCATATTTTCTCAAATTCATATTTTCTCAAATTCACATTTTCTCAGTTTCATATATTCAGAATCATATTCAGTTTTTTCTTAGAGACACTCTTTCTCTATTTATTACTGACTTGGGAATATTTTCTGTGTTCACAAACTTTTCATAATAACAAGTTTTTGTGGAAAAGTATTTTATTAAATATGGCAGGAATCAATGTTGGTTCCATAGATAATCTAAATCCTACCAGACCACCAATATTTGATGGTAATGATTAAGAATATTGGAGAGATCGCATGAAGGCTTTCATTATCAACACTGGGGTTGAAAATTTTGTTATTCTTACCGATGGAAACAAAATTCCTGATAAAGAAGTAATTTCCTTTACAAATCAAGAAAATCATGAATATCAACTTAATTATAAGGTACATAATACTTTAATTTGTTCAATGACTAGATATATATATAGCCAAATTTCATCTTCTGAAACATAAAATTATATATGGAAGAAACTTGAATTTACTATCTTTAGAAATTCTAAAGTAATTGAGACCAGAAGAGGCATTCTTAGAGATGAATATCATGGTTTAGTATTCCTTATGTTGAACCCATATGCAAGGTGGAATAGAGATTCATGACTATTGTGAATAGTTTACAATCAATGGGTGAAAAAGGATTAGATGGTGAATCCTTTGTAGACAAAATCATCCAAATCATTCCAAATGAGTGGGAATCTAAAATTAAAGCAATTAATGGGAATAGAAAGGCAACTCAGATTACACTTGATGAGCTGTTTGAAACTCTTCTTTAGCATGAGACAAAAATGAAGATAGAAGCTGACATTGTGAAGAAGAATAATGGAAATGGAAGTGTAGCATTTACTACTACTTTCAATCATATGAAAGCAAAGACTCCTGAGAGAGTTACTAGATCCAGATCTAATAAAGTTGTTATTCATTACAAATCTAGTGGATGTGAATCCTCAGAAAATGAATTAGCAAATTTTTCTTGAAGGATGAACAAGATAGCTGGACAAAGGAACTTTCAATCCAGATATAAGAATAATTGAAGGAAAGACAAGAAATATTCTGAAGTTACATGGTATGAATGAAAGAGAGTTGGACACATAAGATCTGACTGAACTATGCTCAAGAGAAAAGAAAGAATGGAAATGCATTCTAAGAAAAAAAGAAAGAATTATTACAAGTCCAAAGCTAAGAAAGTGTTGAAATCCAATGACACATGGAGTGACAGTGGAGGAGATTCTTCAGATGAACCCTCAAATTATGAATCTTCTAGAAAAAAGAATCTTGGTCTTTTAGCCAGGCTACCTATTGATAATCATTTCTTGATGGCTAAGGTACACAATGCTGAATCAACGACCAATGTTTCTTTAAATGCCAATGATAGTAAATATTATAACTATTCTGATGAAGAATCCTCTTCTGATGAAGATAATACATTACGTACCTATGATGAAGATTCTAGGTTTTCCAAACTCCTTGAGAACAAGAATTCAAAACTCATGAAAAAACTTGATAAGGAAAATTCTAGGAATATTATTCTCACTTATGAAATATGTGATCATTCTAAATATCTTGATAATAAAAATTATGATTTTGAATGTATTTAAAAAATATTTAGGAGGTACATTCTGAGAAGAATAAACTTTCTAAAGATCTAGAAAACGTAATTTCTAAGAAAAATGTTTTCGAGCCTAGCTCTAGTTCAAAATACAATGTTTTTTAAGACAAGAACATAGTTATAAAAATCAAATCTTAAATATTCTCTTTTAGGAAGTGTTTTTCAACCTTCACCCAAGGTAAAGAAAATTTTGATAAAATGTATTCACAAATCCGACCTTGAAGTAATACTTCTGGTTTTGGTTACAGTGGTTCTAAATCAACTTTTAGATAGAATTACATTGTTCCTTAAACTTCCCCATTCTACACTATGTGTCAATGTGGTGGTCACTAGGAAAATAATAGTTTTCTAAACAAAATCCAATCTTTAGGATTTCATAAAGCTTATTTTTCTAAGAAGATGTGGGTTCCCAAAATTTTACTTTCTGAGATTTTCGGATCTAAGCAAGTCTAGATTCCAAAAACCTAACTTTTTCATATTTTTAGGAAAATAGGGAATGTACTGATAGCAATACATGGTACAATGATAGTGGATGTTCCCAACATATTACTGGTAACAAAAACTATTTTGAAAATATTATCATGACGAATGGAGGAAAAGTAACTTTTGGAGATAATGCTCAGGGAGAAAATATTGGTATAGGTAACAACGTTCTTCTTGGAAAATTTTGATTTCAAATGTTTTATTTCTTAAAGGTCTTAAGAACTACCTCATCAGCATAATCCAATTATGTGATTAGGCTACCCTGTGAATTTTAGGAATGATAAGTGCTTAGTATACAATTCCAAGAAAGAGTTTATTCTTTCTGCCCATAGGCAAGAGAATTTTTACACACTAAACATAGAAGACCTCAAGATCCAAGACTTACCTTTTCATAGTGCAATGGAAGATCATTCTTGGTTAGGTAATAGAAGGCTAGGACACTGTAACCTTAGGAACCTATGAAAACTTTCTAAGAAGAGACAAGTTAAGGATCTACCAAAGCTTAGATTCGATTCTTCAAAAGTTTGCGACCCTTGTCAATGTGGTAAGCAACATAAATCAAGTTTCAAATCAGTAGTTGAAGTCACAACTACTAATGCATTACAGCTAGTGCATATTGATCTTTTTGGTCCTACACAAACTGGAAGAATTGGGGGAAAATATTATGTATTTGTTTTGGTTGATGATTACACTTGATATACGTGGGTCTATTTTCTATTAAAGAAGTCTGAAGATTTTTCTTATTTTAAAAATTTTAGAGCCCAAGTTAAAATAATAAAAACCTTCCATTGAAAACTTTTCATAGTGATCATGGAAGAGAATTTCAAAATTATTACTTTGAAACTTTTTGTAGAAGAAAAGGCATTACTCATAACGTTTCAGCACCTAGAACACATAAATGTAATGGTGTTGTTGAAATAAGAAATAGAATTCTTTAAGAGATAACTAGAACCATGTTGAGTGAGTATTCTGTAGCCAAACATTTTTGGGATAAAGTTGTAAGTACTGATTTTTATAATATAAATCGTGTTTTGATTAGACCTTTTCCAAATAAAACCCCTTATGAGTTAGGGAATGGTAGAAAACCTAGGCTTTCCTACATTAAGGTTTTTGGTTGCAAGGAATTTATTCCGAATACTATTGATAATTTATACAAATTCTCTCCAAAATCTGATGAAGGAATTTTCTTAGTCTCTTACACAACTTCTAAGGCTTATAGAGTTTTCAATAAAAACACTTGTACTGTTGAAGAGATAGTACATGTTAAATTTGATGAAACTGATCCTTTTGTTTTTAAACAACCCCAAACTACATCAATGAATGTGTTTATAAAACCCGATTATCAACCAATGATAGAAAATCATTCTGATATGGAAATTGTTCAAGAAGATATTTCTAAAACATTTACCCCAGAGGATTTCCTACCCTATGTTGATGAACTGGTTTTTCAAAACCCAAATCTGTCATTTCTAAAGAATCATCCTAGTGATAGTATCATTGGTGATGTCAAGCAACCCGTAAGGACTAGAAGATCCTTAATAAATGAAGTAGAGCATCTATTATTCCTTTCCCAATTGGAACCAAAAATCACTGATGAAGTTTTAGGTGATGAGGATTGGATTAATGCCATTAAAGTTGAACTAATTGAATTCGAAAGGATTAAAGTCTGGACCTTAGTTGAAAGACCTAAGGAAACTTCTGTAATTAGAGGAAAATGGGTCATCAGAAATAAGTGTGATGAAAAAGGAATCATAGTAAGAAATAAATCTAGATTAGTTTCTAAATTCTATAATCAACAAGAAGGAATAGACTATGAAGACACCTATGCTCCAGTAGCTAGACTTGAATATATTCGTATTTTACTTGACTTTGCAGCATTTTTCAATTTCAAACTTTTCAAATGGATGTGAAATGTGCTTTCCATAATGGAGATGTTCAAGAGGAAGTTTTTGTTGAGCAGCCTCCTGGATTTGAAGATACAAAACATCCTGATCATGTTTTTAGACTTACAAAAGATCTGTATGGCCTTAAACAAGCCCCTCGAGCTTTGTGTGATAGACTTACATGATTTTTGCATCAAAATAACTATGTTAAGGAAATGAAGATCCAACACTTTTTATAAAGAAAGATAAGAAAAATGTTTTGACTGTTCAAATTTATGTTGATGACATTATATTTGGTTCAACTCAGCAATCTTTAACTAATTCCTTTGCATATCTAATGAAATATTAGTTTGAAATGAGTATGATGGGTGAGTTAACATTCTTCCTTGGTTTTCAAATTTCTCAAAAACCAGAAGGAATCTACATATCCGAACTTTAGTATATTAAAGAACTTATTAACAATTATGGATATAATAACACTAAGAGTATAAGTACTCCCATCGGTATCTCAAACACAATTGATCTTGATGAAGTTGGGAAACTAGTAGATCAAACATCTTTTAGAGGAATGATAGGAAGTATACTTTACTTGACAGCTAGTCATTTAGACAAAATGTTTTCAGTATGATTATGTACAAGATATCAATCCAATCCTAAGGAATCTCATCTAAAGACAGTGAAACAAATTTTTCACTACTTGAATGGAACCATGGATTTAGGACTATTTTACACTTCTAGAAACGAGTTTGTTTTAAATAGTTTTTTGGATGCTGACTTTGGTGGCTGTAGAATGGATAGAAAGAGTACATCCAGAACTTGTCATTTCCTAGGAGACTCATTATTTTCTTGGTCCTGTAAGAAGAAACACTATGTAACACACTCCACTATTGAAGCTGAATATGTAGCAGCTGGAAGTTTTTGTGCTCAAGTGTTGTGGATGCAACACACACTCACAGACAATGGCTTGAGTTTTATAAAGACTCAAATTTTGTGTGATAACCCAAGTGCCATTTCCCTTAGTAAAAACCATGCACATCACTCTCGTTCAAAGAACATAGACATTAGGCATCATTTTCTTAGTGATCACACACAAAAATGAGATATCATTCTTCAATTCATCGGAACGAAAGATCAACTTTCTGATATTTTCACAAAATCTTTACCTACTGATAGATTTGAATACATTAAACATATGATAGGAATGATAAATTTAAGGTAATCTTCCTCCAATAACTTTTGTTGAACCAATCTCCTTAGAGTAATAAATTCGTTTTCATAGGGGGAGTACATCTGTTGTTGACATTTTTAAAAATTGTCATAATAAAATTTTAATAGTTGGTTTTTGAAAATTTCAGTAATAAAATTTTAGTAGTTGGTTTTTGAAATTTTCATAAAGAAAATTTTTGTAATGGAAATTTTTGGAAGGGAAATTTTTGTAATGGAAATTTTCGTAATGGAAATTCACATAATGGGAATTTTCACAAAAATATTTTTGTACTCATAATTTTTGAAATCGAATTTTGGGACTCAAAGATTTTGTAATAAAACTTATAGATCTTAAGTTTTTTGGAATGAATTTTTTATAGTGAGTTTTTCATATTGAAGTTTTCGTAATGAGTTTTTCATAGTAATTTTTATTTTCATAGTCATATTTTCATTAAGAAGAATATCACATATTACGAATAATCTTCCTAGCCAATCCGAAAGGTATGATTTTCCTACTCATGTTTTCATAATAATTTTTAATTGCTGGTATTTTCTTTTAATATTTCAGATTCATTTCTTCTTAAATCGAAATGTTTTTCTTAAAACCCCAAAACATCAGATTCAAGATTTCCTTGAGGACATGTTTTCAACCGTCAGATCAGATTAGAGAGTTTCCCAACTCTTAGATTTGTTTTGGATGTTGAAAGGTTACCACCATCTCTTATATAAAGGGGACCCCCAATGGTGTCCCACATCGGTTTCCAAGCTCTCGTGTATTGAAGATCGACTTCAGTTCATAAGCTCGTTCCAAATCTCTCAATGTTCCTCAGTATGAATGTCTGTATAAGCCCCTTCATAGGATATTTCTGGAGTCAAGCCAATCTTGGAGTGGAAAATATATAGGGAGAGGTTGGTACACACAAATTTCTTCAATATGTATGACTCCCTTATTTTCAAGAATATTAAGCTCAATTCATGGGAATATGTAGCCATTTCTAAAACTTGAGCTCAAGATGTGGTGTATCTCAACTTGCTCATAGAGTTTTATGAGTCATCCAGTTTTTTTAATGAAGATGGAAGGGAGAAGTTATCCTTCAAAATCTACGGGAAGACATATGCTTTATCTTATACCAAGGCAGCTAGCCTAGTTGGAATACCCTATAAAAGAGAGGCAGAATTTTTCTCTCATAAGCTACCAGAGATTCAAGGTAGTTTAGTTATGATAAAGGCTATGGAGTGCCTTGGTCTTTCTGATATCGAGACTGCGAAAAAGATCTCCTATATTTTAACAAATAATCAGATTCTAAAATTATGGGTGCAAGGGTTTATCGTACCAATAAAGGTTGACAAGGATACCCTTAAGAGGAGGGACATGTACATCTTAGATTTTTTGGTAAATCTATGGAAAATCAATTTGATGAGGAACATCGTCATTATGATTCAGAACATCAAGAATGGGAACCTTAGAGATCATATCATTATGTATCTGTCATTTCTTTCTAAGTTGATAGTTCGATGTCTAGAATCCTTAAAATCTCATGTAGATCCATGATGATAAATTGCATGGTGATGATGATCAGTGATGACACTCTGAAGACAATGAAAGTTGGTTTCTCAAAACAGTTAGGTGAGTTCTATGATCTTTTAGAGGAGGAGGCAGAAGCCAATCCGGAAAATGTAGAAAAGGATGAACCCTCAAAGAAGGTCGGTAAGAAAAGGAAGATGAAGGAAGTGCAAGATGAAGATAAATCCCCAAAATCAAAGGAAGTCCAATCCTCACCTCCTAAACCGAAAAAAAACATATCCAGATGAGGTAGTAGAAAAGTGGAGATATCTCAAGGAAAAGAGGAAATAAGGGGAGCCACAGTTTGTCTTGGACCCTGCTGAGGCTAAGGCCTTAAAGGAAAAATCTTCTGATGAGCTAGAGAAGCAAGAAATGGAGAAAAAGCAGAGGTAGAAAATGAAAAAGGCTGATATTTGTCAAACCCTTCTGAGGGATGATAAAATTTCATCTGAGAACATCTCAGTGCCGAAGTCCTTCCTTGGGGAATCATTGGATAAGTCTCTAGGAAAGAAGACTCCAGAAAATCCCAAAGAAAAAGATGTTGAGAAATAAGTGATGGATGTTGTTCAACAAGTTGTGGAGGAAATTCAACAAGATGAGATGAGTGGTAGCTCTGATGATATAATTAAACAAGTTGAAGAATATCAAGATAAGGGAACCCCATCCGAAAACGTGTCAATCCGGACTTCTCAAGATGGATCCTAAAAAATTGCTACTCCGGGAGATGATGAGAAAGGAGATGAAGAAGAGGTAAACAATATATATGAAGAAGAAAGTAATAATCATGACTTCATCCTCCCAAAGGATGTTGAAGTTGGATCAGGAAAAGAGAAAGTGGATGAAGATAAGGTTTATCAACATTCCGAAAGTGAACATGAATCCCCTGATGAAGATGCTATTTTGAAGATCAGTAGGGGAAAAAAGTAGTGGTGGATACCCCAACGAAAGATATTATACAGAAGAAGAAAGTTGGAGGCTCTTCTAAAAGGAAGTTGGTGTTAATATAAGAAGAACAATCTCCTAGAAAACTATCTGATTCTGAGTCATCTGCATTGGGTCACGATTTTGTTATTGAGTCCTTGAAGAAGTTGGTAGATACAATTCCTATATTTCATCCAATAGACTCTAGATTCCAGATGCTTCAACATAGCATGAATCAGAATTCAGAATCCATATCCATGGTGATGGATAAATATGTGAAGATTGTGGCAGAACATAAAAATTTTCTTATAAATTATGTGGTCCACAGAAAATATTGTAAAAAAATGACTCTGTGGTCAAAGAAAATAATTGATGATTTGGAATAGATTGATCACTTCCAGAATGATGTAAAAGAATATTTTGATACTGAGGATTCCATGATGAAGAATCTTTCAAACAGTTTTCAGGAAAAGCTAAGTTTAGAACAAAATACTCAGATTTAAGATGTAAAAGCTCTGAATGGGAAGCTGACTTATATTGTTCTATGTTTCAAAATAGAAAACGATCTTCAAAGTGAGATTCAATAAAAACTTTTGAAGCAAGATGAATTGCTAAAGGCTCAGGAAGAGGCCATGAAGGCTCAGGCAAAGGACCTAAAGGCTAAGGAAGACAAGATCAAGGCATTTGAAAAACAAGTAGAGGAAGATCGCAAGGAGCTGAAGAATCTGAACACCATTGTCAAAATTCTAATTCCCAATGAAAAATAAAAATAGACCAATCCAGTCTTTTGTTGAATTTTTCCTTGCACTAATATTTCCAATCATAATGAAATTGGTGATGCTTGTCTTGTTTTTATGTCTTTAATGTTTCAGGTACTATATTTATTTTCCAATCCCTCAAACTCTTTTTGAAAATCACAAAGGTGGAGAAGGATTAAGAACTCAAAAGGGAGAAGAAAAAAATCTAAAAGGTAGAAGGAAAAATTTCTAAGTATAAGACGAACTATCCCTAAGTAAGGGGGAGTTTATCTAGGGGGAGTTCTCATTACAATTAATTCTTTATTCATAATGAAAATCCCATTCTGGAAATCTAGAATATGACCCATAGTGTTCCAAAGCCTAAGGGGGAGTTAGTCATATTCACTATTGTCCATGAACAAAGGGAGATAATCTTTATTTCAAATTCTATAATATCTTTTCCTAAGTTCCTATATTCATTTTCATAAGGTTGTGTGTTCTTTCCAAAAAGGGGGAGATTATTGAGTCAATAAAGTTTTCCTTATGACTTTTCCATTCATTTTTGTTTTGAAAATTGAAAACACCATATCTTAAAGAATATATGATTTTACCATATTTTCTTAATTCTATAAAGAAAATTTCCTTACCTAAGGAAATCTACCCTTGCCTAGATTTTATTACTCAAATAATAATTTTTCTTATGTATAAAAATCTGATTCATATCTAAAAACTCATAATCGTATAATAAATAGACATGAAGCATTCTATTTTAGGATCTGAATTCCTGTTATGAACTTTTAGGAATTTCTAATTTGAATTCCCTGTTACGAACTATTATGACGTTCAAATCTGAATTCTAATTATGAACATGTATAAAGTTCTAACTATGAATTATGATGATGAATTCTGATTACAAATTCTGATTACGAATTCTGATGATGAATTTTGATTACGAATTCTCATTACCAATTCTGATGATGAATTCTGATTACGAATTCTCGTTACGAATTATGATAAAGAATTATGATTACAAATTCTCATTACGAATTCTGATGAAGAATTTTGATTACGAATTCTCATTATGAATTCTGATGAAGAATTATGATTATGAATTCTCATTACGAATTTTGATGAAGAATTCTGATTACGAATTCTCATTACGAATTCTGATGAAGAATTATGATTATGAATTCTCCTTACGAATTCCTTAAGAAAAACATAATCTGAATATCTTAGTACTACAGACTCTGAATTCAGTTTTTACTTAGATTCCCATCATTCATTTATCTTCATTTCTAATATTATTTTTGGTTATGCTTAAACTCATTTTGTTATAAAACGATGTCTTGCTTTCATTTATTAACTAACCGTTGTTTGAGTGACATGTGTATAGGTCCCTCCGAAATTCAAGGATGAATATGACCATTGGAGGAGGGAGCTGACCGTTAATGCTTTGCCTATAAATAGGATCTCATTTGAAAAGAAAACGTAGACACAACTCTGACATCTATGCTTACATGTTGTTGAAGTGATTTCTAGAGAGAAGGGATATTATCAACTCTCATGCTTTGTGAAGAAAGTTTGAACAGATTGTTCAAACTTTTCCTTGGGAAGATTTGCTTCGTGCGACTCCGATTGTTGCTGTGTACAGTTGAGGGATTATGGGGATAGGAAGAAAGAGGTTCCAACACCTTGATGTTGAGGGCTTCCTTCCTGAGGAAGATAGAGATGTCGACTGCCTAATAGTTGAGGGCTTGCGGGGATAGCAAGACAGACTATGATCTTCGTATCGAGGGCTTACCCTGGTGTGGTTAAGACATACTTTCTTGAAAGTATAAATCAAGGGACCTTTATCCAAGGTTGTTGTATACCCTCCTCTATGGGATAAAGGAGTTTATACTTGTTACCAGTAGTTTTACTACTCTGTTTTTTTTCTTCATTTTGCATCGTTAAAAAAGTATATCTTTATTATACTTCCTTACCTGTACTGTGATTATATAGGATTCTATACACTTTAAGGTAGAATCTTAGTTATTGTAAACTTTTGTTATGTTTCATTCCTGGAATCAGTTTTCCCTAATAAATCATGTTTTTAGAACTTATAGAGTTTTTGTGAATTATTTTAATTAACCTTGTTAAACATAACCATCTTCAAAATTTCCAAAGGAATTTTTAAAAGGAACAATTCACCCCCCTCTTGTATCTGAGAATCTCATTCTTATTTCGATCCTACGTTTTGTATTATAGATTATATCATACGCAGACATACCATCCTAACATTAACATCATATTTTAAGGATTTAATTTTTATAGTTTAGCAACATGGGTTAAGGATGCATTCCATATTATTTAATATTGTCGATAGAGGATATTATCTATATTGTTTAACATCAGAAGAAACAAACATATTTGGTGTAGTTTAACAGTATGCAACAATGTATTTGATAAAATCATGAAAAAATGATTTATTCTATATATTTTACCATTTTATGATATGGATGCTAGGATAGTGAAACCTAAACACATCTTGTGATGAGAAAACATACACTAGTGGGAGGTTTGAGGCACTTCATCTAAATGATGATTAGTGAATACACATCATTCAGGTAAACCTTATGGATGGAGTCAGTTCAATCTGACATAATATCTACCTTTGTTTGTTTTATTCATAGAATAATTTTAATTATCAAACCTATCACCAAGTCACTAGAGAGTAATGTGTGAATGTAATCATTTTTTGATGAATTATCAGATAAATTTATTTTAACGAGTCTAGTGACTGTGCAATCCCTGATGCATATATTCATCAAGGGATTCTAAACTAGCTATCCAAAATTTTTACCACTCATCTTTCTTTAATTTATCAAAAAGAGATATCCAAATTTATGGTATCTAATGCTCAGTCGACAATTTTTCACCTATTTAATACACACGGGTGTAAGGGGTTCCTTGGATACAAGTAAAAGTCATTGTTTAAAATTCCAACAACGAATTGGAGATCTTAACAGAAAAATTATTATTGTTTTGATCAACTATATTATATATAATGGTATATATGACTTTATTAAATTACCTAATCTATCCTTTTTTAGATGCATGATAGTGAGATGTTTTGATGGACCATATATGATATTTGGAGTCCACGTTAGTCTACTCAGAGGTTCAATTTTTTTTCTCTATGAGAATAGAGTTTGGGTTCCTAAATTAATAAATAATTTGGGACTTCATGAAATTTATTAGAGACACTGTCATGAACTCCTTCAAGAAAACAACATTAGAGTATTTTAAAATAAAATGGGAAGTAATAAGAATAAACATGAGATTTCACACTGCCCACTATGTGTAGGGAGATGTAAAATTGTTTCCCAACAGATAAAATGGACAAGTGTACAATTTATTTTTTAGAATACATGATGTATAAAAAATTTAATTGAAATGGACATAAAATTCATGACCAAATTTGTTGAACTGTATACAATAAAGAATCACGGGGAATTTAACATTTCCTAAACTGTCGATTTGGTGTGAGGGAATCAATAATGTGTTACGAAACCCACATGCTCAGACATTAACTAAAAATATGTCTTGATGGGTTTAATTTCCATTAATGAAACATACGATGATTCCTTAAAATAAATTCATTTTGAGGATTTTTATGAGTTATTTGAATCACAAAGGATGATGTGTTTTAACATTTTGGAGACTTATTACCGCTCAACATAATTTGATAAAAACATCACATTTAAGAGTTATTCAACCAAGGTATTCATATATTTATGTGATTCTTAAATTATAAATGTTTAGGTTGTCCTTCAATAGAAGATATAGTGTTGGGATAGTTCACCTCTTGGGGATTAAAATCATGAATGATGTGGGATATCATTATTTGATGTTTCAAAAAAATTTACAAGTAATATCTATAAAGAGAAACATTGGCTATAGAAAATATTATTAAATAATCAACATGGTCAATTTTATATTTTTATAAATAATAAAAATTATGTTAGAAGTTCAACTTCATCTTTAACACATGGGTGTTCTCACGAAAAGGGAAACAGTCCTCAATTTTTATAGTGCAGTTCCAATTAGTTATTTATTAACAAACATAGAGTGTTAATTTACATGTAGACATGGAACCTAGATCAAAATTTTTAATTCATGATCAACTATATGGGAATGATATTCCCCTTCATTATTGGTGCTCCCATCCGAAAGAAGGAATAGATTCAGAATGAGGGACTCAAAGAGAGAGATAAGGATAATTAAATGGTTTATTGCATTGAGATTAGGGTTTCTCAAACTTTACATAGTAAGGTTTATATGGGCACTATCAAAGATAATTTCCATACATGTAATTTATTCATTTATGGATATAATACCCTCATCACAAAATTCGACATCCATCAGAAACTAATCTGGGGTTAGGTTCATGTATATTAAATCTTACCATAAATTCACCTCAAGATTCTTATATGGAATAAATGTAATGATTAATTAATGGAGGATGACTAACAAGAACAACAATCATACAAATTTAATAGTATGACTAAATATATACTATAATATGTCTCAACAGTAGATGATATGAACCTCATGATGAAAAAAATAATGATATAATTTTTTGTCTGAAAAGAATTTGGTAAGGAAATCATTCTTGATAGAGGAATATCTAACCTTAGTGTATCTTATAAAACAACTATGGAGTACATAATATCATATTTATCTGCATTTTTCATCGAATAAAATAGGCCAGTAAGAGATATGTTGTGGGCCATTATATAGAGGAGCTAGAGTTTACCCATGATATGTGGCACAAAAATGAGTTGATGTAGTATATAAATCCCAATATCATCAAATAGAGTTTTCTATTTCTTCTCCCTTATTATAAAATCCCATTATTCCTGATTATTATGAATTAGTTTCACATTCTTGAGATATTGATGAAAATATACTATACGTAATCCAGATTACCTTTATAATATCGCATCTCTTTCAAATATGATATAAGGGGAATTTCAATGATGGAATTTATTTAATCTATGTAAATCTCAATGCCACTATATTTGATTAAAAACCATTGTAATTTACTATAAGTGGCCCTGAATTCTCATATCATGGTGTTCATATTTATATTATGGGATCATAGTTTGGAAAAGAAATTAATGTCATTAAGACGAATCTATCAGTTAAAAAATTTGAATAAAAAATCATCCACATAAAACATAGAAATTTTTAATAGGAGGGGATTGAGTATATGATGCATATAACATTAAATGGTTACTTGATTTATTTTAAATCCAAATAGAATAACCTTTAAATAATATGTTCCCTATTGTACTGTGAATGTCATTATCTATTTGTCATCAGGGTACATTTAAATTTCTATGTATTTAAAATATATATCCATGAATAAGGGGGACTAAAAACATAAAACATCATCATTTATTATCTTTTATTACTATAATATTATATTAATCAATTTGTTAGTTGTGGCTGAGATTCCAAAATTTCATATAGAAAATAAATTAGTTATTATTATTCCTGGTAAAATGTTATCCAACCACCTAAAGTGTTGGTCCTTCCAAAAAATGTTGATACTGATCAACATTTCCACTTATTCCTCAATCATGGCTTCATAGGAGGAGTAAAAATCAATCTAGGTTCTTCCTTATATTTTTATGGTTGTTAGGAAGGCTCGAATAGTGAATAATGACATGAGTATTGATCCAATTTATATCATTTAAATTACATGAAAACACATACCCTTGTTTATTAAATATTGAAATATTCAACTCCTAATCACTAAGAGTCAATATGAAATTGATCCATGTATTCCTTTTGTCTTCTTTGATAGGAAGGTTTACTTATTTGTATAAATAAATGATATTGGATACTAACTATTTAATGGTATAAGGGGATTCATCGATTAGTTTCTATGTGTATATGAGAGGGATTGAGGGGTCATTCAATTGCATAAACACATGTAGTTATTCAGTTCTATCATATTATGAAATAGGATAATAATATTCAATTATATATGTTTGATTATATAACTCCACCAATATAATTTTGTAAGATTTCATGGTTCATAGTCCTTGTGATCGTCTCCTACATGGTTCACCCAATATGATAAAACACCACTATTCAATCAACAACAAACTTGTTTGTCCTAACCATTTATATACATTGATAAGTAAATAGTTGATAGGATTAAGAAAAAAATCATTAATCCATTCTTGTAGATCATTCTAATATATTTAGACACTCTTAACCCTAGAATGATAAGTTGGTGATCTTGGATAACTTCTCTACTTCTAGCATAATGAAGTTTTATTCTAGATTTGGTGTCATCTCTTAAGGATATATTATATTATGAATAAAAGTAAACATAAATTTGTCATTATAATTCATTGAGGATGACGTGAGATCATTAGTGTTATTTATGTGTTTTAATCCCTCTAACATTGGATACTTTAAACTAGTTTTTTCGTTATAATCATCTAAATAATGAATATAAAATGGATCAGAGGGGGGAAACCCCAATAGAGAACCTATAAGCTATTATCGTGTGAGGGCTTTAGATAAAAATGAATTGATAAAGTAAAGAAAACATGTAAATCTATGTAAAGGCATTGCTAGAAAGTCCCTGAAATCACTGTCCAATGAGACTCCCATGATGATAGTATTGGAATCCAAATAAAAAAAATTAGTATTTAACTACATCACATTATGTAGTTCATTATCAGTCATACAATAAATCTAAATTTTTTACTTCGATGGTTCTAGGTCAACCTATGTGTATCCTAGCTGGTGGAGAATCTAGGCTAGGATAATATTGATCCCTGTACCATTTTCCACCAATAATATGTGCGCTTCGACACCATTGATCTTTCATGAAACATAATGGGAGTGTATATAGACTTGTATAAAAATGTTCATATACCTCATAGAAAATTTAAATAATATTTTTTTATTCTTCTTTGTCACCCTGTTCTACATAATTTTTATTAACACAATCCACATTGGTCATATATTCCAAAGATATCCATAAGGACCCAATGAGGGACCCATTATATTCCTTTAAAAAGTGATGAACATCATTAATTTAGATACAATATTAGATTCTAGAGTGTAAAATGAGAAAAAAAATATTCTTTCGTTCTTAGGTCATACTTCTAGTACCAAGAGGATATTCCTTAAATGAATGTGTAAAGGGGGTAGTAAATTGGGTGAATGTTCTTGGTTGGAAAAAAATTAACACATTTGATAGTTTTATGAATATGAATCGTCTCATTAGAAAACATGATTAATTAGATATACTGTTTAAATGGATTTACTTATTTCGGTTGAATTTTCCCACTAAACTAATGTAATTTCGTGTCCTATTCTCTATGTAAAATATGAAAATATTTAACTGATAATATATTAGGTTCCATGAGTTCTTTAGGAATTTATTGTAGAAATGTTGTTGAGTCAATAAGGTTTTCCTTATGACTTTTCCATTACTTCTTGTTTTGAAAATCACAAACACCTTATCATTAAGAAAATCACTTTTATATGGAAAATCACTTCTATAAGGAAAATTGCTTTTATAAGGAAATCGTTTTTGTAAGAAAAATTTTCCTTATCATATTTTCATTCATATTTTTTCCTAATTATAAGATTCAGATTCATTATTATATTATCGGATTTGTTTGAAACTTTGATATAAAGTATTCTGTTTTAGGATCCGAATTCTGGACAAAAATTGTAATAAAGTTTCACTCCGAAATCCAGATGAGAACTGTAATTAAGTTTCATTCCGAACTCTGGATACAAACTCTAATTATGTTTTACATCAGATTCAGGACACGAATCCTTATGATGTTCGACATAGAATTCTCATTACTAATTCTAATGACAAATTCTCATTACAAATTATTGAGAAGAAATCTCATTACAAATTCTGATGATGAATTCTTATTACGAATTCCGATGAGGAATTATCACTAAAAATTCTGATGGCGAATTCTCATTCCGAATTCTCATTCTGAATTCATCTATTAAACAGAATCTGATTATCTTTTTTTTGTACACTCTGAATTTATTCAGACTCTGAATCTTCACTCCGAACTTTCATTTTTCTTATGCCTTTATATTTTGTCTACTCTTTATTATTTTCCTTACACTCCGAACTTTCACTCCGAATTTTTCATTCCGAACATTTGTGTTATTTTTCAAACGGTGTCGTACTTTCTGTTACACTTGGTTTGTTATAAAACGATGACATCTATTCTGTTATAAAACTAACCGTTGGTTAAGTTACACGTGTACAGGTCCCTCTGATTTTTAAGGAAAATATGACCGTTTGGAAGGAGGCCAACCTTACCTATAAATAGGAGCTCATTTGAAAGAGCTCACAATGGATGGATGAACAACTTGGTTATTGTGCATACATGCTGTTGAAGTGATTTCTAGCGAGAGAGGCTCTTTTTAACTCTCGAAGCTTCGTGCGACTCCGAATGTTGGTGATTACATTCGAGGACTTCCGGGGATAGGAAGAAAGAGGTGCCGACTACCTTGAAGTTCGAGGGCTTCCTTGCTAAGGAAGACAGAGGATTCCAACTACCTTGAAGTTGAGGGCTTGTGGGGATAGCAAGAGAGAGACACTCCGATCTTCATATCGAGGGCTTACCCTGGTGTGGGTAAGATAGACTTGCTTGAAATTATAAATCAAGGTACCTTTATCCAAGGTTGTTGGATACCCTTCTCTTTGGGTTAAAAGACTTATATCTTGTTACTATTAGTTCTACTACTTGTTTATTTTCCGCTGCGTTTTGTATTATAAGGAAAGTATAACTTTCTTATACATTCTTACTTGTACTCTGTTTCATTCAGATTCTATATGCTTTAAGGTAGAATCTCATATTGTAATCTTTATTTAAGATTAAATTTCCGGAACCATTTTTCCAGAACCTATATTTGGAATCCATATCCAAGTTTATATTTGGTATTATAGGTGTTTTGAATTTTCGTCAGTTTAACCTTGTTAAACTTAGCCCTTTCCTTTTCTTAAGGAAAACACAGTTATTCATAACTAACATTAAAGGTTCCAAAGGAATTTTTAAGGTTTACAATTCACCACCATCTTTTAAATTGAGCATTTACATCATTATTTCGATCCTACAATTGGTATCAGGGCAGGTCTCTGAAATACTTATACTTATGAATAAGTTTTTCTTGCTCACTTTTCTATTCCGAACTTTTCCATTCCGAACTTTGTTATTAAGAATCTTTTCTACTAACAAGCTTGTGTGCCCAAGGTTATTTTTAGTATGGCAGGAATTAATTTTGGTTCAATTGATAATCTAAATCCTACAAGACCACCAAACTTTGATGGTAATGACTATGAGTACTGGAGAGATCGAATGAATACTTTTGTTATCAATACTGGAGTACACAATTTTGTTATTCTTACTGGTGATTATAAAATTCCTGACAAGTAAGTTAGAACTTTCACTAACCAAGAAATGCTTGAGTATCAACTCAACTATAAGGTAAGCAATACTCTACTTTGTTCAATGACCAGAAATATATATAGCCAAATTTCTTTCTTATGAAGCAGCTAACTGTATCTGGAAGAAGTTAGAGGTTACACACTTTGGAACTTCTAAGGTGATTGAGACTAGGAGAGCTATGCTTAGAGCTGAATATAATGGCTTCAACTTTCCTTATGGAGAACCAATCTATAAAGTACAACAGAGATTTATGACTATCGTCCACATCCTACAGTCTATGGGAGAGAAAGGTTTAGATGATGAAGCTCTTGTGGATAAGATAATTGATATCATGCCCAATGAGTGGGAATCCAAAAGAACTGATATAGATGATAACAGGAAAGTCACTCAGATTTCTCTTGATGAGCTTTTTGGAACTCTTCCCCAACATGAAACCAGAATGAAGAGAGATGATAACAACATCAATAAGAAAAATGGAAATGGTACTGTTGATTTTACAACAACATCAAATCATTTGAAAGTTAAGACTTCTAAGAGAGTAACCAGATCCAAGTCTACGAAAGTTATTTTCCCATTCGAATCTAGTGAGAATGAAATATCTGAAAATGAGTTAGCAAATCTTTCTCGAAGGATGAACAAGATAGCTGGCCCGAGAAATTTCCAATCCAAGTATAAGAAAAAGGAAAGGAAAGATAAGAAAGATGGAGAAGTTACTTGTTATGAATGCAAGAGAGCTGGACATATTAGACCAGATTTCCCTATTCTCAAAAAGAATGAAAGGAAAGAAAGACATTCAGATAGGAACAGAAAAGAAGTATTATAAAGCAAAAGCTAAGAAAGTTCTGAAAGCTAATGACACCTGGAGTACCAGTGGTGGTGACTCTTCAGATGAATCTTCTACTTATGAATCTTCAGGGTAGAAGAATCTTGGTCTTATATCCAGATTACCTATTGATAATCATTGTTTTATGGCTAAGGTATGAAATGCTGAATCATTGACCAATGTTTCTTTAAATTCTAATAATAGTAAGTATTATAACTCTTATGATGAAGAATCCTCTTCTGATGAAGAAAATACTTTACCTAATTATGAAGAAGTCTCTAGGTTTGCTGAACTTCTTGAAATTAAGAATTCTAAACTCAATAAAAAACATGATAAGGCAAACTCTAGGAATTCTATTCTTAAAAAAGAGATATCAGATCTTTCTAAATATCTTAATATGAAAAATGATGATTTTGAAAGTATTTCAAAAAATCTTGAGGAAGCAAGTTCTGAGAAGATAAAAATTTCTAAAGAGTTAGAAAAATTAATTTCTAAGAAAAATATTTTCGAGCCTAGCCCTGTTCTAAAACTAATGATTTTGAGGATAAAAACATGGTCATAAAACTCAAGTCCGAAATGTTTTCCTTAAAGAAGTGTTCATCAAACTTTACTCATGGGAAAGAAAATTTTGATAAAATGTATTCCCAAATACGACCTTTACGAAATAAATCTGGATTTGGTTATACCCATGCAAAACCAATTTTTAGTAACAATTATTTTGTTCCTCAAAGTGCCCCATTTTGTACCAAGTGTCAATGTGGTGGTCACTGGGCAAAGGATTGTTCCTTAAACAAAACCCAATCTTTAGTATTTCACAAAGCATAATTTTCTAAGAAAAGGTGGGTACCTAAAATTTTGTTATGTAGAAATCTGGGATCGAAACAAATTTGGATTCCGAAAGTCTAATTTTCTTCTTGATTTCAGGAAAATAAGGAGAATACCAGCAACAATAAATGGTACATGGATAGTGGATGTTCCTGGCACATGACTAGTAACAAAAGATTTTTTGAAAAGATTATCAAAACGAAAGGAGGAAAGGTAACTTTCAGAGATAATGCTAAGGGAGAGATTGTTGGTATTGGTAATATTGTTCTTTTAGGTAAAACCTTGATTTCAAATGTTCTTTTTGTTAAGGGTTTTAAGCACAACCTCATTAGCATAAGTCAATTATGTGATACAGGTTACCTTGTGAATTTTAGGAATGATAAGTTCTTAGTTCACAATTACAAGGAAGAATTTATTCTCTCAGCCAATAGGTAATAGAATGTTTACACCTTGAACTTAGAAGACCTTGATGAAGCTGGGAAACCAGTAGATCAAAAATCTTTTAGAGGTATGATAGGGAGCCTACTATACTTAACAGCTAGTCGACCAGACTTAATGTTTTCAGTATGCTTATATGCAAGATATCAATCCAATCCTAAGGAATCTCACTTAAAGGCAGAAAAAATAATTTTTTGCTACCTTAAGGGAACCATGGATCTAGTATTATTTTATACTTCTGGAAATGATTTTATCCTAAAAATATTTTCTAATGCTGACTTTGGTGGATGTAGAATGGATAGAAAAAGTACATCCAGAACTTGTCATTTCTTAGGAGATTAATTAGTTTCTTGGTCCTATAAGAAGCAACATTCTGTAGCACTCTCCACTGCTGAAGCTGAATATGTAGCAGCTGGAAGTTTTTGTACTCAAGTGTTGTGGATGCAACACACACTCACAGACTATGGCTTGAGTTTTACTAAGACTCAAATTTTGTGTGATAACACAAGTGCCATTGCCCTTAGAAAGAACCCTGCACATCACTCCCGTGCGAAACACATAGATATTAGGCATCACTTTCTTAGGGATCACACACTTAAAAGAGATATTATTCTTCAGTTTATCGGAATGCAAGATCAACTTGCTGATATTTTCACAAAATCTTTACCTTCTGATAAATTTGAATACGTTAAACAGAAGTTAGGAATGAAAACCATAAGCTAATCCTTCTTAATTAACTTTCTATTGAAAAAGTATCCTTACAGCAATAAACTCCTTTTCATAGGGGGAGTACATTTGATTGTTAGTTTAACAAAGTTTTTCAAAATTTGTTTTCAAACTTTTCAGAACTAAAATTCCAGATTGGCATTTCCGGAACTAAAATTTTACACAATGGATACTTTCGTACAGAATACTTCTGGAATGGAAGTGTCCGTATTGAAAACATCTGGAATGGAAAATTTTGTACTGGTATTTTCGTAACGGGACTTTCATACCAAATCTTTCAAAATGAGTTTTTTTCGTTTTCAAATTCTGTAATGAAATTCTCGTACTGAGTTTTCCGTACTGATTTTTTTTATATAGTGAGTTTTGCAAACTATGTCTTTTCATATTAAAGATTTTTCGTAGTCATTTTTATATTACCCATTACGAATAATCCTCCTAATCCAATATGTAAGGTAAGATTTCCTTGCTCAAATTTTCGTAGTCATACATTACTTTCTAGTATTTTCTTTTATTTTGTTTTCGGATTATAGTTTTATTAATTCTTTGTTTTAATAAAAACCTCAAAAGATCGGATTCAAGAGAATTGGTTTTTGACCGTCAGATCTGATCTCATCTTATCACAACCGTTCGATCAACCGTGGAAGTTGAACCGTTTTTTCGTTGCCTATATAAAGGGGACCCCAAATGATTGTCCCACATCGGTTTTCAAGCTCCAGCGTCTCGATGCTCTGCCTCTCTGTTTTAAGGCCGTTCCAAACATCAGTTTTTTCAGTTCCGAACTTCTCAGAGGACTTCAAATCCGAATATCTGTGGAAGTAGCTTCTCAAGACATGTCTTCATCTAAGCCGATCTCAAAGTGGTTAATATATAGTGAGAGGCTGGTTCATCCGGATTTCTTCAACAAGTACGATTCTCTTATTTCTAAGAATATCAAGCTTAATGGTTGGGAAGATGTTGTGGTGTCAAAACCCGGGAACCAAGATGAAGTATTTTCAGATTTGTTTGTAGAGTTCTATGAGACTGTTTCTTTTCTTAATGAAGATGGAAAAGAGAAATTGTCTTTTAAGTCTTATGGTAAGAATTATAAGCTTTATTATGCCAAGGAATCCAGCTTGGTAGGGCTGAATAATGAAGGTGAAGCTAATTTTATTTCTCATGTGTTGCAGGATTCTAAAGGTAGCTTCGACAAGGGAAAATCTTTAGAAACTCTCGGACTGGCAGATGACAAGGCTCCGAAGATTGCTAGTTTGTCTACAAATTTCCGGATTCTGGAGTTATGGGTACAGGTTCTTATCGTACCAAGGAAAGGTGACAAAGATATCTTGAAGAAGAGTGAGATCTACATCCTAGATTTTCTGATAAATCTGAGGAAGTTTAATTTGATGAAGTACATTCTTATCAGTCTTGAGAATTTGAAGAAAGGAAATCTAAGAGCTCATATTATTATGTATCCAGCAATCCTCTCTAAGTTGATAGTTCGGTGCCTTGAGTCTTTCAAGTTGGCTTGCAAATCTAAGACAAGAGTTTGCAAGACTATGCTGGTGAGTGATGGTACACTCAAAAAAATGGATGTATCCTTTGACAAGGAGTCTGGAAAGTTTATTGATCTACCTGCTCAAAAAGAATCAGTTTTGAAAGATGCTGATCCGGAATCCTCTAAGCCGGTAAGGAAGAGAAAGCTGAAGGAAGTGGAAGTAGAAGCCGAGGATCCCAAGTCTAAGGAAGTTCATTCCGCACCTCCAAAACCAAAGAATAATAAATCTTACCCAGATGAGGTTGTTTCTAAATGGAGGGAGATGAAAGAAAAGAGAGTGCAAGGGGAGCCTTAGTTTGGCTTAGACCCTGCAGAGGCTAAGGCCCTGAAGGAAAGAACTGTGGATGAGCTTGAAAAACAAGAAAAAGAAAAGAATCTCACGATGAAGATGTCTGAGGCCGAAGTAGCTCAGGCTTTGTTAAAATTCAATGAGATGGTTTCTGCGAACATTCCTGTTTCGAGATCCTTTTCATTGGAATCTCTACCTGAGACTCCAGGAAGAGAGTTTGTTTCTTCGGAAGAGGCAGTTGCTAAGCCAGTTGAACAAGGTGAGCAAGTTGAGCAGGTGGAAGAAGAAGAAGATATTGCTGAAGGAAGTGGTGAAACCATAGATGTGTTGAAACAAGTAGATGATTATAAGGGGAAACCTTCGTAACACTTATCGCTCCGAACTTCATAAGCTGAATCTTCGAAGATAGTTACTCTAGCAATGGAAGAAGAGAAAGGAGAAGAAGAAGTATCTTATCATGGTGAAGAAGAAAAAAATTTACATGATATTACTCAGATGGAAAACACAGAGGTTGGTGTTCAAAAAGTTGCTGATGAGGAAGATAATGTTGTCCAAGTTTCTGATAGTGAAAATAGAACTTCGGAACATGATTTTATTCCGAAAAAGGACAAGGTAAAGCAAATTCTTGCTAAAACTCGGAGCTAAGAAGTGATGAAGAGAAATGAAGTTGGTAGTTCTTCAAAGAGAAATCTTGACCTAATTGAAGAAGAAAATTCTCCAAGAAGAGTCTCGGATTCGGATTCATCTTTGGTGGGGAATGACTTTGTTGTTCAGTCTTTGAAAAAGTTGGTGGGAACCATTCTGACCTTATCAAGTATTGATTCAAGATGCCAGGTGCTCCAACATGCTTTGAATCAGAAAACCGACTCTATGTCTATGGTTATGGACAAGTGTGTTGACATTGAAGCTCAGTTCAAAAACTTTTTTTGTTGGCTACGATTCTCATAGAAAATCTTGCAAGAGGATGAAAAACTGGTCGAAGAAGACTGTAGAGGAGATAAGGCTATTCGACGAATTTCAAGACAATGTTAAAGATGCTTTTGAGACTGAGGACAGGAAGATAAATGAGCTGACTTCTTCCTTTGAAGAGAAGCTGACAGATGAAAAGAACTTCCGAATTCAAGACGTCAGAGATCTGAATGGGATGCTAAATTTTGTCTCTCAAAACTCGAAGTTTGAAAGAGATCATCAGATTGAGTTTAAAGAGAAATTGAAGGCTCAGGATGAAAAGATCAAAGCTCAGGAAGAAAAGATTCAAGCCCAGGAAGAAAAGATTGAAGCTCAATCTGCAAGAATAGTGGTCTTAGAGAAGCAAGCTGAAGAAGATCATAAAGACTTAAAGAAGATAAAGAATATTCTAAAGGGTCTCATGGCGAAGGAGAAAGATCCCAAATATACAGATCCGATCTCTTATTGTACCTTAACTCTTTTGTTGTTGAAATTTTCGAAATTAATGAAAAATTTGTTCTTGCTCGTTTCTTTTTGTTGTTACTACTAATCTTTCAGGTACTTTTCTATATTTTCCATTCCCTTGTATTCTTTTTGAAAATCACAAAGGGGGAGAAGGAAAAGAACTCTAATGAAAGGGAAAAATAATCCTAACAAAGGGTGAGAAAGAAAACAAACTCTAATAAGAGTTTATCTAAGGAGTAGATTTTCATTGAAGAAGACTTTCTTATTCGTAATGGAGTGTCACTCCGGAAATCTAGAATACGATCCTTAGAGTTTCAAAGCCTAAGGGGGAGTTAGTCGTATTCATCAATATCCTTAATGCAAAGGGAGATAAGCCTTAATGTTTTTCTTTCTTCTTAGAATTTCTTTTTCCAGGATGTTTGTGCTTTCCAAAAATGGGTAGATTGTTGAGTCAATAAGGTTTTCCTTATGACTTTTCCATTCCTTCTTTTTTTGAAAATCACAAACACCTTATCTTTAAGAAAATGAATTTTATAAGGAAAATCGCTTTTATAAGGAAAATTTCTTTTATAAGGAAAATCGTTTTTGTAAGAAACATTTTCCTTATCATATTTTCATTCATATTTTTTCCTAAGTATAAGATTCGGATTCATTTCAATATTCTCAGATTTGTTTGAAACTTTGATATAATGTATTCTGTTTTAGGATCCGAATTCTGGACAAAAACTGTAATAAAGTTTCACTCCGAAATCTAGATGAGAACTGTAATAAAGTTTCATTCCGAACTCTGGATACGAACTCTAATTATGTTCTACATCAGATTCAGGATACGAATCCTTATGAAGTTCGACATAGAATTCTCATTACGAATTCTAATGAAAAATTCTCATTACGAATTATTAAGAAGAAATCTCATTACGAATTCTGATGATGAATTTTCATTACGAATTCTGATGAGGAATTCTCACTACGAATTCTGATGACGAATTCTCATTCCGAATTCTCATTATGAATTCATCTATTAAACAGAATCTAATCATCTCTGTTTTTTACACTCTGAATTTATTCAAACTCCGAATCTTCACTCTGAACTTTCATTTTGCTTATGTCTTTATATTTTGTCAACTCTTTATTATTTTCTTTACACTCCAAACTTTCACTCTGAATTTTTCATTCCGAACATTTGTGTTATTTTTCAAACGGTGTCATACTTTATGTTACACTTGGTTTGTTATAAAACGATGTCGTCTATTCTGTTATAAAACTAACCATTGGTTAAGTTACACATGTATAGGTCCCTCCGATTTTTAAGGAAAATATGACCGTTGGGAAGGAGGAAAACCTTACCTATAAAGAGGAGTTCCTTTGAAAGAGCTCACAACGGAAGGATGAACAACTTGGTTATTGTGCATACATGCTGTTTAAGTGATTTTTAGAGAGAGAGGCTCTTCTTAACACTCAATGCTTCGTGCGACCCCGAATGTTGGTGATTACATTCGAGGACTTCCGAGGATAGGAAGAGAGATGTGCCGACTACCATGAAGTTCGAGGGATTCCTTGCGGAGGAAGACAGATGTTTCCAACTACCTTGAAGATGAGGGCTTGTGGGGATAGCAAGTGAGACACACTCCGATCTTCGTATCGAGGGCTTACCCTGGTGTGGGTAAGACAGACTTGCTTGAAAGTATAAATCAAGGGACCTTTATCCAAGGTTGTTGGATACCCTTCTCTTTGGGTTAAAAGACTCATATCTTGTTACTAGTAGTTCTACTACTTGTTTATTTTCCACTGCATTTTGTATTATAAGGAAAGTATAACTTTCTTATACTTTCTTACTTGTACTATGTTTCATTCAGATTCTATACGCTTTAAGGTAGAATCTCATATTGTAATCTTTAGATAAGATTCAATTTCCGGAACCATTTTTCTGGAACCTATATTCGGAATCCATATACAAGTTTATATTTGGTATTAGAGGTGTTGTGAATTTTCTTAAGTTTAACCTTGTTAAACATAGCCCTTCCCTTTTCTTAAGGAAAACACAGTTATTCATAACTAACTTTAAAGGTTCCAAAGGAATTTTTAAAGTTTACAATTCACCCCCCTCTGG
This sequence comes from Viscum album, assembly GCA_963277665.1. Taxonomy (NCBI): domain Eukaryota; kingdom Viridiplantae; phylum Streptophyta; class Magnoliopsida; order Santalales; family Viscaceae; genus Viscum; species Viscum album. Next base: position 1,211,794,315 of record OY728150.1, on the reverse strand, counting down.
TAAATTGAGCATCTACATCATTATTTCAATCCTACAAATGTATCAGTATATAATATAAATTTTATTAGCAACTAAAAGTCATAATCCACCCTTATGATCAACAATTTGGCCGACCAATAAATATAAATTGTCATAGGAAAACTATTGAAACTCTTAATATAAATTTTATAATTTATAATTGGAATTGAAATATCCTCCCATTGTGTGTGTTTGTGTAGTGGGGGGAATTGTACCCACGATAGTAATAATTGTAATTGGTGTAAAAATAACATCATGATATCCTCAAAATGTTAATTCATACTATATATAGTTTTAAAGGTATGTAAATATAATTATCTCAACTGGATGGATGAATTGTCTATGTACGGTGCTAGCTGATTTAGGTAGATATGAATTATCCCATGGACTTAATATTTTGACTTTTAGGCTATCCAATTTTATAAATTTTGGACATCCTTTCTAAAAACCCATTTAAAATCTTTAATACATTTAACATCATCATTTTTTTTAATTTAAATTCATGTGCCATATTCATGAGTATCATCCAATTCCACTACTCCTTGATCTATCGTCATTTAGAATTGATCATTGATGATGAATCAATCATTCTTGGATCTTCAAAGGAACCTGTAATAATTGAATTAGTTGTGATGGTTCTTCATCTAATATTATTATAACATTTTTACTTTTATAATCCTTACTATGCCAAATTATATGAATCAAAAAATAAAACCAAAAAAATCTATCTCCTTTAAGTTTAAACCCTATTTTTTATTGTTTGAATGGTCCAGAAATTTTCCTCTAAAAGGATCCAAGGTCACTATTATTTTCTTGATCCAATTTGTGACATGTATTATTTTTTAGTCATGTCTTAAAATTGCTAATTTGATTGGTTGGATCCATTAACATAATATATTTTTACATCCTTTTCAAACAATTAAAATAGTGATTGATTTAGTAAATGAAACTATTATTTTTCATACTCTATAACAACCTCTTAACATTGTGGCTTCTCAATGACCTCTTGGAAACCACCCAAATATGATAGGTAGATGTAATTTTGGACCATTTCATAAAAAATTAACATTATGAAGATTCAAAAAAACTACTCATATAGATTTTGATTGTATAGAGAGAATATTTGACCCCTACACAAGGAAATGAATTCCGTGACATGTTCATTCACCCACTACTTTCATTTATAGTGGTCATTGAAACTCGTTCTATTTATTGTAGATATATATAGGTTGATCTTCTATCGATCGAGACCCTACCAATATGAAAGGGACCCTAGAACCGGTTTGATTTTCTAGATAGAGGATGGTTTTTCCAAAAGATAAACAAATAAATAAAGTTTCACCACCACATATTATTATGGGGTTTCAATTATTAGTCTAATTTGAGAGGAAATGTGTGAATAATATGGGTTACCCATTTAAATAAATTACGAAAAACAATTATTTCTAAAATATTGTGTTATGGTGAAATGGTGATCCTATTCTGGGTATACATTATTATTAGGATATATCTAACAAAATAGTATTTTAATGTCTACTATGTGAGAATAAATAGAACTAATTAGATAATTCTAGGAGACTTACTACGGAATCACATTAAATACTAGTGTCATCACCTCTTTAGTGTAGTGTCTATTGTATTTAGGTGATACATGACATTGTTCCACCCAAGGAAGAACCAAAAGGACTACCTGATCTCACCCGAGGTTAGAAGAGATACATTCTTCTATCTTGAAAAATTGATATATCACCTTCCATTTAAGAACATCCATTTGAGGTGTCATAGGTTTTTCATGAATATCATCTGAATCAAGATAAAAACCCATAATGTTCTCAAAAATAACATTTTAATAACTATTATGTAAAGACCCAGAATTCCATTGTAATTTATTTAAATAAATTGGAATTTTATGAGTGTGAAAAAATTGGCAGGGCATGATTCTGAGGCCCAGAGTGCCCGGAATGAATTTATGAACATTTGTTCAGGTATGTTCAGTAAACGTTCGAGCGGGTTTTTATATATTTTGAACTGGTTCTCAGAATTGAAATCTTAGGGCACCGTTGAACTCGCAGCGCCGATATATCCTTCAAGAGACTTTCACCTTCATGGTAGTTGTCCAAGTATGGACGGTAGTTTTTGGGTTTTTCATGGAAATAATAAAATAAAATAAACACATATTTTATTTTATTTGTAGTAACCACTCCATGTGGAAGATGGTAGTGGGGACCACCAAACCTTAAACTCCTATGAGAGGTTATGGTGGTGGGTACCACCCAAGCCTAACATGCAATGAGAGGGTATGGAGGTGCGCACCACCAGAGGCCTAATCCTCTTAAACACTTATCTTAATGAGGGAGAAAATTCTAAACTCCCTCATTAATGTGGAGGATCCTCTTGAGCTTCCACAACATTAAGTTATTCCAACCCCCCAAATCAATTTATGACAACCATCCCCTTTAATTAATTGATCCAACACATAAAATAAATAATTAAACTATTTGAATTCATGTCAACAAACATAATAGAACACATAATCTATTATTTTGGGCTACAAAATATTTTTGGAGGAATTGGGGAGAGGAGGAACTTGGGAGAAATATCTCCAATGAAAAATGCTCCACCGAAGAATAACATAGACTCCGAATTCTTCCATGGGACACCCTTCAAGGAGGAAGGTCATCGTCTTCGATGAACCGATGCATGAGCCTGGGATTGGAGGTGTGTGGCAGACAAGATGAACGTCGACAACTTCACCATCTTCCCTCCTCATCGACATCAACGAACCATCCAAGGTATGGGTGTGTTTAAAAATTGATCAATGTCAATTTCCTCTCGCATTGAATCTTTTTATGATGAGCCGCTTCCTACCACCCTAACGTGGAGGGTGCGGGAATACATGCATGGCCCAAACATTTTGCAAATCTTGTGGTGTTCTTCACGATGGAGGAGGATGGCAGCCTTCCATGGTTGGGGAATGAGAACGGCGACTGACACCACCACCGGCCGCGATGAAGGATACGTCGCAATGACGATACCCCTCAACCACCATTGATTCCCCACGGCGTCCTCACCGACCACGGCCACCAACGCCATCCGTGGCTATGCACCACCCCGCGACAGAAACACCGCCCCGCGGCCGGACCCCCTCCCCACGGCCGGACCGCTGCCCCGTAGTTGGACTACCGACACGTAGCCGGACCACCCTCTTGCGGCCGGAATGCCGCACTACTGTCGGACCGCCAACCCATGGCCGGACTACCTCCCCATGTCCGGACCACCCTCATACTGTCAGACCACCACCCCACGGCCGAACAGCCACCGGACTGCTCCCGCAGCCTTCGCGACCGAGCCGAGCCACCTTACGACTTTTATGTCTACTGCAGCCCTCGCGCCCTACCGAACCCAATGGGCCAGACCTAGATGGTCAGGATGGGTCGACCCAATCTGGGTCAGGCCGAGTCGGTCGGATTGGGTTGGACCGGACCCGGGCCCACTACGAACCAATTTCATTCTTTTGGCCATAACTCTGGCACCAGACATCTCTTAGACAAACCATCAGTGGTGTTGGGAACCTTGGAGTGAGTCGGTCCCTCTGAGTGATACCCCACTATGTTTTGGATTAAGATGGGAAACGGTCAGGTTGGATTTAGCACGAATCCATCTGGGACCTTGGGACTAAAAGGCTAATAACTCACAGACTGGGAGTCTGATTGACGCGCCGTCTGTTACGTTGAAACCTCTATGATGTGGCGGACCTTAGAGATACTTCTTAGTGAGACTTAGGGGAAGTAGAAGTATCGACCAGTAGTCTGTGGAGTGGATCCTCATAGAGATGAACAAGCATATTATCGGAACCCAGTGGCTGGTTGAGACTTGATGGCTGCTGACCATTTCGACTCAAAGTGACTTGACATGCCCATGTGGGGAGTGACATGGTGACACGGCCGACCCACGGTGGGGATCACCTTGGTAACGCTGCAGACCCATGGTACTTGACAAGAGGAGTACCTCAACCGGCCACGAGGGATAAGCACCTCTGTGTGACACGGATGTGCCACAGTGGGGAGCGCCTTGGTGACACGGAAGACCCACGATACTCAATAGGAGGAGTACCTCAGTAGTCCAAGGATAGTGGGAAGCACCTCTATGTGACATGGCAGGACCACTGTACTCGATAGAGGAGGAGTTATCCAGCAGCCGATGTGTTCGATGTTGTGATTGGGAATGTTACATGATAGTACCCCTAGAATAAATCACGGTGTGAGCTAAGTTAGTATCTCTATGTTTTCCTCACTATTGAGAGGTATTACTTGATAACTTAGGTATATGTATGAGAATACACCTATGTAAGGTTATCTGTTGATTTCATACTTTATGATTCATACTTGATGGATTTTGTGAGACCTAGAGGGTCTCGGGTTCCTACTGAGTATCGTTATACAAACCCTTTCACGGGCTATGCCTGCACTTTTTTGTGTTGGATGCAGACGACAGACAAAACTGACTGAGGAAGAGAGTACTTGGAATGGACAATACCTGGAGGTGGACCATATGGATTGTTGGTATGCAGAGGAGATGGGTGAACGTGGAGTGCTGAGGAGGCGATCTATACCTACCCATCAGGTAAGAACCTAGAAGGATGATCTAGCACCCGACTTTCCCTTTTCTTCAGTTTTATTGTATCATAGTTGTACTTGTAATTTCCAGTTGGGCTTGTATTCTGGCCCTTTTTTCCTACTGCACTCACTCGGTTTACAGTTCATTTTACTTGTGATCATATCTTTTTGTGTCTTTGGTTACATGTTCTTACAGGTTATAAAGGCAATGCATTCCTAGTTTTAGGGTATACACATTCAGTGCTAATCTCCAGCCCCTGGCCTATAAAAGGAGGGCTTAGGGTTGTCACTACATGGGACCTGAGGGACGGGTCATGAAAAATTGGTATCAAAGGTGGTGCCCATCCTTAAGTGCGGTGCAATGCCTGGGGTTTTGATGTAGGGTCCACAATGAGGACGTTGTGCTATAATGGGGGGGTGGGGTGAATGTAACACCCCGAATGATAAAGGGTTAAATTAATAAATGATATTACACATGTCAACAAGGCGCACCTTCATTTTCCGGATCCTACCTGATTAGAAGTCCACAGTTAATGGTGTTTGTCCTGGAGTAGTGATCAAGATGAGTGACCTTCTAGGAAGTTTTCCAAGGTGTGTGTGAATGAAGAAGAAGCACACTAGAAAGGACATGTGTTGTCCCATGGGGACAATCATTAGTCATATGACCCATATGGGCACATTGGTGGGCCCCATGGTGGATACCACATGTATGCGGGGAAACGGGTGGTACCTGGAATGCTGGGACCTGAAAACTGTGTTAAGGCATGGTGGTTGTACTGTCACCAAGGCCTCATTGTCACATTTGGCATCAGAGGAGTCATTTGTACCACAGAACGTAGGACTCTGGTATTTCTTTTTAATGGAAATAATGTTATGTTCAGTGAGTGTGGCTATCAGTTTAGGGAAACCAGTGTTGGTGCAGTGGCCGATGTATCTATAAACCAGGGCCCTGACTTCTGATCTCCGACTCAGTGCATGAAAACACTGATTTTGTGTGTGTTTTCAAAAGTTTTCATTGTGATCTTTTGAGTTAGGTCAGATGGTATACCTTTAAACTAACCAGATATAAATTATTAACCATACACACCTATTTATTTTTAGGATACCTCCCCACAGATATCCGGATAGGGATCTGAGAGTTGTATGCACTGATAACCCACCAAGAGACGAGGCCTCGGTGCATGGTCCTTTTCAAGTACATGAACTAGCAGAGGCACCAGCAGTACCACTCCCCATTGTGCCACTGATTCCATTAGCCCCAGCAGCAGACGGTGCATGCCGCTCGAGCAGGTTTCATGAGTTGCAGTGCCAGACGCCACCCAGGTTCAGAGGAGAGATGGACCCACATGTGGCTAAGGAATGGATGGAGGTCATGGTGTGAGTTTTCCGACTGATAGGGACACCCGTAGACCTCATGGCGATCATTTTCGCTAACCTTATACAGGTAGTAGTAGGCAGATGGTGCAGCTTGATGCTCCAAGTTCATGACGAGGTGACACTTCTCTAGGTAGACATCGATAGCCTGTTTCGGGAAGAGTTTTCCCCAGTGGCTCTTCACGAAGTGCGCATACATAAGCTTATTCATCTGTAGCATGGTAGCATGAATGTGGCTCAGTACATAGTGAGGTTCACTGACCTCTCATGATACTCTACATATATGGTGCGAGACTCATTCTTCAGGGCCGAAACATTCAATCAGGGACTCAGGTAGTAAATTTGGGCTTTGATGATCTAACTTAGCTTCCGGACGCAGGCGAGGGTGTTTGAGAGAGCCCTTTGGGTGGAGATTTTCCTTGCTGAGCAGTCACCAGTAGTGAGACGCACTACTGGTCATCACGTAGAGGTGTCTTTTACAGCTGGTAGTAAACAGATGTCACAGAGGTCTAAGAGGACCAATCCCACAAGTGGCTGACTGCATGACTAAGGATTTGTTGTGCGGGGCACCCGTGGAGGAGCCAATTTTACCAGGAGTGGATAGTGTAACTCATGCGGCGGGTAGGGTCACATGTCTCATGACTATCCGACCTGCCTTACGTATGATCAAAAGACAGTCGAAGGACCACCTAGATAGAGACATAGGTTCGACCAAGGAGGTCCGCAGGGAGTAGGCGAATGTGGCAGGGGAGTAGGTTGTGAAACTGGAAGTGGGTGATGATTTGAAATGTTACCACCACCACCACCAGGAGATCCACCCCGACCACAGGGAGTAGGTGACATGGGAGAGCTCATCTCCAGGAAGCTGAGCCTTATAATCATGGCGCTCTAGAGATGATATGAGGTATGATCTATGTCTACTATACCTTACCTACACTACTTATTGACACATGTTCCAGTCATTCTTCTATTTCCACTATCCTCATTCAAAGCATGTAGATTCCAACAGAGTCATTGGATCAATCATTACGACTAGAGACTCCCACGGGAGCAGATTCGACAATTACGCACTGGTGCCGGTAGTGTGAGCTTACTCTAGGAGCCGAGAGCTTCGGCTGGGATCTCTTAATAGTGGTTTTGAGGCCTTATGACGCCATCTTGTGTATGTACTAGTTAGAATAGTACATTCATAGATTGACTATATTAGGTGAAAGGTGTAGAGTGTCCGCACATATGAGACTAGGTTTACCTTCACCGGCGAGAAGGGAGCCTTTGCAGGGCATGATGGACTTACCTAGAGGAGATTTCAGCCGATCACTCATCAGTTAGATAACCGTACTCTCAGATCTGTTGATGTGGAGAGTCCGAGCTATCCTGTATTGGTGAACTAGTACGCAGATGTTTTGTATGATGATGTTCCGGGTCTACCTCCTCGCAGAGAGGTGGAATTTTACATCCACTTGTACCACATGACGACACCGATATATACACCAGTGTATCAGATGGCTCTCTTAGAGCTTCGTGAGCTACATGTACAGATAGATGACTTTCTGGGGAAGTGATTCATCTTCTCTAGTGTTTCTCCTTAGAACACACCGATTATATTTACCAAGAAGGTAGATGAGAGCTTGAGTCTTTGTGTTGACTACCGGTGACTGAACCAGGTGACCGTGAAGAATAAGTACTCACTTCTGAGGATTGATGGCCTCTTCGATTGGCTAAAGGGATCATGATGTTTCACAAAGACAGACCTCAGATCAAGCTATCACCAGCTTAGATTATGAGATGAGGATGTGCAGAAGATCGCCTTCAGGTGTCAGTGTGGCCTTTATGAGTTTTTGGTTATGTCATTCGTCATGACCAATGCTCCAGCATTGTTAATGGGATTCATGAACAAGATCTTTTATCCATTCCTTGATCGCATTGAGGTGGTCTTCGTTGATGACATTCTAATATACTCAACTACTGAGGAGGAGCATGCCTATCATTCGCAAGTAGTACTAGACACACTCCGAGAGCACCTGCTTTATGCTTAGCACTCGAAGTGCCAGTTTTGGGTCTGATAGGTTCACTTTCTGGTTCATGTCTTATCAGAGGCTAGCATTACAGAAGATCCAACAAATATTGAGGTGGTACTTGCTTGGGAGCCACCCAAGAGTGTGATAAAGTTCCGAAGCTTCTTGGGTTTTTCTAGATATTACCAGTGGTTTGTGCCAGATTTCTCCAGAATTGCAGCACCACTATCATCCTTGACAAAGAAGTGGAAACCCTTCATTTGGTTGGAGAGATTCTGGTAGAGTTTTCAGGAGCTGGGGTAGAGGCTAACTAGTGCCCCCATCTTGAGGCTTCCATATGAGGGAGTAGGGTACATATTCTACTGCAACGCATCAGGGACTGGACTCGAATGTGTCCTAATGCAAAAGTGAGCATTGATCTCATATGGTTCTTGAAATCTTAGACAACATGAGAAGAACTACGTAACCCATGAACAGGAGTTAGAAGTAGTGGTATTCACCTTGAAGATGTGGTGACACTATCTGATGGGTGAGTGTTTTACCGTATACTCTGATCAAAAGAGTCTAAGGTATATCTTCTCTCCGAAGGACTTGAAACTAAGACAATTATATTAGCTTGAGTTCCTCCTGGACTATGACTTCAAGATAGTCTATACACCTGGTAAGGGGAATGTTATAGCAAATGCACTCAGTCAAAGGTCTGGTATACAACTTCTAGGTGAGGCGATGGAGTAGATGGCCGCTTTACAAATATATTCTATGGATAGAGATGGAGAATATTTTCTAAAGTCTCTTATAGTCACTCCCCACTTGTTCTGTGAGTCAGGGAGACGTAATGTGGGGACGCTGATGGCGAGGCATGACGTGCTCATATATCCACAGGGCATGCAACAAATGTATTTTCTGACGGTGGGGAGCACGTCATCCTCTTCAGAGGACGTACCATTTTACCCTTGTCGCTTTAGGAGGAATTGTTGAGGGAGTTCCACATATCCACTATAGTGGTAAATCCAGGAGTGGAGAATATGTATTAGGACCTCCGACGACATCACTCATGGCCGGGAATGAAGAAAGCAGTAGCAGAGTTTGTCTCTTGGTTCCTCAATTATCAGCAAGTGAAGGTAGATCATCAAGTAAAAGTAGGGTTTGTTCATCCATTAGAGGTCCTAGAGTGTAAGTGGTATGGGATATCCATGGACATTGTGATAGGACTTCCCCATACATCTTGGGGTCATGACTCGATTTGGGTGATCGTCGACCGACACCCCAAGTCAGCCCACATTCTACAGATCAGAGAGCATTGTTTAGTAGAGAGATTTAAATGCCTCTATGTGAAGGAGATTGTGGGTTTACATGGAGTACCTTCAATGATTGTCTCCGATTCTGATGCACAATTTAATTACCGGCTATGGAAGGGGTTACAGGAGGCTTTCGAGATGTTACTTTATTTGAGCACCGCCTTCCATCCTCAGACGGATGGTCAGACTGAGCAGACCATTCAGACCATCGGGGACATTCTGTGTGCCTGGGTCCTCAGCTTTGGTCGTAGATGGGATGATCAATTACCTTTGGTGGAGTTTTTATACAACAACAGCTTTCACTCCACCGTTGGGATGACACCTTTTGAGGCATTGTACGGGTGACCTTGTAGATCACCTTTGTCCTAGACTGACACAGGGGAATCAGCACTAGTGAGACCAGAGATGGTACAAGCTACCATAGAGAAGGTGTAGATCATCTAGAAGTGGATGAAGACTGCACAGAGCAGGCACAATTCATATGCAGAATGAAGATGGAGACCTCTAGAGTTCAAGGACGGAGACCATGTCTTTCTATGGGTCACACCACGACGAGGTTTGATGAAATTTGGATTAGGAAGAAAGTTGTCTCTGAGGTTCATCGTACCATTTCAGGTCCTCAGAGGATTTCGAATAGTGGCATACTACTTATCTCTTCCACCTCAGTTTCACCGGGTGCACGATGTCTTCCACGTATCTCAGCTGAGAAGATACGTGTGCGACCCTTCTCACATCATTGACCCTGGAGAGCTGGACGTCAACGATGGGGTGAAATTTATATAGGTTCTGGTATAGATTGATAATCGATAGGATTTGTTCCTTCATGGATGGTCGATACCTTTGGTGTGCATTCTCTAGAAACACAGGAACTTCCAAGAGAGCACAAGGGAGCGGGAGGCTTAGATGCATGCTCAGTACCCCCACTTGTTCTCATAGATTGAGTTGTGGCTAATGGGGACATAAATCCTAAGGTGGGGAGAATTTAAAAACCCAGAATTCCCATGTAAATTTTTTAAATAAATTGGGAATTTATGAGTCTATGAAAATTGACGGTGCGTGATTCTGAGGCCTGGAGTGCCCGGAATGAATTCCTGAAATTTTGTCTGGGTACGTTTTGTAAACGTGTGAGTGGGTTTTTATAACATTTGAAACGGTGCACGGAATTGAAATCTGAGGGCACTGTTGAACTCTTAGAACAAATATTCTCTTTAAAGAGACTTTCACCTCGATTTATGTTAGTCAAGGGTGGAAGATAGTTTTTTCGTTTTCTGCAGAAATAATAAAATAAAATAAACACAAATTTTATTTTATTTGTTGTGACCACTCCATGTGCATGTTGGAAGTGGGGACCACCAAACCATAACCTCCCATGAGAGGTTATGGTGGTGGGGACCACCGGAGCCTAACCTTCTAATGAGAGGTTATGGTGGTGGGGCCCACCCAAGGCCTAAGCTAGTTGAACTCCCCTCTTAATGAGGGAGAAACTTCTCAACTCCCTCATTAATATAGAAGAGCCTATTGAGCTTCCTCCACATTACATTATGCCAACACACATTATTAATTTATGTCAACCCTCCCCTTTAATTAATTAAGCCAACACATTAATTAATTTATTAAAGCATTTGAATTCATGACAAAAAACATAATAGAAAAAATAGTCTATTATTTTGGGATACAAATTCTTTTTGGTGGAATTGGGGAAAGGAGGAACATGGGGAATGCTCTCCAACAAGGAACTCTCCACCGATGAAAAATGATGACTTCAACATCTTCGATGGGACACCCTTCATGGAGGAACATCTTCGTCTCCGATGAACTGACGCACGAGCCCGAGATTGGTGTTGTGTGGCGGATAATACGAATGTCAAGAACTTCACCATTTCCCCCCCTCATCGATGTCAATGAACCATCCAAGGTAGGGTATGTTTAAAAACTGATCAATGTCAATTTATTCTTGGATTGAATATTTTTAGAATGAGACTCATGCCACCGCCCTAATGCGGAGGGTGTGGGAAAAACAAACATGGCCTGACCCTTCTACAAGTCTTGTGGAGTACTTCGTGATGGAGGAGGACAGCAACCATCCATGGTAAGGGCATGAGAATGGTGGCTGACACCACCCCCGGCTCTGACGAAGGCGATGACACAACAACGCGGCATCACGGCCTCCGTCACCGCCCAGTGGCCTATGTGCCGGTTGTAGCCTTGACCGCCGTCCTCAGCACCACACCACCCCATGACCATGTCACCTCCCCATGGTCGAGGTGCCACCCTGGGGATGGGCCGCCTCCCCGCAGCCAGACCGCCGCCCACGACCATACCTCCCTCTCTCGATCAGACCGCCACCCCATGGCCAGAGCACCCTCCTACGACCGGACCGCATAATTGCGGCCAGACCGCCACCCCATGGCCAGACCGCCACCCCGCGGCCAGACCACCCCCCTGTGGCTAGACCATCTAACCACGGCCAAACTGTAGACGCCCTGTGGCTGGATCGCCCCCATGGCCTTTGTGGCCGAGCCGAGCCGAGACGAGCTGCCTCACAGCCTTTACGACTACCACATCCCTCGAAACCCTCACGGACTACAGAACCTAATGAGTCGGACCCAACAGGTCAGGTCGGGAGGACCCGAACCGGGTCGGACCAGACCAGGGGCCACTACGATCCAATTACATTCTTTTGGCCATAACTCTGGCACCGGACGTTCATTAGACAAACCGTCAGTGGCGTTGGAAACCATGGATTGAGTCGGACCTTTTGAGTGATACCCCACTATGTTTTGGATTAAGATTTGGAAAGATTAGTTACATCAAGCACGATTCAAACCGTTCCCCTGAGACTAAAAGGCTAATAACTCAGAGACCGAGCATCTAATTGATGCGTTGTCTATTAGGTTGAGACCACTATGTCATGGCAGACCTTTGAAATACTTCTTCAGGAGACTTCTTGGCAGTTGGAGAATAGAACAGTAGCTTGTGGACGAGATCCACCTGGAGAGGAGCGACCATAGTACGGGAACCCAGTGGCAAGTTGAATGTGGACAACTGCTGACCATTTCTACTCAAAAGAACTTTACAGGCCCCATGGGGAGTACCTTGGTGATGCAGAAGACCCACTGTGGGGAGCGCCTTGGTGACGCGGCAGACCCATGATACTCAATAAGAGGAGTATGTTAGCAAGCCACTAGGGGGATCTCCTCTGTGTGAAGTGGCATAACCACGGTGGGGATATCCTTGGTGACGCGGCAAACCCAAAGTTCTTGATAAGAGGAGTTCCTCAGTAGTACAATGGTATTTATAAGATCCTCTATGTGAGATGGTCGTCCCACTGTACACTATAGAGGAGGAGTTCCCCAGCAGCAGAGGTGTTCGAAGTTGTGATTGTGAATGTTATTGGATTCTACCTCTAAAATAAATCCTCGTGTGAGCTGAGTGTGTACCGTTGTTTTTTCCTCATGATTGAGAAGGATTACTTGATACCTTAGTTATATTTATGGGAATATTCCTAAGTAAGGTTACCTGTTGATTTCATACATTTTCGTTCATCCTTTTTAGATTTTGTGAGACCTAGAGGGTCTCGGGGTCCCTTCAGGGTATCATTATACTCACCCCAGTACAGGCTATGCCTGCACTTTATTGTGTTGGATTCAGACGACATATAGCGCTGTCTAAGTCTTAGAGTACCAGGACTGGACGGTACCTAGATGTGGACCATACGACGTGTCAGTATGAAGAGGAGAAGGGTGGATGTGGAGTGTTGAGGAGGCGATTTGTACCTACCCTTTAGGTAGGAACCTAAGAGGACGATCCAGAAGCTGATTTTCCCTTTTCTTCAGTTGTATTGTATCAAATTTGTACTTGTACATTCCATTTGAGCTTGTATCCTGGCCTCTTTTTTTACCGCACTCACTTTGGTTACAGTTTAGTTTACTTGTGATCCTATCTTGTTGTGTGCATGGTTACGTGTTCTTACGAGTAATAATGGAAATGCCTTCCTAGTTTTTGGGAATACACCTTCGGTGCTAGACGCCAGCCCCTGGCCTATGGTAGGCAGGCTTAGGGTAGTCACGATACAGGCCCCGGGGGACGGGTCGTGACATATTAGATCATTAATAAATGTAAAAATATGAGTATCTATATATATTTTCAAAGACTATTTGTGAATTAAAATATGAATGGATACACAATTACCCATTTGTTTGTTCCAAAAGGGTTATAATGTTGTATTTCAAGTGGAGTATAAATGTCCTTATTTTTAATTTTTTATAATCTCTGAAAACCTTTAAATTTTATTACCTATCATGGAGGGTCATATAGGGGAAAACCTGCATTTCCTACTTAATTACCTATTTTAGTCTCTTAGATATCACTTATATATAATGTGATGAAATTTACCATAGTGTGGATCAGTTGAAAAATGTCATTGAAATCTTTTTGGGGACGATGATGTTAGTTATTTTGGTAAACTGTTCCACATACATCTATCTAAATTGGAGGTAAATTATTTAAAAAGTAACCTTGATAGTGTATCCAATATTTTACCTCTTTTCCTTTATGACCAATTATTATTACTAGTCATAATATTATTTAGAGAATGGTTATGATGAAATCATTGATTGTAATCCCATGATCATAAAGTAAATTGTTGTTATATATTATAAAATTCCCTTTTCTAAATCATGTAAAATGCATTTTCATATTTATTAAGAAATATTGATTGTATTGAAAAGTGGTTGGGAGGATTTAATATAACGGCTTATCATTTAAATTACCTCCACCTATACTACATTATATGTGGGACTATACCCTACTGAAAATAAAAGGGATTATAATCAATGGAATAATGTAAAAAATACACAACCTTGACCAAATGAACTTTTTATTAACATATATATATTTCTATATGAAAATTATAATCCAGAATCATTCATGAGTGAGTAATGATAAATGCATGTTTAATTTTCAGATAACTGAAATCATGATTTTGTTTTTTGGAAGTTTCAACCATAACCACAACCCAATAATACCTATATGTCCCATATAGGATACAAAATAGTGAAAATGTTATAAAAACCATTATTGCTGTTCAAGGTGATTAAACTATAGAGAATAAAAAACCCTTATCCCCTGATATGTGCATTAGAATATTCTTATTTCAGGATTTTATATAGTACATGAAGACATTAGGCACACATCTTCTAGTAGTTTTAACAAAATGAACCCATTTTATGGTCTTTCCCTCATAAGTGAAACAATGTTAATTTTCTGAAAATATTTATTGAGGTAATTAAGGAAATAAGAACATCTAGTTTAATCTATCTTTGTATTTTTAAGGTGGTTTATCATCTCCTAAAGATAATGTCACAGGTATACTACATGGTTTTCATGAAGAAACATCTCGATAGATAAGTGAATAGTTTTATGTGTCTTGAACAGAACTAGAATATAGTCATAGATAGAACACCCAAGAAGTTCTCATAATTTCCCTTTTATATTTTAGAAGGACACTCTTTCCCAAAAATTGTAGGTTGAATCCTAAATTACTTTTTCATTGAGGTTCCATCACGATGTGCTTATACACTAGGTTAGTGGGAAGGTAGACGGGTGACCGATGAGGAACTCCCATGTTCATGATCCTTGGTTAGAAGTGATATAACCTAGGAATACAGAACATTATCTGGTAACATATTTTTAAAAACATTTTTTAGGTTTCAATAAAATTATTTTTTTGGTTGGGGACCCATTGTCCTCTTCTTGTGGGAACATGTTAGTTACCATCAACCCCTCTTCATGATGTATCTATCTAACAATTCCTGACAAGATCATAACTACTACCCCACCATTATTTTATATTTCAAGTTGAATAACGCTTATTTCCCTATGAATGAAATCATTTAAGGACCTTGAATGGGTATAAACACATCCTCTATGCACAATTACATTAATTGAGTCTTCAATACAATACACAGTTTGGTTTCACAATTACACGTCATCGACTGTTGAGAGCTAAATTATTGGGGTTGTGGTGTTGAATATATGATTATTTTCACGAGTCCCTGAAAAACCATTGATCTGTATAGATTGAGGTCAATTAACAATTTTAGACCTTGCTAAAATTCATGTTTTAGTACATGAGTCATATAAGAACAAATTTCATTGCAACATGGATAGTATATCCACATAAATTATTATTGGATTCATTTACATGATCTGTATGATGGTTTTTAATGTAATAAAAAATGGGTTAATTAACTCATCATTCTTGGTGATTGGTTGGAGATTTTAACCCAACGGGACGGAAATTGATTCCCGCATAGTGTTTAGGGAGGTTGGGGCTGCGATGAGAGTTGAGGGAGTTTCCTCCACTGATGAATATATAATGGACTACCCCAGGGTTGGATCCTTGTATTTTAGACAAATAAAAGCTAAACATAAGTATTCTTGACCGATTTTATAGTTTTATGCATAGAACTATGTTAAAAAATATTTATATTATTGGGAGCCATCTTTTTTGACTCTAAAGTGGAAGCTAGAACAGGGGCACCATGGAAATCCTCTACCTCCTTATGATATAGATTTTTTAGTTTGATTTTTTATATGGATAATCCTACGAAGTGATTTGTGGTAGTGACATGAGGGGTTTTCCTCTATAGGTACACTTTTTATTAGTATCCCAATGTAGAATAATGGATAGAAGGTCATCTCAAGAAATCTATTAGTTAGGTATGATGCCATCTTTCCTATACAGGTGGATAAGTCCAATGATCACATGGTGTTATATCTCCTTTATTAGGGAAAATTTGTGTGGGAATCTTGGTTTCATGGGAAAAATGGTAATTTAAAAGGTGTATATGAATGGGATCACACTATTTTGGAATATCATAGTATTAGTAGTTTTGGTGGTTTCCCTCAAGACTCCATACCTCCTGGGAGTTGTTGGGGAACCTCAAATAAAACAATCGTTGGACAATATTCTTTAAGATATGTACAATTAGTGACATATATAAATAGACATGTAATGGTGGTGATAACAAATATAATTCATCCTCCCTAAATTAAAGGTGAATATATTAACATATTGATCCATACTACAAATAACAACACATTTTTTCAGTATGTGGGATGTATTTTTTGGTATTATTTAGTCTGATACTTCTTCTTTCCAAAGGTAGGATACCTCTAACAATTGTGGTGATGATGATGAGATATTTGATCATATGAAAATATTTAATGATGGACCATTACACAAAATATCTAATTTTATTTTCTATGATTCACTAATTGATCTAATAAATTTCGATGGAACATATCCAAATATTATCCTTATGGAAATTAGTTAATTACATCACTTTTAGCCTCTATAGAGGGATACCATACAATAATAGGGATCAATGTGTTTGGTTCTTTTCATATTGTTATATCTTCCATGTGTAAGTACGTAAGGTCATATTATTCTCATCACATAAGAATGGGGTTTTATATGGTTTAAATACATATTGGTGATAAAAAACTTAATTTTGATAAAAAATAGTTAGGTTATCATGGATTGGATTCTAGTGGGAATACTAATAGTTTATATTTTAGTGGGGTAACTCACAGTCAAGGGTCCAATTGGGATACTTAGGGTTTAGATTTTAATGGGGACACTCATGGTTTAGACACTAGTGAGGGTACTATTATTTTTTTCATATGTCTGATCATTAGTTATTTAGAGTTTAGATATAATCCCATGGTTTAGTCATAGGGTATAATATAGTGGGGAAACTCTATTTATTGAATGCTGATAGGTTTTCACATGGGGAGAGGGTGGGTGGTTTATCCTCCCCTAGATAGTTATCTAGTTGTGGGGTATACCATATCTCAAGGGGAGAAGGGTTACGAGTAATGTATAGTTTAAACCTCAATGAGACATCTAACATATCCTATAAACAAGAATAAAAACAAAAACAACTCTATTTATATAGTTTACATTCTTATAATATGTATAGTCGATAACTTTTATCGCCATGCTATAATGATACTCTTATCATTAAAAGAATGAAAACAACGTATTGAGTTTGTAAGATCCAAGCCATTTATATAGTCATCTCAAGAATGTTTTTAAGTACTTTTGTTGTTATTAAGTACCTTTAGGTTGGGGTATGACCTGAGGTGTGTATGGGTGATGTTTTAAAGGAACTTGAGAAGATAGGGTGTTCTGTACAATTTACACATGGTTTGGAAAAACCGTACACAAGATAACCGTGAGGACTATAAAGGTTCACATGGTTGGCACATGATTTTTCAAACCATGTGCCATTAATCCATGTAGGTAGTGGAATACCGCATGTTTGGCACATGGTTTGGCCAAACAGTAAGGCCTCTAAGGTGAAACCGTGCACATAGAGAAGTTTAATTTGAAAATTGGTTTTAAAACCACTCAAACCCCTAAAACAATTGTAATTCAACCTAGGCTCGGGCTTGAGAATATCTGGAAGATCTTAAGGACATATAGAGGGATTCCAAGTAAATCTGAATGCTGATCATTGAGATCGATACCCAGATCAGAGATCTGTTCTTGTTTTGATATGTGGATTTCATCCTTATGTTTCTCTCGTCCTTTCTCTTATCTTTTGTAGAAATTTTCTGGGATGATATCCACCTCTTTATTGGATATAAACCAATAATTTGATATCTAGATCTATGATTTTTGATCTAGATCTATTTTTTAGGATCTTGATGTGTTTGATCTTAATTTTGTATTAGTATTTTAGATCTGAGGCATGATCGATGAGCTTGTGCAGCTCAGATTTTTGGGATTCTATTGGGATAAAACACTTCAATAAAATAAATCTGGTCATCTAAATTGAACTCCCGTAGTCATGACATTGATATGTGTATGTGAGTTTATGATTTTATAGATTACATTGATAATCAATTTCCTAAATTGAAGTAATTAGGAAAGCGGAAATAAATTAATTTTCCTTGTTAATTAATTGATTAATGAATCACTGTACAAACAATGGGTGATTTCCCAAATAGATATGTTCAAGATTTTCCATGGGTTGATATATTGTAATTGAGATGTTTAATTGATTGTGATAAGATAATTAATATAGGATAATGAATTAAGAAATTATGTTTGTCTATGTAAGATAAATAATAGCGATAATTAATTATCTCCCTTGATGTTGACCATAGATAATTAATTTTGAGAATTAATTATTTGACAAGATGTCGAAAAAAGGTAATTAATTTTGAGAATTAATTATGTCCCATGATGTTGAAAAAAGAAAATTAATTGTGAGAATTCATTATGAAAATTTGATATTTGATATGAATAATTAATTATAAAGTATTAATTGTGGAAAAATAATTGTGTTGATTAAGTAATTAATTGATGGACTATTAAATGGGATATGTGCTTAGTTAAATTTTTAGTTATCTTATGGCCTTTGAATTGTTTAACTGATCGTTGGATTAGTAATAGAATTATGTGGAAACATCTTGTGAATTAACAACTGATTAAATTGTTGATATTTTTTTGGTGCTAGACATGACATTCTTGACCGATTAGATGTTGGAACTTGGACAAGGATTTCCTCCCCAATATTTATCCATGCTTGAGATTATGGGGTGTTAGGCATGATGACCTACACTGAATGAGATTATGGGGTGCTAGGCATGACGACCTACACCAATTGCTGTATAGATTTATAGTCATAGGGAACTATACTTAATGATATTTGGTTTCTAGGTATAATGTCCAACACTGAATGAATGTTAATAATGAATGACGATTCCAATGGGAAACACTAATTGAATCTATGCCTAAGGTGATTATTAAAGATTAAATGAATATTTGATGATAGTTTAATTATGCATTACATTTATTACTTCAAAAAACTGAATGCACTATCTTTTGACTGGACTTTTTTAGACACCATTGGTGGTGGCCTACCAAGTTATATTCACATCCTATTCATTCCTCCTGATCGGCACCCAAGTAGACATTATTGATGTAGGACATGATAAGGGAAAGGATCGGGGATAGGTTTTTGTTTGGGATTAGAGCATGGAAGAGGGAACTAGATGTGGTTCATAACCCACATGGGAGTCATTATGTCTTAAAATTTAGTTGCATTGTAGACACTTGAGACCTGCATTGTAATAGCATGTTACCTTTTAGTGGAGTATTTTATTTTCAAGTTTTGGTTATCATATGACATGGATTTTTTATGGTTATTTATATGATTATACACTTGGTTATTTTTATTTTTTATATTATTGTTTTATTTTGATAAAAGAGGGTATAGTCTCTCCATAACTTACTTTCCAAACCCTCGATGCTTGTCAGAACCCTCTGGCATATAGGGAGGCATGCTTTAGAGAATGTGTCCAACCTTCTTGGGGTTCCGTTCAGCAGCCCTCAGTTCTAGATGTCACAAAGTGGCATCATTGGGGTCATTTTATTTTTTTCATCTTCTTTTTTCTTACTATTGTAGGAAAGGTAGACAAGAGATTAAGAAGTGTTGATGCTTGGTAATGAGCTCATGCATGGGAGTTGCAAACCCATGTATTGGGGAAATTTTGAGTACATTGGATGGGATTATTGCGATTGTCATTTATTTTTATTGTTGGATGTTATTTCGCCTTGGGTGACACGGTTTTGTCGTGATGTGATATTTGTTTTTAAACTTGTTTAATTTTGATTCGTTTATAAAAGAGGCACCATAGTTGAGTCTGCATGAATCATTCTATGTACTTTGGGTTGTTTTTCCATGAATTAATTTAGGAAATCATGAGAAAACTGATTATGGATATGTTGACTAACATGAACTAATTTTCCTTGTTGTGAGATTGAGCTAATGATGAAAAATAAGAATAAATGGGTGTCTAGTGATAAAATTGGTTGATGAAATGAGCATGAGTTATTAATTAATTGTTAAATTAATTAACCTAAGATAATGTGATTAATTAATGGTTAAATTAATCAAAGAGAATGTATGTACCATTCTTAACCAAGATCTTTTAGTTTGATGGTTAAGGGTAGTTACAAAGCATCAGTGTTGACCATATTGTGAGAAATAGGGGAAAATGACTTATTGAAACTTGTTTAGTTAATTTCTCCTCTTATGTAAATTTTATAAGGCTGTGTTATAAGACCAAAGATGTGTGCTTTTCATTATAGAGATAGGCCTACACAATGTTTGTTGATTGAGAGACTGAGGGGTAAGGCCTGGAACAAACTTCTAGACGGGGAGCCTGAGGAACCATTGGTACAATCTAAATAGGAAGGGGAAATGTTCCCAGGGAACATTGATCATTTCATGCAGTTCATAGTGAGATACTCAGGGTGGGTTTAGAAAATCATATTAGAGTTGACAAGGGATTTTCAGCTGTAGCACCCTTCTACTTTTAATAGAGAGGGTGGACCTGAGGGATCTGAATTCTGGATTGAATTATTAGAGATAAATCTTGACTATTTGGAGACATTGAGTGAGGGGAGGGTCATGTTTGATTCTTATATGTTACTGGGTTCATCGAAGTGATGATGGGACATTTAATGGAAGGACTTTTTGGAGATGTTCTTGGAACACTTCTATCTAGATATGTTGATATAAGAGAGGTATTCATTGTTTATGAATCTGACCTAAGGAAGTGTTTCCATAATGGAATATGCTAGAAATTTCATAAATATATAGAGATTTTCTCCATCATTGGAGACAGATGAGGCTTCTTCATAAAAATAATTTTTTCACTGAATTAGTTGTGAAATTAAGTCCTAGATGAATATTTTTATGCTGAATTAATTCAGAAAAGTGGTTAATCAGGATCCCATTTCAAAGGGGAACCTGAAGGAGGCTTCGAGTACTCGAGAGGTAGATGCCACTAGACAATCTGAGGGCCTGGAATCTGATATTAGGAAGCCCCATTATTAGAATATTATTTAGGACAATGGAATGAAATGTGGGTGGTTAGGAAGAATAGTTGAACCAGATATTACTCATGTGCTTTGGAATCATTCTGTTAGGTAGGTAAACAATAGTACACATTGTCCTCAACCACCAATAAAGTGCCAATTTTGTTGAAATATGGAGAACCTAAAAAAGTTCTTCTTGGTTGAAACAATAACATTCTACAGAAGGAGTAGCTGATCAGATTCAGGGTGTTGAATGTGGGTCAAATACACCATATAGGTTGGAAGAAGAAGTTATACTGCTAGATGTGGCATGGGAAATAGGAATGGTGCTTCTAGGTACAAGAACCCATATCAGCTGAGTGGTGCTACTCAGGGGAGTTAAACGAAACCACATGGAATAGGGACATGATAGTTACTTGTAGTGTAGCCTACACATGTAGAGAGAGAGGCTGGTCCATCAACAGTGAGAGTTACTATTCATGTTTCATCTTCTTTAGGTGTTTCCATGTTTGATATAAGTTCCTCTAATTATTTTATATATTCAAATATTTTTAATGGATTATGTCTGGAGGTGGAGTTCATAACTGGGGTTATGAATATCAATACACTATTGGGGACACAGTCTAGAGAAACCTGTTTATGCAAGGGATGCTTTCTAGAGATTTGATAGTATCATTTTCTTAGGAATATTCATGTCCTTGATATAATGGGCTTCGACTTGATTATTGGTATGGGTTGCCTAGTCGCATACTAATCCCACTTAGATTGTTACAAAAGGGGATTGAACTTTGTATCCCTTATGGGTGACCATCATTTTTATTATGGAGAATGGGATATCCATATAGGTAGAGTGAGGCCAATTGCTCAACTACCAGGAGAGCTCACAACCCAATTTTCTAGTCTTTTGTTGGATGATGTGATTGGTAGTTTGGACTTCCTTCCACCAGTATTAGAACTGTTCCAGGATACCTTTCCTGAAGCATTTTGTGGGTTTCCACCAGATAGAGATGTGGAATACACTATTGAGATCACATCGAGGGATGAGCTATTATCACTTCCACATTAGATAATAGAACTGAAAAACCTCAAGAGCTCAAAATGTAGAGTTTGAGGATAAACCGTTTATCCATCCATGTATGTTGCCTTTGGGATCACCAGTTTTGTTTGAAAAGAAGGCTAACGAGAGTTTACTCTTGTGGGTCGATTACCAGAAGATGAATAAAATGATCATGAAGAATCGATAACCTCTTCTATGTGTCGATGGTCTGTATGACTAGGTGATGAGGTCTTGTGTGTTCTCAATGATCAATTCTGATATCAAGGTATCATTTGGGGAGATTTCAGACATATGATATACCATGAACTGATTCCAAAAGCAGGTATAGATTTATGAGTTATTTTTAATGTTGTTTGTGTTGAAAAAACACTCTATTAGGGTTTAGGGCCTTAATCAATAGGATCTTTCATCCATAACTATATCAGTATGTAGTGTTGTATGTGGACTGCATATTGGTGTACTCTAGGACTCCTGATGATAATGCCCCACATCTTAACATCTCCATGTGTACACTAAGAGAGCATTGACTTTATGATAATCTATCTAAATGTCAGTTTTGGATTGATAGGGTACACATTATGGGGAATATCTTCTCGGTAGAACATGTGTTAGTGGACCGAGAAAAAGTACAGGTTGTGATTTCATGGGGGAATCCCTAGAATTTTTTTGATATCTGATGAATTTTGGGATTATCCGGTTTATATAGGAGGTTCATCCATGAATTTTCCTGGTTGGGAGAACCACTTACAGGTTTGGAAATGAAAGGTGTAAAGTTTTATTGGATATAATCATGTGATAATTCTTTCCCGAAGTTGATAAATATCTTGAAATCAGCACCAATTTTGATCTTACCTATGTTGGGTGAGGATTACACGGAGTACTATGATGCCCCATGGGATCAGACTCGGAGCCATGTTGATGCGAGGGGTTCAATTATTTGCTTATGGGTCTCGGTAGATGAGGCCACCTGAGTGGAATTTCCCTATACATGAAATCAAGATGGAAGTAGTGGTTTATGATCATAAGTGTTGTTGACACCACCATTTGGGTGAAAAGTTTACA
This sequence comes from Viscum album, assembly GCA_963277665.1. Taxonomy (NCBI): domain Eukaryota; kingdom Viridiplantae; phylum Streptophyta; class Magnoliopsida; order Santalales; family Viscaceae; genus Viscum; species Viscum album. The sequence continues at coordinate 1,211,770,973 of OY728150.1, read as the reverse complement.
GTTTTTACAGATCACAAAATCTGGATGTATATCTTTTCAGAGTGAAAATAGAATCTTCGGTAGTGAAGATTGTTAGAGTATACGAAGTCCTTTAATTTTAAACTGTAATATACACCTGGGAAGTGGAATAGTGTGTATGATTCCTTGAGCATGAGAACTCAGACTAGTTGGTACATGAGTCGAGTGCAGAGTGGAATATGATGAATTTCCTGGTGAAAATGCATGTGGTTATTCTGGAGAGTCAGTATAGGATGACTCTAGTTTATATAGTAGTGGTGTCAACACTCTTGAGATGGATTTGGGACATGAAGTATGAAGATCCAGATTTTTTAGCCATAAGGGAAGACTTGATGGTGGGGAGACACCTTTAAGATACATAATAGATGGGGATGAGATCATCTTTGTGAATAATTGTGTATTTGTTCCTATGAGTATGCGAGAGGAACTCATGAAATAATATCATGTTTTAAGGTGGGTGGTACATCCTAGGGTGAAAAAAATTATCATGACCTATGATGATAGTTTTGGCGGACATGCATCAAAAAGAAGATAACAGGGTTTGTAACAAGATGTTTCACCTTTCAGCAGGTGTAGGCAGAGAATCAATGAAGTAGAGGCCTATTAAAGTAGTTTCTTATTCTAGAATGGAAGTTGGATGACGTGACCATGGATTTAGTGGTAGGACATCCAAATACTCATAGGATGTATGATTCAATTTTAGTCATTGTGGATCAACTAAGGAAGGTAGAATATTTATTGCCTATTATGGAATCCTTTGTAGCAGAGCTGTTGGTAGAACAGTAGGTGAGTGAGATAGTTTGTTTGTAGGGGGTGCCAAAGACTGTAGTTTTAGATCACAATTCACACATTACATCAAGAATCTAGAAGGGCATGCAGAAGGTGCTTGGTTCACACGTTTTTTAAGTATTACCTTCTACTCACAGACAGATGGATAGTCAATTCATACCATATAGGTGTTAGAGGATATGTTGCGAGCATGTGTGCTAGACATTGGTGGTTTTTGGGAGAAGAACTTGGCTTTAGTGGAGTTTTCCAATTACAACAGTTATTAGGAAACTATAACGATGGAACCATATGAGGAAATTTATGTAAGACCATGCAGATCACTGCTTTGTTTGTTATAGGTGGGTGAGTTAGAGCTGTTGGGATTAAATATCATTCATGAGACATTAGAGTAAGTGTAGTTGATTCAGAAATGTATGGAAATGACTCAGAGTAGGCATAAGTCATATGTTGATAGTTGGAGATGAACCCTAGAGTTTAAATAGGGCTATTGTGTATGCTTAGGGTGTCACCAAGATTGGGTCACCATATGAAACAGAGGCTGGGAATGTTGGGTCACTGGTTCGTAGGACAGTTTGAAGTACTGGAGAAAATTGGGTTTGTGGTGTACCGATTAGAACTTCCATATAAATTCATCACTATTAATGATGTTTTCAATTTTTCACAACAATGTCAGTATAAAACTTACCATTATCATGTAATTTAAGTGGATGAGGTTGATTTTGAGATAGATGTGTCTTTTGATGATCATATGATATGTGTGATGGGCCGTAGTGAGAACGTGTTACGGGGAAAGACTGTGACGTTATTTCATGTGTTATGGAAACATGGAAGTGTTCAAGAGGAAACATGGGAAGGAGAATTAGACATGAGGTCTCAATGTCTCAATATTTTTTTCTCATAATCTTTGAGTTTTTTGGGAGTTATACTCAAGGATGAACTGTTATAAGTTGGGGTGACTTTAAGATTCTAACCTATTCTAGAGTCATCTCAGGAACATTTTTGGGTACTTTTGTTGATATTATGTACTATTCGGACGGGTATGACATGGGGTATGTCTGGGTGATATTTTTAATTAACTTGTGAAAACATGGGGCTTTGCACGGTTTGAACATGGTTTGGACAAACAGTGCCCAAGCTAACCATGCAGAAAGTGGAAGATGGCTTGGTTGTCACATGGATTGCCAAACCATACGTCATCGAGCAGTGTGGTTAGTGGAAGACCACATGATTAAAGAATGGTTTGGCCTAACCATATAGGATCCCAGGTAAAACCATGCACGCAGAGTAGTTTATTCTAAAAATTGGTTTTAAAAAAACCCAAACACAAAAAACATCTCTATTTCGACATAGGCTCGGGCTTGAAAATTTATGGGAGATCTTAGGGACTTCCGAAGGGATTCCAAGGAAATACAAACTCTATTCATCATGATCAAAATTCCAAATCGGTGATCTGTTCTTGTTATGGTATGTGTATTTTATCCCGATGTTTTTTCCTTCTATTCTCCAATATTTCCTAGATCCTTTCATGGAAGATGTCCCCAATTTTATTAGATCTAATACTATGAGTTTATATCTATATCTAGGATTGTAGATCCAAATCTAGTTTTCCTGATCATGATGTCTTTGATAGTAATATTGGATTAAGATTTTTGATCCAAATCATGAGTGACGACGTTGTTCCGCTTGGATTATGGGCATTTCCATTGGGTAAATACCCTTTAATAAAGTTAGGTAGCTAGTCTAAATCGAACACCCATAGTCATTATTTTGATATTTGTATGTGATTTTATGATTTCCAAGACTCCCTTGATTATTGATTTCTATATTGGAGTAAATAGGAATGTGGAATATAATTGAATTTCCTTGTTTATTAATTGATAATTAAATCATGGACAAAATGATGGATGTTTCCTAAATATATATATTGGAGATTTATTTCATGTTGAGATATTGTAATTGAGATATTTAATAGATTGTGATAAGATAATTAATTGTGGGGAATTAATAATGAAAATATGTAAGGCTATGTATGATAATTAATTTTGATAATTATTTATGATCCATGATGTTGAAAAAGATAACTAATTGTGATAATTAATTATGTGCCATGATGTTGACCAAATATAATTAATTTTTAGAATTAATTATGTTCAGTGATGTTGATCAAATATAATTAACTATGGAAATTAATTATGACATGTTGATATTTGATATGGATAATTAAGTGTTAATAATTAATTACGTAAATAGAATTTTATTGATTGATTAATTAATTGATGAATTGATTAATGGGTTTTGTGCTTAGTTAATAGTTTAGTTAACTAATGAACATTAAATATCTTAAAAAATCATTGGATTGGAAATGGAATGATGTGTAAAATTCTTTTAAATCATTGAATAATTTAATGTATGAGATTTTGTGTGTGCTAGGGATAGATTTCTTGACTGATTGGAAGTTGGGACTTGGACATGGCGTTTATTCCCAACAGTTTTCCAAGCTTAAAATTATGGTGTTATAGGCATGATGACCTACACCAAATGTGATTACGGGGTTCTATTCATGATGACCTACACCAATTGGGATATAGAGTGATGCACATGACATCCTATAAATAATGAGATTTGGGGTGCTAAGCATGACGACCTCCACCGAATGAATGATAACAGTGAATTATGATTCAAATGGGAAACAGAAAGTGACACTGGGCCTAATGTGATGATTAAATATTAAATGAAATTGTGTTCAATGTTTAATTATGAATTGTGTTTATTTATTCATAAAAATTCATGCACTATCTTTTTGTTGCACGTTTAGACAGTATTGTAGGTAGCCTACTATGTTGTATTCACACCCTATCTGGGACCCCAGATCGGCACCTGGGTATATGTTCTTTAGCTCAAGATAAGGGTAAGGCCATGGGATCAGTTGCTGTTTGGGATGTGAGCATGGGAGAGGGAACTAGATGTTGTTCAAAACCTTCTTGGGAGTCGTTTTGTATTTACGTTCAGTTGCATTGTAGAAACTTGACACATGCATTGTCAAAGTATGTTAACTTTCAGTCGATTATTGTATTTCCACGTTTTGGATATCATATTACATGGATTTATTCTGGTTATTTATACACTTCCACACTTAGTTATTATTATTTTATTCAATTGGTGTATTATTACAATAAAAGAGGGTATAGTCTCCCCAATAGTGACTTACTAATCCCTTGCTACTAGTCTCTACCCTTTAGTTTATGGGGAGGAATTCTTGAGGGCATGTGTCCAATTAGTTTAGGGCACCATTCAGTGGCTCCCAGGATGGGATGTTACAGATTAGGTCTTATAAATTTGGTTTCCCAGCCAATTTACATTGAATAGGTCCAATAGATAAAAGATATCAATAACGGTTTTGTAAATTTATTTTTCACAAGTTAAATAGAATTAATAGAATGAATTCCATATATTCTATCAATATTGTTAAAAAGTGTGTCTATAAATGGGGTATAATATGTGTACTAATAACTAATGTTTATGAAAGGTATTAGTTCATTGACGCTTTCGGTTTCCGGATTTCTTATGAATCTTTATGAAAATGTGCTCTTTATAGAACCAGTGTTTCATAAAAAAAATCTAAACGATCTTCCAATATTCTTAATTTTGTAATGAATTTCATATTTTCCTTAATTTTTCCAATATACAGGACTTAATCAAAAAAAATTATTGTATTTTTCCCAAGGAATGAAGTTGACTGTTTCATGAGTTGAGATGAATCAACTTTTCAAAAATACTATAATTATGATGTACCTACAAAATGGTGTCCTTTAGTTTATTTATAAGGAACTATCTCATGAAAGTATATGAATTTAGATGTTACAAAATGATTTATTTTTTTCATAAAACTGGTGGTTTCTATGGAGATAGTGTAATCTCCTAGAACATGTTGTGGGTTTTCACTGTCCTCTATCATTATACTAAAAATTAATCCATATTATTATTTTAACTATGTGATCAAATTTTATCACATATCTCCTCATAAATATATACTAAAATATAAATTTTTATTACACTTCAATTATTATATTCTTTGGGATTCCACTGAGAAATAATGTTTTTCATTATGTAACTATTTTATTATGAGGATTATTGTTGATATTAAATCTGTTTTATGGTTTTATGTTCTAGTGAGGGAATAGTTTCTAGATGTTATATTCAAGACCTCACTACTAGTTGTTTTTTGGTATATATTATAAAACTAAAGAAACAAAACTATGGGAAATTAAAAATTAACCACATAATCAACATCATAATATTATCTATGTAAAAATAAAACCTAGTAACCAAGAAAAAGATCTCATTTGATTTACATAATAGTTAATAATAATGTTTAAATGATACAGGATTAAAATATTTTTGAATGCATGATCCACTCATTATCTTATATCACTTCTCAATGGAACTAAATATCTAGTCCTATAGATCATTCACATAAACTCTATAAGTATCAAGGTACATCAATCTTCTATTTTTCATTGTAATAGTAGATAATTGATAATGTGTCTAACATATCAACCATAATATTCACACAATTATTTTTATTTTTTAAAAAACATGGGTTCAAGGTGGTGATATGTCCACTTACACTATCTTGGATGTTGGGGAGTAGATAGTGGCCAACAGGAAATAAAATGATTAAATTTTCCTTCTAATATGGTCCCATAAATAATTATATATGTAGGATAATAATATCAAAAAATATTTCTTGGCCCTTTAATATGTATAACCATTAAAAAAATCCATAATTATATTTATGAGTAAGTAATCATATCTCTAATGAAATTTTTATTTTATCAGGTACTTGTATCTTTAAATCAATGTTATATGATAACATGAAATTCATTAACCGAACTTCCCCCAACCCATATATTAATTAATAAATATTTTTTTGTTAAATAAAGTAGTGTATTCACTTAATAACAATTTAATTCATTATGTTAATTAATTCATAATTATTTTAATTTTCTAACTTCAATAATATTTAATTTAATTTTGGCTTTTTGATGATTCAAACTTGGACAAATTCAAAGATTCCATACACACCTGTTTATTAAAGTTGGATTTATTTCAAAATATACATTGAATTTGAACCTCTAGACAATTATATTTATATATGCGAGTCATACTCGTAGATCGTGAAAATTATTTTGCTATGCATCATGTCCCCTAAGGAGAGAATCGTTAGTCGTAACCAAGATATCCTATTTCGTCAATGATATGTCTAATATAATCCCATTATATCATGAAATATCAAAATTTCAGATACACAACTTTTGTCTCCATAATTATCCTTTATTAATTATTTAATGAATGTAATATATTGATATTATTTTCAAAACATAACAATGGATTTAGTAATGGTAAGACTGTCATTGTGAATTTGAACCAAGACATATCTTTCAAAATGTTGAAGTAAAAAAATACCATCATGACCACTAAATCGATGCCATAAAACCAGTTACAAACCCAACACAAGCTACCTTACCACAAAAAAATATCATTATTTTCTTCTTGAATCAAATTATTCAATCTAATGGTATACATTGATAATGATATCACACCGAGATAGAAATACACAAAATAATATATACATACAACCAATGGCACCAAAAGTTTGTGGTGTTCCTATTGTCAGTTTAGTGTCAAAAATAAAATTTACCCAAGATCACCATCGAATAACTTCATAATAACTATATTTAATAAAAATGATCTCTTTACAGATAACAGTCTTAAATAATTTTTGACTATCTAATATTATTTATCATGACTTTATATCACATGATTATGATTATTCTCATACTATCTTGATCTTCTCAATATAGCGGGGAACATTAGAAGCATTTAATTTGAGAAATAATATAAATAAATTACTATTTAAATAATTTAAATAAAATAACTAACACTATTATAGTAATATAACATCATTCATAACCATTTTTTTCATGATATGATAATAAAAAATTAAATCAAAAGATGGGTCTATATAAACCTATTTTAAAACAATCCAACATTTAGTGGATATAAATTGGTAAATATCAGACTATTATATATTACTGGACTGAATTATGCTTGTAATGAGATATGGATTTAGTTATTGGGTATGTCATGTATTCTTTTATAGCTACACTACTATATGTGATGTCGCCTCCTTGTGTAATACTGCTTATGAGATGACATACCGAAGTATATCCCATTTCCTTTTCTAAAACATTGATTTATTGGATAATACCATTTTCTTATGTGTAATATAATTTTTATTATTATAATAAATTGGTTTATAGTAATATTTCCATGAAGTAGAATTGTTTTTTCATGTTTCTACTTCTTAAATTAGAAACTAAAGTACACTTCATATTTGTATACATGGTACCACTAGCTCTAATTATCTTAACATTATCATTAACATAGACAAACAATGATACAAGCTAAACAATATCTATATGAATAATAGTTTTACATACCCTTAAAAGCTAATGTTTCTTCCTCTCTTGGTATATGGTACACGCCTCTTGTACATTCTCAAGTAATACTAGATGGTTCAGACTGCTCCCACATAGTTCTCATGGATTTGGATGATATTTACCAACTATAGAGTATGTATTAGAAACATCATATAAATTATATATCATGGGACATGTGATATATACTTCATTAAAGAAATTATATTTTGATTTAAGATTAAAATATGTTTATATGTCTTATACAGTCCTTTTTGGAGAGATTTTTGCCACGCGAAATTGAAAAAAAGTCTCTCTAAAATTTTTCATCTTGTATTTCTCAGTCCCTTGTAATTTTATTTTCATTAACTTGGTCCAAGTAACAAATTTAATCATCTAGAACAGATCATGTTCACCTGAACATTTGGTACTACTTTTAATATATATTTAAAGAGTTAATTTCAAAATTATCTTAAAAATATATAAGATAAATAACTACCTTCAATAAGTTAGTGACATATTTTACATGTAAAAATATGATTCTATAATTAATATATTGTATATACCTAATATAATTTTGAATAAATTTAATAATATATGATTATATTTATTATATTAATCAATAAATGGATCTCGTTAGTTTTTTTAATCATCATTGTAATTGGTTGGTGTCCCCAACCCTTTTAGGATTAATCATATAGGCACCTTCCAAGAGAGATGGCGTTGATATCCAATGCCCAATATAATGATCATAGAAATTTTATATATCATGTTGAATTGTACTAGATATTTTCATAAAGATTTGGAATATCCAATTTTTCCATATTTGTAACCCATTTATATAACCCATGAATAGTTTCAATTGGATAACCACAAAATAATTTACATCAATTAGAGATATTACAATAAACAACCTTGGTACATTGAATATATCATTGAATTTTTATAGATGATATGATCGTATAATATTTCCTTAAAATACTTCCAAATTTGATTTATTATTCTTAATGAAGAGCAGCTGTGGTGAATATAAATCCAATGATTTAGTTATAATCATCCTAAAATGTATGAATCCCTAGAAAAACTCCTCTTTCATGATCTTTTGTGGAACTTTTTCCCAATACACATATACATGCTTCTAAATACATGAACCAATACAAGTAAATATTATTACCTCTATATAAATAGATATGTGTTCAATTTTATATAAATACTATCCTTTACTTAAATAGAACTATTATATATATGGGATTTATATAATATGCATAAAAATTCTTGAATAATTACATGAATTTTGACTTCTATTTTTATTGATGAATGTATTTTATTAACTTATTACTACAAACATTTTTTCATCTAAACTCATAATTTATGAAATGTTGGATATATTCCATAATATAATTCATATGAAGAAAAATTTTCATTATAGATGGAATATGGTAATTGTTTACACTACTATTTTGTGAAACATGTTTCAAAAGGGATAATGAATATCTAGAAATATTTATAGGATATATCATTGGTACTCGTTTTACTAATTCATAAACATTGAGTTGTATAAGGAAATTTGATTTTAATAATTGCACCACTTTATATCAAAATGGTCAATGAATAATTGGTTAAGTTATAATCAGAAAAACTTGAATATATGATCAAATAATTTTTATCATGTGTATTCATTTACTTACAAATAATTTTTTTAGAAAATATCATAAATATTGAAACTAGATATACATTGAGTGGGTTGAATCAGGGTGAGGATAATATTAAACATTGTCTTAAATTAATATTTCTTTTATTTTAGGGACTTCTAACTTCCCTGGAAGGAACATGTTAAACCTGTGAAACTAGAATAAATCCTTATTGAAAAAAATAAAATATATACTATAAATAAATACATCAATGAGAAAAAATATTTTTTAATCGGTTCACAATAAAGGGATTGTCTATGGATAATATATGATAATGTATTGGTCATTATGAAGTCCACTATGATTCACTAGTATTGTTGAAATGATGTTTTACATGCAGTCATTCTCCACCAAGTGAACTATCTTTATAGGTTTTATGGGGTTTTCAATCCTCAACCAATGAAATTTTTTACTTTTTCACTCACACCCACTACATACTTGAAAGAACATACATAGTTTTTAGAAATGAAGGTTTCCTCAACATATTTCCACGATAAGGATTTTTCCATGACTAGAACGTGTATATAATTGCATCATAGTTGTAATTTTATTCCCCTTGAAAGCACTAGTAGCATGAAATTGTTTTTCAAAAACATGTATTTCAATAACATTCACTTTTATGAAACTCTTAGACTTTGTTGAAACAATCACTTAAAAAGTCACGTGTTTGCATAATCATTTCATCTTTACCTCTTGAAACATTCATGTTCTCACAAAACTAAAAATTTATGGAATAAAAAATTACTATTTAAACTCAATTAGACATAATATTATCATGCTACATTTTTCTCAAAATAGATGTCGCAATTAATACTGTTTAGAAGAAATTCACTAATGCAACAGATGTATCAGTGTTTAAGTTGATAAAAAAACTTGGTCATACATATATAAGTCCTTTCACCAAATAACACATGTTTAAATTAAATATTTTCAAAAAAATTCAAAAACTATTGCCTATAATCATCATTATGAATCTCTCAGTATTCAAATGTGGGGGTGACGACCAATTTATAGATGTGGTTGGTCATTCGCGTAATTACCATCACACCACCATCCATTCAACCAAAATTCCAGATTCATAAAATTTAAGTGATTTGATATCACCTTTAGATTTAAACTACTTACTATCATGAAATTACCATATGAATTTTGTGGGTTCACAAAAAATTATTGGTTTATAAAACATTATCAACTTGATGTCTTCTTTAGCTGGTAACTCTCCGCCATCGTGAAACATCCTTATAAATTTTGTTGGTGTAATCAGATCTATCTACATCTCACAACTACACCTTCTTAAACTCTCTACAAATCTGTTAAAATAGTTGTTTTATCAATATTAATAAGGAATATGAGAAATAACACTATCCTTAAACATTTTACATGTTTACACATATTTTCTACTTAATGAAATTATATTGTGAACATTGTTCCTTTTCCATTTTGTTAGGAGTTCATTTCTAGTCTTCTATTTTAGTAACATCACAAATAATCTAATAGTTTTCAGGAAAAAATATTTTTTTCATAAAAAATTACATTTTTTCTTATTTTTTTGTGATGGATTATATTCTCTATGTTCATGATTCCATTGTATTTTTTGTGAGTCTTCATAGTTTTCTTATTTGTCATAAAAAAACATTAGGTTCCAATTTTTGTCTTATGAATTTGTTCTTTATACTTCTGTTAATTGATGTACTCTTTTTTCTTCTAAAAATTACACGAGATCAACAACATAATATTATATTTATATAATTATATTCTATAAATTATGATTTAATTTGATTCTCTATTTGGATGAGAGTAATTTTTCCCTAGAATCATTCGGTTGCATTTATCCTTCATCTGGTTGAGAATTATTCCACACCTAATTACTTTCTTCTATTCATCCTATAACATCCATATATCACATTGTTGTTCCTATTATATTCACATGGGACAAAAATCATTACTTTATACAGATCGAGTTGTCAAATTCAAAACCTACTTCCCATAACATAGTTTATTAAAAAACATTGTTTATATTCAATTTGGACATTGTTCCTATTCGAGAATAACTCTTTATCAGAGCATACAATTATTCAATTTATATAGCTATAAAAATTATCTTCAAATATTCAACACACATTACCATTATAATAATATAGTCATACTACATAAAAAATTGATTCACTCAAACAATATATCTGGGTACAACATCCCCCCTTTAGATTTATTTCAATTATATTATAATTGCATCCTCATTCAAAGACTATACTCATTTCATTGATATGTGTTTAAGATTTATCTTTTTTATACTTGATTAATTTTATCTCACCTTTTACATAAAAATGAGATGGTATATATTAAATCTGATTTATTATTCATTCTCTATTATTTTAGAGTCTTTTAATACTACTTTTATTCCATCTGTCCCATTTAAATTGATAATAATAAGAAGGAATTGAACATAAATATTTTTTATGTGTCTGCCACCTATCACTAGGAAGTTTATAGGTAAATTGATAATCAATCAATGAAATCGTTATTAATCAATAATATCTATTCAATATATTTCCTTTGTGATTCAATAACCTATGGGGCTATATAGTTATATAATAATTGATCACATCCATATAGTACCACCATTGAAAAATAGATTCACATTCTACATACTGATGCACACGAAAAATACATTTTCAATTTGTTAAGTTATAACATGGAATTGATTAATTAAAAAGTCTTATAAGCCCTCTAATTATTAACAAAATATAGGATCTAATAATTTAATCCAATATACACCAATGTTTTCTATTACAATCACGTAATTACACAGATTATAGAAGTTTAAATATCGTTACATTGAAGAACATGACATGATCACAATCACACCAAAACCAAATGTTAAGTGAGTATAAAATTTAGAATAATTTGTAATGAATAAACATTATTACTCTAAATGACAAAACTTTTTAATAATAAAATCGCAGTATGAATTAGTCTTCATTATCATTATCTAATTATAAGGATACTTTTTGGAATAAGGATAACAATCTGTTATTGATTATAAATAAATCTCCATGAAAAATTATAGCTTTTGAAAAATTCCACATATTAGTACCAATCATTTAGTAACATCCAAATGATGAAATCCAATTCAAAATATTTATTCAACTTAATGGGAGACCAATTGATTTACCAAAATATTCTTGGTACCCTATAAGTAGTCATATGAAACAAAATTAAGAAGAAAAGATAAAAAGAAAATACAATAATTTTTATGTTCCTCCATGAATATTTATTTTACAATATGGAAAATACTACTTGAACCTAGACATGATACCAAAGGTTGGATTTTCAATGTCACTTGGAACAACTAGGCTATTCAAATATATATTTCATTTTTATTCTATGTCAAATTAGTCTCTTCATCATATGATCTTCTATTTCAATAGATTTTGACATCAAGATATCATATTTAGATAAATTATTTTTTTAACTAATTGATTAATCTGATGTTTTATGAAAATTTAAAATATTTTTATTCTTATTATCAAATTATTCTCAATCAGCATAAGAAACCTTTCCCTTTAAATCCATATACACTCCACAGATCGTTTCTTCCCCTTAATTCTATACAACATCAATACATATTATAAATAGTTAAACAAATCCTAATAGGGGTAAATATGAAATCATCAAAACGAGTTTTTTTATCCCTATGGACCAAATAATTTATATTTTACTATAGAATTTTTTACCCCTCATACGTTTTTTCCAACATCCAATCCAACTCTAACTATTCTTTAATTATAATTATCCATTATTTTCCCACATGATTGGTCTTGTTTTATATGTAGGTATTTCTGGTAAGATCATTTTCATAGTTTTGTAATCAAACATACTTGTATATATTTATTTCTTTTACATGACACATGTTCACTATTTTATTTGTGTCTACCCTAAATGAGGAATCATACCATTGACCTTTTTCACTTTCTTCTTCTTCTATTAAATAGTTTTTATACTATGCATCATTTTCACCCTGACATACATGATTATTTTCTAACATGGATCAGTTTATTTGTTTTTTATATTTAATAATTTTTTTACCATAACTGTATTTCATTTAGGTGATTATTTATTCCTTCTTTCTCACAATAGGAATAAAAGATACCACCATTTTCCATATTTGTTTCCTTTTTCCAAAGGGATTTTAATTTGAGTTCACCATGATAGGTTATTTATTAAACATACATTGAAGTTATTATTTTTTATATAGTTAAATTTACCCATTTTATAGTTTAATAGGTAATCATAGAGTATATATTCTCTTATAGTATGCCACAGTTATTGAGGACCTCCTTATGTTGTCTTTTTTCATCAACGCATTCTTCAAGATGCATTGACTTTCATTTTGACCAGGGTGAGAATGAAGAAAAAATCATTTATTGAGAACATACATTATATGTTTATGATTAGATTAGGTTTTTATGGTAAACTATCCATAAATAATGAAGACTATAAAATTATATAAAAACACTAATAGTATTCCCCATTAGTCTATAATATTGATATTTGAAAGATATTTTATTCTTAGAGTCTTTACTTACATGTTTTTTAGGATTCCCTTGCTGTTTTTATGATTTAGAAATTTTAGTTCATTGATTTGTGTGTTCACGATTTGGATCTTTATATAATCTACTCATAAATGATTCTCTAGAGTGAAAAACTATCATCCCCTTTCATTTAGATAGATAGACCATTCCCTCATAATCCATGACCTTCTAACCTTTTTTCCTTTATCAAATACTTAATCATTCTTAATCAGGATATGTCTGAATTCCCTAAATTAAATCTCTTCTATCAATTTTTCTTGGGTGGGAGGAAGTTTTCATTCATCTCTATCTCCAAGATATTATTATTTCAGATATATTTTTACTTTACATCAAGAATTTCACTTTATTATTTAATTACGGTACCTATTAACATATGTCAACATTTAGAGGTGCCTCTCAACTTTTCAGGATCTTGTTCTTTATTAAAAAAATTCAATGATTTCATTGTACAACTTCATTATGATCTCCCACTGATCACTTATAACAATGGGATCAATTCATGATAAAATGAAAATACTACTTGTTATTTTTTAGAGGTCTCATAATGCATGAGTGGTTAATCTTCACCACTAAAACCTCCAAAGAAGTTTATCTCATATTCATTATCTTCAAATGGATCCAGAATGTTTCATCATTCTACAACATCATCCACATGTAACTAAAATAATATATCACAAAGTTTTATTACCTAGAAGAAACATTAGATGAATATGATGAGGAGAAAAGAAAATTGGGGAAAATTTGTCTAATATATAGAAATTTTAGAAAGGGTAAATGGAAGTACAGTTGAATGATTATGTTGAATTTCCTTGAGTGTGGTTGAGTTGATAATTTTTTTTACAATTTTTCAAGGAACATACGTAAATAATGATAAGAAGATTTGACTAATGAAAATCCTTGGATAAAGAAGTGGAATAAGGACATTAGGGAAATGAGAAAATAAAAAAATGAAAAAAGATAATTTTTCATAAACAAAATTTATGGGTTATATTAGAAAGTAATAGAAATATGAATCATTTAATTTTGTGTAATCCAATGATATAGTTCTATAAAAAATCTTTAAGTTTATGAACAATGTGAAACATAAGGAAACCCAAATTTAGTAATAATTTAGAGTATAAGTAACATACATTGAATAGATTCTTAAATCATAACATGATTTATACTGTGGAAAAAATAATGAACTCAAAATGGAGATTATCCTTATAATAAATAAGGAATGTAAGAAGATTTAATATGATGAAATTATTCTTAACAAAGAAAAATAATACATTGATAAAATCAATATCCTCAATTTAAAGGTGGAGAAGTAGAAAAAATTTTGATTCAAAAATGTGAGGGAATAGTGACATTAGATGATTAACTAAGAATGAAATAATCCAAATATATAGAATTTGATTGATAAATTCAAAATATTTTTTGAAAAATGAAACATAAACATAAATTTAATATTCAAATGCTATTGAAATTATTGGTATCGAAAAATAATTGAGAGTTGTTAACTCTAAAGAAGAGTAAATATTTGTTACCACTAATAATGATACTCTCTTAATAAAAAAGTGAAACAGTATTGATCAATTTGAAAATTGGAAATACATTATCTAAAATAATTAATGTTATAAAAACTTCATGAACTATAATTCTCCATTTCATAAGAATAAGAATGTCATATTTGTTAATGGACTTCCATGAAAGTTCTATTTCAAAAAACATCTATCAGTAGAATGTTTTGAGGATTGAGGGATATCATGTGTAGTATAGAAATTAGGGACACATACATAATAAATTACTATATAACATATTATTTATATGTATAATGTATGTGTTGAGGGGAATTAACTCTTTAAATATAACATATATTAATTTTAAAATGAGATCCATATTCTCATGGAATGAGGACTCATAAGTTTTAATTATTTCACATAATTTAGTTTTGACTACATAAAAGAATCATGTAAAAAATTTGATCATAATGATAAATTCACCTAAGTATACATGAAAAATATTATTTTATATTATTCAAATAATGGAAACAAAATGAAAAATAAATGAAAAGAAAAATATATAATTGTTAAATTCACCTTGAAATATAGTTGGAATAACAAAATCAGGGATTCTTGATAGTGTATAGTCGTCACATATGGGTAGTGAGGATACAATATTTATAAAAAATAATTAGTCCCATAAAAGATATATTAATTTTTGAAATTATAGTGCCTTAAAATTTTAATGAGTTGGAGCATGGACCATAGATGATAAAATTATAAAATGAAAGGAATTACCTTTGGACTTTGAACATAAACATAACTTTGTGTAAGTAAATTTAGTGAAGAAGGAAGAAAAGTAATTTTCTAGAGAAAATCGTGCATCAAATGATGCTTCAATGATGAAAGAACTATTTTTGAAGGAGTAATTATTGAAATAAATTTGTTTTATGTGATTTTATTACCTTTCGTAATGAATAAATTCATTTAGACAATCTGAAAATCTGATAAAATAGAAAAGGAATGAATATTTAATTTCTAAAATACCGATGGAAGAATGTTTAGATGCAAGAATAAATAGTCACAATTTTTTTGACACATGTGATGTTAAAGTGATTTTAAATGATTCCAAATCAATTAATTATGAGAAAGGTGAAACTGAGGAACCTATGGATCGTGTTATAAAATAATTTGTAAGAAAGGGAGAAAATAAGGAATTCATATGTCCAACATAATTTTTTGTTGAATATATTGATGAAGACGGTTATGTCGAATAAAAAACAAAAAATTATGAACATTATATAAATATATTTGGAATAATTAATTGTTTCATAACCCTAGTTTAGAGAAGAATAAAATTTTAAATTGGGAATCAAATAGAACTTATTTATCATATTTAACCTCAATTTTTATTGGAAGTAGTTGAGCACAAGGAATAATAAATATTTATGAATGAGGGATCAGGTCAAATAGAGAACCATAACACCAACGAACATGTGTTGATAATAAAAAGAAAATATCATTGTTTGTTCTAAATTTTTGTTCAATAACAAGCTCAATTAAATGGGTAAATTTCATCAAATAATTAATGAAAATGGTTAAAGGGATATTCTATTGTGGAAGGTGTTCATCTTAAATAAAAACATCCCTTGATTCATGAATTGAGGCCATATGAATGTTTTTTGGTATTGTTTATCATCAAAAGTACATGGTCCATTAGATCGATAGTAATGAAGTTTTAATGTATAGTGATGTTATATTAAAACATTATATTAAAGAACAAAATGTAATAATTATTGACATGTATATAAGTATGGGTTTTAAACCTAGAAAACAATTCTATGGGTTGAGTTAGGTCCCATATTCATGGCAATCAAAACATGTTAATTATTTAAAGACATTAAACTTATAAAATTTATAATTTGAATACAAATTAAATTTGAATATAGAATGATCCAGAAAATTGATTGAGATTTGGTATTTTGATGATATATTTTATCATAATGATGATTCACATAAAAAGTTAATAATTAAAATGTAATAGTACATTGAAATGTCAGTGAGTGGAAGGGTGAATTTATTTCATCGGCTATAGTTTCACAATATGTAATTTACATTTTACATCCATAACAGATTTATTACATGGATCAGTTGAATAATTTTAACAATCATAGATTCAAATTAATATTTTTCACAAATCATTATAGGTGAATAATTGAGTGAAAAATTGATATAATTTATCATTCAATAAACATTAAAATGATAATAAAAAGATTTTTCAATATCACTACATCACACAATGATATTTTTTATGAAGACCCTATATTTGATAGATAAAAATGTGATTTTATTTAATCAAAATTGGTATATGGAAAATTATTTTTTATTTATGTAAATAGAACATAAAATACAAATTCATGATTAAAATGAGTGATAATTTCAATATACTCGTGTTCATCATAACTGATTGGGCTAATGATTTTTATAACCATGAATCAAAATCAAGAGGGAAAATAATTTTGGGAGGATTTATTTTTTATAATATAAATGGAATCAAAACTATGTAACATTGTATACAGTGGAATAATAAAATGATGCAATGACTCATTCATTCACTCAAATGGGGTGGATCAATGTTTCGAAGGAATAATTTAATTAAAATGTTAAAAAACCATAAATTATTTTATTGTAAATAAAAGTGATTTCCTTATTTTGATGAACTCATTTAGTTATTTTACAACAACACGTATTGATATAAGTTTTTATTCAATCATGGATAATATTTCTTCCACATAAGAAAAGTTGTGGTATATTTCAAAAATGGATCAAACAGAAAATATTTTCACTAAAGATATAATAAGGTAATAATTTGAGGAAATAATACTAAAAATTTATTTTCAGTAATCCCCATGAACATAGAAATTATATTAGATATATCCTATACTATGAATCAGATAATGTATCAATTATGGAAAATAATGGAAAATATTTCCTATTGTAATATTCCCAAATTTCTTTCAGGTACACAATTTTCCACATTTTTTATACTTCCTATTTCCTTTATTACTTTATATATGGTTTTTGCTTATTAGTGGGATATAGGGTATTTATTGAGGAGTGTGTGCATTGTAAAAAAAATCTGGTAGCTAATGATGGTTCAAGTACTCCACCATCAAGCTGATGTGGGCCATCTGACAACCAATAATATTGGTTGTTTCTAAAACATTATATTATATCCATAAGAAATTTTGTGACTTCATTTTATATCTAATATGATGGATAATTTCTACTCAATTTCTATTTTAGACAACATCCAACTAGTTTTCCTCTTGTGACTGGCTAGTGGCACTGATATGGTCTAATTTATTATGATTAATATCACAGTTTTTTGAAAAACCCCATGTTTTGTTTATAAATAATTTTTTCAATCCTAAACATGGTATATTCATTTTTGGGATCTTTTTGGATGTATTTAACTCTTCTAACTGGATTATATGGATGGGGAAATGGTGTATCAGAGTCCTAAATATCTCTTACTATGTTTATCTCCTTTTAACCATAGGCCTAATTCCTCTTTGTGATCCTCTTCCCTAATTTCATTTAAGGGAAAATATAATTTGGTGGTTCCATGTTTCTAATCATATTTTTTAATGATTCATCATAAAATTTATTATTCTTGTCGATATCAAAAATCCTCTTGGTAATTTGTTCTTGTGTTTTGGAGGTATATTTTTACTTTTGTTTCATTCATTAATAAATTTTATAATTTGGAGATTTATGATTTGTAGGTAATTTCGTATGTCCCTTATTCAATCCTTAGAGTCCTTCGGTCATCTTAGATTATGTTTTTTAATCGGGGGTATATATTTTTTGTGTTACAGGGAATGTGGTGTCATAAATTGTCTTCATGTTAACAAATTCTCTTGATTTTCCCTTGAAAGTGAATTATAAATTAGTTTGAAACTAAGGTTTATAGTTTTATCTTAAATATTTATTTTTAATTGGGTTTAATTCAATGATATTGGAAATATGGTGATTTTTTTTACCATTATGGAAATGGAATTCTCTCTTGGTGTTGTTAATACAATCATCTATAATGCATGGTTTGTGTGTATTTAATTATGAAATTACATTTAAACAATTATACTATGGAATGAAACATAGTTATCAAAGAAAAGTTTGGGATTATTCACTTTGGATGAACGCTTATAACAATGCCTATTCTAATAGGGTATTTTCTTCACCATGTGTCATTATTATTGGTCGGGAGAAAATCTTATACGTGAACCCTTACCCCAAGGCATTTTATACTAGGGTAATTTGCACACTGGGTGTTATAAGGATCATGAGAGTCATACAATGATCCTCAATAAAATGGAAATATTATTACTATAATGCATAATTTTTCATGATTTTTATCATTAAAATATTGGTTAGGAATGTTTGTGGAAATTCATTGAAAACCAGGATTAATGGAATGTTTTGAATCATTTTAAAAAGACATTGATTTTCATGGTTTTAATTAAAAAAATTATAACTATATTTCATGTCTTTTATTTAACGGCATATGTATAATTTCTTTATTTAAAAGGTTTTTTTTGAAATAGTATGTGGGATCCTGCTATGATTATTAATCTCATAACCAAAAAACACAATTAGGTATATTTTGATCTTATTTGTTCTAATATAGGTTAAGGAAAAGTTCCATAGAGTATTGGTGGGTTTTTCTTATTTAGTCGGGTGTGGGGGTTTTTTGGTTACTACAAATCACATGGAGATGTATATTTATTATAATTTTCATTGGTATAGTTTTGTGTTTCTTGGGAACCTTTTCCCTAACTTTGTCTTATCCCTATTGTGGACTTGTATTGGTGTATGGTCTTTCTTCTTCTTCCGGTTATATTTTCATTGTTATTTTGTAGTAAAATCATTTTCCACGATAGTTCTTGATATCCAAACACTTTTCTCGAGACTCTGGAGATATTTGAATTCATTTTGGCCATGTCAAGGCTTGAGAATGTTCCATTTAGTTTGTTAATCTTAGTTGGTTCATCAATTATTTATACCAAAGGATGTTACATCTATTTTTATTATCTGTATAAATTTTGGTGTTCTTTTCTATGAAATTTATTGGAATTTCGGGATCTATGGATTATGTTTCTATCATGTTTCTGACTAACAATCAACATGATCATCCTTAATTTACCAAAAGTTTCCAAAAAATATTTTTTTGGGATTTAGATTTTTTTATCCTAGATTCTCATTTTTCATGTCTCCTTTTAATTCTAGTTACCAATTGACATATTAAGACATAATTGATTCATGACAGATATGTTAGTCAGTCACTTATTTGATGATTTTTAGTATCATTCCCCAAAAATTATTTTGTGAATCCTCTCATGGGTGATTCTGGTAAACCATGGCCATACCCAACCTACTTATCAGAATAACATCGAATAGGTAGTGTGTATTTTTCATGATATGGAATAAGGTGTGACCACTATTCTTTCATAGGATAGAGAGGTGGATCATTGAAAGGAAGATGAATGTAAATACGAAAATGGGTTTCCTCACCTAAAACCATCATCTTTCCAAGGGACCAATGATCCCCAGTTTTATGTTTATTTACATGTAAATATTCAAATACCGTCTGGATTACTACGATCCCCTGATTCCATCATCGATAGGTGTGTTTTGGTCATATTTTAATGAATGAGTAGATGATTGTGGGATTAATTTCTACTTGTAAATAATCTTAATTATTTGGAGATCAAAGACATTAAAGACATCTTATACATGAAATTATACATATTTTCTATGACCATTGATAAATATATATTGTTCCTCACCATTTATAAAATAAATCCTATAACAAAGTAATTTTCTAATCATTTAACCGAGATCACTCTATTTTAACATAAGGTAGTATATAAAGAGAAGATAAAGTCTTAGTTGTTTCATATAGGCCATTAACATAATATATAGTCTCCAGTATTCATGATAACACTTGAAAACTATTTTATGTAGGAGGATTGGTTGTTGATGGTAGATATTGACATATATGGAAGGTTAGGTATGATTATAGTTCCACACACCTTTGGTTTTATATTTTTTAATTATTATATGCTATAGAGGATAAAGGGTGAGTATAATAGAGGAAACAGTGGTGGTGATTCAGAAAAGGCATTTTTACACCATCACCATTGGTCAATAGAATGATGTGTTTCCTATGTGGAAAGATATAAAAATGAAGTTATTTTTCCAAGTCTGTATTGTCTTAAAATACATGTCATCATCATGGATAATTAAAAGTCCTATTTCCGTATTTTTATTTTCTGTGCTTTGGTATAGTTTTATTTGAATATAGGTTTTCTATTGTATAGTAAAATACATCATCAAAAATAGGTATAAATCCACATCCCACTAGAACATAGATGTTTTTAGTGGTCAAACTATCTCAAATGGAATGTGATGTAGGTCCAAAAACTATGATATGAACAATTTATATTTATTATACCTTTAGTAATATATAATTTGATATATGTTCCCCTTGATACATCATGTCAACATCTACTTTTTATTTTTAAAAGTTCCAATATATATATATATTCTTTATGGAATAAGATACATCTCCCTGAAATTAGGTGAAGGGGTTTTTATAACACCCATTATATTTTTTTTGTGTGATATTGACCTAGTTTTAAATTTTTAGATTCTAAATGATGATCATTTTTATTATAATAATAGGATAAATAGTTAATTACAAAAAAAATATTAAATTTTTTGTTATCATCAGTGTGTTTCTTTCAATTTCTATCATATAAAATCCCATGTTTTGAATGGAGAATTGGAATTGTCGTCTCATTGGGTGGGACCTCATGTTTTGGATCAGGGTAAGTTGATATTTTTGTTTGTAACTATGATCAGTCAGGAATATCTGGTCGGTGATATTTCTCATGTAGTTAACGAATATTATGATTTATTCTTGATGAATTTTAATGTTTTCCTTATGAGAAAGACGTAGAGTCCCTAATTATCTTGATTCCTTGAACTGAACTGATATTGATTCTATCATACCACGTTTTTCTAGAAGAGATTAATATTATGTTTGAAAATTATAGAGATAATGGATTTATATGCCTGAGTGTTTCACTATGAAATAGCCCTATGGACATTTTCATGAAAGATTAGGGAACTCTCTTGTTATGTTTTTATTCCGCAATTATTAATAGCGTAATGGTTAAGAATAAATATCCCTTATCTTTCATTGATCATTTGTTCAATTTTCTGAAAGGGGAAAAGTTTTTCTCTAAAATTGACATTCATATTGGACACCACCAACTTATAATTTAGATGTTATATATTATAATGGACTCTATCAGATGGTTGTATTGTTGTTTCATGTAACTCATGATTCTATTTTTACTAAATAACTCTTCAATAATTATCCCAGAATAGATAAACTGGATTTCTTAAAAATATACTATCTCTTTTTTATGGTGTTTGTGGATGAAATTTTGGTGTAGTAAATTTCATCAGAATATCATTTTCACCACATGATATATGTTTTTTGAATCCAAATGGGTCACCTACAAAATGAAAAATTATCAAAATTATAATTATAGATCTTAGAATTTATTGTATTGGGATACATGATATCTGAACATAGTGTATTTTTTCATCCAGTAAATGATACTACTGTGATATTATGGTAATAACCATATAATTACTTTGATATTATATGATCCTTGGGTTTATTAGTATATTAATGGATACTTTTAATAAATATTTGGAATCTTCCATCACTACATACTTCTCTCACTTTGAAGGGAGTGTGGTTCTATTGGGTTTCAAAGTGTTAGAAATCCATTGATGAAAACAAGTTTCATTTTACCTCATTAATGAATTTGACTCTACTAGGGTTGGGAAGGGACATGTTGTTAATCTTTATCCCTTAGGTATATGATTCAGTTAATCTCATATATAAGTAGATCATGTGGTGACCTGTGGAACTCATCAGATTTAAACTCATGGGAGGAATTATCCCATTCATGACTTGGAAATTGCATCAATTTTTCATGCCTATAAAAGAGGGTGATAAAATGTTTTTGGGGAAAAGATTATCATTTACAATGATCAAAATAGGCTACTGTACAAATTTTCTCAAATTTATTTAAACCTCCATTAGAGATGATGGGTGGAATACCACTAGTTAGTAGACTATGAAATTACCTGTACACATGGAAAGGGAAATGTTGTTGTGTAAGAATTTATAAGAATGATTATTTGATCGTTTGTGATGGAAAAAAATAGTGAGTATAAATTAATGGTGTACTTTTATCATAAGTAACTGAGAGTTATGGAAGGTATTATTATATTAAAAAATTATGATATTATATCGACTATAAGGAATATTTTTTTGGAATATTTTCATCATTGTTTCTAGGTTTCACCTTAGGGAACTATAAAGAGGATAATGAAATTATGTATAATTTGTGGATACTTTTTATGAATAATTTGTTCCACTTGTCCATTTTATTATATATAGAACCTTACATTACCTACTTACTCTATAAGATCCATCAGGTTACTATGGGAACTTATGTCAACTTGATCTTTTCATATTACCCATGAAAGATGGGAAACCATAAATGGTTAATTGAATTTTTGAATATATAATCTATACACATGTCATAGACATTATAGGATGATGGGAACCACTTGGGGATGGTTGAGTTTTCTTATAATATAAATTAAAAATCATTCATTAAGATTCCACCTTTTGAAGAATTATATCAAAGACCACGAAACGAACCAATTTGTTGGTTTGTGGATGGAAAATCATCCTTGGTAGGTTTGAGGTAGGTTTAATAAAACTATTCCATAATTTTATATGATTCATCACCACTTGGTTATGGGTAAAAGGTATTAAAAGATTTATATACAGTCCTTAATTATCATTTATTTGAGTATTTAGTCGGTTACCAAGTGCTCATAAAGGTATCATATTTTTTGGCTAAAATGGGTTGAAAGACAAGGCTGACTCGTATTTATATATGTTAGACTATTTAGGTTTATTTAAAAACATGTAAATGTTCCATATCTCTTATATTTAACACCATTTCAAGATTCGATCCACAGTAACATCCATGTGTCCAATCGAGAGACGTATTATACTAACTCATATTATAATATATAATTATAAGACCTTGACATATATTCTGATATGTATATGAGTGAGAAATAATTTTTGGATGATGATTTACTAGTAATTTTTGTAGAAGAAATGATAATATTGTTCGATAATGTTATATGTTAGTATGTGTTAGACTCTCATGAGATATGGGGTAATGATTATTTGATGAGGGGGAAATGAAATTTTCTTTTTATGGACTAACATTCTTCAATATAGATGTTTGGGGACATAAAAAATATTTTTGGGAGAATTGTAGTGTCATAGTATTATTTTCTAGTGTAACATTTTCCTTGATTTTCACTTCTACATAATTTTTGTCATTTATTTATTTTTAATATGATTTTAGTGTATAATAGGGGTTTCATGTCATTATTGATGGGTCAGTGGTTTGTAGACTTGCACATTTGTCTAGTAAAGATTCTGGTGGTCCGGCGGACAGCCGGTGATCTAGATTGTAGATCATGTATTTCTAGAGAATCCACTATCTTGCCAATGGAAATAATATAGACTCCTTTTGTTTGGTTAATATCATATTTCTGTGCATTAGAATCCCCAATTTACCCCTTAATCAATATCCCATAACATAAAATCAATCTATTCAAAATTATGGTCACTCCTTGTACATTCTTGGAACTTACAACATGATTTAATTGACAATAAAAGTGTTGACTAAAGCTGTGCATCTCTCTTGGAATATCTCTATCAGTTTTTATCATTGATATAATTATTCATGGTGTTCCTTTTTCCCAATGTATTTGATGCCCCTATATAGATAGTATATCTTGGTTTCAAATATTATTCCTTATATATATATATATATATCATGTAATTTTTGGTTTTTGGTTACATCTATAATCCTCTAGGTTCCTTTTATGAAAATTGTGTTCATAACTATTGCCTTTTATTTCCATTATTAAATATTTTTATAATTTATATATTCATTATTGAGAGTTAATGTTTTATGGACTTTCATAAATTAACATAGTCATTGTTTTTTTATCTTATGGTTTATATGAGGATTTTATATTCTATGTGTTTTAATGTAGGTGGTTTGATGGGATGTAATTCTTTAATTATCCCTGATTTATTTCCCATTGAAAATGTTTTAAAAGTTAGTTTTAAAACGTTGTTTATGATTTTTTTCCTTTAAAGTATATTTTGATACGTTTTTAAAAGAATGATTAGTGAAATATAGTTCTTTTGGTGACCATTATCAAAATGTGTTTCTCTCTTAGTGTTGTTAACAATAAAAATTCTAAGTAAATTTTATGTGGTTTCAAAGATAAAATAAACTTTAATTCCACTAATATGGTATGAAAATTAGTGGTCAATGATGTGTTAGGGTGAAAACATTGGGGATGAATGTTCACCCCTTGGACCTGGTATAATAAGAAATCATGTGCACTAATTAGTCCAATTTGTGGCATTGAGACACTATTTGGAGTAATAGCTTACCCCATAGGTCTATTATAGTTTGTTAACATACTCCCCAGAGTGTATAATGATGATAGAATTCATAAGAGTATCCTCACTAACATGGATCTAGAGTTACCATAATGGTTATTTTTTTCTTTATTTATTACAATTGAAATTTATTTTTGGAATGTTTATGGAAATTATTTGAAAATAGAGCATATTGGTATTTATTACAACTTATGAAAATGGGTTGTCTTTGTTATTTTAAATTTAATAATATAAAAATTTATATCATTCCTTGAATTTATTTTATTGTGTATAATATTTTTATTTTATAATTTTTTCTTATGAAACATTTTGTTTGATTATACTATGATAATTTTGATCACATATTTCATAATACTTTTGATGAATATAGATCTTTTTTCATCTGATGAAGGTAGTGGAATAGTGTAACAAGGGGGTGCTTGGTTTTTCATAAGAAGGGTGTTAGAAACTGGTGGTGAAAAAACATCACATTGAGAAGTTTTTTATTCTTCACTAGTAGTTTTGTTTTGTTTTAGGGTGTTCAGACTCATGATTATCATAATTTTGTCTCTTATTTTTTGTGGTCATGTATTTGAATAAAAAAAATTGATTGTATTCATGTTATTATGTTTATTTATTTTTTTGAGTAAAATCAATTCCCAATGGTATTTTGTGATTCCAAGTAACATGTGACCAGCTAGTGGGGATGACGAATGAATAAAAAAAAATTGAGTGCGTGTGTGTGTGTTTTTGTATGTATACATGAATCACAATAAATTGACTGTATTTTAAGTAGCATGATTTCTTCTTAATGGTTCTGTTTGTTCTAGATTGATGGATAATATATACTTATATATTAACCAATTTCAATACATCTAGTAATTCATAATGAATAGTGAAATATAAAATAAATTCGGCATGATTTTCATTGATAGATTGGTCGTATATATATATATAATTTTATATCCTAATACTCTGATAATAACCCTACAATATGATAACTAATTACATTAGAGAGTAATATTCTTTTATTATTATTATTATATATATATAACTAATCAAGAATCTTTGATAAGTTTTAATGGAATATAATAATTCCTACAAATAGAATGGGTGTTGTGGAATACTGGTGGCCAAGAAATCATCATCGGGTCCATAATTTATGCTTGATAGTTTTAGGGTTATAAAAATATTGTTGAGGGAGAAAACATACTAGTATCATGTTCGGTATTTTACAAGTCACACATATAGAGAGATGATAAATAATTAATTGAATAGAGAAGAGAAGGATGACAAAGGTTTAGGCCAAGTGTGTAGAGGAAGGAGATGACGGAATAAAGTTATCAGAAAGGATAGATATGATATATGAAATTATGGTGTCATAAATTAATTTTTTATATTGGTCAATAATATTCCACATGAAATTTAGCAATCTTCATCCTATATATATTCTTTCTCTTCCTAATATAACTAACCGTTTTCTCTACAGCTGATTTTGGTAGTGGAGAATGACTCACACAACACTCTACCCACACATTCATATAGGAGATAGACCACGGCATTACATGGTCCATGATTACCATATTCCCCCTTCATGTTCTCCATTCATTGTTTATACACTCTTCATCATGCCTATGTTGGTCGCCACATCAATATCCCTCCATGAGGCTAATAAGGTAGGGTGTCCCCTATGGTTGATCTCTATGAGATAATAACCTACATAAGGTTGCCTACATGGCTACCATGGTTGAACACTTTTTTTATAAGCTTTAATTTTTTATTAATAAAAAGAATATAAAAATTTTTGAATGATTTTTTAATAAATAAATAAATTTTCAATCTTGATTCAATCATATTATTTTAACCTCTCTTAAAAAGTATATATTTTATTCTCATTTATTATTTCTTATATAATACTATTTTTTATCAAGGTGTTATAGAATAATAAATATTACTGATTGTGTATAAAAAATATTATACATTAACTATTATTTTTATTTCAAAAGGATTCATAAAATGATTCCTAATTTAAATGATTCTGAAGACTTTTTATAATAGTCATATTCAAATTCAGTAAATACCCCTTAAACGTATATTTCTATAATCCAAACACATCTTATTTCATCAAAATAATGGAGGAATCATGTTTCCTACTAAATCATGTTAATAATATAATTTTATTTCAAAAATTCTTACACAAGGATGATCCAAGAAATGATGGCTATGATTTCAGTGAGATCATATTTACTTACTATTTTCCCATTCAATTTCGTTGAATTTTGAATAATTTATAATTACCAACTCTATAGAGAGTAGTAGATTTATGAATAATTTATTTTTTATCAATATTATTGTATTTTTTTCAATAAAATCTTCTCAATATTGTTTTAGGTTTTTAAGTCATATATAATTACAGTAGTAATTTAAAATCCATAAATATATTAAAATTATATATTGTTCAATTATATGCATGAAAGACCATTTATAATAATCATTTCAACACATTAAAATAAACCATACATCATTTCAAAATATGAGCACATTTTATTTATGATTATAAAAGAAATAAATAAACCAAAAATGAATATTTCTTAAATTAATACATTATATAAACATTTTATGATCATTTTATAAATAAAAAATTATTATTATTTTAAAATTATAGGTAATATTATTAGAAATACATGAAAAAATAAATATGAACATTTCAATTTTTTTAATTTGTCTTATTTTATATTATAAATTTTCATAGAAAACTATATGAACTCATTAATAACTCTTATATATAATATTTATAAAAACTTGTATAATAATTTAAAAAAATTATATTCTATATAAAAACATTTCATTTAATAAATTTCACATGTAAACTTGTATTCATACCTTTGATCAAATATCAAAAAACTAATTTTTGAATCAATTAAATACTTTTCCAAATAAGGCATTTGATTTGAGAATTTCATTCTAATATTTATTATTATTTCATAATTAAATATACTCTTCTTTATATTTTACTTATTTTAAATTTGAAAAATTATAAAAACATTATAAATTCTATAACCATATAAATACTCAAATATATGATAATATATACATCAATATATTTTCAATAATGATTAATGCCTCCCAAAGATTGGGTGTGGTCCCATAGGACCTGTATTGGTGATGATTTCTAAAATCTAAATGTTTTTTATAATTTTAAAAATAGTGACTATTTCCATTGGATCTATGATGTTGTTTACCCTTGGTTACAAATAATTCCATGGGAAAAACCGAAGTCATAATTGTAAATAGTTATTTAGTTTGGTTCATTCCTTTATAAGTCACAATTCTAAAATCACAATGATTGTTTTGCATAGAAACATCATGTTATTCTTATTGAAATCATCTTTATATGCAAACCATGAAAGTTTCACTTTTATATAATATTTTCATGTTATTGTTTTTTGAATGATTAATTTTTGAAACTATCTACAAACATGAATTTAAAAATCCATGATTGGGTGTTATAACATTTATATATAAATTCCCATTTCCCCGTAAATACTATCATGGCTATTATTTTTTTTTAAAAAAAAATTTATAAAAAAAATCATAGTTTAATAAAACCATATTTTTTAGTTTTTTAGTATTTCTAAAACCATAATCCAATTGATTTGAATATATAATTCATACCACCAATTGGTTTTAAAGGGAATAACTTTGACCTGAATAAAGAAAAAATGATCTATAAAAACCCCCTTTCTAATGAAACTTATCTTTTTCTTTATATAAAATACAATATATAGAAAATTAATACAATTTATAAATTAGTTTGGTCAATATAGACTCCTCCACACGATCATAAGAAATATCTTAGATAATAAACCAATTAAATACTTCCACATTGAGTATCGAAGGGTTGTGAATATTTCCCAACTCAAATGAATGATTTAAAAATATTTATAGTCTACAAAACCAATATATTAATGTATGAATAGAAACCAGAGAAAAAGAAAAGTTCAGCCTTGGAATTTTTAAATGATGATTCATGTGTGTCAACCATCTACAAATATTTTCCTCCTTTTATACCTACTGAAGAAATTCACTAGTGATTGAAATATTTCAAACAAGTTTGATAATAAATGATAAATTATAAAAATGGGTTATTAATACTTGTTCATAAACCGTGGAAAATTTAACAAATTAAAAATTTAACATTCCATCATTAAAACTCTCTAAATAATAACCTTATGATGTTAAATTTATTAATGAACTATATTTTAATTCATGGACCTCATATAATATTTTTTAAGTTAAAAGAGCCATTTTATAGTGTAATTTTTTCACTCTGATTATTATTATTATATTTTTGTTTTTTGGTTTGTGTTAGAAAGTTCTATGGATTCTTCATATTAATCATAAAAGAAGTGGGTTTTTTAAATGTCCCATGTAGTGTCGTGGCCATCGTTTCATTATATTTTGTTAAGCTAATTTAGGAGAAAATGAAAAATTACACCCTTTGTGAAACAATAATTGGGTAAATGTCATATAATTTCATGAGAGTATATTTAGTTTTCTATGTATTTAAGAAGGCATTTTATTATTTGATGGTTTTCAGATAAAAAAAATTCTATGTGGATTTATAGTATGATAAACCATGTTACACCATGATTTTTTCCAAATTTAGGGACTTATACCTATACATTAATTATTGTACCTTGAAGGGTATTACCATGTGTTTCTTTATATATAAGGAAACAAACCCACCCACCCACACACACAATATCTCTAAAATTTTAATTCCACCAATTGAACTCTCAATTATTTTAGTGTCTTCGAAGATCCCTAAGTATCATAGAGGATCCATCAATTAGTGATATTTTTTCATTTATCCATTATCATGTACAAATAATCGATTAGATTTTTAGGGGAAAATAGGATTCGATGAAACACCTTAATATTTTTATGTGTATTTATCTTCACATAAATTTTTTCAATATCTTGTGATACACACAATAGGGGATTCAAATGGACAATCATATAATATTAAAATATTATTATATAATGCAAGATTTATCACCACGATTTTAGATCAGAAAGAATGAATAGAACTGAATAACATATGACAAAATAATTATAGTTCATATATATATAAAATTAGTTCATTGGTTTTCAATTACGAGAATATTAAAAGAAAAAATCATATTAAAACAAGGAATTATTTAAAAAAATAGATTTTACACCCACAATGTGTATTTCTATTGTCAAATAAAATTAATTACTATTGGTAAATTATATTAATGTTATATATATGTATATATATTATTCAATAAATTGATTTAATATTCATCTAATGTTGATTCTAGAAATGAGATATGAATATATCCATTTTTATTAATAAAAATATATTTTTTTAAAATATTCATAGAGGTTTACGCAATTATATTAAAAGGAATTTATGCCAAGTATAAAAATTAAATTATGAAAAATGGTTTCTATATTTGGAACCATAATGAAAAAATTGGATAAATATTTTTATTTAATTTTTATCATTATGATTATTAATAGTGGTGAAATTTATGCCATTGGAAAAGGGTAAATCATGTTATCCTATGTTAAAAAATTCTTTAAATGTAACCATTTTTCAACTTAATTATTATATTATGAATTTTATTATACCCTTATCATCTTAGAATGTAAATTCAATTATTTAAGGGATACATGTCCATGAAAACCACCTATATAATACGTAAAGAAACAAAAAAGTACAAAATATCACTCCCTTGCTTTCAAATATCACTTTTGTATTAACATAGGGGAAAAAGTTAGTTATGAACTAATATTTATGGTTATTATAATAATAATGAATTTATTTTAATGTTGTTAATTTTTTTATGATTATATAATTATATTTAAATCTTAAACAATGCCAACACATAATTCCTCAAATTAATAAGAAAACAAAATAAATTATTATAAAATTTTAAAAATAATATAATTTCACTAATTTATTGTGTTTCAAAAAAAATAGATTAATATAACATATTATTATTATTTTAAAGGGAGATATTGAAATTACAACTTTGTATTTTTGTGTTTAAAGTGATGTAAATTTAATAGATTCCAAATTGTCATTAATGATATTGTATAATAAATTATATTTTATTAAATGATTTAAAATTTAATGGAATCATTTCATTTTAAATGTGAATATAATATGGATTTAAATATCCACTATGGTCTATTTGTGAGTCAAATTATTATTTATTGTATTATCCTTATCCTTCACAAGTGAAATCGTCTTTACCACAATTAAGGGAAAAAATTTTAACGAAGGGTTTAAAAAATTATATGGATTAAAATGAAACTAAATGTTTTCTAAAATTAAATGGTTGAAGATATTTTAAACATAGATTATTTTATATGTTATCTGTATTCAATTGGATGATTTTATTTGTTAAGTAGTAAATTTTATTTTGATCGTTTTTTTCAATTCAAAGTGTGTGCTTTCACTCCCATATAAAAGGACACCCCTCTATTATCTTCTTTACATCACATTGATCTTTAAAAATCAACAAAAATATACAAAATATACTTTTAAAATTACCTATACACATTTTATATGTAATGGTATTCCAAAAAAACCATCCCTATGATCTTTTATAGGATATCCAGCGGAGTTATTCAAAGAAAAGGAATCCACCTTAACTGACCACTTTATTTTTTAACTTCATCTTCTACCTCCTTTAAATATATGGTATTTGTTGTAAAATAATAAATTAAATATTCAATATACATTTATTTTTTTTATAAAAATGAAATAACCATTAACCAGACTCTTTACCATTAATGTTTATGTGAAATTATCATTCATCTGTATGTAGGACTTACTATCTCCATGTAGTCGTACAATTCATATTTAATCACCAAGTATTATCCATGTTCATTATGATGGGTATAATTTTCATATATGATATTTTATTGAGTAGTAATTATTTTTAAATATAATTTTAAATGTACCTTCTTAACCTCTAATCCATTGTAAAATGGTAACAATGCTCGTCTATTCTTGTGGAGTAAAACCTCCATGAATCGACATGATTTGTTTTCACATAAAAATTAAATGAATGATAATAATAATAAATCTAATGATTAAATTTTAATTATTTTAAATCATAATTATTGAGGGAATATTATTTTTTATTTAACTTTATATCTTCTATTTTTCAAAATATAAAAACATAATTCATAAGTATATATGAACTTTCATCATTAAGAATAGTGTAATTTATTTCTATATCTCTTCATTTATTTGTGGAACTATATATATATTTAATATATATATAAATTATAATATAATTAAAATTTTGTAAACTATGGAACCTTGATCAATTCTTAATTCGCACAACTACTTAACAAAAATATTTTAAAAAATTGAAGCAGTTTTGACATGGAATAGTGACATTAATAATAAACTGATAGTAAATTGGAGATATAATATTATATATAAATAATATATTGTATGATATATTCATTAATGGTTTTATAAATTAATTTTATTTTGTTTTTATTTATTATATTAGAGGATTAAACTGTTATGAAGGATGTCATACCTGAATAAAGGGTTTTCTGCTACAAGTTTAGTTTTTATCAGGTTTGTTTATAATCATGTTTATGATGAAGAAATAGTATAATATACCTCTAATTGAAATAATAAATTTTATTAACCAGGGTTTTTTTAAAAGAAAATAAATGTTTACATTTCATTTTCTTCTCAATAATAACTCAATATACTAAAATAATATTTTTATGTAAATCTGACATTATTTCACCATTCAGTCAAAAATCATTTTTCTTTCATATCATAGTTTTCTGAAAATATTTCTAAAGAGGTTTTCAATTTTATACTATGAATTTTTAAATATATATCTACCATTTTTTTACTATTTAATTTATTAAATGAATCTGCTGTTTACTTTTTGAATGGGGTACTTTTTGAATATTTTACAATTGTATAAATAGAATGATTTTTTCTACCTTATTCGAGACAAGTCAACTTTATTACCAACATGAACACTCAATAATATGATGAATTATTTAAAATTTATCAAAGTAATTAATAATGAAAATTATTTTCTTAATATTTGGGGAATTTCGATATTTTAAAGATATGATTCAAAATTTAAAACTATATTTCCCAAAATAATTTTTCCATGTGATATTAAACAGAATTTTCTTATAAGATAAATCCCTCCATTATTACAAATGGTATATAGGGCATATGATCTAATGACACAAGTCGTATTATTTTTATAGATGGTTTATGATTATTAGGACAAGGTGTTTATGAATCACTCTCCATTTTAATGGTTTATTCCCTTAGTAATTGATGGATTGTTTATTAAAAATGTTTCTTTTTCAGACGTTTCGATACAAAGAATACATTATGATATAATATAACATGTCTGTAAAAATAGTCATTATATTTTGAGGGGAAAAATTATATAACCCTTCAATAAATTTTATGAATATTGATATATCATAAGATAAAATGGGCGTGAATGGATAGTGTCACCTTTTAGTAATGGAATAATTCCACTATAATTATTTTTGGAGTGATACTTGACCACTACAGTAGAATGGGGAGTGGCCCCAATCAACTATAAATGTGTTGGAAGTGATCCCTGAGTAAGATAGAATTTATTTCCATTGTTTATTTGTATTCCAAAAATGTACCTCTAAAGTAAATGTCCAGTTGTTTACATATCTAATATTAATAAGGTAATGTACTTATAAGAATATGGTGTGGGATGTTATGTTATATTGAATTATCATCTAAAAATATATAATTTTTATGTATGAAAATTATGGGTTTCTATAGTTTTTTTAGAAAAAGTGTTAGATGGCCTTTGGAATCTTGGATGAGAATATTTTTCTGATAAATCTTAGAAAAATACTATGAATAAGAAAATATTCTATGTTATGATAATGAAACGAGTGTGGTTTTCCATGAAAAAATTAATTATCTAGATAGTAAATGTGGATATGGTTTTGGAACAGATGTTTCTTGGGGATATTACCATCAAAAGTTTTGGTGAAGTATATATTATCGATCGTTACGGTGCATGGTGAGTGTTCCATAATTTCACACATATTTTAGCACTCCAAATTGATATTATTATGTTAATTCATATTTTATTTATGAACCATTTTGAAGGATTTGAATTGATGATGACCATGAATTACTATAGCTAAAACTTGGGTGTTATAGATTGAAAGAAGTTGGTATGATTTATATATGCTATATATTTTTCAGTATTGTGAGGTTTCTTATTATGATTTTTGTTTATCACACAATTATTTTTGGTTTCAGTAAATGGATAAAACCAATATTAATGATGTTAATACGTAAGGTGAACTAAAATGAAATGATTTTCCATCTATGAAACCAAATACTTTGGGAGATTTAATATAAAATATTTTTATAGTTCTTATAAAAATTTATTAAGCAATGAATCATGTCATCATTCCAAACAATCAAATGATGGAACAACATTATCTTCAGCCATTCATGTGGGAAGACCCTCTTTATTTTAGTGGGTCCCCAGATCCACTAGTTTTTGAAAAATGTATAAGTACCACTAATAAAATATTTTTTATATAGTTTTCATGAAATGAAAAATTTATTTTCGATACATATCATTTGGAAGGAGAAATGTCGATAGTGGATTCATTAACAAATATAAGGCAATATGAAGTAAAATACTATTTGGGGTGGGATGAGAATATGATAATTTTTTTTAATAATTACATTCCTTATATTCATCATATGGATATAGTAAGAGAATTAATTAAACTAAATTATAAGTATGATCAATATGTATGTACATATGTTGCATAATTTAGCAGTATTTGTGAGGTGTGAATTGGGTAATATAATCTAATATAAATGAATGTTAACTCAATTATAAAGTTGACTAAAAAACTTTATTTAGGTTTTTAGATATATGAGACTTTATTAGTTTTAATAAATCAGTCAATGAGATATAATGGTGGAAGTAGAATTGGAATTACTCATCGGCGTCGTGGTAATGATAAGAAAAAGAGCTGTAATTTAATGGAAACTTTGAAAAACATCCAACGAAAAAAAAATCCATCCTATATTTTGTAATTATGGAATGAAACAATTAAAAAATTTTAATAATGGGGATTGTAAATGAGTTATTTGTGTAATGAATGTTTTTCAGGTTATCAAATAAGGAAGTGATGTAAAGATAATAATGATTGAAATAAAACCGAAAAATGATCATCACAATCAATAACCCACACATTAGAGTTTAAAATGAGAGTGTATTGGAAATAAGTTAACCATTTCTCATATATGATGGATAATTATGATGGAAAATGTCAAAAACCGTTTAATCCCATAGAAAAAGAAAAGTATCACGTGATCACTATTATTGATATGGTTAAATATTTGGTGAAAGGTACACATACCATCCACTCTAGAATAGATAATATCATAATGGATTCAATTTTTACCCACTTTTTATAAATGAAGAATTTGAAAAGGTTGTCATAGTATTATATCAATTATTAAATGTTGAACCAACCATGAAAAATTATAATAGTATGATGATATATTCACAAGTCTATGATTATACTCTTATTGATCTTTTTGGGAATATACTTCTTGTAAATATCATTATTCTACAGATAGTTGAACTCATTGTTATTTTGGGTAGTGATATGATAACATTACATAAATCAAACATCTATTTTTTATGGAATTTATACATGTTTTATTTTCCAAACCAACCACTGATGTTCTATCAATGAGATGATAAAAATAAATTTCCTATAATGATTGAAACCATTTTATGGGGCTTTATTCCTATTCAAAATTGGTGTTTACCTATATCGTTTGGAGAGGAACTCAACATCTATTATTTTTCTATTTTTAGAGATTTTTTTGATAATTATTTGAATAGTTTCCTATTATTCCATCAAATTATAAAGTTGAGTTTACAAAACAACTCACATCTAGTTTCAAACCTATTTCAAATAATCCATACTTAATGGACCCAATAGTGTTGTAGGAATTAAAGAAGCTTCTCTAGAAGAATCTTTGTACGTGATTTATTTGGAAAAGTAAATTACCTTAGTTGTGGAATGTTATTTTCTTAAGAAGAAATATGTATCAATGTGACTTTGCATTGAGTATTAAGAATATAACAATATCACAATCAAGAATAAGTATACTATTCATCATATTCATGAATGGTTTGATCATTTGAGTGGATATAAATATATTTCTAAGAATAAAATATTTCTTGGATATCATCAAATTATTTCTCATAAAGTGGATTAACACAAGAAAAAATTAGTTATATTGTACGGACAGAACAAAAATATAGGGTTTCAATTTGGAATTAATAATTCCTTATATATCTTCATGGTTTTAATTAATTAATTGATATGTACGGAGAACCATTCTAAGTTTGTGGTAGTATACATATATGTTATTCTTGTAAAATTATAAAAAAATAAATATCATTATGATCAACTGAGTATTGTTAGGAATCCCCTAAGGAAAGATTTTTTTTGAAATTTTTTTGCGTTGTTAAATTTGGCTGGATAAATTTTCTTTTTATGTCACATAATCCAAATTGATGATATATTTTTATATTTATCAATTAAATATGGTATTTTACATTGGAAATTACAAAAAATTGTGACAAATATCCATAATTTTCCTTTCTTGGATGGATATTATCGATTTATTATGGAAAATTTATCACCACTATCTAATAACCCATATTGTTAACTGATATGAGATTCATGTTCATTTGGATAAACAAATGTGTGGATAATTTTATGGAACTGAATATTATATTTTTCAGTGAAAATTTTCATACATTTCACTTTATTAAAAAGGGTTTTCAATCTATATTGATTAATCAATGAATACTCTGGTATATATTCCCATGTAGAATAATATTTTATATATTGTGCCTCAATACAAATTATGGTTCATGAAAAATATTACCCAAATCATGATATAGAATTAAGTACAAAAATTATTTCATTAATGATATGGATGAATTATCATTTGACTAATGTTGTGATATATATATATTTCCCATTTCAGCATAATGTATAAATTGACCCAAAAAAGAGACGAATATACACCTATGATGATGGTTAGATTTGATAAATGATTTTAACTACTCAACATATTAACAAATAGGAAAAGAAATAAAGGTGGTAGATTCACTAATATGAAGGATTAATGTTATATTATCTCTTATATGGGGCACAAAATATTCAATATTTATGGATTTTCAATATAAATAATAGAAAATCTCGATATATGGGGATAGTTCATATGTTTCAAAAATGTGTGATAACCATATATCTAGGTGAATATTAAGGAGGTGTAGAAATTTGATATGGGACATCAGAAGGAGAAAAATGATACTAGGATTAACCTTGATTGTAATTTTATAAAAAATATATAAAAATGATATATATGTTACAACTAAATGAAATAAAAATAAGATGATGTTCGATGAGGCTCATAGTTCTTCATTCTCTTTTGAAAATTGATGTAAAAAATATAGATAAAGATACGAATGATTATATTAGTTAATAAAAGATGAAATATATTTCAGAATATGTATATTGGTTCTTGGAATTTCATTTTATTAATATTGATAGATATAAGTCTAATGCAATTCTACAAAAATTACCCATTTTAAAAAGGAATTTGGAACATATTACAATAAATTTTTTCATCAAACTTCCCAAAACCTCTTTATCCCATACTATTATTTGGGAACTAGTCAATAAAATTAGGAATTCAAAACACTTAATTTAAATCAGATATTGTGTTTACCTAGTACATATTAATATCTAATACTTTAATGAAGTGAAAATGATTCATGGAGTTCTACAGTCTATTGTAACAGTCCCAGATCTGAGGCTTATATTGATCTACTAATGAATCACACAGTTGGATATAGATAAAAAGATGATTTTAATTATAGATTAAAATCCTCTAATAGATGGTCTGTATGAAGGAACCATTACAAACCTTAAGTATATTATGAAATCTTATTCAACTGATTCTTAAGGTAGAAGAGATCAACAAATTCATCTAGTACATTTTTTATAAAATATTAGAAGTAACTTGATCATTCTTATCAATCCTTATGAATCACTTTGTGGAAGGAACTGTATAATTATTATGTTATGTGAATATGTTAGAAAAAGGAACCAATTGAGATAAGGATAGTAGAGGAAATTCAATATAATGTTAGAGCTTTTCTGTAACAGATCAAGGAAGCTCATATTCGGTTAAAAATCTTTACTGATAACCAATAGTGATATACAGAATTCAAAATTTATAAGGAGAATTTTATATAAACATCTACATGGTAGAAGTTTATGAGATTTAGGAAGAGGTTAAATTACGAAACTATTTATATTGGTCCCTTCATAATTCGTGATCGAGTGTGTTTGGTTTCTTATCACATAGTGCTTTAACTAATCCTCTCTCAATTACATTAGGTGTTCCATGTATCCCTCACAAGGAGGTACATACCTGATCCATCAAATGTACTAAAATCCTTGGTTTTGCCACTATCGAATGATCATTAGTATAAAGAGTAACAAATATAAATACTGGATCCTAGATATAAAGTTGAATGGAATATGAATACTCACATGGTTAAATTTATCTGGAGGATTAAAAAATTTTAGAATTTACTTGGAATATTGATGATGTATTTGAAAAAATATATCAACATATTTTCAATTTATGTGATGGAATATTAATGGTAAGACTCATTGAAAGGAAATATAATGTAAAAATCTTATATTTTAATGTATATATATATTTAAATAAATTTGTTGCATTTATTGAGGTACATGAAATATCATGTTTTAATGATTAATAAAATATTATTTGTCTTTTATATATTGTGACATTTATCACCTACCCATTGTTTTGGATGGTATGAATATGAATAAAAAAATTACGAAAAACCTATGGTTTACATATATATAATATTAACTCATTGGTTATCAATTAATTATATATTATAATAAAAAATAATTTAAAATAAAGAAGATTTTTTCCTGAAAACGTTTTTTAATTTATGAAATGTGTTTTCACATTATTAATTAAATTAATCAGCATTTGTGAAGGATATTATTGAAATATATATATTATATATCAAATAAAATGTTTTACTATTAATCATTTGTTTTCCCTCAGAATTGGATAATAAGAAGTCCAATTTTAGGATTACAAATTTATTTATCAAAAATGGTTTTCATCACATATTTAAAAATTATTTTAAAATGAATTTTTTCTATATATAGAAATTACACTTTAAAAAATAGATTATATATAATAAAAAAAGAATAAAAATTTAGAAAATGGGTCCCTCTTATTTTTAGTCATTATGAATTGAAAAGGGGCTAATATATTTCACTTCAATAATGGGTAAATCATGTAAACAAAGGTTAAAACTAAATTATAATGCCACTATTTTTCATATAAATTCAAATTTTATGAAGTATGTTTTACCCTTATATACTTCAACAATAATTATTTAATGGATACATTTACATAAAGTCATCCTATATAATATTTTATGTAAATAATAATACAAAACTTCACTCTATAGCTTCTAAATATATCTAATGGGTTCTCTTCTGAAAAAATAATGATGTGATAAAATATTTATGGTTTTATTGAATATGTAAATTAGTTTCTTGAAGGTTATTTATTTAAATTGTTCAGTAATTAGGTAATTATCATAAATTGTTATGAAAACCCAACACAATATTTCATTAATTAATAGAAAAATAAAATATATTATTTTAAAAATATTAAATGTAATATAATATAAGTTATTTATTGGGTCAAAAAAAATTTATTGATGAATATACCTTTTTATGGGAGTTTTAATGAATCAAATTAGAAATTTTAAGTTTAATTTATATATCTAAAAACAAAAAGAAAATGTTCTAAAATTGACATTGAATAAATTTTATAATAAATAAGATTTTATAAATTGATTTAAAATTAATAAAAATATTTCATTTTTCCAAGGTAATGTGTTATAATTTACCAAATCCACAATTCCCCATTTATAAGTTACTTGTTTTTTGTGGTAATATTATTAAACGTTATGATTAATATAGTTGATATCGATGTTAAGGTAAAAACTGATTAATTAATGGATAAAAAAATTAAAATTACACTAAAACCTAACTAAACATCATTAGTTGATGTTATTTAGAGATTAAACTAATATAATTTTAATTTATACCCATTTAAATTTTTTTTCTTCATAAATTGATAATTATATTTTCGTCATTCTTTTAAATGTGTGTGTGTATTTTCCCTCCATTATAAAAAACACCCATTATTTATCTTATTTACATTGATTTCAGACTTCTAACACAAAAAAATCTTAGAAAATAAGTTCTAAGAATCATAAAAAAATATTATTTATATATTTTTCCTCTCTTAAGAATAACCTTATGATCCCTTAGAAGAGACCTAATGGAGTTATTTCAAATAAGTGGTAATCAACACAACCGGTCACATTATTTGTTCTTCTTTTTTTGATCCTCAAAGTATAATGTATCTATAAAAAATTAATAAATAAATTTTTCTCAATATAACTAAATGTTATTTTTATTATTTAACCACCATTATCCACCATATTTTCCATCATGTTAAAGTATCAATCATATGTATATACATCTTATCATCTCTACGAAGAATTTTTATTAATTATTGAAAACCATAATTTATGGATGAAAATTATTTTGGTTTTAGTGAGTATATATTATATTTATTGAATAGCTATTATTTTTGAAATATAATATCAAAGATACCTTCTTAACCTCCCATATATTGGAAAATGATAACTTCGCTCATGTGTATGTATGGAAAACACCCTACATGAAGTGATGTAATTAATTTTATTTTTCACCTTAAATAGATGGTGAAAAAGATTTATTTGTTAAATATATATGATATATGTGATATTATAATTATTTATGACATATTAATCATTATTTTTCTATCTTTTATTTCATATTTCAAAAATTGAAAACATCTTTCATGCGTACATATGACCTATAGTCACCATGAATAATGAAATTCATATTTATATATGTATTTCAAGGACGTATATATATATATATATATATATATTAATTTTATAAATAATTAATATTATTATTAATGTTCTATAAGTGATTTAACCATGATCAATGTATATGTTTCAAAACTACTGAACCAAAACCCACATGATAAATGAACCAGTTATCACCCTGAATAATGATTTTAAAAAATAGTTATCAACCCAATGGTTATAAAAGGGATTAATTGAATCATATATTTAATGATATATATTAGGGAATATATATATATTAAATCTAAATTTATAATAAAATTGTTTCAAATATATAAAAATTAATTCTTACCATAGGTAAGGATTTTATGTTTTAATATCATTATTTATCAAGATTTTTTATGATCAGGTTTCTAATGATGAAATATTATGATATAAATTTGAATAAAATAAGGTATTTTATACTCTTAATGTTTTTTCTAGAGATTACTATATTCAATTTCATATTTTACTCTTTAATAACTCAAGATACTAAAATAATTTTTTTAAGTAAAATCATCATTATTTCTATATTCAATTGATAATCATTTTCTTCCACATCTATATTTTCAATAATTGTTTTCCAGAATGTTATTAATATACTAATGTGATTGTATATATTAATGTTTAAAAAATTTTATTTTTAAAACATTGTTTTAAGGTGATCCTCTAGTCATTTTCTTACAGAGTTATTTTTTTAATTTTATAAACTTCTGATAATAATGTTTTCATTTAAGTTATATAAAATGAATGGAGTTTACCAATATAATGAAAATTATATGATTTTATAATTCCACTATAATTTCACATGTTTTTTATAAAATAAATGGTTTTCTTTAATATCACTAAAATTTTAATATTTTAATTATGTGATTTCAAGGGGGAAAAGTATATTTTTCTCCAGAAAATTTATAAGTGATATTTAAATAAATTTTCATTTAAGATTACATCATTTGATGATACCAATTATTTAATTAGTATATGATCTAATTATACCACACTTTTTCCTTCTCTAGATATTGTATTATTATTATTAAAACAATATTTTTTAAAACATCTTCCATTTTCACAGGTTATTCCAATATTATTTGGTGAAATTTTTCTGAAACCCATCTATTTTCTGCTGGTTAGCCCAAGATGAATTTTCCAGATCCATTTATTTATTTTTGAATAACGATATAAATAATAATTTATGATCATATGGTACACATCTGTACGAATTTCATTATGTGACAGGTTTTCCAAGAGTAATATAAAACTCCAATGTGTTGGGTAATGTTGGATATACCATGATATAAATGGTTCTATAGTGGTATGTGAACAAAATTTAGTAAGGTACCTACACATTTTTATAATTTGGTGACTTAACATTGTATTTTATAATGGAATGTGGATTGAATTAATTCTCTTGATATAGTATTAGAAGTGAGACATTATG
The DNA here is from genome assembly GCA_963277665.1 of Viscum album. Lineage (NCBI taxonomy): Eukaryota > Viridiplantae > Streptophyta > Magnoliopsida > Santalales > Viscaceae > Viscum > Viscum album. The sequence continues at coordinate 1,211,727,662 of OY728150.1, read as the reverse complement.
AATAAGGAAATGATTTTCTATACATATGTGTATGACAGATATATATATATTTTTATAACTTAAGGCTATCATTGAACATGTTATTCGATTCCTTTAATATTAATGTCTTATAATGTTTCTTGATTTATTCCACATCTCAATAATATCATATATGATATCCAGTGTATTGTTTTTAAATCTTACACCAATGTTCTAAAACCGTTAGGCTCAATTTATACTTAAGTGATCCTTGATATCTTCTTTGTTTACCTTTACTAGGAATATAATATCACCCTTTCTTATGTTTCATTTCCCCAGGTTATAAATAATGTTCTTAAATACATATTGTTTTATATAGTGGTTACTTATGAATAACTTAGTAGATGATGATATAGATCAGTAATGAACCAAATGTTTATATATTCAAGATTTATATTGAATTAGACCTATATGATAATAGTTGGGATCAATATATTATATAATGAGTATTAGTATAATAAAATATAATATCTATTTCTGAATGTTATTGGTTTCTATGTTTTAGGTAGGACTCATTTCTTATCACATGATCTATTATAATATTATTTTACAATGAATATATCTTGTTTTTCATTACCTGTTTTATACTATATAGAATACTATTTTAATTACAATGATAATTTCACATTCTGGTGTAAACAAACCCTTGGTGATTAGATATCCCATACAAATTTCCATGATTCTAAATATTTATCTTATAAAATATACTTTTTATATTATTTTTATTAATAAGTGGATAATTATCCTTTGATGGTGTGGTGTTGTGTTGTTGTTTGGTAGTTGTGGGATTACATACAATGTATTTTATGGAATTGAATTAAAAATATTACATTGAGTGTGTCAATAAAATTAATTTTAGGGTATGATAAGTCATTTTCACAAGTAATCATGGTTATTCTAAACATTCCATATCCCTTGATTGGATGGATCATATTGAAACACATCATGTTGTAACATTACCAACCTTTCCTTTATTGTTTTTTTTCGATTTAACATTTTTTAGGCCATCAGTTTTTGTCTCAATCATACATGAATAGACCCATGGAATAAATGTTCCGAATATAGTGTTTAAGTTGTGGTTTTAGTATGGATAGATGGACTGTGATTCATAGAAGAAGACACCAGATATAAGCTATGGAATATAGACCACTTAATACATTATAGAACTTGTGGATATAGAGCTCACCACATATATTATAGCTCATGTTGTGACCATTTTGATCCATATAAGAACTGGCATTTTGTGGAAGCTTTTGATATGTTTACATTTATTTTGATATGTTATTTTGATTAAGGTAATGAGATGGGATGTGTTATTCTTTTTACCACACATGGTATGACCATGTGACCCGTTAGATTACCTATGGGAATTTTCATCAAATTTTATATAGGTTAATTATATTTATCTTTTTGGTGGATGATATGGTTTAAGTGAAATGATAAAATAATACATGGGGTTAGGTACTCTCTTTGAAATATTTGATGTAATAATCAAATGTCCCTTATATTTTTTATAGGGTCATTTCTCTCACAAATATATGGGGGCATGGGCCCCCAAAATCAGATATAGAGTCAGTACACTCTTGGAAAATAATAATGGGTGGATCCCCCATGTATAACAAAAAGAGTGTTTCTAATCCCCCAAATACACATTGAGTTGTTCCTCTATCCATGATGATTATTACTCCTTAGTCTCACTTATACTGCACAGTAAATTGCATGCCCTCTATTAGGATTTGGTAATCCATCAGCTAACATGTTTACCTTAGTGTGGTATGGTTCCACTATTATATACTATGACATGTGATTTTGGTAAGGATTGGATGTGTAACATTGATTCGTATGTTTCCCATGGTTATTGTATTTTATGTGAAACAATATTATTTTTGGGTGGGGTTTGGGGCCCCTAATTGTCAAACATGAAAGCATGTATGGGTTTTCAAGTATCTTTGTGTTCTTATTACCTATATGGGTTAACCTTTACCTATATTTTTTTTGCTTCCTATCCTATCCTTGTTTTATTTCATTGTTTTGTTAACATACTATATGAGTGTTGTAACACCCCAAGCTTCCACGGTACGCTTCTCTTTAAATAATATAGTAGCGTGTGTTTTACCCAACTTCGAGTTCTAACACACACCACAACCAATAAAACAAGCCATTATTGTAACACCCCAGGTAAATAAAGAATATGACATTTTCATATTTATCCATATTTTTGAATAAAATATTAGTATGACTTTAAAGGGGACGCTATGCTCGATGGCGTACCCAACACGCAACAACGAGTTTCTTGGGTATCTTACATTGCACTCTAATAATAAAATAATATTATTTCAAATGGTAGTTAACATGTAGCCGTTGTATTGGCGGGAATGGATAGAAATAACTAAAATATGATTATATATGTTTTTAAATGTTTTTACAGTTATCCAATAAAGGATAGAGGCTTAAAATACGGAAAGAATTCAATTTTAGGCATATATGCCCTAGTTTTCACTAAAGGTTCACTTATCGCCTTTTGATGGCGAACCGTCATTAAATATAGTTTTTATCACTTTTATACATTCTTTTGGACAAATAAAACTCTTATTATGAATCGGGACATCAAATTTTACTTTGTGTAATTTTTTGGTATTTTTCCGATAGAGTTCATTTTTTTAATGAATAGTGTAAAATGTTGTGTTTTGATTCAAAACCTCTTTTTAATCTAATTTATTTATATGATTAGATAATATTTTGAATTGGTTTTAATGTGAAATTAGAAAATATTTTTACCATTAAATCCAATAGTGGTCATTGGAATTAATTTCACTTTGAAATCATACTTAAACTAGTGTCAATCTTTTGATACTTATTGTTTTATAAAAACACGCTATTTGCTCTGACAGCGGGAATTAATTATTAAATTAATTAATGTGACTAATATGTTTTGAATTTTGTAAAACGTACTTCATTTTTGAATTCTGAATATCAAATATAGCTTAGGGTGAAGTTTTGGTATTTTTCTGAAAAACTCCAATTTTTGATGAATAGTGAAACCACTAAGTGGTAATCAAGCAAACTGATTTTTCAGTTAAATGAAAGTTTACCACTAATGTGTATTGAATTTTAAAAATCCGACATACATGGTTGTCATTAAGAAGTAAAATGTGGTTCAATGGGATAAAAATAATTTTTAGGTGAATAGTAACTTATTAAGTTTTTAATCGCGATTAGTGGTAATTAGTGTAGTTTAAGGTAAAAATGATATTATAAGAATGTAAAAACACCATGACACTTGTCCTACACCTATTGGGTGAGTCATGGCCGACCAAAAAAGCCATGGGCCAACTCGGGGACCTCATGGAGCCACATTAGTTGGAAAATGACAATAATATATTTTTATTTAATGGAAAAGTAAAATTGACACAAACATGATATGTTTTACTAAAACAATTTTTAAGTAGGGTTATACTAGTCATATTTTTGATTATAAATAGTCATTGGAAAGCTAAAAATATTTCCTACATAATAGTATTTTTTTTATAATTTTTAGACATTAAATAAATTAAATTATTTATTACATAATAATGATGCAGCGATGCCATCATTATTTGACGATTTAAATAAAATGGAAAGATAATGTAAAATATATGAACTACACATGTCCAAAACTTATTTGATGGGTGGATTTCGAACCCTTATCACCTTATCCACGAATTTTATCAATGGGGGACCTTTTAAAACCGAAACACAATTTCAAATAAAGTAATATTTCTTTACTTTCCAAAAGTGCCCCTCCTCTCCTCTTATAAAAGGCCCCCACCTCTACCTCTTTTCACACACTCATCAAGCCCCTGCCCATTTACTCTCTCCACATCCCTCTCCTCATCCTAGAGGATTCCCTTTGGGAATAATCCTTTCAAAGGAAGCCTTTAGGCTCAAATCAAAAGGAGTTACAATTTTAAAGGAGATTAAAGAACGATCGAGTCAGGTCGGACCCGAGGTAAGGGATCTTATTTCTCTCTTTCTTTTTAAGTACACTCTTTTATGTCATTTCTTTAAAGCTCATATTTCTTATGATTGGGATGTTCTTTTATATTACTCCTACTGTACTTATTATGTTCATATGATGAGAGACCATATTTCCTCTCATCAATCCATTTTGGAAGTTTTGAGTGGCGCCGTTAGGCTGCCGAGTTTTCGTAAGGGATTTTTCATCTCACTTTTATTCTCGTGATATTTATGCTACATTTGCCACAGATTCCATTGAGTGGTGTATGTACTTCCCATTATCATACTCTTTGTTTAATATACTTTCGTTTATGAGTATTTACATCAATGATCTATTGTCCTTCTTTCATGGGGTGTATGTTTTGAAAGATACCCAAGTCGGTAAGGGAACCTTTCACCCTCCTCTTTTTTAAAAAGACTTCTTTTGTTGTGTCTTTTAATTTACATATTGTTATGTTGGGATATGTTCTCATATATCCTTATTGATGTAAATTTTATGTCCAAGTGATGAGATACACTTTTTATCTCTCATCAACTCATTTTGATGTGATGCCGTTAGGCTGTCAAGGGAACTTTTTAACCCAATTTCGATTTCTTTGGGTTCAACATGTAGTCATTGAATATGTCATCCATTGAATATGTGTGAATGACCTTTTATTGTTTTACACTTAATATCCACTTATATTGGGTGTATTTATATTTTTTACACATATTTTTGAGATTGATTTGTCCTTAATTTAAGGATACCTTCTTTATAAGGGATTTCATCACATTTGACATTTCTATTGAGGGTTCATTGTTGTTATGCACCAATTCACTCGTATATGGTGTATATACTGTCGTTTGGAATATTATATCATGAATCTATTTATTCTCATGATATTATAAAGTTCTGACTAAATGTTATTCCTTAATTATTGTATTCAAGTGTCTCTAATTTTGGTAAAACCCCTTTAACCAAAATGTCATTTTAAATGTTTTAATTATTTGTTCTTATTAATATCCATGTTTTGAAAATGGTTTTAAGGATTTATTTATATGGATATTAATGGTTTAAAATTTTAAGCTTCAAGGTGGTATGGGACACTTTGATTCAAAAATCTCTTTATTAAATGTTTTAAATGGTTTCGAAAATAGTTTTGATAAAGGATTCTATTATGATATATTGTGATGTAGAAATGTTATCATTCCTTTATATTGGTTTTATGTTTTATGATTTTATATTGGTACTTGGACATTTTAACAGGTGGTTACGTTATAAACCATATGACGGGTGGTGCCGTGAATACCAGGATGGGTGGTTACGTTATAACCTCCAATGCATTGGGTATGGAAGTCGGCCGTATGGCTATTACATTAAGTATGTATGGAAATTGGCCATATGGCTATTCCATTAAGTTATATGTGTGGGAGTTGACCGTATGGTTATTCCACTTAAGTATGTTTATGTCCCAAGTTACCTTTATATATGTTATGTGTTCTTTATATGGGTTTTATGGTAATCCTTTGGTTACAAAAAGGTAAGTAATGATATTTTATTCAGTGAAGAGTTTTTTACTACTTCATAAAGGTGAAAAGTATTACCATGATAAAGTATACATGGTTTACTTTTTGTTTTGATAAACTAACAGTTTTTATTCTTTGGGTATCCCTTACTGAGTTTTTATGCTCATCCCATGTTTTTGAAATGTTTTTCACAGGACTTAGCGTGGAATAGGGTCAAGGATGGGATCAAGGGAAAGTCATGCTACCTAAAACATGAAACTAGACATGTTTCTTTTTAAGAGTTTTTATTTTATGGAAATTGAGTAGAAGAGACTACTTTTTAATCCTTTGAGATGTAATAGTTATGTCCTAATTCTCTAAAACTCTAAACCTGAAAAGATCCTCAATGTGAATTACTCATTTAATTCAATATTAAGTAAGGTTTAAGGCTGGAGCCTTATAGATGGCATCAAAGGTCGGTTTAGATAACTTTAGAGGTTAGGGTATTCTTTAAGCATAAGTGACATTACCATAATGGTTAGGATTTCAGAAAGAGTCCTGATTTTAGATAAAGTGAATGAGTAAGTATATCTTAGTGTTTACCTTCCTCATTAGTACATGATGGTTTTGTTGATATACTCACACTGAACTTTTTGGTTTTAGTAAATGGATGGATCTAGCAGGCACCAATGTGACAATGGGTTTGAAGAAAACTGTGGTGGTTCTCTGATTAAGATACTGGATGAGATGGGGGATTCAATGAGGAATCTCATAGTTGTTCTAAACCAACTATCAAGGAGTCATGATCAATCACTTAAACCTTGGTGAGTTCTCTAATGCATCATGAACGAGATGGCCAACTCGATGTGGAAATTCAGGTAATAATTATTAAGGTAACCATTAGGGTTTATATGATCCTTACTTTTGAGGTAATTATGGGTTATTATATGATATGATGGAAAATGAAGGGAATGAGATAAACTTGAGGTTAAAATATGTTATGATTATTCTTGAAGATTTTATTTCTTTTTGGGGAATGATTTGAGAATTATATAGTTTTGCAAAAAGGACAACACGCAGACCGTGTGACATCCCGTCGCGTCGGACAAAGCTGCGGGAATCGAACCCACAACCAAAGTGCGACTGGTATTTATCGCCTACCACTGGACTATGTGAAGTCCCTGGTTAGTTGTACCGATTCTTTATAGTTATATGATTTTATGAATTAAGAGTAAGTTGATTTTTGGGTATTTAGGAAAATGATTAACCTATCATGGAGGATATGTGATTAGGTTAATTACTTTTCAATACGAGACTTTAGGAGCAACTGATGTTGTTTGGAGATAAATGTTACGATTTAACTTGGAAGACTATGTGACTAAATCCTTAAAATATTTGGGTTTCAATCTTAGTTTGGTTTACTTTGAATAATTTTATGGACAAATTGATTATAGAATGGTCCTCGTTGAACTTTGGGTTTTGTTGGAAAAATTTTGGAGATTAAGAATAGATTTTCTTTTTATAAAGGGTTATCCTTTTCTGGATTATCTGATCTTGTACTAGCCCTTTTGGTTTTGGTTTTGGTTAATGTCTAAAGACATGGGAAGTATATAGTTCTATTTTGTGGATTAGGTGATTCTCTAGAAGTTTATTATAATACTCTTAATGTGAACAAGTCTTCCTAAATACTCGTCTTTTGGAGAAAATATGAGTTTGTGTAAGGAATGTAATAAAAGTTGAAAGTCAATATGATAAGAGATTATGTTTCCTTATGAATAAATTCCTCAATAAAAAGTAACTTAAAACAAAAATGTTTTCTATTAACTTTTCCTACTGGGGAATCGAATACCGTTTAACCCATCACAAGTTTGTGATTTTCTCGTGGTTAACTTTCTCCTAAACATGTTTTCTATGACTCTCCATCAGAACATGACCCTTTGTTTTTCCTCCATGTCCATATTTTCATACTTGGAATCCTTGTATGGGTTAACTCGGGTGACCCTTGTAATTATCTTTCTTTATTTTAAATTGTTTGTTTTACCGACTTTTGTTCCGATGTGGGACATTCAAGGATGTTTCCAAGCTCAATTTTAAAAATTGCGAGGACGCAATTCCCAAAAGGGGGGAAGGATGTAACACCCCAGGTAAATAAAGAATATGAAAATTTCATATTTATCCATATTTGTGAATAAAATATTAATATGAATTTAAAGGGGACGCTATGCTCGATGGCGTACCCAACACGCAACAACGAGTTTCTTGGGAATCTTACGTTGCACTCTAATAATAAAATAATATTATTTCAAATGGTAGTTAACATGTAGCCGTTGTATTGGCGGGAATGGATAGAAATAACAAAAATATGATTATATATGTTTTTAAATGTTTTACAGTTATCCAATAAAGGATAGAGGCTTAAAATACGGAAATAATTGAATTTTAGGCATATATGCCCTAGTTTTCACTAAAGGTTCACTTATCGCCTTTTGATGGCGAACCGTCATTAAATATAGTTTTGATCACTCTTATACATTCTTTTCGACCAAATAAAACTCTTATTAAGAATCGGGACATCAAATTTTACTTTGTGTAATTTTTTGGTATTTTTCCGATAGAGTTCATTTTTTTAATGAATAGTGTAAAATGTTGTGTTTTGATTCAAAACCTCTTTTTAATCTAATTTATTTATATGATTAGATAATATTTTGAATTGGTTTTAAAGTGAAATTAGAAAATATTATTACCATTAAATCCAATAGTGGTCGTTGGAATTAATTTCACTTTGAAATCAGACTTAAACTAGTGTCAATCTTTTGATACTTATTGTTTTATAAAAACACGCTATTTGCTCTGACAGCGGGAATTAATTATTAAATTAATTAATGTGACTAATATGTTGTGAATTTTGTAAAACGGACTTCATTTTTCAATTCGGAATATCAAATATAGCTTAGGGTGAAGTTTTGGTATTTTTCTGAAAAACTCAAATTTTTGATGAATAGTGAAACCACTAAGTGGTAATCAAACAAACTGATTTTTCAGTTAAATGAAAGTTTACCACTAATGTGTATTGAATTTTGAAAATCCGACATACATGGTTGTCATTAAGAAGTAAAATGTAGTTCAATGGGATAAAAATAATTTTTTTGGTGAATAGTAACTTATTAAGTTTTTAATCGTGATTAGTGGTAATTAGTGTAGTTTAAGGTAAAAATGATATTATAAGAATGTGAAAACACCATGACACTTGTCCTACACCTATTGGGTGAGTCATGGCCGACCAAGACAAGCCATGGGCCAACTTGGGGACCCCATGGAGCCACTTTAGTTGGGAAAGGACAATAATATATTTTTATTTAATGGAAAAGTAAAATTGACACAAACATGATATGTTTAACTAAAATAATTTTTAAGTAGGGTTATACTAGTCATATTTTTTATTATAAATAGTCATTGAAAATATAAAAAGATTTCCTACATCATAGTATTTTTTTATAATTTTTAGACATTAAATAAATTAAATTATTTATTACATAATAATGATGCAGCGATGACATCATTATTTGACGATTTAAATAAAATGGAAAGATAATGTAAAATCTATGAACTACACATGTCCAGAACTTATTGGATGGGTCGATTTCGAACCCTTATCACCTTATCCACGAATTATATCAATGTGGGACCTTTTAAAACCGAAACACATTTTCAAATAAAGTAATATTTCTTTACATTCCAAAAGTGCCCCTCCTCTCCTCTTATAAAAGGCCCCCACCTCTACCTATTTTCACACACTCATCAAGCCTTTGGCTCGGCCAACCCCTGCCCATTTACTCTCTCCACATCCTTCTCCACATTCTAGAGGATTCCCTTTGGGCATAATCCTTTCAAAGCAAGCCTTTAGGCTCAAATCAAAATGAGTTACACTTTTAAAGGAGATTAAAGAACGATCGAGTCAGGTTGGACCCGAGGTAAGAGATCTTATTTCTCTCTTTCTTTTTAAGTACACTCTTTTATGTCATTTCTTTTAAGCTCATTTTTCTTATGATTGGGGTGTTATTTTATATTACTCCTACTGTACTTATTATGTTCATATGATGAGAGACCATATTTCCTCTCATCAATCCATTTTGGAAGTTTTGAGTGGCGCCGTTAGGCTGCCGAGTTTTCGTAAGGGATTTTTCGTCTCACTTTTATTCTCGTGAGATTTATGCTACATTTTCCACAAATTCCATTGAGTGGTGTATGTAATGCCCATTATCATACTCTTTTTGTAATATAATTTCGTTTATGAGTATTTACATCAATGATCTATTGTCCTTCTTTCATGGGGTGTATGTTTTGAAAGATACCCAAGTCGGTAAGGGAACCTTTCACCCACCTCTTTTTTAAAAAGACTTCTTTTGTTGGGTATTTTAATTTACATATTTTTATGTTGGGATATGTTCTCATATATCCTTGTTGATGTAAATTTTATGTCCAAGTGATGAGATACACTTTTTATCTCTCATCAACCCATTTTGATGTGATGTCGTTAGGCTGTCAAGGAAACTTTTTAACCCAATTTCGATTTCTTTGGGTTCAACATGTAGTCATTGACTATGTCATCCATTGAATATGTGTGAATGACCTTTTATTGTTTTACACTTAATATCCACTTATATTGGGTGTATTTATATTTGTCACAAATATTTTTGAGATTTATTTGTCCTTAATTTAAGGATACCTTCTTTATAAGGGATTTCATCACATTTGACATTTCTATTGAGGGTTCATTGTTGTTATGCACCAATTCACTCTTATATGGTGTATATACTGTCCTTTGGAATATTATATCATGAATCCGTTTATTCTCATGATATTATAAAGTTCTGACTAAATGTTATTCCTCAATTATTGTATTCAAGTGTCTCTAATTTTGGTAAAACCCCTTTAACCAAAATGTCATTTTAAATGTTTTAATTATTTGTTCTTATTAATATCCATGTTTTGAAAATGGTTTTAAGGATTTATTTATATGGATATTAATGGTTTAAAATTTTAAGCTTCAAGGTGGTATGGGACACTTTTATTCAAAAATCTCTTTATTAAATGTTTTAAATGGTTTCGAAAATGGTATTGATAAAGGATTCTATTATGATATATTGTGATGTGGAAATGTTATCATTCCTTTATATTGGTTTTATGTTTTATGATTTTATATTGGTACTTGGACATTTTAACGGGTGGTTACGTTATAAACCATATGAAGGGTGGTGCTGTGAATACCAGGATGGGTGGTTACGTTATAACCTCCAATGCATTGGGTATGGAAGTCGGCCGTATGGCTATTCCATTAAGTATGTATGGAAATTGGCCGTATGGCTATTCCATTAAGTGATATGTGTGGGAGTCGACCGTATGGTTATTCCACTTAAGTATGTTTATGTCCCAAGTTACCTTTATATATGTTATGTGTTCTTTATATGGGTTTTATGGTAATCCTTTGGTTACAAAAAGGTAAGTAATGATATTTTATTCAGTGAAGAGTTTTTTACTACTTCATAAAGGTGAAAAGTATTACCTTGATAAAGTATACATGGTTTACTTTTTGTTTTGATAAACTAACAGTTTTTATTCTTTGTGTATCCCTTACTGAGTTTTTATGCTCATCCCAAGTTTTTGAAATGTTTTTCACAGGACTTAGCGTGGAATAGGGTCAAGGATGGGATCAAGGGAAAGTCATGCTACCTAAAACATGAAACTAGACATGTTTCTTTTTAAGAGTTTTTATTTTATGGAAATTGAGTAGAAGAGACTACTTTGTAATCCTTTGAGATGTAATAGTTATGTCCTAATTCTCTAAAACTCTAAACCTGAAAAGATCCTCAATGTGAATTACTCATTTAATTCAATATTAAGTAAGGTTTAAGGCTGGGGCCTTATAGTTATGAATAGTAATACCTACTTTTTGAAATTTTATAAATTTTATCTTTCATTTCTGGATTCCGAATATCAAATTTAGCCTAGGGTGAAATTTTTGAACTTTTCGGATACCTTTTATATTTTGATGAATAATGAAAATTACTGAAAACATCTTTTTTAATAAAATTAATTAATAGTGATAAATTATAATATTTAGTGATTCTAAGGTATAATTAGAATATAATTTTACCATTTTATCCAATGGGGGTCATTATAATTAATTTCACTTTGAAATTGGACATAAACAATTGTCAATCTTTTGATATATATTGTTTCTTAAAAACATGCTATTTGTTGTGACAGCAGGAATTAATTATTAAATTAACTAATTCAGAATATATGTTTTGAATTTTGTAAAATATATATCATTTTTAAATTAGGAATATCAAATATAGCTTACGGTGAATATTTGGATTTGTTCTGAAAAACTTCAATTTTTTATGAATAGTGAAACCACTAAGTGGTAGTTAAAAAACTTATTTTTCGTTTAAATGAAACTTTACCACTCCTATGAATTGAATTTCAAAAATATGACATTCATGGTTTTCATTAGGATGTAAAATGTCGTTCAATGATATTAAAATAATATTTTGGTGAATAGTGACTTTTAATTTTTATTAATCGCGATTAAAGGTAATTAGTGAAATTTAAGATAAAAATGATATTATAAAAATATAAAAATATCTTGAAACTTGTCCTACACTTATTGGATGAGTCATGGCCGACCAAGACAATCCATGGGTCAACTTGGGGACTCCATGGAGCCACATGGGTAAGAAAATGACATTAAGAACTTTTTATTTAAAGTAAAAATAAAATTGTCACAAACATGCGTTGTTTTACTAAAACAATTATTACATGGGGTTATATAAGTTAAATTTTTGACTATAAATAATTATTGGAAAGCTAAAAATCTTTCCTACATCATGGTAATTTTTTTATAATTTTTAGACATGAAATAAAATAAATTTTTTAGGACACCATGATGATGCATCGATTACCTCATTAATTAATGATTTAAATAAAATGAAAAGATAATGTAAACTATAAGACTTAAACATGTCAAAAACCTATTGTATGAGTATATTTCGACCCCTCATAACCTTATCCTCGAAATATATAATTGTGGGACCTTTAAAATTCGACAATCATTTCATAATAATGTAACATTTTATGAGATTCCAAGAGTTCCCCTCCTCTCCTCTTATAAATGGCCCCCACCTCTACCACCTTATTCACACCATCAAAGCCATTTGGATTGGCCAAAATCTGACCAAATACTCTCACAACCTCCCTCTCTTACTCCTAGAAGCCTCACTTTGGGTAGATGTTTTCCCAAGGAAGCCTTTGTCTCAAATCAAAAAGAGTTACCCGATTTTAAAGGTAATGTCTTCACTTAGGTTCTTTTGTTTTATTTTTCTTCTCCAACCCCCTAAACTCTTTTTATTCCTATCTATTGTAACAACACCAGTATCCTACATATACTAGGATTTTGTTATGATACGTATTCGAGCTACATTTACACACACCTCCATCTAATGGTTAAAGATCATACTATTTCTGTGGGTGGGAATTACTGCCTCATGAAATGATGATTGTTCAATCTTCTTTTAACACCTCTCATGGAGGCCATTATTATGAAAATATTTTTTATATATAATATATATTATGTTTATTTTTTCCTTATGATTCTGTATTTTTCATTTATGGAACACCTTTATGATTTCCATTATGGGTAAACGCGATAATTTCATTTTAGGAAGTGCGGACTACCGCCCCCTAAAAGGTATTTGAATCGTTAATGCCATATGTGGGATGTGTAAAGGGTGGATTAAATGATATAATATATGAAATTATAATATACCTTTAGATCATTATTATTTCAAACATTAAAAATGAAATAGAATTTAATGTAGTGTTCATGCGTACGTACGGCTTACCGTCTCCATGAACGGTGCATTTCATTTCTTACCTCTAAATGTTACGTAATATTAGGAATGAATGTATATACTGGATATATGATATATATGATATCTACATCATGAATATAATTCTGGATATAATGTATATTTCACCACATGAACAACTTGTAATTATAAGAACCTTATTTTTGAGTAAAGTACCAAAGATCGACAAAACAGCCGTTATTAACATAAATAACTACATAATGTTAATAACATGGTAATAAGTGATATAAAAGTAATAATAAACAAGAAAAAGTTTCTTAATCAATCATAAATTAACTGTAGTTTATTATTCAGGAGGTTAAAGAATGGTCGAGTCAAGTTGGACATGAGGTGAGGAAACTTCTTAACCCAATTTCTGTTCTTTGGGTTAATCTACTACTTTCAAATTATGTCATAAAATTATTATGTACCATCTTGTATTTTTACTTTATTTATGTGTACTTATAGTGAATACACATAATAGATCTATTTTATTTAAAAAAATGATCTTGGTAAGGGACTTCTTCTCAATCTCCATTCAGTGAGGCATATTTTGTTTTAAACAGAAATTTATTTTATACGGTGTATAAACCCCTTTGACTTTTACCTTTATTCAAAATGAATATTTTAATATGAAGAATTTTAATAAACGACAAAAAGGAATGTTTTGATTGTCGTATGTATGTGACAACAACAACTTCTCCACTACCGTGACCATTATTTGAGTTTCGGCTTCCTCTACAAGCCATAACTTTTTTTAATGAAAAATAAATACCAAGTTTCAATTTTCCTTTATTTTTGTATTGAAAATGGTTTTGATAATGTTTTATTATATCAATATGTTGTATCGATATCTTGTGATTGAAATTTGGAATTGTTATGTTTCGTTTATTCATGTTTTATGTGATACGATTATGTTATGGTTTATGATATGTTTCAACCTATTCATATGCAGAATGCATTGGACTTAATAAGTGACGGGTGGAGCCCGCTATAGCTCCTCGATGCATCGGTAGGTCTAATGAGACAAACTAGTGTCTTGGCACAAGGCATTGACAAAATATTATTTTTAGTTTTGGCACGAGGCCTTGGATACGTGGTTATGATAGTCTGGCACTATGCATTCCATCGTTATGAAAGTGGTTATGGATATTGCATGTGATTATTCGACCAGTAGAATATCCATGTGAATAAGTAAATGGAATTATCTCATTTTACTTTTTCCATATTATGTTAGAGTTCATGTTTAAAAGGCTTTTGTTTTAGTTAAACACTAACTCAAATGTTTTTGTTTATTTATGAAAGCTTCCGCTATATTGTTATCCTTACCGAGCGTCTGTGCTCACCCCTTTTAATGTTTTTTCCCAGGATGTGAAGAAAGATTTTATGACTGACCTACAGGGATAGTCTAAAGGGGATAGAAGTGTGGACTATGGAGACTATATTATTGTGATTTTTCACTTTAATATGTAATGTAACATTTATGAAGGTATCTAGTGTTTACAATGCTACTAAACTAATCGGTCTCTCGAGACCTGATCTTTTGTGATCATACCAATGTTACGCAATAATGCACCAACTTTGGGTAACTGGGGTTGGGGTGTTATAGTTGGTATCAGAGGTAGTTTAGTACTAACCTTGGAAGATATATTTAGATAAACTCTGATTAGAATAAATATCCCCAAGATAAACTTTTAGGATTAATATAGAAGAACTTCCTAGAATTTTGGAATTATAGAGATTTTTGTGGGTTTTCCGAGCAATACATCCCTCTCTGGACACGAGCAGGTAGGGGAGGATCTGGCACAGATGTACCTAAGGGTATAACCCGAAAACCCCACTTTGAGCTAGACTAGAACGGGAACCGGTGCATGACAACGGGCCTTGATACACTCTTGGTTACGACACTCCCATGGGATATGCTTAGGATAATTCTCATTTTCTTTACAAACCATTATGAAAGGTTTATTAGTATATAGTTCCTCAAAGAAAACATTTTTATCATTATAGTTCAATTTATTTTGAGTGTTTTACAAGTATGGAATTATGTATTTTGATTCAAAAACTAATCTAGTTTATGCCATTGTTTAGAAATGGTGCCTAGGGGGAGGAATGGAAACCGTATCAATGAACGCACTCCATATTGGGATTTCCATCCTGCTCAAGATAATTATAGTGGAGCATGAGATACAACTAGTGCTAATCAACTTATCACCATACTGGGACAACTCAGTCAGGTTATGAATAATAACCTTACTCATATGGAGCACCCTGATCCGCAACGTGGAGGATCAATGTTAGATCACTTCATGAGGAAACAACCACCAACATTAAATGGGAGTACAAATACATTAGTAGCTGAGCAATGGATAAACTCCTTAGAGAAAATATTCCATGCCTTGGGGAGTAGCAAAATAGAGATGGTTGTCATGGCAGTTTACCGCCTCACTCGAGATGCCGATCAATGGTGGTCGCTGATTCAAAACACGAAAGAAGATGAAAAAGTATCTAATATGGAATGGAGGGAGTTCAAAGAGCTTTTCTAAGAAAAATATTTCCCTCGTGACCACAGAGCAGATATGGAAAGGCAATTTCTAAGTCTGAGACAAAAGGAGGATGAGAATGTCGCAAAGTATTAGGCCAACTTTACACGGTTAGCGAGGTATGCTGCAGATTATATACGTAGCCCAAGAAGTAAGATTAATAGTTTCTTTGATGGGTTAAAACCATTTCCTCATCGAGCATTAATCTCACAAACTATCTCGTTATATGAAGATATAGTCTTGTGTACTATCAAGACAGAAAATGAATTCTCGAAATCTTATGACAATAAAGTAAAGCAAGAGAAGAAGAGAACAGTGGAACAAGAGACAGATAAAGGGAAAAAGGGAAAGAAGGATTTTCTATTATGTGATAATTGTGGGAAGAATCACCCCGGTACTTGCCTAAAAGGAAAGGGAGTTTGTTATAAATGTGGAGAAAAAGGTCATCAGGCTCATGATTGCAAGGGAAAGAAAGAGGTTATCAATGTTGAATGCTACAATTGTAGGGAAATGGGGCATTATGCAAATTAATTTCCTAAGCATCAAGGAAACTTACCTCAGAAAATTCCAAGGGATCATGGACAATCTTATGTTGTTACTACAGTTGAAGTGGAATAATTAATGTATTGGTGCTTTTGGACTCAAGGATTATATTATGGTTACAAGAATAATGTGATATATATAAGGATTATACTGCAGTACTTTTTGTTTTCATTATGGTTTTAATATGATGAAGGTAATCATATTTTTAGTATGTGACAATAAGTGAAACTTTACTTTGTTTGGGGAATCTGATAAATTGATTTTGGAATTAAGATACCTTTTAGAGAAAGTTTGGACAGAGGTATTTTGGATAACTATTAAGGTTGGGATGGATTAAGTTGAACTTTGGATAGTATTGTTTATGGTTAAAACATTTTTGAATATTATTTTTGGAATATAATAATATTATATATTTAGGAAAAGGACAACTTGTAGGTCAGAGGATAACCCATCGCGTCGGAAAACGTTGTAGGAATCGAACCCACATTCATAGTGCGACATTGCTTTATTACCGACCACTAGCCTACAGGAAGTCCCTAGTTATTACAAAAAAAATTTCCGAATATAAATGGTATGTGTTAATATTTGGAACCTTATACGATTATGATAAATATATATTTTTGAGTTCTATTATCTTTTTGAGTGAAAAATGAGTTTGTGGTACAAATTAGTTGAAGGTTGAAACTGTATTTGTCAAGCATATATATATATATACCTTCCACTTATTCTATGAATAAACATATTCTTAAACTTTAGAAAAGGGATATTAAAACAAAAAAAATGTGTTATCCTAATACCTTATGTTTTTTTGAACTATTGATATTTTAAATCACCATATATTGAAGGCTTTGAGGCCCTCAATTTTACACTTGTTTGTGATTGATGACCTCAATCACTCCCTAAAAATATTTACATTTTCCTCCAATTATATTTCTATAATTGCCACCAATGTTCTCCTATTCAAGATCATAATTTGGTGGTGACTTTTTCATTTCCCTTTCCCTCTTATTAAGGCTAAATTTTATTAACCTTATTTCTGATGTTGGTTTCCCACAAAGGTATTTTCTACTTTCAACATTTTATTTTCAAAGAAAATTTTGAAATTTCAAGGATGCAATTTATTTATGGAGGGGAGAATGTAACACCCCAACCTTCCATGGTACGCTTCTCTTTGAATAATACAGTAGCGTGAGTTGTACACAACTTCGAGTTCTAACACACACCACAACCAATCAAACAAGCTGTTATGAATATTAATACATAATTTTTGAAATTTTATAAATTTTCTCTTTCAAAATGGACTTCAATTTTGGATTCAGAATATCAAATTTATCCTAGGGTGAAATTTCGGAACATTTCGGATAACTTTTAAATTTTGATGAATAGTGAAAATTAGTAAAAACAACTTTTTTAATCAAAATAATTAATAGTGATAAATTATAATATTGAGTGGTTTTAAGGTATAATTAGAATATAATCTTACTATTTTATCCAATGGTTTTCATTACAATTAATTTCACTTTGAAATTGGACATAAACAATTGTGAATCTTTTGATATATATTGTTTCTTAAAAACACACTATTTGTTGTGAAAATGGGAATTAATTATTAAATTAATTAATTCAACTTATATGTTTTTAATTTTGTAAAATAGACATAATTTTTGAATTAGGAATATCAAATATATCATAGAGTGAATTTTTGGCATTGTTCTGAAAAACCTCAATTTTTGATGAATAGTGAAACCCCTAAGTGGTAGTTAAAAAACTGATTTTTTGTTTAAATGAAACATTACCACTTCCATGAATTGAATTTCAAAAATCCAACATAAATGGTTTTCAATATGATGTAAAAAATTTTTTCAATGGGATTAAACTAATTTTTTGGTGAATAGTAACTTTTATGTTTTATTAATCGCGATTAAAGGTAATTAGTGAAAGTTAAGTTAAAAATGATATTATAACAATATAAAAATATATTGACACTTGTCCTACACTTCTTGGATGTGTCATGGAAGACCATGAAAATCCATGGGTCAACTTGGGGACCCCATGGAGCCACTTGGGTAAGAAAATGACATTAAGAACTTTTAATTTAAAGTAAAAATAAAATTGTCACAAACATGTGTTATTTTACTAAAAAACTTATTACATGGGGTTATATAAGTTAACATTTTGACTTTAAATCTTCATTGGAAATATAAAAATATTTCCTACATAATGTCAATTTTTTTATAATTTTTAGACATTAAATAAATTAAATGTTTTAGGACACCATGATGATGCAGCGATTACCTCATTAATTAACGATTTATATAAAATGAAAAGATAATGTAAAATATAAGACATAAACATGTCAAAAACCTATTGGATGTGTATTTTTATACCCCATATCACCTTATCCTAGAAATATATAATTTTGGGACCATTAAAATCCGAAAATCATTTCATAATAATGTAGCATTTCATGAGTTTCCAAGAGTGCCTCTCCTCTTTCCTTATAAAAGGCCCCCACCTCTACCACCTTATTCACACCATAAAAGCCATATTTCTCGGCCAATATCTGCCCAAATACTCTCCCACCTTCCATCTCTTACTCCTAGAATCCTCACATTGGGTAGAAGTCTTTCCAAGTAAGCCTTTGGCTCAAATAAAAAAGAGTTACCCGATTTTAAAGGTAATGTCTTCACTTGGGTTCTTTTGTTTTATTTTTCTTCTCCAACCCCCTAAACTCTTTTTATTCCTATCTTTTGTAACAACAACAGTATCATAAATATACAAGGATTTTGTTATGATAATTATTCGAGCTACACTTACACACACCTACGTCTAATGGTTAATGAACATACTGTTTCTGTGGGTGGTGAATTACTGCCTCACGAAATGATGATTGTTCAATCTTCTTTTAACACCTCTCATGGTGGACATTATGATGAAACTATTTTTTATATATTATATATATAATGTTTATGTTTTCCTTATGCTTATGTATTTTTCATTTATGGAACACATTTATGATTTCCATTATGGGTAAACGCGATAATTACATTTTAGGAAGTGCAGACTACCGCCCCCTCAAAGTGATTTGAATCGGTAATGCCATATGTCGGACGTGTAAAGGATGGAGTAAATGATATTATATATGGAATTATAATATACCTTTATATAATTATGATTACATTACATTAAAAATGAAATATAAATGAATGTAGTGTTCATGCATACGTACCCTTACTGTCTCCATGAACGGTGCATTTCATTTCTTACCTCTAAATGTTACGTAATATTATGTATGAATGCATATACAGGATATATGATATATATGATATCTACATCATGAATATAATTCTGGATATAATTAATATTTCACCACATGAACAACTAGTAATTATAAGAAGTTTATTTTTGACTCAAGTACCAAAGATCGGCAAAACGACCGTTATTAACATAAATAATTTCATAATGTTCATAACATGGTAATAAGTGATATAAAAGGAATAATAAACTTGAAAAAGGTTCTTAAAAAATTATAAATTAACTCTAGTTTATTATTCAGGAGGATAACGAAAGGTTGAGTCAAGTCGGACACGAGGTAGTGGAACTTCTTAACCCAATTTCCGTTCTTTGGGTTAATCTCCTACTTTCAAGTTATGTCATGATATAATTATGTAATATCTTGTATTTGTACTTTCATTATGTGTAATTATAGTGAATACACATAATAGATATATCTTATTCAAAAAAATTATCTTAGTAAGGGACTTCTTCTCTATCTCCATTCATTTAGGCATATTTTGTTTTATACACAAATTTATTTTATAGGGTGTATAAAACCCTTTGACTTTTACAATTATTCAAAAGGAATCTTTTTATATGAAGCGTTTTACTAAAAGAAAAAAAGGAATGTTTTTATTGTCGTATTTATGTGGTGACAATGACTTCTCCACCGCTGTGACCATTATTTGAGGTTCATCTTCCTCTACAAGCCATAAATTTTTTTAAATGAAAAATAAATATCACGTTTTAATTTTCTATTATTTTTGTATTGAAAATGGTTTTGATAATGTTTTATTATATCAATATGTTGTATTGATATCTTGTGATTGAAATGTGGAAATGTTATGTTTCCTTTATGCGTATTTTATGTGATACGATTATGTTATGGTTTATGATATGTTTAAACTTGTTCATATGAGGAATGAATTAGACTTAATAAGTGACGGGTGAAGCCCGCTATAGCTCCTCGATTCATCGGTAGGTCTCATGAGACAAACTAGTGTCTTGGCAGAAGGCCTTGACAAAATCTTATTTGTAGTTTTGGAACGAGGCCTTGTCTACATGGTTATGATAGTCTGGAATTATGCATTCCATCATTATGAAAGTGGTTATTGATATTGCATGTGATTATTCGACCAGTAGAATATCCATGTGAATAAGTAAATGGTATAATCTCATTTTACTTTTTCCAGATTATGTTTAAGTTCATGTTTAAAATGCTTTTGTTTTAGTTATACATTACCTCAAATGTTTATGTTTATTTATGAGAGCTTCCGCTATATTGTTATCCTTACTGAGCATCTAAGCTCACCCCATTCAATGTTTTTTTCCAGGATGTGATGAAATATTTTATGACTGACCTACAGGGATAGTTTGAAGGGGATAGAAGTGTAGACTATGGAGACTATGTTATTGTGATTTTTCACTTTATGATGTAATGTAACATTTATGAATGTATCTAGTGTTTCGAAGGCTACTAAACTAATAGGTCTTTCCAGACACGATCTTTTGTGATCATTCCAATGTTACAAAATAATGCACCGACTCTGGGTAACTGGGGTCGGGGCGTTACAAGTGTTTTTTCCTACACATTTTAACTCTTATATAGATAATAAAATTATCAATTATGAATATAGTTGATAATCTACTATGGGAGTGGGGGCATAGTGCTATATAGAGGTTCCATTGGTGATCAAAATTCAATTCTGTTAATGTTTCATACTAGATACCCCTTTATCATATTTACCATTATTGGGTTATCTATATAGTTTGAAAGGGTAGAATTTTTACTTATTACATTTTAGTTTATACATTATTACTTATTTGTGGATATTATCATTTTTCAATTCTGTTGTAGATTTTAATTTCTTTTTATTTTCTATCCTAAATTATTATATAGTATTTGAAAATATTTCTTGTATACAGTTTTATTAAGCAGAGGCTATCCATCATGTGTGATATTCCAACTCGATGCTAGATTTCAAACCCTGTACTTTTCAAGGTATGAAATAGGTTGGTTTATATAGCCTTCATCTAACATATTTCTTTTTAGTTGGATAAGTCATTTAATGTAAAATGTTATGAGTTTTCTTAAGAATGATATATATAGTTGTGTTTCTCTTAGGATTGGATATGGGAATTTGGGAAACAATGAAAAGGGGTTTCGAGTTCATCTACATTGATATAATCCTTGTGTTGGTGTCTTTGCATGCTTCATATACAGATTGGACAATGATTTCAATTTAATTCTTATATGAAATCACCATATATACATTAACGACATTGTTTTATGTTTTGAAACTGTAGAATGTCGAAATATAGATTTAATTATATGATACTATGGTTGTTTCATGAAATTAATATACTGGAGAATAACCCTCTTATTAGATACCATTTGAGCAATGATGCTTTCACCAATGGTTTTGATCATGAGATACCACTACTATGTGATAATCGATTAATTAAAAAACCATTAGTATAGTGTGAAAACCCACTAATAATTTCCCAAATAGTCATCCCACCTCCAATTGAGTTAAATAAGATTCTAGTGGGAGAGGACAATGATTCATATATGGTAGATTAACTTCAATGGATTTCGTTATAATGAAATCCCATGTTTGGATGAGAGATGGGCCTTAAGCAATGGATGATTGGATTGGGATGTTCATTTGTGTATTCCTTCATGTTTATAAACCCTTTGTTCTTATGGTGGTTAATGTTTCCCACCATGACCATGGTGCAATGACTTGTTTGTGGACAATGATTTTCTAAACCCATGATGAAAATACTACCCCATAGATAGATTTTTGTACCTATTTTGTGAGGAGTAAGCGTATAATACATTGAGGTGGGATCATATACAAGAGCGCTTGGATCTATGAAAATGTGAAATGTTTGATTTAGAGTATACATCATGGCACACTAACCTTATGATGCACTCCCTCAACATGGTTTTTAATGAATTCCTAAATGTATAGAAGTTTCATCATGGACTTTATGGAGATACTTACTCCCGAATTGTTCTCCTATGTATCCCCACCAACAAGAGGGTTCAATAGAAGGTTTTTTATCATTATAATTTTCTATAAGGGTATCCAGTTTATTGATGGAACTCCATCTCATATGAAATGATTTAATCATGGAATTTCTAGAGACTGACATTGTGGTCACAAGGAGGTAGTTGTGGATGAGGGGGGTGTGGTTCTTAAAGGAGGAGATATAGGTAGCTGTCATTATTTCCTTTCTCTAACACTACCACCCATAATAAGTCCACCCAAATATATGGGTGACAGTAAATGGTTATGTGGCTAGATATATGTGAATGGATTTTTTGACCAAGGATAACTCAATATGATCTAAGATATAATATATTACTTATAAGAACTAGTAATTTTACTAATATATATTGGATATACCCATTATCCTTTCGTTTCATCCTCTATTCTGACATTAGAAATAAATTTAGATCATCAATACCAACCCATGTTTCTAAAGACTCATACTAGAAGAGATCATATGTTGACCCACATCTATCGATGATTCACTCTAGAAATTATTGTATTGATCTTCTCTTATAACCTCATATTGGTTTTTTTAAATTTATATTTTGTAATCTATGTCAATGAATGGATATTATAATTCTAATACAAGATAAATTTAAACAAAATATTATTACATCATAGATGGAGGATTGAATTTTTCCTTCACGAGTGAGTAGGACCTTCAGTTGGGATCAGTGAGGCGTATTTGTGAGATGTTGTATCCCATAACCCCTCATTTAGTGAGTTTTCATCTATATGTGATGGATTTGTATGGTGATTATCTACCTACATTAATTATGGATTTTTTGTATGTTTTTTTGAGGGTATTGGAGATCTATCCCATCATCAAGATATTGATTTATTTTTTGATCTACATCTTATGACCACTCTAATTTGTGTACAACATATTGGATGGAACTCAATGAACTTCGGGAACTAAACATGGAACTATAGTAAGTTATGAATAAAGGTTACACTATACCCAATGTATCCCTCAGAGCATCTCCAATGTTATATTATAGAAACGAAAATATGTGTTTTAGTATTCATATTAACTATTTATATATAAATATAGTGATTTCCAAGTATAAATACAATATTCTAAGGATTTATGACCATGTTGTCTTATTAAACAGATAAATATAGTTCTTGATGATTGATGTCTGGTTTTTCTATCACCAACAACTTATTCATGAGAAGAATTTCTCAAAGGCAAAATTCAAATGATGCTATATACATTAGGAATTTCTAGTAATGTCTTTAAATGAAAAATGCAACCAAACTATGTTCATGGAATTCTCAAAAAATGTTAGTATTGGGTACAAGAGGTCCACGTTTTTGTGTATAGCAACTCAGATGGTAAATTTAACATAAAACCAGTGATGATCAAGGTAGTTTTTACCATGTAGCCCAAAAGGGTGCTTTATAGTTATGGTCAACCAGAAAATATGGTAGTCGGTGGGTCAAAAATGAACTAAGGAAATAGTTGAGGCATGATCATGGAATTGAGTGTTTTTTTAATTTTTACTCTCCCACTACTATGGATAAAAATGGTTGTATAGTTTCACATAAAAGATAGGGAATTTTTTTACCACCATAAATACCCTTATTACATGGTTTACCATTAAAATGGGTCCAGAAATATATGTACACTATAATATATATATATATATATAGAAAAGACTCTAATGGGAGTGGTTATGTGGGTTTTCATGATGGAAATTGGATATAATATGAAATCAGAACAAACACTTATTTTTTTCCCAATTTCCATAGGCATGGTGCCACTGAAAATAAGGTCCCATCACCGATGGGTGTATTTCCATGGTCACTGACCATGGAAAGTGGGATTGGGACCATGTAAATACACATGAAGGATATAATAAAACCACAAACCATCAAATCCATTCCAATAAAGGTAATATGTTATATCCAAGGTTAGATAATATATAGCCAATTTCATGGCCTGCGGATCTTGTTTGAATTTATAATTATGTCAAAATGTCATGTTTTTTGGGTAAATTTGTTACTATAAAATGTTTTATACATTCTATTTGAGGATTGTAAATTCTTAGACATACCTTCCATGAAAAGGAAAACCCTTTATTTGGATAGAATATTATTATAAATATTTTGTGGTGCAATGAAAATGGATAATTGTTTTTCATGTTCCAAGGATTGCTGAGTATGGAATTGAGTATATGGTTCTATAAGTTGTGTCCTGGTTTTGTATTAGTTGTTTGTTAATGTATAAGGAAACATATATTGTCTACTGTTATAGATAGATGA
Organism: Viscum album; assembly: GCA_963277665.1. Classification (NCBI taxonomy): domain Eukaryota; kingdom Viridiplantae; phylum Streptophyta; class Magnoliopsida; order Santalales; family Viscaceae; genus Viscum; species Viscum album. Next base: position 1,211,702,561 of record OY728150.1, on the reverse strand, counting down.
GACCTCATAATTCAAACTATAGAACATATGTTTTTGTGTTATACATGATGATATTCACCTCAATGACTTGGATAAATTACATTTATAGTGACTGGTTCATAGTCTATATGCATCATAAGAACCTAAGATGCATCTTCTTCCAGTGAGAAACTAACTAAATGAAATAATTTTTTGAGTTCATATTGTATAATGAAATCAAATAGTTTATACTCTAGTTAATGAAAATATGTTGGCTGACACCTATACATGAAAATCCTTATCCCAGTTGAAAAAGGATTATTCAGAGTAATTGGTAGTGATTTCGTGATCCATGGTCGATGAGGAAGAATATATTTATCTTCGATAAATGGTGGTGACCCCCAATTATAACATGTGAGAGAATACCTATTGGGAGACATCTATTGAGATATCCTACATGTTCAAATATCAATGATGGAATATAACATGTTTTATACAATTATGGGAAGTACATTTTTCTTTTTTAATGGATTTATTGTTGTTTTAGTTATGATTTGTGAAAAGGTATTAAAGGATTTACATCTTCATCCCTCAATAGTATATCCTATAATGACGATGATTTAACAAGACCATAGGTGTTTATTTTGACATCTTAGTATGAAGAGGTTTGTTGGAGAGCTGATATTGTAGTACCACAACAATCAATGGGCAAGGGTCAATCGCTATATTACTATTTGTTTGTCTTAACCCAAATATGTTCTATAATGGAAGTGGGATGGCATACCAATGGACTACATAAGAAAAAATCCATGTTCGGTGATGGATCAGGGCATGTTTTGTGTGATCAACAACTAAATACCTATATTATCCCACTTTATTTATATTTGGATGATTATTTTAATTGATTGATTTAGATGCTGGTATATTGATGGCACATCCGGACTACTTGAATTTCTTTAATGAAATTTTCTCATTGTGATAATCATTTGAAATCCTTGTAGGTGTCATAAAATAAAGAGAACTATCTATGTTTTGGAGGATATTTCAAGAGAATGAGTATTGAATTTTTGTTATATTTTTGAGGATCTATTACCCTTGATTTATTTTATGTTAGAAAACAAATTTCACACAGAAATTGGAATGACACCTTTAATGGACATTTACATAATACCATATAGGTTACCCCTACATTATATGTATATGAGAGAGTCATTTCATATTGGTCTAGAGCCAGAATGAATTGAGAATAATAAATTTAGGTGATAATAGAGTGGGTGAAGATATCATAGTGATATCAAAAGTATTACATGGGAAAAATAACATTTATTAGAGTAAAATAAGCATGTCCATGTATTCTTGAAGGTCTCAACATGAATTATTTTTCATATGTTTGTATTGTGATGAAAGTTATCCAATAGGTTCATAAGGTCATTACATATTTTTTATTAGGTGGGTGATGTTTCCTACATCATAAAATTACCTTCATAGTTATTGTTCGTTCATAATTACCCCCACATGTTGAAACTAAGGAGACGTGTGGATGACTGGAAACACATCATCAATGGGGGAAAGCTAAACATCGATGATAATTTTACCTTCTTAGACTTTGTGATGATGATTGAGGATTGAAAGAAAATGGTTCATTGAGGTAAGGTGATAACTTTGGTGAGATTACTATATAAATACATTGTTCTGCATAAGATCTCATAAAAAAGAGTCAGATGTAGACTCCATACCCTCTTTTATTTGAGTTGATAACTATTTTCCTAAATAAAAATATTTGATGTTAATGACGGTTTGATGACTTATCCTTGTTACTATTGAGCTGTGTATATGATTATTTTTTGAGGGAGTTATTGAAGTGTATTTTTTATTTTACACTATGATTCAATTCATTTTAATTTTTTATTATGGGTTCTAGTAGATAGATTCATAGAAAATATATATTAAAATCATATAATAGGTGTTTGACTGCGATGGTGGGGTTTTTATCATTTCCATCACGTTAAACATTTTTGTCATTTTGAAATAGTTGATGTGGCACAATGGAACCATCTTTCAGGTTAAAATAGGGATCATGTCATGTGAAGTCATGAGATGTGATGAATGTTTCTAGAATGTTATAAAGGTTTTAAATCATAGTTTGGTCATGGGATCATGAATTTTTATGCCCTTTGAAGGTGATAGTGTTTATTGTACCATGTTTGTAGTATGTCTTTTAATTGTTTCACCATCACCATTAATATTTGACTATAATGTGTATGATTATATGTTTCTTTATAAATATTGGAATAACCCTAAATCTTTTGAATTTTCCATTATCCCCTCAAAATAACAACATATAGTGGTGTATTATAGACACCAATTCATCTTAAATGTTTTTTAACATGAAATAATCATTTTGAAATCACTTCATGCATAAAAAGAAAAAATATAGTGTCTATTATTATTTAAATTTATGTAGGGAATAATTTACCCACTAATTCTATGTTATATAATAATTTTTTTACGAAACTATCATTTTTTGTTCAGTTTATTCTTTTTTATATTTAAATTTTATATCCCCAAAAAGTTTTATTATAAATTTTCTATGTCTACTTGAAATTAACCCTTGTTGGTTATTTATCCAATAAGAATTATGAAATTTTAATTCCTTTCCCATAAATATTTTATTTCGTATCATGGATTGATTTAGTAAAGGATGCTTACTCTTATGAATATATTTTCTAGATATATTGAATGATATTAGGTTAATGACATGGAAGCCGTGGTATAGGATAATATCTATGATAATATCAAACAGGTTTTCTTTAGGGTGTAATTGTTCGAAGACATGTGTTGTCAAATTGTGAAGCATCTCATGAATATTAATTATCCAACAATATGAAGGATCACATCATAATACTCTAGTTTGTGCCATGACCACCCCTTTCCTCTCTTGTATAAGATATTTTAGTTAATATTATATAGAGGTAATGATTTTTTTATTTAATAATAGCTATTGTGATCCGTGATGTTGTGGTTTGTTTTATAGAGTTAAAATAGTGGAAATGATGTCAAAATATGCATTTTAACCCAATAAGAACATCAATACCCACTAATTGTGTCATGTAAAAAGTAAATTGTGACATATATCTAGTGGGAAAAGAAATTTCATTTTAGAAGTATAGCTTAATCCATAACAATATTGGTACATAGAGAGAATGAAATATAAATATCCTTCAAAAATGATTGTGTATAGTTTTTACCTAGATGTTGGATTAGGAAAAGGATGTGGAATATCCTAGACATCATACCATGTATATAATTAGAGTTCAATAATTAATGTAATATTATTTCATTTATATTTTTTTGGTAGGTTTAAGATTTATCTCTATATTGATGATTATGGGGTTCTGAAAGAAAGAGTGATGAAAAAATGAAGTCAGGTACTCCAATGAAAAAAATGTATGCAATAAGGAATGGGTCCCCCATATTTTTTAGAGTCGTTACACCCCTATATAATTGGGGAACGAGTCATCTAGATCAGGAATGGGGTAGGTACACCCTTCATCTCAGATAAAGTAGAAGTCCCTCAAACACAAATAATATAGTACAGAACTCACACATATATGTAGGGTGTGGGTCATCTATCTATATATTTTGGTACTCACTCACTCAAAACACACTTCTTTGTGGGGTGTAGGTCGTCTATCAAGGTTCAATTCACCAAAGATGGTTTTTTTACATCAATGAGGTTTTAATCCCTTAGTGCATACTATGAGTGGTTATAAGGGATTGGTTTGGCTGGAATTCTTTAATTTTTTGGTTTTATAAGGTGATGGTTTTTCATGAAACTCTCATGATCCACACATCCAGGTAAAATACTAAAAAATCATATATTTAGTACATAACATGAGTTATGAAAAACTCCCATTGTCAAAAGATTAGAATCTTTACTAACTATATACATATCCATCTAAATTCATATTACAATTATAATTTCTTTCAAAAACAATTTACACACATGTAATTATCTTAAAAATATCCCATTGAAGGAAATTTATATGGAAATATGGAAACATAAAAAATGTTGATCTCAAATTATCAGTAAGGAAAAACAAATATGAAACAAATCCATGATCATAAGTTATCATAAGATAATAACGTGTGTATGAGAACATATTCAAAGTGAAAATACATAATGTAATAAAATAATTCATGTAAATACATTTATTATAAGTAATTAATCAGTACAAAAGGGTTCTTGAATAATGATGTTGGCACAATATTATTATAAAATCATAACAATGTAGTAAAAAACATTAAACATGACATCAAGAGTATAAGAGTCACAAAATTGAAATGCAAATAAAACATAAACAAGATACCTTTATAAGGATGTCACCATGGTTTCATAAAACATATTACCAAGGTTGTTAACCAATGTTTTATAAAACCTTACCAAGGAATGATTTCAAGGTGTCGTAAACATTTAATAAATATAGATTCATTTCTTACCTAGAGAATTAAAGTTTTATCAAGAACACAATTCAAATTCCTTGATTTATGTCCACCACGTAGAAAAATAAATAAATAAATACTTCATAATGATAACATGATAAACCCATTGGATATAAAAAATGGATCCTTTTAAATAAAGTACCATTCTAGGAAAATTCCCATTATTCATGATTTTGTAGTATAAGGTATTGACAACATATAAATAAATGGTATGATATTTAATCAAAAAATATTATGGTTAACTAATTTATGGGTATATAGGTGATCAAACATCAATCATAAGAAACATGTAGGTGTATTCAAAATTAATTTCATTATTATAAAAATATATTTCTTCATAACTAATGATAATGAAATAAAAAAAAGTGATGGGTTATTTTTCATATAGAGATTTCATCTCCACCAAACCAAATTTATAGAGGAACATGTATATGAATAATGGGAAAATTTAAAAGGAATTATGGAGAGTGATAAATAACATAATCATTGGATATAAAATTAACTAGAAAGAATACATTTTAATGGATTAATGGGGATATCTAGGTGAATATTTAACAATAAACTTCATCAACTATACGATATTCACAATGCAAAGGGTAATACTCAAATGAAATAAATGTCACTATGTTGTGGTGGATGATACTTTATTTTAATGGGTATATCAATTGAATGTTCATATCAGTCCATATATTCTAATCCATCCTTTTATCTTGTAAAGGGCATAATAATTATCCAAAAACAATCACATAGGTGTGTAAAACCTATTGTGTATTTTCGAATTTTTGACATATATGAGTTGGTGATTGAATTATAAAGCAATACACCATATTTTGGGTTACTGATCCTAGCAAAATTAAATGTTGTATAATTCATCATCTTCTTTATATCACGATCGAAATTTAATTGTATGAAAAATCTCACATAGATTACAAAAAAATGAGGATGGTTTTATAGATATGTTAATTTTTGAAAATTATGAATAAATATAGAATAATTAGAGGTAATTTTTTAATGTAATATATAATTAAATAATACAATTATAATACTGAAAATTAGAAAATTATCCCATTAAAATTACATATAATTTAAATGGAACATAAAAATAATGGTTGGAGTAGTTTTGGACACTTACTTCATCATAGTAATGACTTATGGAATTTCTATAATGAGATGGAATAAATAAACACTTTGAATCAATATAAATAATGAATAAAAATACCAAATAATATAAATGATATAATTATTTGAAGATTAATTTAATAATACATTACAAAAAATGTGTTTTACTTGATAAAGGAATATGGTGAATGAAGGAACCCTTACTTATCCTTAGCCTTTTAGCTTATAGGACACCATTTTATCCATCATAATCCTTTATTATTGAATAGAGAGAAATGTAAGCGAATCATTAAGGGATATATAAATAAATAACTTTAAATATTGATGTGATATATTGATAATATGGTTGTGTATTTATATTTTAGGAGGGAGGTTTGTAATGGTTAAAATTTGTCTTATTTTTTATCAAGATAAAATATCTTGAGTGTAACTATTTTTAATAAATTTTTTTGATGATTAAATATATAAATGATAGGTATGGTCATGAAAATACATATACAAATATTCAATTTTATTTTATAGGGATTTTATTTCATTGAATTTTAAATTTTAACCTTTTACCTAATTTTACCATTACCATTGTAACTCGCCATTTACCTCTGTATATTATTTTTTTCATAAAAAAAATTACATTATTATATAATAAAAACCCGTATATTATAAATATGAAAATATTACTAGAATATAATTAAAAATAAAATAATAATTAATTCTATAAAAAATAATTATATAATTTAGGAATAATTTTTTTTGAAATGATGTACCTTAGTTTTCAAAACATAAATTTTGGTATCTAAATTTAACCTAATAATTTTTAATGAATTGTTGTCTTTCATAAATATATTCATGATCAATAAAAATCTATTGATATTTATTATTTATGGATCATATGATTATTATGTGATAAATGTTATATTTTAAAATAAATAATATCTTAAATGTTAAAAAAAACTTCTATAGAAAAATAAAAACAATTCACCCATAAGAAAATTTAATCTAATTATTAAAAAAATAATTTATTTAATATAAAATAAATTTAAACAATTTATAAATTTTAATTTCAAATTAATCATCATATAATGCATTGAAAACCAACTTATTTTATACAATAACAATTTAATTTACTACAAATGATTGGATTTATATGTTTTATTACCTGCAAAATATGACATTATTTATTATATATTTATCAAACATGTGAAATAATTAATTTTCATTCAATTCACCTTCTAATTTTGTTTAATTTGACCTCTAAATACATGATTGATAAAAAATTGTTTTCAAATCATTTTTTAAATATATTAAATTATATATATATATATGTAGTATAGATTATGGAAATTAGAAAAAATAGGATAATTGTATGATTTGAGACATCATTTTACATTTTTCAATGTTTTAATCCCCAAAGTCTCACTAGACATGATGCATTTTCACCAAGCCCACATGAATCCCTTTTTCCAATTAAATATTTTTCTAAATAAATTTATACTTTAATACAAAAACATATATTAACAAAAAAAGGTGAGGAATATTTTCATATATCATTTTTTATTAAAAATTATGAAAATAAATTTTATTTTATATTTATATTTTGGAAGAAAATATCTTTTAGAAATATGGTATTTTACATTTTATCCCTTTGAGAAATTTCATCCTTATATTATGACAATTTTATAAAAAATTTATTAAAAAATATTCACATAAATTTTATATGTTTAAATATCACATTATAAATACAATAGAGATTTTAATCCTATGGTGTCATAGTAGTTATACTTAAGTTAGATCCATAGTAAAAATTGATATACTATTAAGGTTGTATTCCTAAATAATTATAATTATATTTCTTTAAAATAACCAATCTATACTCTAATAACTAATAAGACACTATTGATCCACACATAGAGATGCAGTGGAAAACGTACATAATTTATATACTTCATATGAGTGGCAAAAAATCCAATGATTAATAGTCCCCAACCTTTTAAAACTAATTACATATTCATCTAAAATATTAGTACAAAATAAATTTATTCATTAATTATTTTTCAAACATGTAATTATCGAATATATATCCCTATTATTTCAATTCCTTTAGAAATGAGAAAATATAGTAAAGGGTGATATTAAATGATCAGTAAGGTTAAAAATAAGTGATAATAATAAAATATTAGATGTGATCATAAGATAAGTATTTCAGTATGAAATTATATTATTGATGTAATGGTATAATGTAAATGAATCATAACATTAAATTCATATATAATAAATAATGAATCATTAAGTATATATTTTGGCCTAAAAATAAACACATATGATGATCATGATTTCATATGATTGTGGAAATAACATAAATCCTATTATCCTAAATACATGAGTAATATCCTAGAAATGTGGCTACAATACCAATATGGGACATTCATAAGAATATAACTAATTTTAATTACCAAGGTTTTGGATAAAATATAATCATGTTTTTCACAATGGAACCATAAAAAGCTGACAAGGCAAGGTTTCATGGTACTACATGTATGTCCACTCTTGTAACACCCTAAAATTTTAAAAAAAATTATATTTTACTCGATATCATGTGTTACAGGAAACACCAAGATTATAAGCTAATATTACATCAGAATACCTCAAAATGTATTTTTTATTTTATATAGGCTCAATCTATGATATAGCTCGCATTGCACACAACCATGAGTCTTCTTGCCTTACACAGATGATTGGGTTTTACTGAATAATAATAAATATAATTTAAAATGAAAATTATAATATAGTCATTACATTTTTATTTTTTGAATATTATTAAATAACATAAAAAAATATATGTGATATTTAATTTGTTTCTAATAAATTATATACTGAAATATAAACCAATTGATTATAAAGGAAATATTTTCAAATAGAACAATTATACTATTCCCAAATGAATTTTATCTTAATAAGATAAATAAAGTATTATTAGTAAATAATAATAATGAAATTTTAATATTATATATTAATTTTTTATTTATATTATTCCAATATTTTTTCATTCATAAGATAATAATAAATCCAATTTTACGAATAAAAAATATTTTGGTAAAGGTAGTTTTGCCACTTTTTAATGACATTCTTGTTTCAAAAATATTTTTTATGACTCTAAAAATTTTATATTGAAAAATAAATATCATTTTTAAAATCATTATTTCAAAATTATCTTATGATGAACATTTGGTATTTTCCTAAAATGTTTTATTTTTTATGAATAGTAAAAAATATTGAATATTTACTAAAAACCGATTTTTCATTTAAAAAATTTTTATAAAAAAATTATATATTAAATTATTTTAAATGTATAATATGATAAAATATAAATATTTTAATCCATTTTATGTCAATTTAATCAATTTTATATTTTATTTTTATATAAAAACATTTCAGTCATTTGAATATTGTAACATCAAAAACCAAATGTGTCGTCATATCTGTGTGATAAATTTTATGATAAATTATTCCACATATATGAGTTTAATTTAAAAATAAGTATTCTATACTTTTAATAGTATTAATTTGTTGTTTATAATACGGTAAAATTATGTTTTGACCAAAATTAATTGCGAAAATAGATAAGGTTACTCAAAATGATTAATAGAAAAATTTGTATACTTAGAGGTTAATCTGAAACAATAAAGTGTGTAAATGACCAAAAACATTTAAGAAACACATTATAAGACCATATTTATACTATATCCCATAGTTTATAAAAATTATTTTTTATTTTTGGGACATTCGGTAAGGGATTTCACCCAATAGTGTTTAATTTTTTATATTTATAAGAATTTCACTCCTCCCCCTATAAAATTTCACTCACATCCATAACTTATTAACAAATCCCAACACATTTGGATTATAAAAATCCAGAAGAATTAAAATTAATATTTCCTTAAAATAATTCTATAATAAATTTATTTTTCTAAAGTCCCAATTATGTATTTATTTGCGGAAACCTATGTATGTTAGTCAAAGAAATTGTAATGTTTTTTCAAAAGCATTTTTATTTTATTTCCCACTTTATCTCCTTCAATTATTTTTTATATCATGATTATATAATAATCTCAATATATTAAATATAAGTAGTTTTTTTCATTAATTTTAATAATTAGAACTACACACACATCAATCAAAAGTGTTATGAAATCATCATTCGTGTGTGTGGTAGACTACTACCTCCCGAAACAATATCAATCATTTTTTACACTACCAAATATCAAGGATGGGAATAATGAGGGAAATAATTTTCATTGATTTTATTTATGTTTTTTATAATTTATTCACTCTTTTTTAATTATAATATAATACAAACAATCATTTTCTCCTTTTTTTTGGAATATGATAACATTGTTCGTGTGTACGCCCAACTACCTTTTCATAAAGTGATGCTATTCATTCATAATTTACATGAATTGTATTATGGATTAAAAAATATGTGATATATATGATATAAAATTAAAATTTCTTTATAATATATAAATATATCTTTTAGTTCTCTTTCTTACAAAGTCAGAATAAAATGGAAACCACGGTCAAGCACACGTATGACCTACACTCTCCATGAAGGGTGTATTTATTTTTTAACCACTAAATCTATGGATTACAATAAAAACATATATAATGACTATATATTACATTTAAATCATTGTTTGCATTGTGGATATAATCATATAATTCTCAATTTATTGTGAAAAAAACTGAAAACTCAAAACACACTTGAAAAACAAGGCATTTAATTAGAGATATAAGAAAAATAATGAAAAATTATTAATAAATGGGTGATAAGATGTTATAAAATGATCATATATGATATTATAGATACTAATAAGGTTATTATATACGTTAATTATATGTTAATAACCATTATTGTGAAATCCTAACATCGGTACCGCATCTCGGTTCCCCAAATCGGTCGGTCACAATACCTCAAGCACACTTCTCCATACACTAGAGGCCTATGGTGTAAGATCCATGATTTGTTTAATAAGGTAATTATTTTTTTATTCTATTTATGTACATTATTTTAGTTAATATGTTTTTCTAAAAGTTAATGAAAAATCTCTAGGATGTTCTATGTGTTCGAGGATTGAAAATGGAGGGAAAAAGAATTTTTGCGTTAGTTTCATGATTTCCCATGTTTAGTGAAAACCGTTCGGATCATCCCATGTATCCTTGAATCGTTGGATATATTCTTTCCCATGATTATCACATGGTTATAAAAAAAATAAAAATTTCCTAGGATATCTTATTTTATGGGGATTTTGGGTAGTTAGTTCTCCCATGGTTTGGAAACAATGTGGGTAAACCATGAAACCCAGTAAAGTTGAGAACTTTACATAAATTCCATTACACGTTTTTTTAATGCAACTCAAAAACTTTACCTTTATACCCCTTCAAATCCTAGTGATGAGGAATATCTCACAAGAGCTTACAGGGGTGATTCTCCCTCATGCCATGGTTGTTTGGAGTGTCGTCGGTTTCCAATCAATGATCCAGGAAAGGCTTACCCTTTCTTGCTTTTATTTGGCAATTTTTGATCGTATTTATTATTTTTATCATTATGATTCTCTAAACCCCATATTTTCAAGTAATATCTAGTGTGAGGCTTCTAAGGGGTGTTGAATCGGGATCCAATCACTCAATTAGGTGTTCGTTATCCATAATTTCAATAGTAGGTGGTCTACAAGTTATATACCATAGTTTTTTGGGATATTTGGGTTTTCTTGGGTTTATCTATGGGTTACTCATTTTTGTGACTTTTATATTTGGTTTTGATTTAGAGTATCAAGTGTCTAAATGATGAATGGAAACCTCATGATCCCCATGGGACACATATGGGATGACTTGACCATTGTTGGGCCACCCATTTGGTTTTCTGACACATTCTAGACTTAAAATTAATATAAGAATGAGCATGGTTGTATTGAGATAATGTTTAGCCCTTGATAATCTTGTTTAAATATTGAATGGGAGTGAAAATCAATTATTGGCATGTGCCTATTCTTAGTAGGGGATTACGGGATTGTTTGGCATGATAATAAAAATTTGTTAATTTAGTTAAATGGTGATTATGATTTGTGGCTACTGAATTATATTGAAAACACCAAGAGGGTTGGTGTATATGAAATATTGAGCATGTGGTATTTTTAGTGGTGTGTCAATTGATGAATATGGTTAATGTAGTTAGACATGAGAATGAGAATTATGATAATGGGATATGTGTTGTAAAAAGGCATTGTGAATGGGCTATGGAATAACATTGAATCCTTTGTGGACCATTGTGAATAACGACTGTTATATTTATTGGATGTATTGGTATTGATATGGGTAAATGTAATGAATGGATAAAATAATAATGTTAAAATGGCTTGGTGTTATGATAAATGGTTGATGATCCTCCCACTGGTAGGGTTGTACTGTTGTTCTAACCTACCCTGAAATGCCTAGGTTGGGGAGACAAACTGATTCTCTATGCCCCCCAATGGTTGTATTCAATGAAAATACCTACACTGAGGATCCAATGTATGCATGGTTATTACTTGATATTCTCATCCCTAGTGATATAGGGACTTAACATGTTCTCCTATGCAGAATGATAAATGCTAGGAATATTATGTGATCAAGGTAAACATATGACTCATGACATACATGTTGATGATGAACTAACTGATGAGATGATTCACCTCATTAACATGGCCCAATAATCATAAAAATAATAATAATCTAGATAATGGTTAACCAGTAGACCCAAGATATCTCTCATTTACATTCCAGTTAATTGAAATTTTTTCACTATCTTTTAAACTGGATACATTGTAGATTCCATTGGTGGTTGCCTTCTGAGTTGTACTCACACCCTGCTCAATACTCTATTGGGAACTTGAGTATATTTCATGCTTGAAGGCCCGGAAAAGATTATGGTCCCATGCTTGGGAGTTGAGTTAGACATGGAACTTCCATGGATGAGGTTTCTAACATGGAGTCATTACCGTTTTTGGGATTGCAATATAGTCTATATTTTGGGTTTTGATCACGTGGAATTTGAGGATGACATGACATCTTTACTGTTGTCTATGGTTGTACCTAGTTTGGATGTTGTTTGGATATGCATGTTATTGGTTGTTTCGTATTTTTCCACTATTTATATTGTGAACTATTGTGGCGTACTCTGATAAAGAGGGTATAGTCTACCAGTGTGACTAATCTAGGCTATTGCTGCTAGTTGGTAACCTCTAGCGTAGAGGGTTGATGCTTGAGGTCATGTGAGGACCCAGCTATGGGAACCATTTTAGTGGCTCCTAGGCTGGGGATATTAAAAAGTGGTACTAGAAAAGTTATTTTCTATTCCTTACTATTTAGGGATGGTATAAAGAAGATTTGGATAGTGTCGGTCCTTAATAATGTTCTCATTCCAAGGAGTATCTAACCCATGTAGGGGGGGGGAGGAACCCAAGTCACCCATGGAGGGAATTGTTTTTATAGTTTTGTGTTGTTAAATATGATGATATTTCACCATTTGGTTATGCACATGTTGTGTTATGTTACATATTTATGCTATTTCTTTCATGGATAGAATGGAATGAGGTTGTGCATTCATGCAACATTTTAGGCACCTATGTATATAAGTGACATGCATCATAGTTGGCACACCCACAAGGGACGACTGTCTGAGAAACAGTGGGTAGGATGCATATGATATTGTTGGAAGTAGTTAAATGTTGTATAATGGGATGATATAAATGGGAAAAAATGGAAATGAGAATGCTATGTAATAATTAAAGAATGACTATTTATAAAAAATGTATGTGAATTTAAAATGTTGTGGATGTAACTTAGGATATAGAAATTTTTCTAAAATGTGTACAAGGTAGGTATTGTAATCTTGTGAGCTAGTTTAACTATGTTAGACATGTCCTTAGGAATGATGGATGAAGGTAGGGTTCTAGATATAATAAATCCCAATGGAATTTGTATTTGAAATCGTTTGTTTTATGGTTGGTGATAATCCCTTCTTTATTCCTTGTGAATAATTCATTATTGTGTTATAAAAAGTTTTTGTTCATCATAATAGAGAAATAAAATCATGATGGAGTGAAATGGTTGGGAGACAAACTTATGTTGTTTAGAATGCTTCTACAGTAGTGGAGCAAGAAGATTCAGTGGTTCAAGATGATAGAGAAGAGATGTTCTGGGAGAACTTTTCTTGTTTTATCTAGATGATAGACTAGGAACCAAGGTGGGGCACAATGATATTATTAATGTTAACTAGGGAGTTTCATCTACAATACCCTTCCTCATTTACCAGATATGGTGGACCGAAGGAAGTTGACTTTTAAAAATATACCATTCATAAAATTCATGAGAATTTGGAGATGCCTTCTAGAAGAGTGTTATGTTTGCAGCGTATATGTTACGGGGTAAGGGATTGTTTTGGTGGGATTTCATAACTCACACTAAACAAGTAAAGGGAATGATGTGGAAGAGTTATCATGAAAAGATTCCGGTGCATTATTACCCAGAATCCTTAAGGTTGGACAAGGATGCAAGGTTTATGATGTTTATTCAGTGGACAATGATAGTAATGGAGAATGCAGGTCGGTTCATAGATTTTCAACATTATATTACTGCTTTAATGGGATATTATACATATTTTGAAAGGAACATTCAGGTTGTACTTCAACATAAGATCAGATCCTAGGTAAATATCATTCGACATAAGATGTTTACTAAGTTGGCATATAATGACCTCATCTAAGAAAGAACCCTCAAATATACCTCTAGTGGGGTGAACTAGTGGAACAACATCTGAGAGTAGGAAGCACCATTTAGATAATTTACATAATGAAAGTGGTATATAGAATGAAAATAAAAGGAACTAGTATCTTAGGTTAATGATCAAGTTTTATGCTATTAGTGTGGCAGGCTGGGAAACCTGCGAACTTAGTGTTCCCGACCTCATGTAGAGTGTATAGCATGTGAAAAAATGGTCCATGTGTAGAGGTTCTGCATGAACCCTTGACAAACATAACATGTTGGAGGATAGAGATCTACGAAGAGTGAAGGAAGGGGATTTATTACCCCATATCAGGTAGGTATTTGGATCTCCACATGCCATACTAGTAGGGGTTGTGGACAAAAAACATCGGGGAGAGACCATTTGTACTAGCAGGGAAGTGCAGCACATGGTACATAGTCTTGATCCATGGGTAGATGGTAATTCAATCTTAATTAAATTTAGTATACTCCTAGAGGTAGTTAGGATGGTCCTTCTATTGTTCTATGTATGATTAATGTAGAATCCCCACATGTAAATGCTCTATTTTAGACAAATTCCACACACTCTTTTTTATCAGCACAATTCGTGGTTGTGTTGGGACTATCCATGGATCATGTTTATGGGGTAATGTCAATTGATACACAATTGGGGGTGCGAGTTGGGGATTTTAGACAGTGTAGAAGTTTTTATTTAAAAGATTTTGGTTATCATTTTTTGTAGAACCTTTCTGTTCAAGATATTTTAGGTTTTGATTAGATCTTTGGTATATGCTGGGTAGTGTGGTATTATACCCATAGGGATTGTTACCACAATAGAGTAATGTTCAAATCTTTCGATGGAGACACTTATATCTTTAATGGTGACCCTGATGTTCAGGAAGGTTGTCCAGGTCCATTTTGTCAGTATTTGGAATATATCACGGCCAATGTGGCAAGCCTTGTTCTTGATGATGGAGATGTGGAGAAACCTATAATTTATCCTATGGTGGATCAATTGTAGGATGTGTTTCCTGAGGAAATCTCAAGGCTACCACCTAAGAGAGATGTTGAGATTATGATCGAATTTATTTACAGGGGAATAATATATTTTCCTTCCACCATCAAATGGTTCTTGGATAACTCAAAGAGCTTAAGGCTCACCTGGAAGAGTGATATTGAACGGGATTCATTCAACCTTATACCAAACCATGGGTATTAGCCGTGTTGTTTTCTAATAAGGATGATGGTTCTTTGAGGTTATGTTACAAATCTAAGAAGTTGAATAATATGACAATTAAGAACAGATACCTTCTTCGTGGAACTGATGACCAATTTTACTAACTAAGAGGTGCCTTAGTGTTCTCTAAAATCAATTTTAGATTATGATTCCCACAGTTAAGGGTGAGACCCCTTGATGAATCGCGGATAACTTTCTTGAGTAGGTATGGGTTGTATGAATTTTAGATGATGTTGTTTGGATTGACCAACACACCATCTTTGCTAATAGATCTATTAAACTATTTTTTTCACCTCGATATGGAAATGTTCTTGGTTGTATTTTTTAATGACATCTTGGTTTACTCATGAACTCTTGATGATCATGCCCAAAATTTTAATATTGGATTGAGTACACTAATATATCATATTATTCACTCCATGATATCAAAATGATGGTTCTGGATTAATGAAGTGAATTTCTTGGGCCATGTCATTTATGTGTATGGTGTGTTGGTAGATCCAGGGAAGGTGAAGGCTGCAGTATCTTGGGAGCAGCCTAAGAATGTTTCTGATGTTCAGAGTTTTCTAGTATTGGGCGGTTTTTATTGAAGGCTCACTAAATATTTCTATAATCTGGTGGAACCACTCTCAATCATAATGAAGAATGGTTTCAAGTTTTAGTGATATGAGGTCTGTTAAATAAGTTTGTAATAATTGAAGAGGATGATAACCACCACACCGATTCTGATCATACCTAAACCTGGTAGGATGTACACATTGTTCTAGATGTTTCGGGTGTTAGACATGGGGATATATTGATGTTGGACTATTGAGTTTTGGCTTATGGGTTGAGGCAGTTGAGACCTAATGAAAAAAATTACCCCACTTATGATCTTGATCTAACTATTATAGTTTAATCCGTAATCTATTTGAGGCACTGCTTGTTAGGAAAAATCATCATGGTGTTTTTAGATCATAAAAGTTTAATATATATTTTCTCTTAGAGGAAATTAAATATTCAGTAGTGAAGGTGGGTTGAGTACCTATAATCCTTTGATTTTGAGTTGGATTATAAACCATTGAAAGGGAATAGTGTAGTATATGATTTGAGCTAGAAGACTAAATATTAGGTGGTTTATGAATCGATCTATGAATAGAAAATGATGGAATTGATTGGGGAGATAAACCAGGAGGTGCATGATAGGAACAAGAAAATGACTCATACATTTAAGAGATTAAATAGACCCTTCTTATGTGTGTTAAATAGATTCATCTGGAAGATCTAGAGTGTTTGTCTATGAAGGAATGTCTTAAAGGTGGGGAGTCACCTTCTATTTGGGCCTTGGGTGCTGATGGAATCATCTCTATTAGTGGTCATGTGGTGGTACCAGTGTTTTTTCGGGAAGAGTTGATTTGTGAGTTCCATGCATGAAATTTTGTAATGTATCTTGGATTTACTAAGATGTATCATGATCTTTGTAGGCTGCATTGGTGGATTTGAATTATGACTGATGTTGTGGGTTTCATGGCATGATGCCTTACCTGTCAACAGGTGAATGATGAGCATCAGTGTCTATGTGGTTTTTTTCATTTATTTCCTATTCTTTAATTGTTGTGGAATGATGTAAGGATTGACATTGTATTGGGAAATCCAAGGATTCCTCTAAAGAGTGATCCAATATCGGTGATTGTGGATTGGTTGATTAAATTGTCTCATTTCTTTTAAATTTAAAAGACATACACAGTTGATCTATTGGGTGAGTTGTAAGTTCGATATGTAGTATGATGCATGGTGTTCTGAGAACCATATTTTTTTATCGTGATCCACATTTCACATCACTATTCTAATAGGCATAAAATATGGTGATTTGTACCCAGGTTTTGTTGAGTATATCTTATCACCCCTAGATAGATGGGTAGTATGAGCATACAATCCAGGTATTGGAGGACATGTGGAGATTTTATGTCATGTATTTCAGTGGTTCATGGGAAAACCCTTTTCAGTCATTGAGTTTTATTAACATAATAGTTTCTAGTATACTATTAAGATGGATCCTTTTGAGGAACTCTATGGTACACCATGTAGATATTTGTTGTGTTAGTTAGAGGATGTGGAATTTGAGCTGTTAAAACGTAGTCTCGTACATGAGACATTAGAGAATGTTCATTGGATTTAGACGCACATAATGACAGCTCATAGTAGGTAGAAGTCATATTTAGATCAATGTCATAGACCTATTGGGTTTTTGGTTGATGATAGTGTGTTTATTTGGTGTCTTAAAGGTTTGGACACCATAGAATTTGGAGGCAGAGCCTGTTGGCACCTCAGTATGTGGGTCCATTTGATATTGTGGAGAGGATTGGATTGTATCCTATAAATTGAATCATTCAAAGTGGTATAGTAGGATGCATAATGTTTTTTCATGTTTTAAACATTATTAGTATCATCCTAATACATATCAGGTTAAAAAAATTGATGATCACGAACATGAGAATGATGTTTTATTTAAGTAGAATATTGTTCATGTTGTTGATCATAGTGAGACATTATTGAGGGGTAAGGATATACTATTGGTTTGTGTTCTATAGAATCATGGAAACATCAAGGAAGAATATTTGGATTGAGAATCAGATATGTGGTCCTAGTGACCCTATCTATTTTCATTATAATTTCAATGATGGTTGAGAAGAGTGGCTTGTGGATGAGCTATCCTACGGTGGGGAGGTTATAAGATCTGAGATATTTTTTAAGGTGTGTTTTTTATTATTTAGTTTATGTAATTTATTTAAGTTAAATAAGTGTTTCCCAAATTTTATGAGAAGGATCAGGGGTATTATTGAGGTTTGAGACCTGAAAATGGAGGGAAAACAGTTTCTAGGCATGTTTCATAGTTTCTTCATTGTTAGTGCAGACTGTACAGATAATCCATTGTTACAGTGTAGCCTAGGATAGAGGTATGTGGGTGGTTATTGTAAGGTTAAGCTAACTTTGCAGAATACCTAAGAATCCATGTGAGAGGGGGGTTTTAGGATAATAACTATCAAATAGTTTTTACACAGTTAGGAAAACTTTGTGGGTAAACCGTAAAACCTAGTAAAGTTGAGAAATTTACCAAAATTCTATTACGATATTTTTTAATCCAAATTTCAATTTTATCCTTTCTTCCCCCATGAAACCCTAATTATGAGTAAGATTTCCCAAGATCTTCCAACGGTGACTCTCCCCCAACTATTATACATTTTGAGTTTCGTCATTTTCATATTAAAGATCCAGGTATGTATAATCCCCCACATGCTTATATTTTTGGTTAAGGGTTCACATTTCATCCTTAACTCCTTATAGAAAAATAAAACACTTATTTTTTTTAGAAATATGGTGAGGAAAAATAGGGGGTTTTAACCAAGATCCATTTCCTCAATTTAGTGTGAATTTGTCAATGGATCCATGGTAGGTGGTCTACAAGTTATATACCATAGTTTTGTTTCATATTTGGGCATGATTGAGTTTATTTCAAGGTTACCCCTTGTTGTTATTTGGATAATTTGATGATATTTGGTCTAATGACTGTCTAAATTGTAAATTAAAACTATCATGGTATTAATGGGACTTATTGAAGATGACTTGACCTTTGTAGGGCCACCCACGGGGTGCGCAAACACTTTTCACAAGTAGAAGTCAGCTATGTATGAGAAAGGTTGTCTTGAAAAAAATGTATGTCCCTTGATAAGCATGTTTAAATGTTGAATGGGAGTGAAAATGATTTGTTGGGATCATCCTATTCGTAGTATTAGATTAATCTATTTTTGGCATTGAAGAAAATGGGTTAAATTTGTTAAATTATGATTATGCCTTTTTCCTAATGGATTATGTTCAAAAAACTAAATGGATTGGCCTATGTGAAATGATGAGAAAGTGTGATTAGTAATGGATTGTGAATTGTTGAATATGGTTAATGGGATTAGGCAAGGGAAATGGAATTGTGTTACTATGATTATGTGTTGTAAAATGACATTATAGACGAGCTATAGAATAACATTGAATCCCATGTTGAATATTATAAATCATGATTGTTATATTCATATGATGTATTTGTTGTGATATGGGTAAATGTGGTTAATGGATAATATAAATATGTGAACATGTCTTGTTGGTGGGAGAAAGAACTGATTCTTATCTCACAACTAGGGTTGGACTGATGTTCTAACCTACCTTAGAATGCACAGGTTGTGGAGTCAGACTGATGCTCTATTCCCCCAATGGTTGTGTTCAATGAAAATTTCTGAACTAAATTTCCATGGTTAGTTTGGTGATTACTTGATATGTTCATCCGTAGTGAGACTAGAACATAACCTATTCTCTTAAGAATAATGATATGTTTCTTTAATATTTTTTGAATAAGTTAGATTCCAAACACATGGATTACATGTTGAATAAGAACTAAATAATGATATGATGTACCTAATGATCTTTCTACAATAATCCTAAAACTAATTCTAGAGTTGAGAAATGTTAATGAGTGTCCCATGAACTATCATTACATTACATAATATTTATTTCTTATTTCATGCACTATCTACTAGGCTGGATATTTCATAGACACCTTTTGTGGCTACCTATTGAGTTGTACTGACACCCTTCTTGGGCCTCGTTTGGGAACCCGAGCAGATTTCATGCTTACAGGTCAAGATAACGGTATGGTCCAAATGATAGGGATTTTAGTTGGACATGGAACATTCAAGGATGAGGTTCCTAACATATAGCTATGACTGCTTTTAACATTCCACTATTGTCCATGTTTTTGGGTTTTCTCATGTAGCATTGGAGAATGACATGACATATTTACTATTGTATGTGGTTCTACATAAATAAGGAGATGTTTGCGTCTGAATGTTCTTGGTTTTTTCCTATTGTTTCCGATATTTAAATTGTGATATGCAATGGATTACTATGATAAATAGGGTATAGTCTCCCCACATGACTAATCTGACCTTCAATGTTAGTCTGTAACCTCTAGAATTTGGGGAAGCGCATTTGAGGTCATGTAGAGACCTGGTTCTTGGCACCAGTTTAGTGTCACCCAAGTTGGGGATGTTATATACAACTAGCAACAAGGGTCTGATAAGTCAATCATGGGGACAATATAACATCTTTTATCAGATTAATACAATATTAGAAATAATTAAACAATAATGGAAGAATATATAACCATAAACAATACCGTTACTTCAAGATAATCAATGAAAGAAATATAGTATCCAACTAAAGCTAAAAACATTCCATGATACATTTGAGTAAACTGAGTGAAATGAAATCTGAAAATAAAGACATCGATGACCAAAAAATGGGGCCCACACCACATCTAGTTTCCTCATCCAAGATCCACCCCCAAATATTCTATATATTTCAAGGCTTTCTCCCTTATCATGTCTTGAAAAAATAAAATCTATTCATGTATTGACCAGGAAGCCTGAGATGGAAGTGAGTACAACTTAGTAGGTCACCACAGTAGTGTCTACAAAAATATATTCATTAACAAGTGTGTGTAGTTTTATGAAGAAAATAATTATAATGAATAAGTAAATAGTTATCAAATTATCAATTAATCTTTATTAGACTACATAGACCATCGGGTTTCTGAGGAAACCCATACCACAATACATTCCCCAACTTGTGCTGGGTCTAAAACATGTTAAATACTAAACGCATAATTAACGTAAATAAATGGATTTTCATTATGAATTTTATTTCAAATTCATTATTACAGTTGCTGGAAACCATACTCCAATGTTGATTTTTTGGTTATAGAATTTTATTTCTAGAACCCCTTTTACCAATACTACATATTTACCCTGGGCATATAAAGTCATGTCTAGAACCCTAATTTTCAATCATTCATATTCATCATGTGCATTAAACGTCATTTCTAGAACCCCTATTCTCAATCGTGCACATATAACATTGGTGTGGATCATCACATCTCACACCACAATTATCAACCATAGAGATAGATCTATCACTAGTATAGATCACCATATTTGCACCCCCATTCCAGAACTATGCATGTGTATCAATGGAGTAGATCCTCATGTCTAGAAACCCATTTATCATCCAAAAATTTATATCATTATTTACTTGGACTAGATCATTATTTCTAATACCCCATATACCAACCATGGTTAAATAACAATATTCCTTTTATCACAATTAACCCCCATAACTTCAAATTATTAATTCATAAATTAATTAATCCATGTTCATTAATAAATTTGAAAATTAATTAATAGTAACAATTTTTATAAGCCAATTCAACAATCAATTAACCATTCCACAACCACATCATATAATAATTTATACCCCAATTTATTATTTTCAATTTACAATTAAGTAAATTGATAATTTTATCAATAATTAATTATCTCTATTTTTTTAATCAGTATATAGATAATTAATTTACCAACTAATTATCATTACTCAACATTTAATTTCTTAATTCAACAATCACAATTCCATAATAATTAATTCCCATAATTAACTATCAATCCACATATCTGAAAATCAAACAATTATTCCTCCAATTAATTTTCTCATTTAAAATTCAATATTTCTAACAATTTCATAAATATCTCAATTGATAATTTACCACATTGATTAATTAAATTTGATATGTCAATTTAAAAACAAATTTAGAAATTACAAAAATCAAATATACCTATTAAAAATATTGACTATGGGATTTGGAAATTAAAGCACTAACCTTGATTCATTGAAAGTTAACCACCCAATGGAAATCCCCAAAATTGAGCAGCACAACATTTTAGATCATATATTGATCTATAACCCTAAATCAAAATTAAAAAAATAAAGATCTCATTGATAAAGATAAAGATAAAAAATTCTAGATCTAGATTCAGGATATATTGATATATATCTATTAGATATTGAGGATTATTACCACCAAACAACAGAGAGGACAAATGAAGATAAATGAGAAAATGATGGGTAAAGATCCACATACCAGTACAGAATCATATATTTATTCTGGACATTAAATCATGAACAATAGAGGTTGAATGGACTTAGAATTATTCTAGAGAACCCCAAAATCAGGAAATACCACATTGGCTAGAATGGAGGTTTTACTAGGTGGGTTTCGAGGGTTCTTGAATTTTTCAAAATAGTTTTTTGGCTTAATTAATTCCTTTGTATAATTTTTTACACAGGGTAAAATAGTTTTTCTCAAACCATGGACAATATCTATACCTATTATTTTAGGGGTACACGGTTTTTCCTTTTAGGATGCATGATTTGACAAATATTTCCCCATCCATGTGAACCCTCACTATCCAGGGTTTCACATTTTGTTGTGTTGAGGGGTAAGATTTTTTCTAACCATGATCGAATGGTGCACAACCCCCATTTCCTCTATTTTTCTCAAAATTAACCCAAGAACCTCTCAATATACCACCCAAACAAACACTTCTCAAATTTGAACCAAAGAGTACCTGTAAAGATGTTCGATATATATTCAGGAATGGTTGTGATCTTATATTCCCCCAAACTTATAATAGCTCATCCTCGAGATGTACATCCATAATTCTCTAAGATTCTGAGCTAGACATTGTTTGTAGATCCATATTTATGAGGAAGAGAAAATCAATCTTCCACCAGCGTTATTTTCTCCAAAAAAAATTAATGGTTCAACAAACTCAAGTGCCATCTTTCCCTGCCTATGTATACTATAGTGACCAACATAGAAAACAATAGAAGAAATAAATGGACACCCTTTAAAAACTATAGGGTTAGTCTCCATCTATCCGCATATGATTTTTTTCTACTTCATAAAGTAGCCATAAATTTCAGAATCATCTATGTCGTATCTGACATCTCCAGCACGAGGTTATGTCTGAACAACATTGACTAACTTACCTCCATCCGTCATAGTGGTTTTCTACAAATCATATCATAAAGATCCTCATATGGTCCCATTTTTATAATGTCCTAATAACTATTGTTATATAAAAATTCCAATAAAGCCATGAGTTTCACCCAAGTCCCATAGAAGTCAAGTACATATGCCCAAAAACTGATCCTTTTATAGACATAATATTTAACTAATTAAAGACATAAACACTACTACTACATTCTTCTACCCATACAAATTATTAAGAAATAATATATTATCAAAACTACTACTGATGGAATTCGTTGGTTTATTAAAATTCTAAAACCTCAACTGATTAAAGAATCATCTCAGGTTGATCTTTTAAAACATAGAACCTCCTATTAAATGGTCAAATAGATCATCAATACATATAAGAAGAGACCAGTTCTTCAATAAAATCTTATGAAATTAATATTTATTGGCACAAAATTACAAACTAATGTATGTATTCATTGAAAATAATAGTTGATCAACATGGAGACGTACTCAGATGAATAAATCCCTTATCTTCTAACTCCTCCATTTGAATCTTGAGTTGTTTAAGCTCAGTTCATGCAATTGTTTATAGTGAAATAGATATTGGTTGAGCCCTTAGAATGAAGTAAATTGTGAATTCTATATCCCCCTCACCTGCAATAACTGAGAATTATTCAGGAAGCACATCTAAAAATAGTTACACTACTAGTGTAAAAACATCAGTTTCACCCCTCCATCATCCACCAATAAACTAGAAACCTATGTTGTATGATCTTTTAGTTTCTACGTGGTTGTTCTTTATTTACGTTCCTGGATATCCCACTCCTGAAATTTCATGTAATGGTCACACATAAGAGATATAAATGACAATATCCAATGGAAAAAGTTTATTTGGGATTGGTATTCAACTAGATAGTTCATACACATAATTTGGTCAAGGTTGGTCATGTTAAAAATATACAGATCCTAAAGAAAATGATACTCCCCAATCTCGAGATAACATCCCTTTCAAAAATAGATGTCTTTATACCACACTCTCAACAATGTATCTATATTCATTAACATTCTCTCAAAATCAACCACCAAGCTTAGACCAATTAAATGTTTGTAGATATAATGGAATTCGGGTCATCTGTATCAAATAATGCACTAGCTTATTTATAAACTACAAGAATAGTACCTCTCTATTGATGGTCCATCCTCCCAACCTAGAAGTGTAGGCTACGCCCCATGGAACATACCAACCACTATTCCTTGTAATGATGAATGAATCCCCTGGTTTTCACCACTATGTTCATTTGGTCATTCATTCCCTGAATCACCACATCAACTTCATTTACCCTCGGACTAATAGAAATTGAACTTCCATACTGATATGTTCAAAATATCTCACTCCCACACCCTAGTGTAGTATATATTCTCATGCACTACCTATCAGTCATGAATTATTGAAGAACCTTTATATATAACCCATTTTCTGTAATATCATCTATCCAGTACTTGTTGGGGAATTTTTTTTTAAAGTTTCTTTTCTTACAGAACCACTGTAAAAGTACTTGGAGAAGATCCTAAGTGACTGAACCCCCTAACATTCTACTCTACATACCACTTCTTGGGATAATGTTATCAAAATTATGCTACTTGATCAATGAATATGTACCACCTAGTCATTCAATGGAAATTATCAATCATCCACTAGAATCCTCTCTCAATTTACCTTCATCTATGAGATCCTAACCCACCAACTAAGTAGACTTCTTATACCGAAATAGGTTATCATGGGACATAATTTCAAACTTAATTATCTCCTAAATGTATCTTTCCTTAGGTGTATCATCTCATTAAAATGCTAAAGCATAGTTCTCTAGGTCTGTAAAGGTTCTAGTATAGTCCATCACATACATTCTCCCCTGAGTTAGCCATATGAACTCTTAGGTTATCTACAATCTCAACATCGCTTGATAAAACATCTCCAAGAAGTCCTTCAACAACAAAACATCAGTTTTTCCAATACATGACTCAGTTTCCCACCATCAGTTCACTAATGCTCGTATCATATAAGAAGGAAATGTAACCCTCCTCTTAGTAGGAGTATCAAAATTACCATGTATCCTCTTGATGGACTCAACCCTTAACTCACTACTAACAAGTCCACCATCTCTAGTAAAATTCAAAGGGTGTTTCAACCAAAACCCCATTTTCAAGTCTAATATTCTCCTCACAGCCCAACCAGGGTGTCTTTCAATGATTTTTTTGAAACAAGAATATTTCTCATGGAACATATCTTATACATACTCACATGAAAATATCAGTTCCATAGGTTCCACCACTAGAGGATCATCCACTACTTTGCCCTCCATTCATCCTCTCAACCAAATTCTTCATAGAGGCATAGTACACTAATTCAAAACACAATTCTTAGGACTCATAACAATACTTTATCACATTTAATTAAGTGGAATAATCACAATAATTATTTTCCCTAAATCTATCGATGTAGTCAAAATCAGGGAACTATCATTAACCTTAACCATCCTACACGACGGTTTTAGTAATCCAATGGTATATGAAATCTCATGTAATGGATCAAATTAGACACCCATTTATTCAGTATTTTAAAAATTTTACCAATCACAATTCATATTAGGAACCATTATCAATGTAATTTCATTAGTATAGAAAACATTCCATGTTCAAAAACTAACCCAAAACATGTCTTCTCGTCCATGCCTAAAATTATGCATGTCTAAAAATAATGTTTAGTGCCTAGAATGACGCATGAAGCCCCAATTATCTTTCCATTCTGGTCCATGATTCAAATTATCAAAAATTTCATAAACAAAAATCACATCAGACTATAAGTAAATCACCCAAGGTGATATAATATTCAACTCAAGAAAAAAATATTAATAATATCAATCCCTCCCTAAGTACTTAGGTTTTTTCATATACATGGGTTTTCAAATACTATAAATGAGCTCATAAAAAAGATATGAATCTTCAAAAAATCTAGTATAACTTTTCCAAAAAGTTATCCAACATTAGAAGATATGAAAATTAGGCCTCTAATAAAAAATTATAATGTCCCAGCCTGGGAGCCATATACCGGTGCCATGAACCCATCGATCACATGACCTCATCCATGAATCCACATACACCATAGGATATCAACTAGAAGTGAGGGTATGATAATTCAATCATGGGGAAACATTTTCATCTTTTATCAGATAAATAATGCAATGAAAATAAATAAACAATAGTTTACACATATATTACAAGACAAGAAACTAGTAAATGAAGATAATCAATCCAGGAAATATAGCATAAAACTGAAGGTGAAAACATGCCAGGAGAAATATGAGTCATGATTGTAAAATGGAAATTGAAAATAAACACACCCACTAACTCGAAATGGGCCTCGAACGACTTCTAGTTCCATCATCCATGCTCCTTCCCCAAATCAACTATCTAACCCAGGGCCTTTTCCGATATTTTTTCATACAAGAATAAAATATATTCGAGTATCGATCATGCATCCCATATATAGTGTTTCTAAAACCCACTAGGATACCACCAATAGTTTCTAAAACTAATCCTTTCAGTAAATATTTTATACAGTTGTATAAGGAAATAGTTTATATATATTAGTTAATTATTATTTCATTATCAAATAATCATTATTAAACAACATAGACCACCAGGTTCTCGAGGATAGTTGTATTTCAATACTTAATCAGACCCATGCTGGTTCTAAACCATGTTTCAAATTAATCACAAAATTAACTTAAACAAACTAGATTTTATTATCCATTTTATTTCACTTCCATTATCATGGCCACTTGGAACTGTAGTCCAACGTCATTGTTTTGGTTATATAATACCATGTTTAGAACCCCAGTCATCATTCTTGCTTTTTTACCATAGGAATAAAACATTATGCCTAGCACCCCAACTCTCAATTCTATATATACATCATGGGCAGAGAAAATAATGTGTATCTCCCCTATTATAAATCATGTGCATAGAAAACTAGTGTAGATCATCCTGTATCACACTTTATTTATCAGCTGTACAATTAGATCGTTCATTGGAGTAGGTCATCATGTATATCACCCCATTTAAAAACAATACATGTATATAACTAGATTATAACATCCTGTCTAATACCCCATTTATCAAACATACTATTATATAGTTATTTATTGGGCTTATATCATAATATCTTCTAACACATTTATCAACCATGATTAAATAACATTAGTCCCCTTATCATAATTAACAACCACTAATTCTATTAACTATTTAATAAATTAATTAATCCATGTCCATTAATTAATATAAAAATTATTTGAAAACATCAATTTTTGTTAACAAATTCAACAATAAATTACCCAATTTAAAGCTTAAATATCTAATAATTAATTAACATATTAATTATTCTCAATTTAAAATTAAAATGTTTCATAATTAACTGAACAATTAATTATCCAAAATTTCCAATGAAATACATTGATAATTATTTATTCAATTAATTATACTTATTAAACATTTAATTTATTAATTAAATAATCAGAATTACCTCATAATCAATTCCCACAATTAATTATATTTTCTACATATCCAGAAATCTCATAATTAATCATCTTATTAATTATCTCATTCAACAGTCTCTAAATATCTTAATTTAACAAATATCTAAATTAATTAATTTTCAACCTTTATTAAATCAATTAAGTATTTCAATGGATAAAAAACACTAGAAATTATTCAACTTGAATATACAAAATCAAACTTACGACTATGGGATTTGGAAATTAAACCACCTTCCCTATTTCGTTGATGGTAAATCACCCAATGGATATCCAAAAACTAATTAGAACAATAATATAGACTAGGTGCAGATCTATAACCCTAAATCAATATTTAATAAATTGAGAACCATTATATCATTATAGATATCCACAAACTATGATCTATATTCAGGAAATATGGATCTAGATATTTTAAAAATAGAATATTTATACAACCAATCAAGAGAGATAAAAATAGTCGATGAATGTGAATGAAATGGAAAATGATCCACTAACTAGGAGAGATACAGATTTTTGTTTTGGGATTCATATCGTCCATAACATAGGATTTATTTCTTAAGGAATTTTCTCAAGATATTAAAAATATTGAAATTCCTCTTATATTTGAATTATAGTCGAAATAGTTGAGTCCCATGTGTTTGAGGAATTTTTAAATTATTTTTCAGGCATAATTAATTATCACGCTTGGTTTTCTCTAACTATAAACCAATTTTTTTTGGGTACATGGTTTGGAAAACCATGTTACATTTGTATAAAGCCTTTATATACTGTTTTTTTATGGATTCATGGTTTGTGGGGAAAGTATTCCTCTAACTAGGCACCAATGGTGCACACCACCATTTTCTCCCATTTTCTCCAAAATTCACCCAGACACATCCCAAGGCACCAACAAAAAAAGTACTGAAATTTAAATAGAATAATACTTGAAAAAAACTTGAGACAACTTTATAAAAGGATAGTGTCTTACCATTATGATGGATTACAATGCATGATAATACCAAATCAAACATAAGGTAAGAATATTTTTCTCAATTTACATTCATTTGATGATTGTTTTTATTATGGACTAATTCACTTTTATATGGTGCACACATTACCCCTGTACCAGAATTTCCCTGAAAAAATAATTCTTATTATTATTTAGTATGAATTTTAAATTCTTTCAACGAAGGTGATTTTAATTAAAAATTGGCTAGTGATAAATATTATTGAATAATATCCCACTGATTTGTTCCTGATAACATTTTCTTGAAATAATCACGTTCATGTGGTCAATTTTAATTAGACATTACATTGCACATAAATATATATAAATCATTATGATGGATAATTTTTTTTTCTAAAATGTATACCGTGTTTACAGATGGCTTTTACAATGAATTTCATTTGATTAACTAAGGATAAGTTGATAAATTTATATCTTTTACTCAATATAGATGTTTGATGATAAGGAACACTGTTTTGAATTATATTGATTTTTTGATATATGATAAATTATCTAGGACAATAGTGATGTGTGGGGCTCATAGTTTATATATATCCCCCAATGCACTGACATGTTTCATGATAGTAATTAGTTAACCATACTAACAAGATTTCTACCTATATCTATAAACCATCTTGGGAAAGGTCTTGATGGTATAGGTTTTCAGTTTCTTCATACATGACGTCTGATATTTAGGAATTGTCTTCATTTTGAATTAATTTATTATTATTATCCATGACATATTATCTTTGAAATTTTAAATGGTTATATTTCATTCTCAATTTATTGATTAAATGTCATGTGTTTCATTTATTTTCCTTTACATATTGATTTTACAGAATCTCTCTAAGATAGTCATGTTGTTTAAATGGAATGTGTGTTTATTTAACAAACATTTATATATATTATGATTATTTATTCATGATTTATTCTTATTTAATCAACCCTTTCTGAGAATTTGATCTCACCCATTCTTATGGTTCCATTCCCTAGCTTTTGAAGTAGATGTCTTTGAACTAGTTTTCAAGGATGAGTTTTATTACCTTTTGTTATGTATATTTTATTTTCTATTCCCCATGTAAAATGGCTAATATATATGTATTTGGTTCTCCAAAACATATTTACTATTTTGTCCTTTCGTATTTTAATCCTTATAATCAAGACAATATAATAAAGTATGTCATTGAAGTTGGGCTAATGGGATTGTGTTAATTATTGTTGTCATTAAATTATGTTTTATAAAAACCATGGGAACCTGATTTCATAAAACAATTAGTAGGGAACATGAAGATAATATATATTTTGAGGAGTGTTATATAATAAAAAAATTATTTTTTCATAAGGTAGATATTATTTGGGGCCTCTTTGAAATACATATCATTATAGATGTTTCAAATTGACATAGTTTTAGAATAGATGTACCTAGGGGTAAAAAATTATGAAACTTGAATTTCCTTCCTGACTTAAGAATAACATGGTATAAGAAAATTGGCCTTAATTCAAAACTAGTTTAACACTCTTGTGGGGATATACTTAGGAGAATTTAAAATTTCATTACAAACCATTACTAAGGATTTGAAAGTAATGATATCCCCAATGAAACCATTTTTATGATTATGATATTAGTTATGGATTTTTTTCAATTCATGATAAGTATTTCACTTTTTTGGGGATGATAATTTATTTTAAATAATTTTATAAGGTAATATAGTGTATGTAATTGATTAGAAATGACACCCAGATTGATTAAGGGTACCAATATTCATGGAAAATATAGAGGTTTCCCAACTACGGAAGATGATATATCTTTTATTAGAACTAATCAAGATATAGATATATTAGGGAACCATAATCATGTTAATAAAAATAACCATTCTAGGATGAAACTAATTATTCAACATCAGTATTATCTTATGTTAGGTCATTGTACATGACAGAAGCCCCCATAATTATTGGGAAAGATAATTAAATAGTGGCTGACCAATGGATTAATACTCTAGAGAAGATATTTTTGGAATTGGGATGTGGTGTAAAGTAACATGTTACAATTGTACTATATTATATTGATGAAGATAATGATCAATGGTGTCCATTGATCCATAGTACTGTGGAGGAAGAAGAAATAGAAATTGAGGACTGAAATTCATTGAAAGATACATTGTTTGATAATTATTTCCCTTATGATAAATAAATAACAATTAAGATAACGTTCCTTATATTAAATTAAAATGAATAATATATTATTGTAGAGTATGAGTCTATCTTTACTTGATTAGATAGTTATGTTATGGATTGCATAAATATAATGGATTGCATGATTGGACACATTTTTTATGGTATTAAACCAAGTCTCTGAAGTTCTATAGTATCTCAAACTTTTTATTCATATAATGAGAAATGTTTATATTATTCCACGATATGAAAAAATATCTC
This sequence comes from Viscum album, assembly GCA_963277665.1. Classification (NCBI taxonomy): domain Eukaryota; kingdom Viridiplantae; phylum Streptophyta; class Magnoliopsida; order Santalales; family Viscaceae; genus Viscum; species Viscum album. Next base: position 1,211,671,038 of record OY728150.1, on the reverse strand, counting down.
CAAGTCCTATGGATTCATGGAGAATAAGGATAAGAATAGGGATATATATCAAATAATGAATAAATGGATACATGAAAATATTAGTTTTATTAAATGCGATAACTATAGACAGAGTCACCCTGTGAAATGATTTCTATGATTTCCAGATTGTTATAAGTGAAGAGAAAAGAGTCATAGTAAAATATAATGAATGGGAATAAACAAAAAAATTGATATTAAGTGTTTCAACTGAAAAGAGATAAGTAAATATGAAAATGAATGTCCCATATATTGAGATAATATATCTCAGAAGAAGATAATGAATCAAGGTCAATCATTTGCTATTTATAATAGTAATGTTAAATGATTAATGTCACTATGTATTAGGATCCCTATAATATGTTGTAAACATATTTTTTTATGGTTTTATAGTTATAAATATTATGAAACGTATAAATATTTAACTAATGTACAATTTATTAATGGATCTGAAGGAATTTTTTTAATAGAACTATGAAAAAAGATTCTATATAAACTTTAATTTTTGGAAAAAACTTGGTTGAGGGAATGACAACGCTTAATATGTTTTTATTTTTGGATAAAGATGTTTAGATAAAGAGACTATTGAGATGGGTCAATTGAATTACAAACACTAACAATCTTGTAACTGATTTATGGTATGACCATTAAGGAAAAATGTGACCTTATTTATTAAGCATTATATCAGAATATTTTGGAAAATCTAACTATTTAGGAAATGGTTTGAGTTGAAATTTTGATGATGTTTTAGAAATTAGTGTATTATATCACCATATGATTCAACCTATAATAAGAGATGAAGTTTAAATAGTTCATAGGCCAATGAATGGATAATATTATGGTTATAAAATAGAAACTTATCAAGTATGTATATTTTTTCCTATATTCTTATAGAGTGAAATTATTACTCAGCTCTAGGATAATGATCATGAAATAGAAGCATTATCTAAATAGCATTATTTATGTTGAAATGATGGACTAGAATATCATCATATATTTATGAATTTTATCCCTTAAAAATTCTATTTATCACATTATTTATCCTGATCAGTTACCTCAATAACAATCCTGTAATATTTCGGTGCTTTTTTCCCCTTTCATGTACATGTTTTCATTTAATGCCTATGTTCTCATACATGGAATCCTAGTTATGTAAAAATTAAATATTGAAATTATAATCCATTTACAGTCCTATGAAGATGTATATTTATTTAAAATTTTACAGTGTTATATTTCTAACAACTTTATTTGAAAATACCAAACATTGGACTACAGATATCATGTTTAAATTATGATGAAGCAATATATTTAAGGTGGCACGAATGTAAGGCTACAAAATTATAAAATATTATAATTATCATCAATAGAATTTATTACCTAAAACACCATTAGAGTAGGGGAATATAACTTTATGATACTTTAAAATATATTTACTATCTAAAATGAATTAAATATATGATATAATTTCCACTACACACAACACTGAGTTAGCTTGCATTACATTACAGACTTAGATTTACAGAATAATATTAATATTATTACATAAAATGAGAATTAAATACTATAATGTAAAATTTCATAATAATAAATGGATTATAAAATATATAAAAAGACATGTTTTAATTCATTTGATACCATTAAATTGGAAATGAAAATAAAAAAGAAATTTAATATAATGTAAATATTTATTTAAGAAACTATTTTTATGCACCGAAATAATTTTTATCCAAATAAATTATATTAAATTAAATAAGTGAACGATATTAATAAAAAATATATATAATATATTATATGAAATTATTATTACATTTATTAAATATATTTAATATTCATAAGTTATGAACAAATCAAATTTTACGTATAAAAATAGTATTTTCCAAAAGGTAGTTTGATGAGTTTTAATGGAACACATGTTCTAAAACTAAATTTGGACACATTTATAAATTAATATTTGAAAAAAAATAATCTTCCTTATTAAATATATAATGTCAATATTTTCATTGGATCATTATTTTGTTTTTATTAGAAGTTTTATTTTTGGATGAATAGTGACACTTACTAAATTGTAACCGAATAATTACTTTTCATCTAAATAATTTATTACATTTAATTATATCATAATTTGTTTGTAAAGATAATTTATATAAATTAGATATAATTTAATACAATTATGTTCATTTTAATCAATTTCATATTTATGTTTGAAATAAAAAACCATTAAATCTTTTGAACATTTTCACATTAAAAAGCTGTTTTGGCTTCACATGTGCTAGATAAATTATAAATTAAATTCTACCGCTCATATGAATTTAATTTAGAATCATAGAATATATATTTTAAAATATATTAATTTATTGTTTTTAATATTGTATAAATATATTTTTTCCATCATTATTAGAGAAAATATTTAATCTTAATCACATTTTATATGGTAGAAATGAGTTTACATAGTGGTCAATATTAAATAATAAGGTGTGGAAATGATCCCAAATATTTAAAAAACCCACTATTAGGAAATATTTAGAACATATAACATATATTATAAAACATGGTCATTATTCAAGGGACAATATGTATTGGAGAACTCCGAATAATGTTTTCCTTTTGTTTTTTACAAGAATTCCACTCCTCCTCCTCTTTAAAAAGGGCACCAACTCAACTCAATTATTCACAACTCCCAAGAAATTTTACTCAAACAATACATTCCAAAGTAACCTCAAAATGTCTCTAACATCATCCTATAATCTTTAAATTGGGTATAATAAAAATTATGAATGAATTAGTGCAATCCTAATGTGGATATCTAATGGGGATGTAATTTTTTTTTCGAAAATCATTTTTTATTTCCTTCTCAAAGTCATTAATTTTTTTATATAAGGGTTATATAATAATTTAGTTATCTTCATTAAAATTTGATGTTTTTATATTAAGTTTATTAACTTTAATCACACATACCTCTATAAGATGTTTTATGAAATCATTATTCGTGTGTACAAAAGATTACTGCCTCGCGAACTGATGTCATTCATTTTCCATTACCACCTATAAATCATGGGAATTATGAAGCTAATACAGTTTATATATGGTATATATGGTATTTATGAATTATTTATTCTTATATAATTATAATATAACACATAAATTCATGATTTCTATTTTTTGAGGATATGATAACATTTTTTGTGTGTACGGTGGACTACCACCTCACAAAGTTATGTGATTTGTTCACTATATACATGGAATGTTTTAAGAATGGTTTTAATGTAAATATTTGATATATAATAATCATAAATGATATTTTAATTATAAAACATAACAATATTGTAATTTTTTTATTATAATATGATAGGAAAATGGAAATATCATTCATTCACACGTACGACCCACCGACTCCGTATACAATGTATTTCATTTCTTATCACCTAAATTTTTGGATTACTATAAATAAATATATATTGAATATATATAATATTTACATCATGTATTAAATTTTGGAGATGATGAAATTGTGATCTATATAAGGGGAATGAATAATAATATGTCGAAACACACATTAAAAACATAGAAGATAACACCATAAACAATAATGAATATTAACAAATGGGTGATAATATGAAATAAAAAAAATCATTTATGATAATATAAATAATAATATAGTTATTTTCTATGTTAATAACATTATTAATCCCATTATACTATATTTTAACGATTTTTAAACCAAAAGGAAATGCAAGGTAATGTATTTTATCTCAATTAACATTCCATTGAGACTTATTTGTTAATACACACCAATTATATTTTATATGGTGTATATAATACCAATTTACTTTAATAATAATTAATAAATAATTGAAAATAATATTCAACATTTTAATTTTAATTTTCATGTCCAATGGGTTTGAATTTAAAATTACCCAGTGGTAATAGTAATGGAACAATCTCAGTTTCTTTTGTGATGGTCAACTTTCTCATGAAATAATTAATTTCATATTACTATTTTTCATTGGACATTACAGTTATATTAAATGTCTTCAAGTTTTCATAGTTTATATTATTAATTAAAAATAATTATAAATTTTTTATATACAGATCTTATATTTATTGTTATTTTATTAACATATAAATTTTGATCAATCCTTATATTTTACATAATATAGATGTTTAATGATAAGGATCATTGTTTATAAATTAAAATTATTATATAATACATGAATAATTATTTGGACTAGCAGTAATGGATATGGCCCATATAATATATAGTTGCATGATGAATCTAGATATCATGAGACAAATTAGTTATCCAATGTAAATAAGTTCCACCTATGGTTTCAAAAGGTGTTGTGAAATTTCTCAATGGTATATGTTATCATATTCCTTAGACATTATGTACAATATTTAATCACCACTTTCATTGGGAATTTAGTTATTCTTAGTATTATCCATGAGATTTTATCTTTTAATGATTTTACGAATGCATTTAAATCTCAATTTATTTATAAAATGACATATGTTTTAGTTATTTACCTTTCTATTTTTATAATGCTTTATCTCACCATGATAGAAAATATATTTTATTCATCTTGTTTAGTTACCAACCTTTACATTTTTATTATTCTTACTGATTCATGATATCTTGTGATGTTATTAAACCTTACTGTGAATTTGAGGTCACCATTTTTGGTGTTTCCTTTTAATAGGTTATGATGAACTGATATTTGAAAGAGTTTTCAAGGATGTAGTATATTATATTTTCTTATTTATTATTCTTTATTTTCTATTTCCATTGTAAAATGGTGATTTTTTATGTATCTTGTTCCCCAAAACAATAAAATTGACCATTAATTCAGAATTTGATTTCTTTTAATCATTTATATGCAATAATACAAGGCACCGACTTTGGTATAGTGGGGTTTTTATAATTACAAATCTAAATATTAATTCTCTACCTATTGTATTCAGGTGCCATCATGGGAAACTCTGTATATTCCTAAATTTATGTGTTCCACCAAAATAAAAACATATTTAAATCTATTTATTATATCAACATGATATAAAGATTGGAAATTAAATGGGTATCCAATAAAATTTTCTGATTTATAGGTAAATACCCATCAATCATGAGAACAAAGTATAACACATTTACAACATAAAAATAATGTTTTTATTATTTACTCATTAATTTCCTCAGTATATCAATGAATGTATAAGTCCCCAGCCTTAAACCTTACTTAAACTTGAGTTATTACAAGATTACACATTGAGGATCTTTTCAGGTTTAGAGTTTTAGAGAATTAGATCATGAAACTTGCATTACATTCCACATTTAAACAAGGTGGTTACATAAAAGACAATATTCATTCTTCCCATCAATGGAAACCTATTTAAAATAAAACACGGACTCTTCCGTGACACATCCTCGACACTATCGTCACATCATGTACCTTTCCCTTGACCTATGAAAAGCATTTCAAAAACTTGGGATGAGCATAAAAAGCTCAGTAAGGGTTATAAAAATATGGAAAGGAAACATGAGTTCATATATACATAAGAATGAAATCATACTTTACCCATAAAACATAGGCATATCAAATCATGAATAATTCATAGAAAACATAAGACATAAAGGTAACTTGAGGTATTCATAACATTCTTACGTAGGGAGTAACCCTCTTGGTTACATTTGGAATACCCATCACAGTATATTCCCTAAATCTCTTCGGAGAAACCTTAACGTTTCACTCCTTCGTGTTACCCAATGCATTGGAGAGCTATATCGGGCTCACCCGCCCTTAGTTTATCACGGAACCACCCGTTCTTCATAACAATTCCCAAGAACCATAACATAATCGTATCACATAATCATGAATAAAGGAAACATAACATTTCCACATTTCAATCACAATATAACATTTTAGGATATTGAAATAATGAATCCATTCAAAAAGAAACCATTTCCAAAACCATTTAAAACATTTAATAAAGAGATTTTTGAATCAAAGTGTCTCATACAACCTTGAAGATTTTAACATTTTAAACCATTAATATCCATATAAATAAATCCTTAAAACCATTTTGAAAACATGGATATTAATAAGAACAAATAATTAAAACATTTAAAACGATATTTTGGTTAAATGGGTTTTACCAAAATTAGAGACACTTGAATACAATAATTGAGGAATAACATTTAGTCAGAACTTTATAATATCATGATAATAAAAGGATTCATGATATAATACTCCAAAGGACAGTATATACACCATATAAGATTGAATTGGTGCATAACAACAATGAACCCTCAATAGAAATGTCAAATGTGATGAAATCCCTTATAAAGAAGGTATCCTTAAATTAAAGACAAATAAATCTCAAAAATATGTGTGAAAAATATATATACACCCAATATAAGTGGATATTAAGTGTAAAACAATAAAAGGTCATTCACACATATTCAATGGATGACATATTCAATGACTACAAGTTGAACCCAAAGAAGTCGAAGTTGGGTTAAAAAGTTCCCTTGACAGCCTAACGGCATCACATCAAATTGAGTTGATGAGAGATAAAAAGTGTATCTCATCACTTGGGCATAAAATTTACATCAATAAGGATATATGAGAACATATCCCAATATAACAATATGTAAATTAAAAGACCCAACAAAAGAAGTCTTTTAAAAAGTAGGAGGGTGAAAGGTTCCCTTACCGACTTGGGTATCTTTCAAAACATACACCCCATGAAAGAAAGAAAATAGGTCATTGTTGTAAATACTCATAAATTAAAGTATATTACACAAAGAGTAGAATAATGGGCAGTACATACACCACTCAATGGAATTTGTGGCAAATGTAGCATAAATCTCACGGGAATAAAAGTGAGATGAAAAATCCCTTACGAAAACTCGGCAGCCTAACGGCGCCACATAAAACTTCCGAATATGGACTGATGGGATCAAATAGAGTATCCCATCATATTACAATATAATTTACAGCAAGTGGAATATAAAAGAAAATCCCCCAACATTGCAAGGAGGAGTTTAAAATAAGTGACATAAAGGAGAGTACATAAAAAGAAAGAGAGTTGTAGGATCCCTTACCTCGAGTTCGACTTGACTCGATCGTTCTTCAATCTCCTGAATAATAAACTTGAGTTAATTTCTAATTCCTTAAGAACCTTTTTCAAGTTCATTATTAATTTTATACCACTTATTCCCATGTCATAAACATTATGTAATCATTTAAGTTAATAATATTTGTTTTGCCGATATTTGGTTCTTAAGTCGAATGTGGACTTCTTACAATTACATGTTGTTCGTGTGGCCAAATGTTTATTATATCCAGAATTGTATTCATTATGTAGATATCATATATGTAATATATATCCATTACATTCATTCATTTATAACATTACATAATCATTTAGAGGTAAGAAATGAAATGCACAGTTCATGGAGACGGTAAGCCGTACGTACGCATGAACGCTACTTTCATTTCTATTTCGTATTTTATAGAATGGAATAATAATTATATAAAGGTATATTATAATTCCAGTATAATATCATATATAATATCATATTTCCATCCTTTATACATCCCACATATGGTATTTAACGAATCAAATCACTTTGAGGGGGCGGTAGTCCGTACTTCCTTAAATGAAGATATCGCGTATACCCATAATGGAAGCCATAAAGGTAAGAAAAAAATGAAAAATACAGAAGAATAAATAAAACATAAACATATTATATATCATATATAAAAATAGTGAGATAATAATGGCCACCTTTGAAGGTGTTAGATGAGTATTGAACAATCATCGTTTCGGGAGGCAGAATTTCGCCATCCACGGAAACCGTATGTTCTTTAACCATTTGATGTAGTTGTGTGAGAGTTTAGCTCGAATAAATATTATAAAAACATCCTAGTATATTGAAGATACTGGTTTTGTTACAAAAGAAATAAATAAAAAGAGTTTAGGGGGTTGGAGAAGCAAAATAAAACAAATGAACATGAGAGAATGAATTACCTTTAAAAGTGTAACTCCTTTTGATTTGAGCCTAAAGGCTTTCTTTGAAAGGATTATGCCCAAATGTAATCCTCTATGATGAGGATAGGGATGTGGAGAGAGTAAATGGGCAGGAGTTGGCCGAGCCAAATGCTTGAGGAGTGTGTTAAATGAGGTAGAGGTGGGGGCCTTTTATAAGGGGAGAGGAGGGGCACTTTTGGAAAGTAAAGAAATATTACTTTATTTGAAAATGTGTTTCGGTTTCAAAAGGTCCCACATTGATATAATTCGTGTATAAGGTGATAAGTCTTCTAAATCCACTCATCCAATAAGGTTTGGACATGTTTAGTTCATTTATTTTACATTATCTTTCCATTTTATTTAAATCGTCAAATAATGATGTCATCGCTGCATCATTATTATGTCATAAATAATTTAATTTATATAATGTCTAAAAATTATAAAAAAAATACTATGATGTAGGAAATCTTTTTATCTTTCCAATGAATATTTATAATCAAAAATATGACTTGTATAACCCCACTTAAAAATTGTTTTAGTAAAACATATCATGTTTGTGTCAATTTTACTTTTATATTAAATAAAATGTTATTTATGTCATTTCCCAACCAAAGTGGATCAATGGGGTCCCCAAGTTGACCCATGGCTTGTCTTGGTCGACCATTATACAACCAATGAGGGTAAGACATGTGTCAAGCTCATCTCATTTTATTAAATCATTATTTTTACCTTAAACTACACTAATTACCACTAATCGCGATTAAAAACTTAATAAGTTACTATTCACCAAAAAATTATTTTAATCTCATTGAACCACATTTTACTTCTTAATGACAACCATGTATGTCGGATTTTTGAAAATCAAAACACAATTATGGAAAAATTTCATTTAAACGGAAAATCAGTTTTTATAAGTACCACTAAGTGGTTTCACTATTCATCAAAAATTGATGTTTTTCAGAAAAATCCCAAAAATTCACCCTAAGCTATATTTGATATTCTAAATTCAAAAATGAAGTCAGTTTTACAAAATTCAAAACATATAAGTCACATTAATTAATTTAATAATTAATTCCCGCTGTCATGACAAATAGCGAGTTTTATTAAACAATAAGTATCAAAAGATTGACACTAGTTTAAGTCTGATTTCAAAGTGAAATTGATTCCAACGACCACTATTGGATTTATTGGTAAAAATATTTTCTAATTTAACTTTAAAACCAATTCAAAATATAATCTAATCATATAAATAAATTAGATTAAAAAGTTTTTTTGAATTAAAATACAACATTTTACACTATTCATTAAAAAAATGAACTTTATCGGAAAGATACCAAAAATTTACACAAAGTAAATTTTGATGTCCCGATTCTTACTAAGAGTTTTATTTGGTCCAAAATAATGTTTAAGAGTGAACAAAACTATATTTAATGACGGTTCTCCATCAAAAGGTGATAAGTGAACCTTTAGTGAAAACTAGGGCATATACGCCTAAAATTCAATTCTTTCCGTATTTTAAGCCTTTATCATTTATTTTATAAATGTAAAAATATTTAAGAACATATATAATCATATTTTAGTTATTTCTATCCATTCCCGCCATTACAACAGCTACATGTTAACTACCATTTAAAATAATATTATTTTATTATTAGAGTGCAACGTAAGATTCCCAAGAAACTCGTTGTTGCGTGTTGGGTACGCCATCGAGCATAGCGTCCCCATTAAAGTCATATTAATATTTTATTCACAAATATGGATAAATATGAAAATGTCATATTCCTTATTTACCTGGGGTGTTACATCCTTCCCCCCTTTTGGGAATTGCGTCCTCTCAATTTTAAAATTGCGCTTGGAAACATCCTTGAACGTCCCACATCGTAACAAGAGTCGGTAAAACAATCACTTTAAAATAAAGAAAGATAAGCACAGAGGTCACCCGAGTTAACCCATACTAGGATTCCAAGTATGAAAATATGGACATGGAGGAAAAAACAAAGGGTCATGTTCTAATGGAGAGTGATAGAAAACATGTTTAGGAGAAAGTTAGCCACGAGAAAATCACAAACATCTGATGGGTTAAATGGTATTCGATTCCCCAGTAGGAAAAGTTAATAGACAACATTTTTGTTTTATGTTAATTTTTATTGAGGAATTTATTCATAAGGAATCATAATCACTTATCATGTTGACTTTCAACTTTTACTAGATTCCTTAGTCAAACTCATATTGTTTTCAAAAGACGAGTATTTATGGAGACTTGTTCGCATTAAGAGTACTATAATCAACTTATAGATAATCACCTAATCCCCTAAAGAGAAATATATACATCCCATGTTTTTAGGCTTTAACCAAAACCAAAACCAAAAAGGTTAGTACAAGATCAGATAATCCAGAAAATGATAACCCTTTATAAAAGGAAAATCTATTCTTAACCTCCAAAATTTGTCCAACAAACCCCAAAGTTCAACGAGGACCATTCTATAATCAATTTGACCATAAAATTCTTCAATGTAAACCAAACTAAGATTGAAACCCAAATATTTGAAGGATTTGGTCACATAGTCTTCCAAGTTAAATCGTAACATTTATCTCCAAACAACATAAGTTGCTCCTAAAGTCTCACATTGAAAAGTAATTATCCTAATCACATATCCTCCAAAATCAACTTACTCTTAATTCATAAAATCATATAACTAAAAAGAATCAGTCAAAATAACCAGGGACATCACATAGTCCAGTGGTATGCGATAAATACCAGTCGCACTTTGGTTGTGGGTTCGATTCCCGCTACATTGTCCGACGCGACGGGTTGTCACACGGTCTGCATGTTGTCCTTTTTCAAAAACTATATAATTCTCAAATCATTACCCAAAAAGGGATAAAATCATAAAAAATGACCATAACATAATTTAACCTCAGTTTTATCTCATGCCTTTCACTTCTATCATAACATATGGTAACCCATAATTACCTCAAAAGTAAGGATCATATAAACCCAAATGGTTCTTTATAACTATGTCCACAAAAGAAAAGATAACTATTACTTGATTAAAATTTTCCTATATTAAACATCAAGGTTACACATAATATAAAAAGTCCTCTAATGTAACCCCATCATCAAAAGAGACTTAATATTCTTAATAATTTCACCCTAACTCTTGAAGCCCTTATATGTTGACATCTTACTCATTCAACATTCTTCATGATCCATTATCCATTCCTTTCCAACTTATTCCGAAATACCTCTTTCCTACAAACAAAATCATGAATCATATCCTAAGATTCCAAAATAGGAAAACAATAGTAATGAAATAGTACATACCTTTGATTGGTCATTGTCAGTTTCTTCATCCTCAATCGGAATGGCATTAGGTATTGGTAAACGAATATTGGTATGCTCTTGGTGACCCCATTCACGAAACTTCTTCATAGGACATGTGTTTGCATAATGACCATGCACACCACATTTAAAACATTCAATTGATCCCTCAGAAAGAACTTCTTTCCCTTTCCTCGAGTCAACTGGATGCTTCCTTTTTCCATGGCAGGTTCTTGCTTTATGACCTTCATTTCCACATCTATAGCATATTTCTGTCCCTTCGAAACATTTTCCTAGGTATTTCTTTCCACATCTTTGACACATAGGTTTTTGAACACACTTACCTTTATGATTATTACCTGTACTTCCGTAGGGATTTGTTTCTTGCATATATGATGCCTTAGAGAAATCTCCAAGGTTTAGGTGGTCAATCATGACTCCAGATAGTTGGTTGAGGATAATCAAAAGAGTTCTCATTGCAGCTCCCATATCATTCAGTTGCTTGCTCAAAAAAACTATCATAGTTTCCTTCACATCCACTGTTACTTTGGTGCCTGCTAGATCCAGCCATTTACTAAAACCAAAAAGGTTAGTGTGAGTATATCAACAAAACCATCATGTACTAATGAGTAAGATAAACACTAACATATTCTTACTCATTCACTTTATCTAAAACTAGGACTCTTTCTGAAATCCTAACCATTATAGTAATTGTCAATTATGCTTAAAGAATACCCTAACCTCTAAAGTTATCTAAACCGACCTTTGATACCAACTATAAGGCCCCAGCTTTAAACCTTACTTAAACTCGAGTTATTACAAGATTACACATTGAGGATCTTTTCAGGTTTAGAGTTTTAGAGAATTAGATCATGAAACTTGCATTACATTCCACATTTAAACAAGGTGGTTACATAAAAGACAATATTCATTCTTCCCATCAATGGAAACCTATTTAAAATAAAACACGGATTCTTCCTTGACACATCCTCGACACTATCGTCACATCATGTACCTTTCCCTTGACCTGTGAAAAGCATTTCAAAAACTTGGGATGAGCATAAAAAGCTCAGTAAGGGTTATAAAAATATGGAAAGGAAACATGAGTTCATATATACATAAGAATGAAATCATACTTTACCCATAAAACATAGGCATATCAAATCATGAATAAATCATAGAAAACATAAGACATAAAGGTAACTTGAGGCATTCATAACATTCTTACGTAGGGAGTAACCCTCTTGGATACATTTGGAATACCCATCACAGTATATTCCCTAAATCTCTTCGGAGAAACCTTAACGTTTCACTCCTTCGTGTTACCCAATGCATTGGAGAGCTATATCGGGCTCACTCGCCCTTAGTTTATCACGGAACCACCCGTTCTTCATAACAATGCCCAAGAACCATAACATAATCGTATCACATAAACATGAATAAAGGAAACATAACATTTCCACATTTCAATCACAATATAACATTTTAGGATATTGAAATAATGAATCCATTCAAAAAGAAACCATTTCCAAAACCATTTAAAACATTTAATAAAGAGATTTTTGAATCAAAGTGTCCCATACCACCTTGAAGATTTTAACATTTTAAACCATTAATATCCATATAAATAAATCCTTAAAACTATTTTGAAAACATGGATATTAATAAGAACAAATAATTAAATCATTTAAAATGATATTTTGGTTACAGGGGTTTTACCAAAATTAGAGACACTTGAATACAATAATCGAGTAATAACATTTAGTCATAACTTTATAATATCATGATAATAAAAGGATTCATGATATAATACTCCAAAGGACAGTATATATACCATATAAGAGTGAATTGGTGCATAAAAAAATGAACCCTCAATAGAAATGTCAAATGTGATGAAATCCCTTATAAAGAAGGTATCCTTAAATTAAGGACAAATAAATCTCAAAAATATGTGTGACAAATATATATACACCCAATATAAGTGGATATTAAGTGTAAAACAAAAAAAGGTCATTCACACATATTCAATGGATGACATATTCAATGACTACAAGTTGAACCCAAAGACGTCGAAATTGGGTTAAAAAGTTCCCTTGACAGCCTAACGGCATCACATCAAAATGAGTTGATGAGAGATAAAAAGTGTATCTCATCACTTGGACATAAAATTTACATCAATAAGGATATATGAGAACATATCCCAATATAACAATATGTAAATTAAAAGACCCTACAAAAGAAGTCTTTTAAAAAGTAGGAGGGTGAAAGGTTCCCTTACCGACTTGGGTATCTTTCAAAACATACACCCCATGAAAGAAAGACAATAGGTCATTGATGTAAATACTCATAAACTAAAGTATATTACAGAAAGATTATAATAATGGGCATTACATACACCACTCAATGGAATTTGTGGCAAATGTAGCATAAATCTCACGGGAATAAAAGTGAGATGAAAAATCCCTTACGAAAACTCGGCAGCCTAACGGCGCCACATAAAACTTCCGAATATGGATTGATGGGATCAAATAGAGTATCCCATAATATTAAAATATAATTTACAGCAAGTGGAATATAAAAGAAAATCCCCCAACATTTCAAGGAGGAGTTTAAAAGAAGTGACATAAAGGAGAGTACTTAAAAAGAAAGAGAGTTGTAGGATCCCTTACCTCGGGTCCGACTTGACTCGATCGTTCTTGAATCTCCTGAATAATAAACTTGAGTTAATTTCTAATTCCTTAAGAACCTTTTTCAAGTTCATTATTACTTTTATACCACTTATTACCATGTCATAAACATTACGTAATCATTTAAGTTAATAATATTGTTTTTGCCAATATTTGGTTCTTAAGTCGAAAGTGGACTTCTTACAATTACATGTTGTTCGTGTGGAAAAATGTTTATTATATCAAGAATTGTATTCATTATGTAGATATCTTATATGTCATATATATCCAGTACATGCATGCATTTATAACATTACATAATCATTTAGAGGTAAGAAATGAAATGCACTGTTCATGGAGACGGTAAGCCGTACGTACGCATAAACGCTACATTCATTTCTATTTCGTATTTTATAGAATGGAATAATAATGATATAAAGGTATATTATAATTCCAGTATAATATCATATATAATATCATATTTCCATCCTTTATACATCCCACATATGGTATTTAACGAATCAAATCACTTTGAGGGGGCGGTAGTCCGCACTTCCTTAAATGAAGATATCGCGTATACCCATAATGGAATCCATAAAGATAAGACAAAAATGAAAAATACCGAAGAATAAATAAAACCTAAACATATTATATATCATATATAAAAATAGTGACATCATAATGGCCACCTTTGAAGGTGTTAGATGAGTATTGAACAATCATCGTTTCGGGAGGCAGAATTTCGCCATCCACGGAAACCGTATGTTCTTTAACCATTTGATGTAGTTGTGTGAGAGTGTAGCTCGAATAAATATTATAAAAACATCCTAGTATATTGAATATACTGGTGTTTTTACAAAAGAAATAAATAAAAAGAGTTTAGGGGGTTGGAGAAGCAAAATAAAACAAATGAACATGAGAGAATGAATTACATTTAAAAGTGTAACTCTTTTTGATTTGAGCCTAAAGGCTTTCTTTGAAAGGATTATGCCCAAAGGGAATCCTCTAGGATGAGGATACGGATGTGGAGAGAGTAAATGGACAGGGGTTGGCCGAGCCAAAGGCTTGAGGAGTGTGTTAAATGAGGTAGAGGTGGGGGCCTTTTATAAGAGGAGAGGAGGGGCACTTTTGGAAAGTAAAGAAATATTACTTTATTTGAAAATGCGTTTCGGTTTCAAAAGGTCCCACATTGAAATAATTCGTGGATAAGGTGATAAGGCTTCGAAATACACTCATCCAATAAGTTTTGGACATGTGTAGTTCATATATTTTACATTATCTTTCCATTTTATTTAAATCGTCAAATAATGATGTCATCGCTGCATCATTATTATGTTATAAATAATTTAATTTATTTTGTGTATAAAAATTATAAAAAAAATACTATGATGTATGAAATCTTTTTATCTTTCCAATTAATATTTATAATAAAAAATATGACTTGTATAACCCCACTTAAAAATTGTTTTAGTAAAACATATCATGTTTGTGTCAATTTGACTTTTACATTAAATAAAATGTTATTTATGTCATTTCCCAACCAAAGTGGATCCATGGGGTCCCCAAGTTGACCCATGGATTTTCATGGTCGTCCATGATACAACCAATGAGGGTAAGACATGTGTCAAGCTCATCTCATTTTACTAAAGCATTATTTTTACCTTAAACTACACTAATTACCACTAATCGCGATTAAAAACTTAATAAGTTACTATTCACCAAAAAATTATTTTAATCTCATTGAACCACATTTTACTTCTTAATGACAACCATGTATGTCGGATTTTTGAAAATCAAAACACAATGATGGCAAAATTTCATTTAAACGGAAAATCAGTTTTTATAAGTACCACTTAGTGGTTTCACTATTCATCAAAAATTGAAGTTTTTCAGAAAAATCCCAAAAATGTACCCTAAGCTATATTTGATATTCTAAATTCAAAAATGAAGTCCTTTTTACAAAATTCAAAAAATATAAGTCACATTAATTAATTTAATAATTAATTCCCACTGTCATGACAAATAGCGTGTTTTATGAAACAATAAGTATCAAAAGATTGACACTAGTTTAAGTCTGATTTCAAAGTGAAATTGATTCCAACGACCACTATTGGATTTATTGGTAAAAATATTTTCTAATTTAACTTTAAAACCAATTCAAAATATAATCTAATCATATAAATAAATTAGATTAAAAATTGGTTTTGAATTAAAATACAACATTTTACACTATTCATTAAAAAAATGAACTTTTTCGGAAAGATACCAAAAATTTACACAAAGTAAATTTTGATGTCCCGATTATTAATAAGAGTTTTATTTAGTCCAAAATAATGTTTAAGAGTGAAGAAAACTATATTTAATGACGGTTCTCCATCAAAAGGTGATAAGTGAACCTTTAGTGAAAACTAGGGCATATACGCCTAAAATTGAATTCTCTCCGTATTTTAAGCCTTTATCTTTTATTTTATAAATGTAAAAATATTTTAGAACACATATAATCATATTTTAGTTATTTATATCCATTCCTGCCATTACAACAGCTACATGTTAACTACCATTTAAAATAATATTATTTTATTATTAGAGTGCAACGTAAGATTCCCAAGAAACTCGTTGTTGCGTGTTGGGTACGCCATCGAGCATAGCGTCCCCTTTAAAGTCATATTAATATTTTATTCACAAATATGGATAAATATGAAAATGTCATATTCCTTATTTACCTGGGGTGTTACAGAATGTGTATCTTGATGAATACTATTCAATTAAAAGAATAATTCATTGGTATTCCCAATGAATGACATTGCACGAAAATGTCTATTTATGAGTAGCTATTGATAAAGAATGAAAATGGAAGTGATTGATCATTTTTATTTTAACAATTTCTCATCAACCTCACCATATTTTTATCAGAATATATAAATAATGGGTAAAAATATATTCATAGTAAATATGGAGAGTTATAGATATTATAATTATTGGATGTAAAATTATTGGAAAATATTCCCTTCTATTAGATTAATGTGGATATCTGGGTAAATATCAGAAAATCATATTTTAAAACTAATGGATCGTATTAATAATATAATTAGTACACCAATAAAAGAAATTTTATCATGTATTTGTGGAGAGTACATTTATGGTATATGTACATCAATTTAATGTGAATATTAATCTATATATTCAAGCCTTTATTAAGTCTTGTAAAAATTATGTGAAATATGAAAAGAATATCCCTCAATATTGTCACACATGGTGTGTTGTTAATCCTATCATTTCAGCCTTGTGAAAATTGATTTAATACCCGATCCATACTTTTTATGTTTACTACACACAGGTATGTCTATTCTATAGTATATATCCACTTTTTTTATTGAGAAAGAGAATCATTTCTACAAATACCATACACACATTTCTAAAAATTTATAATGGATTTATACCTATTAAAAAGTTTTAGAATTAGGAAGTATTATGGTATAATTATATAGAATAATTTTTTATAATTTACAATAAATTAATGAAATCATAACAATGAATCATAATAATATTAACCAATGAAAGAATTTATAAAAATGTAATTGAAAAATAACGGCAATGCGGTTTTGAATCCTTTACATTGTTATGGTAACGACTTATAAAAGTGTGTTATTTGAGGGAATATAAAACAAGATTTAGATAAACTAAAAAAAGAAACTAAAATATAATAAAAATAATGGTATTACAATATGATGAAATAAAAACAATTAAAAAAAGTATTATACATGAATATAAAATAGGATGATTGTGAAAAAAACAACTATGGGGTTTATTAGAAATGATCTGTCCCATAGAAGAAAAAAATTCAATTTTAAAGAGAGAAAAATGTAAGTTACTCCTTGTGAGAGATATAATGATATGAAATTGAATTTTTAATATGGGAGAATGAGAAGTGGGGGAATATTTATACATAAGAGGTAGGTATTTATGGTCTAATATTTTGATTATTTTTTATTATGTATAAATTTTTATTGTGGAAGTATTTTCAATGAATATAGTTCATAATTAATGATGAAAAAGTTGTTAATGTTTTGAAAACCCTTATTATACTGTTTCATTATGTGGTTTTAGGTACTTTGCATCTTAATTTTATTTAAAACCTTTTACCTTATTTTACCTATATTTAAATTAGTCATATTTTAGCTTGGTAATTTATTATTATTTACATAAAAACGTAATTGAAGATCATAACTATTGTTGAAGTTTTTATTCAAAATATTATATCTTCTTGATTTAATTAAATTTCACAATAAATTCAAAAAACAATAAATAAATATTGAATAAATATAACTTTTTTGAAAACCTGTAACTTAAGTTCCGAAACAAAAAAAGTATTTTTTAAAGTAACATAATATTTTTAAATGAATTATATAAATCAGAAAATAATAATTTTATGATCAATAGAAAAATATTAAAATGTTATCATTTATAGTCTTATAATTATAAGTTCATAAATGTAATAATTTTCTAAAAATGGTATTTTCAATATTCACCGAAAAGAAAATTACATAAATAAATACCAACAAAATACACAAATATAAATTTTACATTTCTAACTAATTATTATATGAAAAATAACTAATTATTTAAATAAGTGAAATATTTTCATTTCGTGAATATAATTATAATTTTTTTAAAATTTATTGACTAAAGACATGACCTAGATAATTAATTTCACCATCATATATAAATACAGTAAATTGTTTTTAATCATATATATATACAAAGTGTGATAGATGGAAATTGGAAATCATGTAGTCTTGGGGTAGACTTTATGACATCATGAGCCTTCTAATGTGGGTTTAACCCCCATGGACATTCAAAACACTCTGGGTTATCCATTATCATGTGCGAAACCCTTTTTATAAGAATATATTTTGATAAATAAATTTCAATTCAACTTTTACAAAATATATAGAAAAAACTAGGTTATAAATATTTTTATAACTATTATTCTATTAAAATAATGAATATATAGCTTAAAATATATTTATATTAATTAATAAATAATCATTTGAATTAAGTGATGTCACATTCTTTGATAAGTTGGACTATTGAGGGGTGGGACTCAATGCCCTCAGTTCTTTGACTTGAAAAAATATATGGGATTATTCCAATCTAAATGTTCTTCTTAACTAAATTGGTTATCATCTAGCTTCATTTTATTGAGATTACAATCACTTTATTTATTCATTTATTGAATCAAGGGAATACAACTTGGAATGTGTATACCCATATCTGAATTGGAGCTTTTCCCATATTTTTTATGTCTTATATTGATGAAAAATTATTTTATAGAAAATTTAGTGCTAAAATTATTAGTGGATAAGTAATTTGGTTATACATATAGGTAACATTGTTAAATTTTATTTTTGTTTAGTTCTAGTTAATGGGATTTATTTTTTCACTGATGTTTCATTATGTTGGTTTCCTATTCGATATTTAGACACATATTTTTTCATTTTTATATTTTGTTTTGTGAGTTCTTACTCCTAAATAGACCCAAAAATTTGAAAATTTTGTTAGTGAATCTGGTTCATCTGGTCACATTATTATATAATATGTGGATATAGGTTTTTCTATATTAGTATAATAGTATAAAGCCATTAATTATTTATGATAGGTATACTAGTGAAAGTCACCGGCCCCTATCCATTTGGATGTAAGATAAGTGTTGAAAACTCATCTTACGACCATCCGTGGTTCGGTCTTAGTGTCTTATGTTGTGTAAAATTGATCATTATAGCTTATAAGTAATAAAGACACAAAATCATGTTTTATAGTATAGCACAGACACTTCAATGTAGTAAGACACATTATAGTGGCATTAAATATTACATGGTTTACCTCATCATAAATAATTATGTGCTTTCTCCCACCATTATAGGATTTGAGAAGTTTTCTATATTTATAACATAACCCTCTATGGGTATGAGTTTAAATATAGGGTATGATTTTGATGAAAACTATATAGTGAAGTGAAACTATGTTTTTTATTAGTAATAAATTATCACAGGGCTTCGAAAATTTCATTAAATATTACATTGTAGCATCATTAGTTATATTTCTATTTTATTTTGGGACCATTTTTCATGTTATTATTATGTTTTATATTTTTCTATACCATTTGGTGAATCTTATGGACCATTTTATATAGCCTATATTTTCATTTCCTTATTAGTGAGTACCTATGCCCGATATATAGAGTATTATATCTCATAAGTTACTACGTAGAGTCTTTTGATAGAATTTGGGGATTATTTCATGATTCAGTTAGATAGTTATACTAGGAAATTTATTTGTATCCTAAATCCCTATATTTGTTCCACATTGACCTACTTCTTCATCAATAAATCTAGGTCACTATTTTTTAAATCTTACATAACTCTATTTTCAGTTAAATAACTTTGTATACCACTTTAATAGCAACTCATTATAACATTTTGATATATATTTTCATTAATAAATGAATGGATATTCTAAAATTTACATTCAATGACCTTTCTTACTATTTAATTTTATTTAAAATTTTCTTTTCAATCAATCAAAAGTAGTTGGACTCTATAGGAACACTAATATAGAAAATACATTTCGGGATTTATTATTATTCAAAATTTAATTATTCTTATGGAACTAATATTTTGTTTTTCATAGGTAGATGATGTTTCACTTCTCAAATACATAGTATTTATAAATTCATATTTACATTTTAAATAAACTAATTGAATTGTTGATTATATTTACAAAAAATACCCAAAAAATGATCCATCTATTTTTAAAATTTAATTAATTGAAAAATGTAGGTACAATATATACCAATTCATAAAAATGTTGTAAATCCCCAAAAAAATGTTAATTTATTGATATAATTATACAATAATTATGGAATTAGAATTGTAAAGAACTATCAGTTTATATTCTATATACTTAACATTTTATTACAACAAAAATGCCATCAACCGATTTTAAATGGAATGTGATCTTATCATTACATTTAAACACCCACTCCAAGAATTATAGAACTGTTGTAGCCAAATTATCAAAGTGATATATCCAACATTCAATGTTTTATAATTTTCATTAAATTTTCATATAAACTCATATATTCTAACATACTTTTATTCACACACATTAATGCCTTTTAATATGGTAAATATTTCACTCATCACTCAATGATCTAATATGTGATGTTATGCACATTCCTCATGCACATACACTCTAATAATGGATCACCATGTTTAAAAGTTATCTAGTATTTATGATGAAGTTGTCACTTACCAGCAAGAATTCGGTAAGATAGTTTTATAGTAAAGGGAATATGGGAAATGATATTTACATTTAGTGGATTCATGGAGAAGGATTAATTATAAATTAGATTACATGGTATTAAATTCCAAAACAATGAACATTACCAATTATTTCATTGTATGTTAATCAAACAACATTGTCCTCTCATATTCTATTTTGAGGGATAAAATGTTATTATTGTGACAATTAATTTATGATTGTATTCTCTATTCTCTAATAATTTATCAATATTATATCCTTTAATGTTTTAAATACGACTTGTCTAATATTTTTTTTATTTTTTGAATAATACGGTATAAGATAATAATTTATTATATATTTATGAACATTCCACCCATAAAGAATGCATGATCCACACACTCTATGAATAAGAAAATACCTCAATCCATAAGATCTTATGAAATAAGACTTTTCCCTAGTGGTTCGATAATATATCATCATAATGAGATGAAAGGTATGGAATGATAATATTCTAACATAGCATACCTATAAGGTTGTACATAGTTTATATAGATATATCTTATGATATAAATTACAAGGTTTTATTAGTGGATTTTCAAAAAAATAAGAAAAATAATTTCTTTAATCACATTAATTTACATTGTATACTATTTTTTTTAAAGTATGATGAAAATATCCAGCTGCATTGATGCCCTAGGACTCTATAGAATGAGTTTAGAAGATACAATATATATATATATATATATATATATATATTTGTGTGTATGTGTGTTCTTGTGTTTGTGTTTGTTTCAAAATTACTCTCAATAATAAGACTTAAAAATATTATATATTCATTTCATTACTATAATAAAAACAATCCAGTAAAATGATATAGGTTTTAAATAAATGAAATAATTTAAAATGAATCGTAATAGTAATAATTTAATCATTAGATATCAAAAATAAGAGAATTTATCATTATAAAAATTAAACATAACTCATCAGCATATCATTAAGCTAAATTAATTTTATCTAAAAAAGTATATAATAAATTAAAAAATAATTCTCATAAGAAAAGATTTATTTTGAACCCTCATAATTATATATTATGTATCCTAAATATAGAAAATACATGACAATTAAAATTATAATAGGAAAATAAGTATGGTAGTGAGTAAACTAATAATATATTTGGATTTGAAATGACAAATTATTATCTACGTAGCTATAAAAAAATAAATTCGAACTATATGGGATTCCATAAATCAATAATGAAAAACATTATAAGTAATTTATTTAAAATAAATTTTATATAAAATAAAAATAAAATAAATCTATAAAAGTGAAATAAGATAAGTGTAAACCTAATAAATGATGAATTTATAATTTTTATAGCTAACGAGGTTCTCGGTTATCCCCAATAATAATTTTCATTGAATTTATTTATTGTATCTTCCATATCCTAATGGTTCTACAAAACATCAAAGCAATTTTCTTATAGTGGTCCCCATGTGGAAGGTACTAAGTGTAAACCCACAATCCAAGGATTAAAATACAATATAGTGGACGTGGAATGATAATATGATCCCCATTATCGATAATATTATTATACATATTATACTGTAAAGATTTATTTTTTTATTAGGAAGTTCCTTCCCTTATTCCTTATGAGTAGTGGGTTCTTCAATGAACTTAAGTTATATTATAGCTTTATCTCATCCATCAAGGAATAGAAGAAATTAATATTTTATATATTCTTTACTATTTTTTTATTTACCATCCAACTAATTTAGTAGTTGTGCTTAATAATAATAGTTAAGGAATGAAAAAAAAATTTAAATTATTTTCAAAAAATGAAAAATTAGAATTTATTGAAAATTACTCCATAAGATACTCACTTTTAAAATTTGTTTTATTAAACATATAATGATTTTGATATGTAATTTTTTATCAAATGAAGTTAATTTAACTATTTTAATGTCTCTTCCACATCTAACATGTTAAACATTAGAGGGAAATTTTTAACACCAAATATCTTTATTCTTGGTCAGATTATGAGCCTTTTATTATAAAATCATGGTTGATTTTTTAAAAATATATTATATATTCTCATATGTTACACATTTTATTCCCATTGACTCTATCATTAAAATAATTTATAATTTTTTATCAATTCATAGATTATGGATATATGTTTTTGTTGTAATATGTATTTGTAGTATTAAAATATATAATATGAGACCAATCACCTTCAAAAATAATATTGTTGAATCTTTTTCCATAAATATGAGATCCAATAAGAGTTATTTCGTTTTTCCACTATAGGCTATAATAATTATAATTATATTGTTTGATATTTTCATCAAACATAGATTTTGGTTTAGCCTTAATAATTTTATGTTTAGGATTCATATATGATATTTTGTAATAATGGAATTATTTTAACTCAATAAAAACAAACATTGAAATAAATCTAATATAAATAATGAAATAAAACAAAATTATAAAAATAAATGTCTATAGATTTAATGTGTACTTCATTTATCACTCCAAAAATGGTATCAAACTGATAAAATATATTTTCATAGGATCTTATCAAATCAAATACCTAAGGACTATAACATAATGAAAACTAAAAATTGTCCCTTGTTTTAGAAAAAAATAACACATCATTACATAAAAATCAATTATTATATTTTCATTGTTTGTTCACTTTGTAATAGGGACTGCAATGAAGAATATTATAAATATAAAACTTAAAAATTAAATTTAATGATTTTTTTTTGTGGGGATAGTGAAATTTAATCGAGTTATTTACATGTTTTTAAACCATTGATTTATTTTATTTGATTAAAAATTACTTTATCTCCATGTAAATTGTATGTTTTCTTCCAGTCTATATTTATATTTTTTTGTAAAATTATAACATTTTAAAAACATGTGTCTTGAATCATATATTTTCATAAGTCAACATGTAAAAACACTCCGCTCAATTATATGAAGATGAAGTATATGTACAATGGATTATACTACTAGAAGAAAATCCAAATCAATGTAAGTATAAATAAAATAGTAAGGCCTACGTAATATATCATGAAAAACATTGTAGGAATATTGATAAACATAATCATGATTTCAAACCTCAAGTGAAATAATTAAATTTATTTTGGATGGACACATTCATATTATTAACATTTTTTCTAGTGTGACCTTAATAGATCCCATTATTTGAAGGATGTGTCACATGATTCGGTGTTTTTACAAAAATATAATACTAGATACCCTCACACAGTCTTTATACTATTGAGTTTAATGTGAATACCGGTTCACATTGGAGGATGTAAGACTTTGGGAACATATGATTATAATTTTATAACCCTTAAAATAGTAAGAATGTGAGGTGGATGATAGTGAGACTGTAGTGACTGATAGATAATAAAAATGGCAAAATTATGAAACATAATGCTGTCATGAGACCAATTAATCACTAATGGAAAAAACAATTATTCTCACTAACACATTTAAATTTCATTTCAATTAATTTTAGTTTATATGTATATTTCCCAAATATATTATATATTTCATTATTCTCAAATAAAAAAAATATGTATACATATATCTATAAAAAAGTGAATGTTAAGAGCTTATGTGTGATTTATATACCTCCTTGGGAGATAAAATGTGGTTTTCACTATGATAAATTCCTTAATGATTTCTAAATAACTCTTTATAAAGATTTTTGAAAATTTATTTTGTCGATCAATTATATTTGGGGCCAAGATGGGTGTAGATGATTTATTTGTGTGTATATTTCATTAAACAAATGATTTAACAAATTCAATTAATATCAAATAAAATGGGAAATACTATGATGTAATTATATATATATGTCAACATCACCCTATGGAATTTATTATTCTTGATTAGCTATTTATATGTGTGTTTCATAGGTTTGGTAAATAATTGATTTGAGGTTTTTTGAAAATTGAAACAACAATATGTTTGATACCCAATAAATTCATGATATAAAATCCAATATTTTATTAAGAATGATATTATAAAACAAAATATATTTACTTATTAATAATAATATAGATTAGAATATGTTATAGATATAAATAAATAATTTGAAAATAATATAAATGAATTATGGTTCATATTAACAAATAAATTGAATGACTATAATGAGTAAAGTATAAAATAAATATAATACAAGAACTAGAACAAGAATCTTGAAATACATAAAAAAGATAAATTTTATTTAGTTGATTGGTATGAATGAATTTATAAAAGCTAAGTGTAAATATAGTCTTTATAAGATATTTAGTCATTATAAATTTCCATGATATAACCTTTATAAATGGAATATTATAATTAGTGTATTTTAATAATTGTAATGAAATGAGTTAGTTGGTGTGAAAAGGATAATCCATGCCTTCAACTTGTAATAATTTATTCTCTCATATACATTTATCATATATTCATAATGGTTTAGTATCATAATGTTTTTACCCATACCATGACCATGTAAAACGTTAATAGTTTAGGTTTACAAGAAATATTTTTGGGAAGAAGTTAATTCTTGTTGAAATAATTATCATATAAATATTGGACAAACCACTCCCACAAGAGAACCACTATTTCACAACAGACCATTATGTCTTATGTCGGTATAATAATGGGTTCTGTATCTTTGGGTTATAAGACATTATATTGTAAATTATATTAGTAATGAAATAGTTTTTACCCTGATAACACATTTTATGAATATTTATCATCATTATACCAATGTTAATGTTCACGTAATTATTTTGTCAATGTGAAAAAAGGATGTCATATTTTATATTAGGATACAAAAATAGGGTGAGTTGTGGAATTTGATAATTTTTTACACAAAATGTAAAATATATAAAAATGGTTAAATACTATGGAATATGAGGAATATTATATAATATATATTTAATCATGACCAAAATCATAAAATTTAGTGACCTTTACCTAATTTTGGTCATAAAAATTAGGTCTAGGTATTATGTAAGGTAATAGGGTATTATAGAAATAAGTTGAGAAATTGAGATAAAGTAAATATAAAATATTCATTATTTATTTCATGGGATTCCATTCACTGCCACTATTAATAACAATTCTTCTTCTATTTTATCTTCAATACATGTTAATTTTATCTATACATTGATGTATAAAGTATTATCATATATATATATATATTGAATATGGAATTATTCAGCAGGATTTGATGTGCAATTCTAGGATAATGGTCTTAATTATGGTGAGTGTCTTATTTTTATCCATAATCTATTATTGTTTGCATTTATTCTGGTTTATCCATTTCAATTTAAAATTGAATATTCGAATATTATTTAGACATCATTTTACATAATTTTTTATGCTATCCAGTTCATTTCAACCCCTATATCACTCATGTTATCCTTTTTTATACGTTATTTTAAAGAAAAAATCCTAAATGTCATGGAACTCAATTTTATCCCAATATTATTAATTTAAATTAATTCCATGTATTTTTTGTTATTTTGATTTTGCTATTTAAACATGGGATTCTTTTGGGATGTGTGATAAATATGTAGTTCGGAGAACCTCTATATGATCCTTGATCAATATAACTCATCTATGAAATAAGTTTATATTTTTCACCAAATTATAATAAAATAAATTTTTACCATAATTAAATTTTTATATATGTAGTACGTATGGACTATGGGTTATAATATAATATTTGTTTTAAAATTGATTTGTAAATATTTTTTTGTATTCGACCATTATTAATTCATGAATACAATTGACAAAATAGATTAACCATCATTATCTCTATTATTACATGATAACTATACATCCATATTATCTACTAGATAGGGGTACTTATTTTAACACAATGAATCCTTAAAAATTCAAAATAAGATTCAAAAGAATTAATCAAATGATATTCATTAATTCATTGATCAGAGACAGTTATTAATATGTCCATATAACCCTATGATTATATATGAAAACATATAATATAACAACTTTTGAGTAATTATGCTATATATTTCTATGTTATTCATTAATCAAAAACATTCCTTCTATTTTGTATACACTTATATTATATTATTGTATTCATTATAATAGTTTTGATGGTGGTGCCTAATATTTTATATCCCCTCAGTGCATTGATATGTCTTATTATACTACTATGACAGGGTAATGGGGGCACAAATTTCTATTATGAGTTATTTTGGTCACATGTCATATATTGTATATCTATATCAAATTGAATTATTCATTCCCATCATGTCCATCGTTATAATAATATTTACTATAATCCATTTTTTTAAAAAAAACTATATGATTATTTAATTTTATTATCTTTACATTGATGGATTATGAATTTATTTTATATTCATCAAGATGAAAAAATTTATTTTTCAATTACTAATATATTATTTAGACCATTACTATGAAACATTAACTTATGTTATTCACTATCCCTTAAATATAATCCATGCTCAATTTTTTTTTTATGATTTCTATTTCCTTAGTTAATGATGATGAAAATTTCATTTCATTGGCTCAATCTATAAAATTAATGAAAAATTATTTTTACTAAAATGTTGTAATATCTAATGTTTTGTTGTAATTTTTATGTACCTATTCTATTAGGAACTACAAAAACATTTTCAAGGGAATGTAATATCATTTAGTATAATAACCATTCAATAAACAACCTAATGGATTTTTATTACTAGGTTTATAGTTGTTAAAATTGGAATATGTGAATTTTGATTAGAAACATTTTTATCTAGATTTAAAATAACATTTATGGAGAAAATATATTATACCTTTTGAAAATAATGTAATAATTCTAGAAATAAATTGATACAAATATTTTTATGAAATTTTAAAATACATTGTTTTAGGTAACATGGTATGTAATCTATTTTTCATACATTATTATTTTATAATTTTACTATTAATATATTATAATTGTCAGATAAAAAAATCATTTATAATAAATTAAAATGAAGGATAAATTAGAGGGAAATTAAGATACTTTCTTAATAATTTAGATAAAACATTTAATATTTTTCAACAAATATTATAAATATTTATAGAAATTAATATATGTTAGGAAAAATAACCTTTCTTATATGGAGTCACCTCTTTTTCCCCAACATGGGTCAACTTCTTTAGATCATTTTATGTGGAATAATCTACCATAATACAGTAGGACCTCCTATATAATGGTGGCATATCAATAGTTTAATTATCTAAAGGAATTTTAGTGGAATTATTTTATACCAACATTGATTAATTTATCATGGTTGTTTATATATTAAGAGGGTATGTTGGGAAATAGTGGACACTGATTGAAAATACTAATAATTAATAGGAGATTGGAAAATTCATGTGGAATGAATTAATGGTAATTTCAATGGAATTTTTGTTTCCATTGGAGATGCATGATAAAATGGATATGTTATTATTGAAATTATTGAAAAGGGAAGAAGAGACAGTGGTTTAGTATAGAGATAATTTTATAAGGAAAACATGGTATATTGAATATTATCTATGTAATATTGGAAGAAAGATTTATTGTTTCATTGTTGGAGAAAATTCAAGACTTTAATATCTATAATCCTTGAGTATATTTTGACACATGAAAATGAAATAAAAGGTTTTTTAATATCTAATAATGAGTTTTTCAATCATTAATTTACAATATAAATCCTATAAACAAGAGAATAGTTAATTACTATTTCAAAAGAACCACAATAACTTAAAATTATTAACATGTGGAGTTCCCTATAAGAAATAATATTGGAAGAAATAACCGAGGAAATTATTAAATAGCTTAGGAATATAATTTAAATGTATTGAGAAATATTGTCAAGATATTGAGTGAAAAGGTAAGAGATAAGAGATAAATATGAAAATTTTCAACATTATTCATATGATACTCCACTCTAATAAACTACTGAAGTGTCAATGTAATATATCTCATAAGAGGTTCGAGGATCAATGAAATGATATTTTATTAATAAGTTCTGATGATAAATATTTTAATTATGTAATATTATGTACATTGATGTTTAATCAAAGTTTGATAATAAAATATTTTATTTTGGATATATTAAATATTATATAAAATGAATTTCTAAAAATAATATTTGATTACCCTTTATACATTATGAAATGATTAGTCTAATATAAAATTTTGTGGTACATTTATTTTAATAATGTAATAATAGATAATTTTAATTTTCTTGCATGAGATTTGTGTGGTTTCAAATAA
Organism: Viscum album; assembly: GCA_963277665.1. Classification (NCBI taxonomy): domain Eukaryota; kingdom Viridiplantae; phylum Streptophyta; class Magnoliopsida; order Santalales; family Viscaceae; genus Viscum; species Viscum album. The sequence continues at coordinate 1,211,641,412 of OY728150.1, read as the reverse complement.
CATTATCACACCAATTGTATATGTTCATATATTTTTTGGTAAGTATGGTATATTTAATTTTAAATAAACAATATAAGATAAATATAATTAAGTTAGAATTGTTGAAGTTGGTATAGAATTATTTTTATTTGGAGGGTTCATTACATGTATCATGTTAGGAACCAAAAAAATGGATCATCTCAATGGAATAATTGGGGGATTAAATGGATAATGTTCATTTTATTAAAGATATGTAGGATTTGAGAATATAATATGTACTCTATAATTGAGAATATATTGATGTATTTCTTAATTAATTATAATAACTTCCATTTTCGAAGAATAACTCCAGTGGAATTAGTCAAATTAAGAAAAAATTAAATGATTTTGGTAATAAGGATTCCATTTATTCAAATGTTTTCAAAGGGATGAACTATTTAATTTCTAAAGATGAATTGTGTTTTAGTTATATTATTCATTTTCTATAGATAAATTAATGTTAATAGAATGAAGAAAAATTATACGTTAACTCATATTGTTGGACTCTATAATAAACTTCATGGGGTGGAATATTTCCCAAAGATTGATCTTAATTTTGGTTACTAGTAGTAAAAATTAATGAAAGATGATTTAATGAATATACCATTTTAGACATGGTATGGTCTTTATCAAGTTTTATTAATTACTTTTGGGTTATATAATACACATTCTGTAGTTATCTATTTTATAGAACAGGTATTCAAGGGTAATCATGAAATTTTTTTTATATTAATTGATTATATTCTTAAAAACACTATTAAATATTAAAATCATGAAACTAATTTTTAAATATTTCATAAGGTTTTATGGAAAATAAGTTATATTATAATTCAATAAATGTTAATTTGATCATTAAAACCTTTCTTTTCCACCTATATATTGAATATATTTTTGGTATATATGTGTACCTTTAAAAAATGTTTTCTCGGAACATTAAAGAAAAAAAATTATTAGTGAAACACATATAATCATTTTACATTGAATAATGTAAGAGGATATTGGTAAATATACAATTATTTACTCCACTATCTATTAAATATGGTTATTATTTACATTCAGGAATCAAGTAAGTGACTTGGATATATTATAATGAAAAATAATTATGTGTAAGATTATGAATCTAAATGGCTGAATCCCTAAATGACAAGTTACAGTAGTCCTGATATAGAGTTAGAGACAACTATATTTAAAATGATATTTAGAAGAATTAACTCTTTTGGGATAAATGTGATGTATTTACTAAACCCAAGAATTTAAAATATAAGAATGCTTATAATGATATTTACATGATCCAAATGAGATGGTTAGAATTAGTCATGGACTAAAATTATGTTATATTTTATAATTGTAGGGAATCAATCAAGGATGAAACTGTATTGAATAGAAAAACAATGATATATTATTTATTATTAGGATATAGAATTGTCTAATTAAAAAATATTTTTCTAAAATAGAGTTGGGTATTATAGTTTAAAGAAAATTATCATATAAAACTAGTTTAGTTTCTAAATATTCATTATTGGGGAATATTATGAAACATAAAATTATTATATATACCTAAAAATTTAGATAGAATAACTGTGAAATGTGAAATTACCATAGTTTCATTTTTTAGAATATGAAGAGGATTGGTAAGAGGTTATGTGCTCTGTAAATACTATTGATGAATAATTATCTATTAGGTAAATCAGATAACTGAAACTCGTATATATATATATATATATATATATATATATATCCTAGTAATAATAAAATGTATCCGGATACCAAAGAGCATTTCTAGTTGGATAATATAATGATAGAGATTGTAAATTTGATTGAATGTTTCTTAGTTTTTCAACATGGGAATGGTAGAAAAAAAAAGTCCCAGAGTAGTTATAAAATATTTACCTATAATATAGTTTATATCGTATCATATTATTATGGATTTAATTTAAAAAGACATTTGAGAGACTTAATTTAATTTGGGTCATTATATAATTTTTTAAAATGAAATCCCATTTCCTATAAATGTGATAATATTTACTGTTTGATTATTTTTCATGGTAATATAAAAATGAATTTTTATGTATTCATAGTTTTCTCATACTAATACTATTAAAATTTTATTCGATATTCTCATTAAAATTTTAGGGGATTCACATTAGTTTCTTAATTATAAAGGATAATCTTACAAAAACCTATCATCCTCAGACCAGTGGACAGTCATAATGGACTTTGTAATCATTAGAAGGCTAGAAACTATGATGGACAATTGACATCCATGTATGTTGAGATCAATTATGTTGAGATTCCATATAATAATAGTTTTAACTCTATAATTCAATTGGAAATACATGAAACCTTGTTTTCAATGATATGTTCAACTCTGTCATATTGGGATCAAGTTAAGGAAATGAATTTATTTTATCAATATATTATAAAAGAGGAATTAGGAAATTTAATATCTATCAAATATCAAATCAATGTGGAACAATGAGAAAAAGTTATTTTTGAATTTGATAAATTATTTTGAATTGCAAGAAGGTGGCCATGTATTCCTAAATATATCTCTATAGAATGGATTTAAAATATTTTTAAAATAATTAAAGAATATTACAGGTCCATCAGACTATTTTAAATATTAGAGTGGATAGAGGATGTTAAATTTCATTTATCTAGTTCACCAAACCCTTTTCAATTGCATGGAATATTTTAAAATATCACTTATGTGGATGTATATTTGAAAATATTTATATGCTCAAAAAATTCATCATATGTTTGAGACTAACTTATCATATAATTTATATCCCTTACTGATTCTGATATTATAATGAATGTAAAATAATATAAGATTACATGAATAGTGAATTCTTTATGATTAAATCACTAACAATAGGCTCCATGGGGACATAAGAATGTGAAGAAAAATTCTTATCAATATTTTTCATGGATTTGCATACAATTACAAGGAATTTTTTTAAAGTGGTAGAATATAATATTTCATATGTTATTTTAATTAATACACATATTTTTCTTCCAAATAATTTGGTTTAAATCAGTGATGTATATATATTAAGACTCTTATTAGTAATAATAAATAGTATAAAAAAAGTAAATAATTTGAGTAATATTTAAATTTCTCCTAGGTCATATTATATAAATAAAAATATTGATATTAAATGGATATTAAAAAATAAAAAATATTATCAATCATAGAATTGATATGTTTAATGTACTGAAGTTGATAAATATCATTTACTAGATTGGTTTAATACAATTTATTGGACGTGTGAGTAAATTTTGTGGTTATATAACTATTTTCTATTATGACTATTGGATATATGAACATAATAATATGGATTTTAGAGTTAGTTTAAATCAACATGGGAAATTATAAGTGTTAATTAGTGTGGAATGAATGAAGTAACATTTTTAGATCTTGGGAAGGAGGTAACACTACTAGGGTTTTCCCTAGGCCTGGTCTCTATAGATGATAAATAATTGATGTACATGTACAATAATTTTAGGGAGAAGTTAATTTTAGTAAAATAAATAATTGAATTAATTTATGTTGAAAAACACCATGAATATACAACCATTTTATTCATTATAATTATATATGATTCTCTTATTAAGTATGTAATTTAGACAGGAGTTAATTGGTATTAATGTGTAAATAATTTTAATAATAAAATCATGTTTAATCTAAAAACACATATTAATTAAATATTACCCTTATTTAAAAGTATAATTTCACCTAATTAAATAATAAATTTTTTATAATTTGATACATATTTTGAATCCAAATATCGAAATTAGAAAAGAGTGTAATTTGATATTTTTTGGTAAAAAATGTCAAATGAAGTAAAAAATATTGTACACTAAAAAAATATTATATATATATATGATATCATATAAATTTAAGAATGAATATACTCACACAAGTAAATTAAATTTACCTAATTTTTTCCACTAAAATTAATATTGGATAATTATGGAATGTAATGGATAATTTTGTAGAGAAAATAATCCCATAAGATAATGGAATCTGAAAATATTGTATACTTTATCATATGTTATTCGAATCACCACAACTATATATACCCAATCACTTTTAGGATTTCTTCTTAAACCATGTTTTACTATCCCTTAAATGATCTCTCAAAACTATCCCATATATATTTATCTTAAATGTTTATGAGACTGGTTATATCTAAGGTTCAACCCTTGAATACAAATCATATCCAATGTAAGGGTCATATTTATCCCTTAAAACATTCCAATCTTCATTTCCATTATTGTATCTTTTTACATTTCACATTTAATATTGAAATATTTTCTTACTATTGAAGTGATAATTTTACTAATACTATCATCTTCATATGATACCCCATTTCACTATATTAGGCTTCATTCATAATTACTTCAAATGTTATAATCCAACTAATTAGAATAAAAATCTATATTGTACCATGATTAAAAATCACAATGTATTCCAATATATATTGTGTATTAAGGATGTATTATTTCTAAGAGGGGGTATTTTTATGGTTAGATAATGGTGACATAACATATAGATAATCTATCTGTTCTATAATTGATTATACAAAATTTTATCACAAGTTCACCTTATCTATCAAATCATAGTGACCTATAATTTCCCACTTAATGAAATTGTATATCATTAATTCATATAAAATATATGAGATCGTATATTCTTAATATTAGTTTGGATTTATTATTAATTTCATTAGTATATAACCATTAAAAATAAATTTATTCAATTTACTAAACACATATATCATATTTATATTTAAGAGGTCCAAAAAACTACATAGATATATTTTTAACTTGTTAGGGGTATTAATTTTTACTTTTTGAATCCATTTTTACTCTTAATATTATATGATGAAATTAACTTAAACATCATTATTTATTCATAAATTGTGTAAATATATTGCCCTATATATATATATAATCTAATGTTTAGTGTGGAAAAATGTTATAATATAATATTAGTGGAGATATTTAGTTATGAATTTATATAATGTTTATTTTTAATACTATTTAAGGTATTGAGTACACAATTTTATAATATTATGGAACACATTATAATTTTATAAGATGGGTGGGAACCATATTTATTAAAATCATCATTGTATTTGTTGGTCTCATGAGAGAACTATGATTGGGTAATGGGGACATCATTACCCTATATATATAATGTATTGGAACAATGACTCAATTGTTTATTTATGATTTTAGATATATTGTATTCCAATCATTTTCCAATATTATGATATCGCTTATTATTTTCAATGTGATTATTTATTTCCATTATAACTCCCTCCGTGAATTCTTTTACACTTTTTTAATAAATTATATAATTTAATTATTATGAATTTTATTATTATGAATTTTATTTATTTTTCTCACTAAAATTTTCATATTTTAGCTCCTATTTTACATCATCCCAAACCATTCAACTGAACTAACTCTTTTTAATCATTCTCGTTTCTACATGTATTGAATGGGAATATAATATATAATAGTATTTATGGAAAGCATTCATGTATACGTATTATTTACTTAAATTATGTAATATTTTATTTTCTAAAGTCATTTTCATATATCAAGTCTCTTATAGTCAATTAACCCTGGATCATGGGAGTAAATTCTTCAAAATTTTTATTACCTCGTAATAAAGAAAAACCCCACTATGGGTTACTCAAGTTAAGGAATTCCATATTTACATTAATAAATTATTAAATTTATTATCAATGTGACTATTAATATTTCATTATCATTTGAAATCTATATTTTAGGATTTAGGAATATTAAATTCTATAATCATTTCGAGGTGAGTAAAAAAAATTATTATAGAGGAAGAAGGAAGGGGAAGAGTGTTTTTTTGAGTTATAGTGATTGGGTACGATAAATAAGGTAAGTGGATATAACAAAAAGATTTAAATATTCTATTGTTTCTAAGTAGATTTTTATGAGATCAAGTTAGTAATTGGGACACTATCTTTCATAACCAATAATCATTATACACTAACATTTTAGTTGGTTTCCAATGTGAGTCTGATGGAACCACCTAAACCCAAATTTATATCGTATTTTTTGGTTATTATATGAATAGTATGAATATGACTAACTGAATTCTAAAAATATATGTTTTACACATGAATATAAAATTAATTATTTTGTGAGCAATTAGTTTAAAATTAAAATAAAAAACTTTTTGAAAATAAATGAATTTTTTCTATAAAACTATTTAAAAAAACACATTTTACCTAAATAAAATTAAAAACACACTTTTGGTTAATATTTGAAAATATATTTATAATTAATATATTAAATTAAATATTTTACATTCATATTATGTGTTTTATATACAAAATATAATAATAAAACTATATTTATTCTTAAACTAGTATTTATCTAAAATGTTGTTTTCTAAAATTTTTTAAAAATTATTTTTAAAATAAATTTATGAAACATTAAAAAAATTATTTTTATAAATGAATTTAATTATTTAATTAATAATGTAAAAATTATATTTTCATGAATTTTTGAATTTTTTTTAAAAAGATTAATGTTTTTTATGAGTAGTGGAAAATGATAAAATTTTATTTGAAACTAATTTTTATTTAAATTATTTATAATGTTTAATTATTTTTTTATTTGGCTTTAAATTAAATATAGAAAAATTATACATATTTATATTAATATAATTTATTTCATTGTAATCATTTTCATATTAAATTTTGATATTAAAGCATTATAAACTTTTGAACATTTCCCCTTGAAAACCCCCTTTATCATAACTTCTGTGAGATTAATTTTTAATTAAAATTTTCCCAATATATGAAATGAATAATGGAAAATTAATCCCATACTTGGAATAATAATAATTTTTTTTATCTAACAATCTAAACATATTTTTCCCTAAAATGAATAGTTAAAAACAACACGTTTTCACATTATTAATTTAAAAATGGATTTATCACGGGTTAAAAAATAATGATAAAAGTTAAAAATGAATTAAATAAAAAAAATTATTTTATGGGCATATATAATTTTTATATCTTTTAGGGTCTATAATTTATGATTTTATTCACTTGCATCATGCGAAAAATGTGAGTAACCCTTTTTCATTTCAAAACGATACTTGTTCGACACTCACATAACATACCAATGTCCACAAACTATAATCTCATATTCACCAAATAAAACATTTTTTATCTATAAATAACTACGAAAATATATTCTTAAATTCCCTAATCTCATAATAGATGACTTATATTAGGCATAAATACCCTATATAATGGTTTTCAAGACAAACCGAAGGATGTTACTTAAAGAATAGATAAATTTATTCAACTGAATGGGTTTATTTTATTTATTCATCCTCTTCATTAAATTATTATTAAAACCATAGAAGAAAATAAACTAATTGTTTAATAAATATATAATTATTTTTATGTTATTTTTATGAACTATAACCATCAATACTTCCATCCATTGGGTCATCAAGTCATCGGTAGCGTGTATGGTGGCCTATCGCCTCACTAACTATTGTCATTCATTTATTTCACTAACGCATCTCATGGTTGGGTATGGTGATGGATATAATATATATATATATATATTATATTTATGATATAATTATACCTCTGGAGTAACTTTATCATATATAACATTTTTTTTATATTCCATTATGTATGGGATTTGATATTATCGCATGTGTGTAGGTTAGACTACCACCTCACAAAGTGATGTGATTCGTTTTCACAAAATATCTATGTAGTAGATAATATTAATAAATACAAATAATATATATTATATAATTAACATAATTATGATATTATTGTTATATTTATAAATTTTAAAATTTAGATCATCATTCTATTTCTTACCTTCTCAATCCCTGAAAGATGATATTGTTGTTCGTGTATGTGTGGAAAACTGCCTTCACAAAGAGATATGGCACTATTAGTATCACAACACACAATATATGATATATATAATTATATTTAAAATTATTATTTTCTCTATATTAAATTATAATAATTATATAATGATATTAAATTTCTTTAATCTTTTCCGTAAGGATCATTTTAAAATGTAAATGTGAATCGTTCGTATATATTGTCATCCATTTCCACAGGTGTAATGTGCATCATTTCAGAATACCATATTTCTATATTGGTATGAAACGATTATTTTATTTACAAATATGATAACTATTTCATGATTATTATTGTTTATATTATGGAATTATGATAAGAGTAAGAGGAAAAAATAACAAATAAAAACATATATGAAAAACATAGTGGTTATTACTTGATATGTGAATTTAACATGGAAATGATTATTAAAAATTAGTAAAAGGAAATAATTAAATAATATATGGTATGATATATGCATTCATTTGTCTATAATATATTTTAACAAATATTGTTTTTTATACAAGGGGATCGAACAGGTATGAGAGAATTTAACACTTATATTATTGGACTTCTAGTATCTCTTTTCTTTCTGGGAGGTTGAAGCAAATTATCCAATCAATTAATTTGTGTTTTGTGTATAAAGACCCTTTTATATTTTATATATCAAATTTTATTACTTTACTAATATTAAATATTCTAATTTTTTTAATTCTAATTACAATTCAAATTATACTATAGTGGTAAGGTATTTTTGTCCCTTTTCCCTTATTTGAGACTTATGACATTTTAAGAACCGATCATATTTTATGAGGTGTATATGAAACCTCTTTAACATGTAACATCATGAATTTATTTATTATAATTATATTTTATTTTTCATTTAACATTATCATTTCACTGGTCTTATAATTCAACAAAACTAAAATTTTTATATTTTTTGTTACAATCTCATCATTTATCCAGATTTTTTATGATTATTTTTCTATTGACATAATATTTATGACCATATATAAAAACCCCATGGATTTTATTCACCATTTTTTAATCAATTTAGAATAAAATTTTCTCCTCTTTTTACTCTTTTTATATTCTATTTTCTTCAAAATAATGTTTCTATAAAAAATATTCTTTTTGGTCAGAAATGTATTTTCATCCAAAATCATGTTTTCTAAAAATGTTTCCAATATTATTAATATTCTTAAAATTATTTATTAAATATAATTTTATCAATTTTTAACTTGGTAATTTTATTTGATTAGAATATTCGTGCCCTTTTCCAAATAATACCCTTTTGGATTTTAAATAAAAAGTGAAAAGAATTTTATTATCATGCATATTGTTAATAGTATTTTACACTATCAGGACAACTCAAATATTTTAATCTTACATTAAAAGTATTCAATTATATTTTAAAATAATTTTTTTTCTTAAATATACATTGAATTTTTATATTTTTTATAAAATATTTCATATTAAAAAGATTTTTCAAAATTCCTTAAAAATATTCTTTCAATGTCAAAAGATTATTTTTCTCAATAATTGTTTAAAAACAATTTGAATACTAATTTATTATTATTCATGATTATATACACATAAATATATTTTTTATTTTTTTAAAAAAAAAATATAAGGGGAAATATGAATTTCACCATGAAATATTTTAAATGATTTTTAATGAACCTTTATAAATTATAATTTTAATTTCCTATGATAAGGATTTTTTATTTTTTATATCAATTTATAGTTATGAAAAATTGTTTTGAAATAAATTTTTTCTTCTTGATGAAATATTCCAATTACTTTATATTTCAAAATATTCTTCCATATTTGATGACATCCATTTATGGAACTTATTCTTTGATGGATATATGAACCAAGGATACCATCCATAATCATTATCTAAATTGTTTATGTTGAAAGGATGTTTATAAATCTCATTTCAATTCCACCAGTTATAACATTATCAAATTTTTATGAAGAATGCTTGTTTACATGGGTTATGTTATGATGAAATGATGATATGATTATGAAACCACTTACATTTACATAGGTCATGATATGATGTAATTTTTGTGAAACACATTTCATTTCATGGGTTAAGATATGATTAATTCCAAATGATATTATGGAACACGTATTTATGATTTAAATTATTTGATTTGAGACTTATATCTCCCTCCAATGCATAATGTATAGATTCATATCTCAAAAGACTGATAATATTAGAATGAAGAGTTAACCAACTTCTGTAGGATATGTTTTCTACTAGGATGATATTGGGAGTGAAGCTTGACAGATATAATGGTTTATGGAGTGATCATATTTCATTTTGATAGCCTTGTAATCAATCCATGACTACTATTATAATGATTTTCTATGATTGTGGGTATTTAAAAAATTTATGACTTATTGAAATGTTATTATCTAATCGCTAATTTTTATTGATTCACTTATGATTCTTTTCTTATAAACTGATAATAATTATATCGTGACTCATGTTTATGATATTAGATATACAAGGTATATTTTAATAATGTAATTCTCAAGTTATCATACCCTTTTTTTGTTATGATTATGTATCTCCCTTATTTACCCTAATTAAGCTTCTGAGCTCACCCATTCTCATGTTTCATATCACTGGGTTAGGAAGAAATGTTTCATGCAGTATATATTTCATTAGTGTTCAAATGGGGAAGCTAATTATTGGAGATGTTAATGATCATTCACCAAATCATAATATTTTGTACCTAGTCTAAATATACATGAAACTATTACGGTCCTCATGCATTTTTTTAATGTATTTAATATTCATCTACAAAGATATAACATCCTTGTTTGTGAATATGGGGTCCTTACTGTTGGTATAAAAGGAATGGTTTAGCAAAACTTTTAATCATGGATGAGAAATAATTTTTGAGATAACAAGGGATAGTTATAAGGATACTTATAGGGGTTTACCTAAATTAAAGTATTAGGATGTTTTAAATTTTAGTAAAATTTATTGGAATTTTTTAAAGGATTGAGAATATGGTTTTTGAATATTTGATTACTATATGGATAATAAAACTAGATGTTATTTTGGTATAGAGGTTCTGATGTGTAATAAATACAAAAGGGAACATTGAAATGGACTTGATCATCAGCCAATGCATAAAAATAGGCCTTATTGCACATCTAGTTTGACACTCTTGAGTTATCTTATTATGAAATTTATAAAATATTTATGAACCATCATCATGGATTTAAAAAAGATAACGATTATGAATGTGCTAGGATAAACTGAATTTCATAGATATTAAAAATAATTTGCATGATTTTTATATCCTATAAGTTATTTTTTAATGATAATTCAGTATTCCACATTGATATCTTTTTCTCACACAATTGTTTTCTATTTTTTTCAATGACGGTATGCAGAAGGAATTGGGGTAACATTTCATGTTATATATTAAATTTTTAAGGGAATAAAAATGAGATAATGATTTTTGTTAAGGGTATTCTTATTATTCCACACTATTAATCAATGAACATGATTAATAACATGGACCTCAACAAACTCTCAGACTTAATAAAGAAAAATAGGATAGAGTTCACTAAGTGTTTGGGTAGAGGAGACCATGGAGGAAAGAAGATTCAGTTTCTTATGTGGGGATAATGTTGGAATAATCCACCTAGGTAATTTCTTTGAGGAAACATATGGTATTTTAGGTGTGTAAAATAAGGAAACAAGTCAAGTAAATACAATGGAAAAAATTAAATGTTCAGTTAACTCAATGGATCAGAATGTTTTTGTACATTATTTATTATCAATAGACGAATGATTTAAATACTTAATTTAGTAACCATAACCTCAGAATGTCATATCCAATGAATTATTTACTACATTATCATAATATACAAGAAATTATATCATAAAGGACTGAATAAGTTATTAGTCTTGGTACAATAGATATATAAGTGAATTAAATTAACATTTGAAAACATAGACAACAAAAAATTATTTTCTTGATAATTCCATTATTCTCCTTAGGTTATCCCTATATATCAATAATAATGTAATTCCTAGTATCTTGGGGAGAATATAATATAATAAATGGGTGGGCTCAATTGATCAGTCATTGTAAGAATACAATGAATTTTATGAATAAATAAGTAATAAAAAATATTATGAGGTAAATTTAAAAAAAAATTCATTTCATCAATAACTTCATCATAACCTGGAAGATATAAATTATAATAAAATAATATTATATAAGTAATCACATGAGCTAGAGAACAAAAATATAGATATTACAAAAAATCAAATAACCACAAGGAATATTAATAACCGAATTACTAATGTTGGAATCTAAAACATACCATAAAGGACTCATACCAAAAAATCTAATACCATCAATTATTCATTCCAATACATCTAATATCGTTGAGTCCTTGTTACAAGGCATCTATATAAATGGGTAATACCATGTCCAAAAACATAATTTTTTTTTCTCATGATTGATACTAATGCACCAAGTGAATATATAGGGTCCCTCTGATCTCATACAAGGGATAATTCCTTCAACATTTATATAATGGTGAATTTAATACATGTGTAATATCCTTTATCATAAAATATCTGTATTGAGTAAAAGATAAAGATTTATTTCTATTTCTCCAGTTTATCAAATAACCTTAAAAGTATAAACCATATGAGAAAATGGTACATTATTTTGTAAATAATCGTATCCATTATACAATAATATTTATATTTTATATAAATCTAATTTCCAATGAAAAATAATCTTAAGAGAGTTATTGTTTTAACATAATTCTAAGAATCTCAAAAGAAAGCAAGATTATAAAATAACATGGTGGTTTTAAAAAAATTCACTTAAATGAAAAGATTGAATGTGAGATAAGAAATGACATTGAATATGAATGGATTGTGATATAAAATTTTAATAGGGAATCAATTACACTAAATAAAATAAACAACATTTATAACACTGTAATATGCCTCCTAGAAATGAAATTGAGATGAAATCCATTACCCCACACTACTGTTAGATTGAATTCTATATAACATCATTTATAGTGGTTTGAAACATTTTATAACTTATATAACTACCATTTTAATATTTATAATATCATATACTATCTTTTTATAACATCTTACAACTCTTCTATTAATATGTTTTCATTAATTTCATTATTTTAGGTGTCAACTTCTGTGTTTTCTCAAGTGTTTTTCATCGTGAAATATATTTTTACTATTCATATTATATTTCTATATAATTAACATAATAATAAAAAAGACATAATTATAATATTTTGAAATCAATTATAATTTTAAAATCAATCCCTAATTATGTTTATGAAAACTAATGTATGTAATGATCATGGAGACGGAATGATGTATGTATGCATAAATAATGTTTCCATTTTTTAGTAATTATTTTGAAAAGGAGTTAAGTAATATTTTAATCATTAAAAATCATCATAATATCATTTATTAAATATTATTTCATTATTTATACTTATATGTATCATCTATTTTGTGTGACAATGAAAATTGAGGCACAACTCCCAATGAAAGGGGTAGTCCACACGTACATGCACGATTTAATCATCATTAAGTTAGTGAATATATAAGAAAGAACATTATTTCCTAATATTTATAAATATTTCATAAATATAATATATGTTTAATTTATATCATATATATTTGTTAATATTAAACTTAATATATTAATTGTGATTACATAGTGAAAGGAGAATCACATCCCATTATGAGTTGGTAGTGTGTTGTTCACACAAGAGATGTTATCGTATCCCATGTGGAATGGAATTTACATATATATGTGTGTGTGCATGATATAGGGAATTAATAGGTATAAATATGTTATAAATATAATATATATAATTTAAACCCATTATCACAAAAAACCATAAATGGTTTTAATGGTAGAACAAATAATATCAGTTCACAAGGCGGAAGTCCACTATACACACGAATGGTGATTTCATAACTCATTTCATAAATGTGGAGACGGATGTATTTAATTTAATTATTATTGGAAATTCCAATTACATGTAATATAATTATGATATTATATCACCATTTTTTAATAATAATTGAAGGAGATTGATAAATAAAAAGGATGCTCTTTGAAGAACATTACATTTTTTTCATGTATCTTCTTTAAGTTTAAACTAAATACTTTTTATATTTTAATTTTTGGTGAAATAATTATTCTAGGATATGGGGATTGAAGTTGATATTTTATTTTTATTGGTTTAGGTTTAACCCAAATTTTTCGATGGTTTTAAGAATAGAGGATAGGGGTGGCCTTTTATAAGCGAGGGGAGTGACCCACTTTTATTTTTTGAAATGATTCAATAGTTCCCATTTTTTATCATTCCACGTGATTGAAAAATGGTCCATTATAGATACTAGAATATAGAAGGTATATAAATGTTCATAAAATGAATTTTTATATATTTTTATCTAATTTTAACTTATATTTTTATTTTCATGACCATTAAATCATTTTTTTCCTTAATCGTGGTAATTAATTTTTTCTATTTTCACTATAATGTATGGTAAAAAATTATATTGATCATATTAAATAATATAAAATTTTTATTTCATTTATGGATTCAATTTTCATAAATTCAATTTATATCATTATAAAATTTATATTTAAAATTATTCCCACATAAGGGTTGACATAGTGTGTTTTAATAGAGAAATTGTTCCAAAGATAACAATGTTTTTCAATGAAAATTAATTATGAAAATGATTATAATGAAATAAATTTTATTAATTGATATAAATTTAAACTAATTTTAAAATAATTGAAATTAATAAAATAATTTAACATTTTAATCTATTTAAATGAAAAGACAAATTTCATTTATAATTCCATATTTTTAAATATTCATCAAAAAATAGAACATTTGAAAAAAATCTCACAAATTCACCTTAAGATAGTTTTGATATAATTATTTCAAAAAAGGTAATGTGTTCAAATATATTTTTATAAATAGGTACAAATTAATTTCAAATTATCTCTCTAATGTGTGACCTACTAATCTTTTAAAAACAATAATGTTTTCAAAAATAATTTCTTTTTATTTTAAATGATTGTTATTTTATTTATAAGATATAGATAGTTATAATTTCATAATATGGTTAACATTATTCATAAAATCAATTACAATGGCTAGGTGAAAACTATTATGTGAAACAATTATGTTTTAATAATATTCCAACTTTTGTTGAACATGGTGTTTTGTAAAACACAAACTAAACTCAATGTTGCATGTAACACAAGATATAATCATTATTTACTATAATGCAAGATAATCTTAATATTTTGTGTAATCATATATATTTAAGAGATAAAATTCATTTAAAATAAATATATCTTCATTTCTCATAGTGTTATATTTTCTTTTATGATTGGTGTTAGTTATAGTATATACTATCAAATATAATATTATTCATTTATAATTTTTTGGTGCTACATTATCCCAACATTAAATTATTTTTTCCAACAAATTTTTTTATTTATCTTAACAATCACATTTTTGACATTTGGAAACACCATTTTTAAAAAAACTACATCATAATAAGATTTTATGAAATATGATCTTAATATGAGAGGTAGGGAAGTAAAAATGCATATGAAATAACATATAACAAAGTTTCCATGTAATAGAACATTTTTGGAAAGTTATTAAATTAAAAAAACTAATTAATTATAGATAGTGATGGAGGTCATTGATCATATGAAGTGAATATTCAAGTGAATGTTGAGGGCCTAAAATCCATACACCTATCATGATTTAGGAAACCATATAATTATTAAATATGAATTTTATAGGATAATATTTATGATTCATGATCCCTCTAGTAATTTTTATGAAATATTTTTCTATATAATATTATATGGAAAAATATATATATGATAAATTTGTACTTAAAAATAATAATTTCATTCTTTGGTTGTTCCATAATCCATTTTGTACACATCACTTAATTTATGATATTAATATCATAGAATTTATTTTTTTAAACTTGGTGAACTAAAATTCACTTTTAACATATATCTATAACCATAAAAGAGTGAAAAGTCTTTCTTCCCATCTCTGTCTTTCTTCCAAAATGAATACAGTTAGCACGAGTTATTCAATTTAAAACATTAATCACTAAACAATATAAGTAACACCCCGGGTTCCAAATTAAAATTTATCCTTCAAATCCTTAAAACAGAAATCAATTACATTCTAACTTTGGCATCACATCGAACCATGATAGTTAGTAAACCCTTATCATAGTTTTGTTATGGTCTTATGGACCACAAACATGTCACACATATGGGGTTGTCACCAATTATGTGGGATGTAATTTTTTATATTAATATATTAATATAATTCTTATAATGATCCCCAAAAAATATTATGTAAATCCTTAATATAATATTAAGAATTTAAAATTTTTATTTCATTAGTTTTGAAATCATTTTTTTAAAATGTCTAATATTATTATTTGACTATTATTTTAATTTCATTGAAGACAATATCATCCCTAGAGGATATTAATACCATTAAATTTGTTTCTATAAAATATAATGGCATTATACATTGATTTAATTTTTTAACTAAAACATATTCTATACTAGTAGGATTTATTGTAATAAATTTCACCCAAAATATCATTAATATTTGTATACTCCCATCACATAAAAACTTAAATGGTGTTTAATGTATTCAAATTGTGATAAACCTTAAACAGAAAACCAATATGGTATACATAAATCTTTATTTAATTAATAAAAACGTAATTTATATATTTTTCAACATAATACTTATATATTTCATCCTTATTTTATCGAAAATCGCATTGGTAAAATCACATTAAATCTTTTTTAACATTTATTTTTGTGAATAACAATACATAAATTCTTTATAACATCAATTTTCACATTGTTCATTACTTATTATAGGGTTTATCCTATATAAAAAGGAATTGTATTATAGAATTCCCATCTTCTCAATATTTAATAAAACTTACTATAAATTGATCCCTAAAATGAAATTAATTTTATTCAATTGTAGTCTTCATTTCTCCATGGATTTTATTTTGTTACCAATTTCTATTCAACATATAAATCACATTCCATCACTATTGAGACACACTCATATCAATATAATTAAACAAATTTTTAACCTTATTTATTAGTTTTATTATTTTATTCAAATCCTCCATAATTAATTTTAATGAAAATGTGAATTATTCTAAACACATACCCCCAATTGTGTCAAACCAGGAGAGGTAAGACCCATTTTTTTGAACTATGTGATTACAGGTTCAGGCCCATTACACCCTTTTTTAGTATTATTACCCTTATGTAAATATTTTCAAGAACAAAATCATTTTATTATATCAATACTATGATTTATAGTTATGAAAGACCATATAATATATTACTTCAAAAACCTTTTGGATGTTCTTCTATCTTATCCCCTATATCCATTATTTGGGTATATTTACTAATCTATGTTATCATAAATCTAGTTTCCATGTTTTCTACTATATTTCTTCATATACCAACTATAGAGACCCTAACCCTAGTAATGTAGAGTATGTTGTTGGTTTGTTACAATAGAATAAGTTATAAATATTTACATCTTGAAGGATGGAATAGTTTAGTAGTCTAGCTAAACATGATATGTAGGTGGTTCATACATTAAATTTGAATAAACAAATAAAAAATATATATTTTAGAATATCATTATTCCCCTATAATTTCATTGCATATCAAGAATATTACATTTCATTTATTACCGAGAAACAAAAAAAATAATGTTGAACTCAAATGATCAGTGAGGGATAAGGATAATAAAAGCTATCACGAATTAATAATAATATTAATCAATATGCAAAGGTAAATAATTGAGATAAAATACCATGTAATTGAAAATCTATGAATGAGGTTCGTATATTGATGATAAAAATATAGAATCATGGATAATTATTAATACAGAAAGGTAAATAACTGAACACACATTCAATTAAATAATTAAATTAAATACTATAATTATATGTGGCATAAACAACATAGAATGGTAAGTAGCTGAAAAAAATTCCATTTATGGGTCAAATGATAGTATCACTGTGAATGTCTCATGGATAAAATAACTGAAATCATAATTAAGGGAATGTTTAATTACTAGATGAAATTATCTTGGGCATTATGATACCACAACTATCAAGACTATTAAAAAGTCATTTTAAATTACTGGAAGAAACCCATTTAATTATAGATTTCTAATTTGTTTATTGATACCTACTAATGAATATTGGGGATATATAATACCCATTTTCACATGAAAATTCATTTCCAAATCATTCATCATATATCGAATATAAAATTTAATTTACATAATGTGTTCTTTTTCATCAAATATATGTATTTAGTAATGAATATAGATTTATCAATATTTTTTCTAGATAATATAATAAATTTCATTTTAGAACACAAAATGTAATATTTTTATTTGGTTTATGAAACTATCATATCTATGATAAATAATATGCATATATAGGGTAATGTTATTTTCTAATGATTACTTGAATGTAAATATATCAATATCATGTTAATGAGTATAAATATAAATAATGAAAGTGAATTTGAATACTATATTTCCTCTAAATAATCATCACCCAACTAATTTAGTAATAATTACAAGATGAACACAACATAATCTCAATAGATATGATAAAAAGAACATTCATTTGCCACTGTAAATAGGATAGAAAAGTGACTTGTTTTATAAAATGACAAGAAGCATCCAACGAAAAAAGTTTTTAAACAGAGAAAATGGGTAGCATTTATTTAATAACTCAATTTTAAATGGATAAAAAATTATTTCATTTTAAGAAAACAAGTTTTTTGAAGAAAATATATTTTTGACTAAAGAGGGAAATAAAGTATGATTTTCATAAATAATTTTCCTAAAATATTTTAATTGCCAAAAATTAGGAAAATGATACAATTAGATGAAAATATATTAAATAAACATAGGAGGATAAAATTATATGGGTTTATAAGATAATTATCAAATAATTTCATTCAACTAAAATTCAGGAATAAATAATCACTCGGAGAATGATATTGTGATTATAACACATACAATGATTAAATAATTGATGTGATGATTTTTAAATGAATTTATTATGTGTATCAATTGTAAATTAATATAAAACTATAATAAATATAAAATAAGATAATTAAAATTACATAAACATATAATCTTGTAAAATTATTTTACTATAAGAATTAATATAACACAATGAAAATTAATCTAGTTATAAAATTATTTACTACTTGGTAACTCTTTTGTTAAATCAAAATAGATAAAATAATTCAAATTAAAACTAAAAATACCATTAATTTTTAAATAATTACGATATTACATCTTGTATGAGAATTATATACCTCAATTAAAAGAAATTATGTCAGTAAAATTATAATAAGCCTTAATGAAATGTAATTTGGATGAAATCCCATTCAGAATGTTAGTTTTGGGGTTCATGTGTTTTAAACTCCCGTATTGTTGTTTCAAACCTGTTATAATGTTATAACAGAACCATATTAATATTTATAATATCTTATATGGTCATTTTATAACATCTTATCACTAGTTCTTTAATTTTCATTCTTTATTTTCATTCTTTTCAGAATTAATTTTATTTATTTTTATAGATTTGTTCCATAATTAAGGATATTATTTTGGAAAATATAATATAGTTCCATCATATCAATAATAATAATCATTTCATAATTTTCATATTTTTGAAAACAATTTTTATTTTAATTAAAATCATGAATGATGGTTATGAAAAATGTTTTTTGTTACAACCATAGAGACAGTAGGTAGTATATATGTATGTGTAACATTTAAAATTTCAAAAATGATTATTGAATTGAGGTATGTAATATTTTACATTTAAAAAATGGTCATAATATCATATTATTTCATTAAATAACGTTATAAATAACATCCAATTTGTGTGGTGATAAAAATAGAGTCCCATCACTTCGTGAAGTTGGTAGTCCACACGTACATGAACGATGTTATAATCGTTATGTGGGTGAAAAGGTAAAAAGGAAATATTATCGTTAAATGATATTAAAATGTCATTAATATCATTATAATTTCATTTATATCAAATTTGTTTTTTAAAATTATATTTAACACTTTTCATTAACAGCATTAGTGATAGACGAATCACATCGCTTCACGAGGTGGTAGTCTGCCATACAAATAAGTTAAATTATGTCTATCCCTATTTGATTTAAAGTAATATATATATATTATATAATGAATATATATATAATTATATAATAAATACAATATTTATTTATTTTACCTATTAACACACCCAACCGTGAGAGATGGTAATGAACAAATGATTGACAATACTTCGTGGGGCAGTAATCCTTGTACACACGAATTATGATTTCGCAACCAAATTGATGGAAGTGTAGATGGTTATATTTCAATATATTAAAATTAAAATATATTAGTATATCAATGATATTAATATTTTTATATCAATATTTTTTAAAAAAAATTGAAAGCGTTGTGGGAATAAATAAAATAAAAATACTCATTCAAAAAAATTCCCTCTTATTCAGGTATCCTCCAAGGATTGTACCAAAATCTTTCATAGTTTAACATTATGCTAAAAATAATACTTATTGAATGAATAAAGTTATAATGGTATGTGATTTTTAAGGAATTGTATGATCAAAATATTTTTTATTATGTGATGAAGAGAGGAGAGAAGGGGGCTATTTTTATGTGTGGTGAGTGGCATAATGGTACTTTTTTGAAAATATTCAATCATAATCAAGTTTGTATCATGACACGTGACTAAAAATTTGAAATTATAGAAACAAGAATATATACGGTCAAAATATGTAAATAAAATTTCTCTCTACATGTTGGTATTTAATTTTAAACCATTATTTTCTTTGTTTGACCTCAAATAAATTCTTTTTTACCTGAATTGTGTTAAATAGTTATTTACACATTCAGTATTTATTTTGGTAAAAAATTAATTTAAATTATTATAAATATAAAATTATTCAGATTCTATGTATGGAATAAATTTTCCCGAATCATTTAATTGATGTGTAAAATATTAATTTTAAAACAATTCTACATACGAGATGAGAAATCATGTTTCTAAAGATAAAAGTTTCAAAATATTTCAATGTTTTATTTCAAAATTTCATATAAAAATGATACTAATGACCTAATTTGGGTTTATATATATAATTGAAATAATTTTACACCAATTAAAATAGAGAATATAATTTTTCATTATAAATTTTTTAAACAAAAAAGAATTTTCAATTAAAATTTAGTATTTTTCACTATTTATTTAGAAATTAAAATTTTAAGAAAAATCTCAAAAAAATCACACAAAGATAATTTATAGATACTTATTTTCGAGATAAATTTAATTATATATAATAAGTTTTTTGATATTGTTAAAAATTAATAATATATTATGTGCACAATGTGTGATTAATCTATCTTTTAGAAATATAATTTTTTCAAAAAATATTTCTTTTTTTTAATGATTATAATTTAATTTTTAATTAATAGATATATATAATTTTTATAATTTATATATTAATGTTGATACACTCTAACATAAATTGTATGTTTTAATGGTATAAAAAATTATTGTTCATTTCAACTAAGGGTTCGATGTTTTATATAAAATTAAAAAGATAAGATTTATTTTCAAGGGAATATTTCATATTGTCTAAGGTGTTATATTTTATAAGAATCTTGGTGTTGAATGTTATACAAACTATAAAAAACAATGTTATTATTTTAAAATTTGGTGGTGTTACATATTATTCAAGAGGACTATAACATCCGATATAAAACATGTATGATAAAACAAAGAAAAAACACATGATGCATGGGTAAAAATAACATACTATTATCAAAGATGTTATAATATGTTATAAATAGAGTATATATGATATTATAAATGTTATTATTGTTTCAATATTAGTTTATAACATTTTCAAATCCATTTTACAAATACAATAAGGAATATTTAATTAAAAGTACGTGTGGGGTAAGAGATTTTATTTCAATTCCCATTTCATTCGGGAATATTTTATTTGTTATGCACTTAAATTTTTTTAGGTTTGGTAGATATTACCCTTTTTACATTTAATATCATGAATCATTCATGTATCCTCTCAATTTTTATTTCATTTTGAGTTATTTAATCTAAGGGTATTTTACATGAAATTTACTATTAATGCACACCTATCTTAGAGATTGGCAACATAATTTTTATTTTCCCTAAGTATAGTCTAGATATTAAACCTTAAAATTATCTAGAATATGAGTTCATAGACAAACATTTTGTTATTTTAAAATAGGGTAAAATGCTGTTTTTAGAATAAATTAAAAATAAAATGATTGAAATTACATTTGAAATTCAAATAATGGAAGACTATGACATTAAAGGGTTGGTATGTTGGGGTTATTTTCCTATTTATATTGATATCATTGTTCAATTTAATTCTATCCTCTTATTCTGATTTGATTAAATTGTGATTCCACAAAAATTCCTTTTACATTCTTTGTGAAATTTTGATGGTGAGAGAAAAC
Organism: Viscum album; assembly: GCA_963277665.1. Lineage (NCBI taxonomy): Eukaryota > Viridiplantae > Streptophyta > Magnoliopsida > Santalales > Viscaceae > Viscum > Viscum album. The sequence continues at coordinate 1,211,618,754 of OY728150.1, read as the reverse complement.
GTTACTAAGATCTCAGTTTCATCAAATCTCTTTCTATGTGAAAAAGAATTGTATTGAATATCCTCAAATGACATGGGAAATACCTGATCAGGTCATATGATTCCCAAACAATAAAGAATATACACTACCCTTTTTACATGTACTGACGATTATCGAGTACTTGACCACTAATCTCTGGTCTATTCTAATGAATAGAAACCAAAAATCAAGGGAGAGAGATAATGATTATTTACGAATGAAAAAATCAATAACAAAATTAAATTTCTTGAATTATCAGAAATTTTTAATAAAATGGTTTATATGAAATTGAATAAAAATATGAAGAAGAATGGAATTTAATTCAATTATGTCCAACTCAAGCATTACAAAATAGAGAACCAATACTTCCATAATCACCCAAAATGTCTATCCCACCATTTTAAGGGTAATAGAGATGACTGGGGAAAAATAATTTATTAAAAATATATAGAATAGAAAGTAAATTAACGACAAAATACCTAAAATTTATTATTATTGGTTTCCTAGAAGGAATAAGATGGAATAAGATGATTTACGAGGTAAGAGCTCCCCTCCTTTTAAAGAAAAAATTTGTCCCCTAACATTTGACACATTGTATCCTCAATAAATGAAAAATTCATGCATTTCACCCATCATAAATTTTGTTTATAAATATCTTGGTGGACTCTCCTAAACCTATCAGGTTATTTGGACCTGTATTTTGAAATTTATGCGCGTTTATTCTAACAGTTTATTTTGTAAAGTCATACTCTCTAAATTGAAAACCTAGAGAATGGAATGCTTTAATATCAATTATAAATGAAAATTAATGTGTCTAATCCTTAATTAAAAATGTTAAAAAATTTCTTTTTCATCCATCCACATAATTTCACAGTGATTGGGCTAACCATAAATGAGTTAGGAACCCCACACAAAAAATAGACATATCTATAAAACGTTTCCACAGAACAACTTGTGAGATTCATTTGGCTTCTATATAGTCAATTCAGCTTTTAGTGAATAAGGTTGAAATGAATCAGTAGATGGGTAGAATCCTAAAAAGAAAGAATTTAACTATTTGGGTTAGTATAGAAAATTTTATTGCCAAAAGCCTAAAATAAATTAAAACTGTAAAAAATCGAATGTAGAAAACTTTTATGATTAAGCTTCAAATACTTCCAATATCATAAAAAGTAGAAATTTCTCTTGAAGTAACTCATTATTCGATTAAAAAAAATAATATTCAGTCTATATTTACTAAAAAAATTCTATATCAGATATTATGTAAAGAATTTCATAACAAAATTTTATTTAATTTGGTTATATTATTTCTTCATTGACATTGGAATAATAAGATTATGTTTTTAAAGACATTGAAATATATTATGTTTTATTTAAAAAAATAATTTGAATTTTTAATTGATACACGATATTTATTAAATTATTAATTATTACTTCAATATTATGAAATTTTTATGGGTTTATATCACTATGGAATTTTAATAAGGATTTTTTAGTATAAATTTTCATTGAAGAAACAATTTTAATCATTTTATATTAGACCCATTTCACTATCATATCTTATGGTTATTCTCGATGATTTCATGTAATAGTATGATATTATTCCCTATAGGACTTAAAGTGATTGATAAAATTATTAATAAAAATCTAACATCATTTCCCTCTTCAATCAAAATCATTTTTTCCCAAAAATAGAACTCCTAAAAAAATTCAAAAATGATTTTAATATTTTAAAAATCATTTATTAAAGGAATTTATACAATTTTTGACTTTTTACAAAAAAAATTGAAAGGTGTTTTATGTCATTTTCAATAAATGTTTACGTTTCCTTTTACAAATAAATATGAATTGGATCATTATTTTAACGTGTTTGACATGTATGGAATTTATTCAATCATTTCCAAACAATGATTTCAATATTAATTTATATATTTAATAGGAAATTTTAAAAAATCATTTTCAAAATATTTATTACGATCTATTATTTTAAAAAATATTTTTATATTGAAAATTTAATTTACCGCATGAATTATATTAATGAAATTTTTATGTTGTTAATATTAATCAATAAAATCAACATTCTATTGTACATATGGTCCTCTTGGGTTTTGTTACACTATCAAATTGCTTCATATATCTCTATATGGTTTCTGATCAGTTTGACCATGGAATATATTGACATTCTATTTGTTGATTAGTTTTCATAATCATTTAATTTTACTTAAAATATATCTTTCTAATTATCATTACACTTTATATTTACCATAAATATCCATATTATTTATCAATGATATACTTATAACTTGTAACTTATATTATTTTTAAATATTGTATTTTGCATTGATTGTTTTATGAATAACTTTTGAAATTATTGTAAATATGTATTCCCTATATGATATGGAAATATGTTGATAATTCATATTTTTAATCAATTATATTGGCCATTAGATATATAATAATATCCTTTCACATAAAGATACAAGTGAGAATGATTAATTATTTCCCATCAATAAATAAATTGTCTGATGAGATGAATCTGTTGGATAACCATAGTTCAATGGGATATTTTTTTTATACCAATCAATTATTTTTAACTATCTATTGAATTTTATTGATTGTAGTGGTATCATGATGTCCACATCTAATAATTAATCATTTCCTATGTAAACAATTCTATTGTTATTTCCAATAATATTTTCAAAATGATATTATCTATAGATTAATCTCATTATGTTTTTTAATTAGATAGCATTTTTCAGTTATTTAATATTTCAAATTGATTATTCCTTATTTAATAATGATAATCATGTTATTGAATAAATGTAATGACTGTTCGTATATTTACATTGTTGTATTTATCAAGTCACACTGATAATACTTTATTTAGTCCTGATAGATTCTGTTGTACTTAAACCTAACATATAATTTGAGTTCACAATTATTTTGTTTCATATCCATGTAATATAGGAATGATGATATGAGTTATTTGGAAATATATTCTATATGGAACACAGATATTCTCCAAGACAATTACGTCATAATTTTTGAATTCAATGTTACTATTTTAATCAAATATGTATATAGTTTTCGAGACCACTATAATATTTTTTCATTTGGGATACCATCAATTGAATTCTATACCAATGAATTAATGTAGACACCATATCGGGGCTACTAACTTCATGATTTATACACTTTGGGGATATGTTTTGGGAAATTCAAAAACTATTTATTCTCCATCGTGAAGGATATTAAATTACGATGACCATGAATGACCTAGGTTAAACCTATGGTTTCATATAATTAAATAATGGTGTCATTATTTATACATAATATTATTTATTTTTCAATATTTATAACTCTAATCAATGATTTTTATTGATAATGACAATAATTATTGTGTGACTATTAGGTTGAAGATATAATAGCATGTTAGGTGGTAATAGACATGCACAGATATTTAACTAATCAATTTGTTCTTTGTAATATGAATTCTAATATATCAAGAGTAGTCATAATGAATGTTAATTCATATCCTTAATTAGTAGATATTATATTAAAAGTGAAACCCCATAATTTTATGATGATCACCACTCAATTTTATGAATCATTCTAGATGAAATTTAGTGGTATGGGTTTCCTAATAATATTTTTATTATCTACCTACAAGAATTTTTTTTCTCTTAGGCATGGATTGACCTCTCTATATAAATTAAAAAACCAATTTAAAAGTACAGGAAGCTAATTTCGATATTATAGAAAAACTTATGATCATATATTAGTATGATGATAAATATGACCACTATATGGAAATAAAATCCATTTTATTGATCATGATTCCAAATAAAAAGTGGTGTTTATCTCAAACTTCCGGAGAGAATCTCAACGTTGAATTATACCAATCAGGTGATAATTTGTTTGTAATTTTTTAGAATAATTTTGTATTCTTCCAAAAATTGTGATCTGGATATCCTATTAGAAGAAATACCTGGTGGTCCACTAATTTTATTAAATCCCCATAGGATGGCCTTGATTGGGTTGTAGGAATTGGAATAGACGCTCTAGGAAGTATTCAATAGAGGATATATAGAACAATGTGTTTCACCATGGGGTGTACCTATTATTTTTTATAATAAGGGTGATGGATTAATGATACTCATTATTGATTTTTGGGAATTAAAAAATCAAAATCAATATAAATTAACATCCAACTCATATGGGTTACTTTTTTGATCAACGACACATAGGTGAATAATTTTCTAAGATTGACCTTCATTATGGATATAATTAATTTAGGGTCATGATGGATGATATAGAAATGATATCATTCCATATAAGCTATGGAAATTATAAATATATAGTTTTTTCATTTATTGATAGTAATTACCCCACTATATTCAATGATTTAATTAATTTCGTCTCTAAAGATTATAGTGGTCAGTTTATGGTAGTATATAGAGACGATATTTCTATATATTCTATGATAATTTATGACAATTGTGTTTTATTAATAATTGTGATGATGACACTAATGGAGGAGAAATTGTATGAAAAATTTACCAAACATGATTTTGGGCTACAAATGGTTTAATTTTTTGGGTAACATATTCTCAATAGATGTTATATCTATGGATATATAAATGGTCAAAGTTAATGAAAATTTTATAAGAACAACAACTATGAATATATATAAACATTTCTTCGGTTCATTGTATATTATTAATTATTTGTGGAGAATTACATAGGGATATATAATATAGTCATAATTCTTACTCTGATGGGGGAAATGTTTTTTTTTTTAAAAAATGAATGGGAATAAAATTTCAAGCCACTAATGATAATGCATTCAAGTGAACCTGTTCATACATTACCATGTAGCGTAGAAGGGATTGTAATATATATTAATGAATTGAATAAGAGAATACAATGCATTCTCATTAAGTATGATATGGTTATACCTTATTAATCATGAAAATGGAAGTTTTTTTATTATAATTACACAACTCATGGATCATAGTTAGCTAAAAAATTGTTTTATTAAATAAATGGAAGTATTTTCTTTATGGAGATAAGTGATTATATAATCTGATCAGGATGGTCTAAATTATATGTTTAAATATAATGAGTTGATTATGTTCTACAGAATATTGTTGTAATAGATTAAATATTATAACATCATAATATATCTCCACCCTAGGAATGAGAACAAGGTGGTTGATCATTTCATCCAAATGATGATGCTCGTTGATCTATAAAGATGATCAAAAAAATGTCCATCATTTTATGTATTTCAAAATGATGGATATGAAAATATATAATTATATCGATAAATATAATATTATCAATAGAGTTTTCAAACAGATATCAGTGTATTGATTAAATATTCATAGAAGGAAGATGTAGAGTTATAGTAGATGGTTAGAAATGTACATAATTTAAACCTAATTATGATGGATTGATAATTCACATGAACTATGTATGTTTTATAAAAATACAAAATTTAAGGAAATAACTATTAGCTAAGGCTAATAATTCTTCCATCTATATAAATTTGGTCGGTATAACTATATAAATAAACCTAAAACACTATTTATTGAAGGATGGAATGATGAGAGACACTGAAAAGTTTTTATTGTGGATCTTGGTATATCACCAATTTTTATTTGAGAGAAAAAAATTGTCAGGGGATGTACCAACCATTACACACACTTTAATAGACATGGAAAAATCATCTTGGATTATTTTTCATTAGTCCTATAAAAATATAAAGGATATAATTATATTTTAATTGAATTGAATCACATTATGAAGTTACCACTATTCATTTCCATTATATTGTACATTTCATAAGATCAAATTTCTAGGATATTGACGAATGTGTGTCATAGGGAATGGAAAAAGTAAGTTATTTTCCTAATGTTTCATAGGGTCTTACCAGGGCCATCTCACTTAAGGATAGTTTTTTGTAATTCACTCACTTAATCATATTAACCTAAACTAATTATTTTTTGATATTTTTATTTTATCTAGGATTGGAATGGAATGGAATGTAAATAAAATAAAAAACAACTATTAAATGAAAAAATTCAATTAATGAAGAAAGAACATGGACTTTATGGGTTGATTGGTGGGTACTATCTTTCTCCATGGTGGTAAAATTTATGCTTGATAATTCAATTATGATATCTCACGCATGAATTACTATTCATTTATTAAATGGTGTTAAATTGTGAATTCATTTAGAAATGTTAACTTTTCTTCCACCAATAATAAAGGTTGATGGACACCTCGATCGATAGTGTGAAATCTTCTATGAGATGGCTCCCTTATTTTCCATTTAAACCACTAAATCTCATAACTCCAATGTATAAAGATCATGTATCTTGTATAATGTACGGAAAATATTTAATAAGTGAATAGAAATGATTTTTTGATCAGTGTCATAGGGGATTATCTCCACACATATGCACATCACTCTTTCTCATCACAAATGTAATAAAAAATATGAATTTATGCATAGAATAAAAGAAATTTCTATATTCCCCCATTAGGCCAAGTCTCGGGTTAACCCCTAATATTTTAGTTTAATAGGTTGCAGTGGAAAAATGAGAAGTATAATAGAAAATAATAAGAATAATAGAAGAAGAATAAGTGAATATAAGATGGAAAAGTAATTAAAAACAATGCATGAATTTATTATACATCTATATAAAAATTGAAAAGTAACAAAGTAATATATATATATATATAAATTAAGAAGTCGGAAAGGGGTATATTTTTTCAAGGCATCCCTTTGTGGATATCTCTACCATGGTGCCATCAAAGGGATGTGATGGGATATGGGGTTTAAAAATTAGAGTTCTTTTCATAAAATTCCTAAATATTTGAACTTGAAACAAAGTCCTTATCCACCTTAATTTAGGATATATTTCATGGAATAGATTGTTTCACTTATTGAAATTGGTTTTAAAAATGGAAATGATAATTAATTCAGCTCAAAAGGTTGGAAAACACTATAATTTTAAAAAAAACTCCTGAATATCTGAGAAACAATCAAGAATTTTTTAATTAAAATTGTGAACCAAACTAGAAATGAAAAGCCTAAACTGTAAAGGTGTCAAACCCCAAATTTAAATGATGATGTGTACTCAATTAATTCAATTGGATTTAACATGTAAATAAGTATTAAAATGAATCACATTAACAAATGAAATTTAAAGGAGATGTACAACCTGATGGATTTTATTGATAAGCAGGTAAGAAGAGTGTGATATCCTCATCTGGCTCGGATGGTAGTGTCTTAGGGAATTTCTCAACAAATTCCCACAAACAGTGAATGGATCATGCTCTCTATCATTTAGAATCTATACACCACTAAAAGTATATAAATGAGAAATTATAGAAGGACCATCCCATCTGGAATGATGTTTACATGGCATCAACATGAGTCTTGAGTTTAATAACAAAAATTTGCCTCCAAGGTAGAAGTCTTTTGGTTTCACAATCTTTTCGTGTTCCACTCCTATTATTTCTTTATAAATACTATAATTTTCAAATACTTCTCTTCAAATTTCCTTCATCTCCTATAACATCAATCTTCATTATTTCCCAACATTTTTATTATCTAAATTCATCTTCCTCATAGTCCAATACACCGTATTCTCAAATTCCATAGGTAAGGGACATATTTTCCCATAAAACATCATATATGGAATCATTCCAATTGGGGTTTTCTAGGCTATTTTAAAAGCCATTGTGTTATCTTCGAACCATTGTCTCAAATTCTTCATATTTTGATTAACTATCTTTTCCAAAATTCCTTTGATTTCCCTGTTAGACACTTTTTCATTCCCATTAATCTATGGATGATATGGAGTTGATGTTTTATGATGCACCCCATACTTTTTCTAAAAATTATCCATTATACAATTGAAAAAGTGACCCCCTAATAACTAATGAAGGCTTTAGGCACTCCAAAAATAAAAAATATGTTCGCCCTCAAGAAATAACAATAATTATTTGATTCTTCAATCATGTTGACTTTTTATTCCACCCATTTGGAAACATATTGAATAGAATGAAATAGATATGTTTTTAAAAATGACATAAAAAGTTCACACAAAATCTATCACCCATACATAAAAAATTTCAATACAAAATCAGTTTTTATGTATTTTTGTTCTCTTTGAAATATTTCCAAAAAAAATGGCATTTTCACACATTTATTTAAAATTCATGAGCATCATTAAAAAGGATAGGAAAAGAAATTCAATATTCGAAAACCATTTTTTCAATCCTTTGATGTCCAAAGTGGACTCTATAGGAAAATGTGTAAAAAAACTCAAAGGCAGCTTTATCGTCACATTCATGAAACCATCTTCTTTTTTACATTATCATTTCAAATCTTCAAATGAAATCAATAATACAAATTGTAATATCTAGATTCATCTTTTACATTTTTAATTTGAGGTAAAATTAAATGAGATGCGACAAGATATCTTACTATATAATTTACTATGTCAACACACCAAGGGTATTCTCCTTCAATAAAGTAGAACTACTCTCTTAGAATATTATCATTAAGAGGATAATTTTCAAGAATTTCAATTTCATTTGTGTTTGACATTCTACTTAAGTGACTGAACAATTATTCCCCAAATACTTTCTTATCCTTGATTTCTTTATAGAACTCCTACAACATTATCATCCACCTCACTATTCTCGGTTTAGCATCACCTTTCTTTATCATGTACATAAATTCCACATGATTAGAAAACACAATGATTTATGACAAAGAAGATATGATCTAAATCAATATATATAAAAAATCTACATAGAACACTTTTTCTGTGGTAGTTTAATTTAATTTGGACACATCTAATTTTCTCAAAGCATATAAAATTTTTTATGGACAACCCTCAATTCTCTAATAAAGGAATGCTCCAACTTCTTGGATTTAAAGATCACAAAGTTTCTCAAAAGGTTATTCTTATTTTAGAAGATGCATCATGGGTGGTGAAATCATTCTTGTCTTCAAATCATTAAAGGATTCATACATTTACCATTAAAATAAAATCAGCATTATTCAAAAAATATCTAGAGAGAGGGAGATAAATATTTATGAAATCATTGATAAAACTCTTGTAGAATCCAACATAGCCTAAAAATGATCAAAAATGTGCCAAAAAAGTAGGGTAAGGTATGGAATTACCAAATAAATTATTGATTTTTCCAGTCCAATATATTTTTAGTAATGACATGCCCAAGTAAAATTATTCTCTCAAACATGACATGACAGTTTTAAAATTACAAAACATGATTTTTTTCAATGCACGTTATCAAGAATATTTCCACATTTTTCAAATAGTGGTTTAAACAATCACAAAATTTAATGATATAATCTGAGAAAACATACAATAATATTTCAATGTTATAATAAAATATACATTCCATGCACCTATTAAATATACCTGGAGAATTACATAATCCAAATTGAATCGTTTACTAAGAAATAGTACCAAAGTGACATGTGAATATAATATTCTCTTTATCCTCAGGAGAAACGAGTACCTAGAAGTAACAGGGACATAAATACAAAAAGAAATAATGACTTCTTATTTTCAATATCTATAACATCTGGTCATCAAAGGGGATGGGTAAATGATATTTCAGAGTAACTGGGTTCAATATCCTAAATTCAACGAAAACTCTCCAAATATTATGAATTATCAAAGTGATTAACTAATTCTTTTCATTCCTCATAGTGGTTAGGCCTATTTGTTTTGGGAAAACATGGAAGGGGGACAACCCACTATGAATATTAAATGGGGTAGATTATCAAAGCTGACATGAGCTTCTACATATCCATCTTCACAACCTCCATCAAGGTGGGATTCAGCCTTATTTGGGGCTTTCTAATAGGTTTGAATCTCCCACAACAAAAATTATATGTGAGAATATATTTGGGTTTATTCTTAGGATATCATGTTAGCTCCAAATTATTTCTTGGAAATTATCTCTCAAAATATCAATAAAATATTTTTCTGTGGTATTATATTGATTATTTGTAATTATCACTATTAATATATCTCCTTCCCTTAGATAAACGTACATCAAATCATTGGGAGTGGTTTTAATTCATGTTCAATGGTATTCTCAATGGTTGAAAAATAAATTGTCATTCCCCACTTCAAATGGTTGAGCATCTTCCACAAGAGAAGACATATCATATTCATCATCACTCAACAAAATCATCAATGAAATCATATTTTACCTATTCTTCTGATAAAAATTAGAATCTCCTTTGTTTTGGGAATTCCCATATTCATTAATGGATAAATATTTTCTTACATCAAATAATACATTGAAAAAACCTAGTTCTTCAATGGTGTTCACTGCCAACATCATGAGATTGTGAAAAGATGGAGTGATCATCTGATGAGAAGCTCATGGATTCAAAAATGATGAAGTGGACAGTGTTATCACCAAATTCAGTAGTGACTGTACCTTTGTGGACATTGATGATGGTTTTGGTTGTCATCAAGAATTATCTCCCCAAAATTATGGGGGAGTTTGATGGGTCTCTATATTTACGATATTTAGCACATAAAAGTTAATTGGGAATATGTAATCTTGGACTTTCACCATGACATCATTTAGAACTCTAGATGAGATAACTATGGATATTTTTACAATATAGACCACCATTATTGTGGGATTTATGTATCCCATCTGCAAAGAAGTGTATACTGAGTGAGGAAATACATTAATTTAAGAACATAGATCACATAACGCATTCAAAAAATTTAATGAACCAATGGTTCATAGAATGGAAAACGTCCCTCGATCGTGAAATTTGGGTGGCATCTATGGTGTTATAAGGGATGAGACCATTATACCAAAGTTGATTCTTTAAATCCCATGAATTACACTCATTTTTGGTGAAAATATCATTAAAAATTATGCAAACCATGTAATTTTTCTGGACTCCTTCAAGTACAGGGATATTGATTTCCACATTCAGAAAGGTGTAGATTTTTTTTGAAGCATTTCTTCATGTAATTAAATTGATTAAATTATTCTTTATGGAAATGTTGGGGGTAAGTAATTGTTCTCAATTTTTTTTTGTCCATTTTCATATCTTGTATCTTATTCCATTTCATATTCTTCCCCTCTGTTTCCTTTTATTCTTCTTGGTTGATTTTCACATGTTTTTCAGAATTTTCATCAACATTCTCCCTCATAACATGTGGTATTGTTTCAAGTTCATGGTTTTTTGAGGTGGGATTTATTTTACAATTCTTGTAATTATTTCACTGACATTCTCTTTCAGATTTTATATTCTATTGGAAATGATTTATCTTGGTTTTTTGGACATTATTTCAACACAACATCCCACCGTATCTACCAGCTTATCAACCTTATCTGTGGGGACCTCATACTTGGATTGTAGCTGTTCCATATACAGTTTTTTACTAGTGGATGTTTATTCTAATGTCTTTTATGGGAATGGTTGTGGATGATTATTTTTTTATTTTTGGAAGGACAATTTATATTACTTTTGGAACAGAGGGGGTTCTGGTATTGCTGCAACTATTAAGGAGGTTTACTGAGATACTTGTTTGGATTTATTGATATCTTCTAGTTTTGTTGGTTTATATATCCTTACTGGTCGTGGGGTTTTTGTGGATGATTTTGATAGAAGTTTCTTGGTTGTAAGGGCACAATGTAGTATAATGTCCCTTATACCTTAGGATAAATTACATTATAATGAGAGGAATCATAACAAAAAACCGCATACTTGAGTCAAATATTGTTTTCCAATTTCTTGTGTTATAGCTATTTGAAGGACTAACCATTCACGATCATCAACTTTGGTTTCGATAAATGTAGATAAATCAAATGCTTTTACCTCATGTATACCCTGGTACCCATACCACTTGTTCCAAATTGTTTCAACTTTTACGTAATATTCTCAATAAGACCTCAAACACCGACAAGTGACTTGTCGATCAAAGCTCCTCTTGATGAGGCATCTAGCAGATTTCGGTCATTATCAAGAATTCTTCTGTAGAAGAACACTAGGAATTAATTTTCCAACAATTATTGATGTGGGTAGCTCACTCTATGACTTTTTAGACACTCCCATTACTCAGAGATGGTCTCTCTAGAAGATTATAATATGGTGAAAATCATCTTTTTGATGGAGTTTCTCATGGATGTGGGAAATTATTTATGAATAAAGTGACTTTCTAAATCCTTTTAGTCAATTATCTCCCATAGTTATAGATTGTAAAACAATTCATTAGTTGTTTGTTAAAGTGATAAGGGGAATGCATTCCATTTTAAATGGTCTTTTGGTGCACCTCTTATCCTTAAGCTTGAAAAATAGATGATTAATATTTTCATGTTCCGATTTCGGTCTTCTCATACAAGACCATGAAATTTTGTAAGTACATGAATCATATTGACCCACAATTCAAAATTATTTGGGGAAGTATGTTTAATGATTTGGTTATCATGAATAGTGAATTGAGGTTCACATATATTGTGTAAGGTTTGGTTGGGATTATCAGCAATGATTTATGGTTCAGATTGAATACTTAGAGTTTCACTTGAATCTGAGAGGTTTTTTTTCCTCAAAATATAATGGAAATTTTTTTCCCTTGGCTTTGTTAGGTTTCTTTCAATTTCAGGATCAAATTGATTTAATTGGTTAGTTGAACGACACATCATTAAATTTTGAAAAAATCTATTTTTTGGTATGTAGCAATGCCTCCCCAGTAACGGTGCCATGTTTGATGCACGTATGTTGTGGGGCATAAAAAAATTTATATTCCCTAACTGTAGTGTAGTGATTAACCTTAGGATGTCCCTTGAAGAGTACTTCACATAAAATAGTTTTTAACTTTTATGCTAGGGAAAAAATTTCTTGTTTTATAGGAAATAAATAATAAAATGGTTAAAATGAAATTTGAAAATAAAATGGCTGAAAATTATGATATTATAAGGGTGATTAGTTTGGGGTCAATTTCTCTATAGTAATTTTATCCTTATTTAATTTAATTCAATAAACTTCTTTTCAGTTGATTATTATGAGATTCCACAATCATTTCCCCTCAATTCTTTGGTGAAATTGTGATAGTGAGAGAAAACAATTCCATGATCTCAATAATTTCTACTATCCCTTCATGTGCAGAATAAATGTAATGAATATCCTCAATTGGATTGTGAAAAACTAGGTTGGTTCATTTTCTTCCTAAGCAATTGAGAACTTACAATGCCCCCTTTTTAATGTACTGACGATTGTCAAGTACTTCACCAATAATATTTAGTATATTCCATCATATATAAGCTAGAAATTATTGGAGGGAGATAATGATCTTTTACCAAAAAAACTACAATGTAATTAAACATCAAGAACAATTTCACATGATAATAAAATCCTCTATATGAAATTTAAAACAACTTGGATGAAAAAATAAATTTCTATCAATTATGTATATGAACTCAAGCATTACAAAATAGAAAACCAACCATTCCCCCATCCATTAATAATGTCTACCTCATAAGGTTAAGGGTAATAGAGTTGAAATACGAAGAATAAGGCATTACATTCTATGGAAAATAAATTAAATAAAATAGAGAAAGATAAAGTGTTCTTCTCCTTGGTGTCCCTGACAAAATGGGATGGAATGAGATGCTTTGAGAGGGAGGAGCGCCCTTCCTTTTATAGGTAGAATTTTTCCTTATAAGGATGACTCATTTTACACAACATCAATGTCATATTCACACATTTCACCCTTCATTAATATATTTTATAAATATCTTTTCCTTATATCCTCAAAAGTTCATCATATTTAGAAATGTATTCTGAGAGTTATGCTCATTTTACCCTGACAATTTATTATGTCCAGTCAGGCACCCAAATTTGGATACTTCTAGATTATAATACCTTAATGGACATGACAACAACAAATTAACATGTCCAAATCATAATTAAAGATGTTACAAAACCACTTTTTCATCTACCAAAGTAATATCATAGTGATTGGCCCCACCTTGAACGTGTTAGGGACCCAACACCAAAACATAATAGATATGTAAAAAAATTAATGGGCCAACATGTTAGATTATTTTGACCTTCCATATGTTCAATTCATATTTTGGTCAGGAATGAAGAAATGAAAACCATGTTGTATTGAATTCAAAAAAAATTGCACAATTTTGATTAATTTATTAAATGTCATGTCCATAAAAAATTAAATACGAAAAGTTAACAATCCAAAATGTGCCATTTTTATGATTAAACTCAAAATACCACCAATATCATAAAATGTGGAAATATATCTTAAAGTAACACTATGGTGGGTTTTAAAATAATGAAATTAAATTTAAATTCATTGAAAATATTTTGTCTATCAGATATAAAAAAATGAAGTGCTAATATCATATAGAGTACCACATTTTATTGTATTTTATTGGGATCATAGGTTTACCTAGTAGATAATTCATTGTCATTATCAAGAACTTCATAAAAATTTGAGATTAAATATATCTTATCATTCCAACAAAGAAGGTTATTTTTAGAGAACTATTTAAACCCTATATTATATATTGATATATTTTTCATTGTATTTCAATTTTAGTTGTGATCAACTCATTCCTGAAGTATATTTTTCTTACACCAATTGATTTCACTTGAGAATTCAGTTCGATCCTTTTGAATCACTCTATGGAATGAGGAATATAACTCTAATGTGAAAGGATGATGTTGAATAAAAAAATTATATTGGTACATGATTTTGATGAAGAAATGGACAAGAATATTAGACATTTATTTCAACATATAAGGGTATGAGAATGATTACATTAATGATATGATGACAATTGATTCTGTGATATCTAATTTGATGTTGATGAGAATAATTTTCAATGCATTTTCCAATGGAATATGTTTATATGATTTGGAAATAAGGTAATGTTTCACCCAATGTATATTGGTCTATTATTGATTCGTGATCAAGTATGGATGGTATCTTATTGCTTGACAACCACACAGAACCACTCTTAATTTCATGATTTGTTTTATTTAACTATAATGACGATGTAGAAACCTATTGATTAATTTGAATATGACTTGAAGGTCATACCACTTGATTGATATTCCACTTATGATGAACACATGTTTGATATTTAGGATCACATAGAGATGGTTCTACAATCCAATACCACATGTAAGATCAATGTATTTAGGTGAACCACCAATTTGAGCAAGATACATAGAAACCGAAGGATATGATAAGGTAGAAGTATGAAGGGGATTGCATACTAGTGAAATAGATTTAAAGGGTGAAATTCATTTTAAGGGGGTATAATGTAACACCAAGTCACTTTATGCGTCTTTTTATTTAATTAAATTTAATTTCATCGATAACAATAATTATACACAAAAATCTATTTAAACAAAAAATGTAATGATGTTAAGAATTTACTATTTAATGTCATAGTTAAACTAGATGTCATATTTTTCAGTATGAATAAGATTGCATGAGTTATGGAAATTATATGGTTTATACAATTATAAAATATAATTATTTAGTATCAATTTATTATAAAGTGCGATGAAAATCTTTTGGAAGAAAATTTTATTTATGGAAGACAAATATAATTTTCATAATATGATTTTATTTGAATAAATTATGTTAATTAAAATTAGTGAATTATTTTTAAATAAATTTACATTAAATAATTTAGAAAATATTTTTTAATTCAACTAATATTTATGTGATGAATTGGATAATAATAAAGCATCTTTAATACTTAAAATTTTATATTTTGTAAAAAAACATTTTCATCACACATTCGAAAATACATTACTATTAATTTTTTACACTTTAGAAAATATATTTTTTAAATATAATGGAAAATTTTAAATAAATATTTCTAAAATATCCTAGAGTTATTTTTTATTTTTTAAAAAAATTATTTATTTTTTGATTAATAGTGAAAAATAATGATATTGACTAAAAATTGTATTTTGGTAAAATAATTTAAATTGTTCCAAAATAATTTTATTTTTTTGAAGTAAAATTAGTTCAATTATATATTTTTTTAGAAAATTAATTCAATGGGAAAATTTTTATATTTAACATGTATATAAAAGCTATCTTTAGCGAATGAAATATTTTCATTGGAAAACCACATTTTTATCCCCATTTCAAACATCATTTTAAATTAAATTCTGTCACATCGATGAATTAAAATTGTGAAAATATAATAAAATTTTAAAATAATCGTAATTAAAATTAATCAATAATGTAAACATGATTTTGGACTATAATTAATAGTAATAACATTAAATAATAATTACCATAGTTAATGTGAAAACATGTTTTCCGGGTGATTAATCTGAAATATCATAGTATGTTTTCTTATTAAAATTATATAAATCATAATTTATAAAATTATTTAAACCTAATATAGTGAAAAATTAGAATATTTGGGAAATTTTAAACATTTTTCTTTGGAATTACTTTATCAATTTTGATTCATTTGGATATTTTTCCATGTGGTTTCCACGTGGGTCCTCTCTCTACTCATAAAAGGACACCACATAACCTTTACACTACCCATAATAATATTACTTTTATTAAGTGAACATGAACCCAAATAAATTATTTAATAATATTCTCACATCATAATTTCTTATTATTTATTTTTTATCTCTCCTAAGAATACTATTGTTTCAAACATGAAGAGGATTTTTGATGAAGAGGCCTTGTTCTTAACTAATCCTTATTATTTTATTCATTCTTTACCCCTTAAAATTATTATTCAACATGTACGATATAAACATAACAATTATGTACAATATATTTATATTTTATAATATTATTGTAATACTCTACACTAATTTCATGTTCCATCAATTTTGAAACGAAACCATCGATCTTGTATACGACGGACTATCGCCACAAGAACTGATGTAATTTTGTTTCCTTCACCGAAACACATAGTTGGATATATTGATGTATTTAATTTATATATTTTTTCTAAATTTTCTAAATTATGTTACTTTTTGGATTATAATACCACATATATATTCTTAACAACCTATCTATAGATAAATGATTACGTCGCTCGTGTGTGCATCTAGACAACATCATCCACGAAGCTATATGATATATTTTTTCATTTAATTTTGACATCGATAATAATATAGAATGATTTAATTTAAATATATGATATTTACTAAATAAAAATTATTTTATAATTGTTTATTATTATATAGACATTGTTCCTTCCATTTACTGAAAAATGAAAACAACATTCATGGATATGTACATCATACCATTTCAATAAATGGTAAAATTTATTTCTTTATCTCTATCTTGTAAGGATGACTATAAATATGTATATAATGAAAATATATGATATTTATAACATTATTTTAAATCTTTATTTTTTGTAGTGTTTTCTAATTAAAAAGGACCAAAATTTTCAACGAAAAACATAAATGGAAAAAAGTAGTTATTAACTAAAACAATTATTTTAATTGAGATTTATAAATAAATGATTGCTAAGAATTTATAATTAAATCATATATGGTATTTTATGTTATATTATGGTTATAGAATATATTTTTGAGAACATAATATTTATTATACATGAGTTTTTAATTGGTATCAAGGAATTAAAGAACTAAGGAAAGGTATTTTAGTCTTATTTTTATTTATAAGAGACACAAAACATTTTCACCAATTTTTATTATTATCGTGTATTCCCATCCCATAAATTAAATATATGATTAGTTTTATGTTTACAATTCGTATTTACACTTGCACACATGAATATATATATATATATATATATATATTTATTTATTTATTTATTTATTACATGGGGCTTATGATCCATAATTTATAGTGGTGTTAATTGATTTACATTACAATTCCATTGATTATCAAGATAGTTTTTTTATTGTGATTAAGATGATGATAATTATTGACTTTCCTCTCTATGGTTTCATAAAATATATTATCATATGATTATTATTTAAAAATACATATTTTTATTCCATTTAACTCTTTATGAACTTATGATACCAAAATAATTCTCCTAAGGGAAAGGATCATTATTTCTCTCACCGGTTGAATTTTTGTTCTCTTCCATGAACATGTTTTCTAAAAATGATTAGAAAATTCATATACTACACTCAAATGATGAATTAAATAATATTTTCCCATATTTAAGTGTTGACACCACTTATGAAAACAAAAAGACTATGAAAAGAGCCCTAGATATTTCAAAATCTCAAAACAAGGATTGAAGAGTTCAATGCAAAGTCAAAGAATCCAAAAGACATGTGATACTGAGCTACGTGGAAGATCTGCATGACAAACCCGCTCCACAGACCTGTACGACTGAGTTGTGTGATAGACCTACATGGTAGAGCTCTATGCCAGAATAATTTCTCTACCACTACGTGGAGTACCTGCATGGAGGAGCTGTGTGAAGAACTTGTATGGGAAATGTCTCCTCGACCTGGCCACATCCATGCCTATATATAGGACCCTTGGGCTCCTCATTTCAGAGTTCAAAAATTTTGAAAGACTCTCTGAAGCTCCCATTGCATAGCTCCTTCACCTAGATCTCTCAAATTTTCTCAGATAACTCTCTAAAACATGAGATAAGATATAATTAAACGGGATAAACATGTTTTTAAATTCTTTCACAATTTCTACATAGGTTTGGTTATCTTATGTGAAACACATTCTTCAGTCATCATTCAAACCTGCACGACATACATGTGTGCCAAACCTGTGCACCACACCTGCATGGCATACCTGCGCGGTATACCTGCATGGTACATAAAATCGGGGTACCTATGTGGGATACTTTCACGAGGTACCTACTTGACAGAGCTTGGTATAAAGACTACATACCAAATCAAGTACCCTCTTTAAAATCCATTAATGGATGGGTATATCCATCCATGGTACCCACATATGAAAGTGTCTATGTTGAAGCCTCCACCAAAACCTCTTGACATATCAAGCATTTTCATAAAGGAACATCAACGTGTCTCCTATTTGGGTTTGTATTTCCACAGTCAGAGGTTTCCTACATTTGTTTTATAAGTTAATT
The DNA here is from genome assembly GCA_963277665.1 of Viscum album. Lineage (NCBI taxonomy): Eukaryota > Viridiplantae > Streptophyta > Magnoliopsida > Santalales > Viscaceae > Viscum > Viscum album. Next base: position 1,211,599,587 of record OY728150.1, on the reverse strand, counting down.
AGGATACGTGGAATATCTGTGGGTTTGTATATACACAATCACAAGGACTTTTCTCCCAAAACCTATGTTGGGAAGTTCTCGGTTTGTAGGAGGGATAGGTCATAGCCTCTTCCTTCTCGAAGAGATGGCCCAAAACCACAGGTCTCTGGTAGGGGAAGGTACACTTCATACATACGTTTTCTTTTAAAAATAAAAGAGAAGTATACCTCCCATACTAGGATAAATTTTAGGGAAACCATCATGGTGTATGCCCCTATATTTTATTGTAGGAGGTAGAATCATTACTTCTCCATTATTCATTGCTGACAAAGACCTGTGGGGAGATAGACATATGGACTTTTGTTATCCTTTCCCTCTCTCATTGGGCTTTGTCATCATGGGAATCCATCCTTGTGTAATCACATAACCATCATGACTTCTTCCTTTCGTTGGACCCTTGTCCAATGTAAAGTTAAAAGAGGAAAGGATATTAGCCTCACCCTATTCCAGGGTCACCACAACCTCGTCCACCCTCACTATCGTAGGTGTGCCCTCTTCCACCAGAGGGGGAGGAAAAGTGTATCTATCATTGTTGAGTCTTTTACATCCTGTTTTTTCTCAAACTGAGAAAGACTCATGTGGGCATAGAGATTCATGATGATTATAACATGTTCGAAAAAATAGATATTTGAAGGTACTATGAGAACATTAATTCCATTTCTAATAAGGATATGTAGGAATCCCCTTCAGGGCCCGAGCTCACATGATATCCTCTTCAGAATTCCAAACATAATTACCTTAATTTTGGGAATCCTATTTATGAAAAATCCCCAAATTAATTCCCCAAAAACATTAAGTCATCATTTTCAAGAAGTAATCCCTACCTCATTTCTCTCAAAGGACTATACTCCCCTATGAGACTAATCGAACACTGTGGGCTTTGATTCCCATAAATATGGGATTCATAGGAATCCGCCTTGAGGTTCAAACCCAATACCTTAACTCAAACCGATTCACCTTGGTTCATATTTCCAACAAGGCCTAATCCTACATGGAAACCTGTATTCATTCAATGTTCCTTAAGTTGCTTCAAAATTATTCCCACACTATGTTTTGACTAAGCACCTTCCACTTAGATGTCCATACCACAAGACATAAAATTGTAAGGTTAGGTCCACATCACATGACCTTAAAAGTTATAATGTGTCCTATTATGTGGAACCAAACTTTGAGGTTTCTGATTCCTTTTCCAAGGATATATAGTTAGACCATTTTATGGGAATGATCCCAAGATCACATCAAACCATCTTCACCCTCGATGATAATAAATTCGAGAGTGCCCCACTAAGTGGCGTAAAAACTAGTATCATCATAACGATGATTAAACAAATAAATATATATTATATGATAGGATAACATTGATGCAGAACCTAGAATACAAATGAATATATCCATTAATAAAGAACCTCAAATACATAAATATTATTTCAAACTTTTCACATCATAAAAAATTGACTGGATATTCCATGGGATACTTATCATATACTTATTGAATTAATATGGATTCAAGAAAATATCTTAAATTATAAATAGATTTCCAGAGTAGTCAATAATTCCCCCCAAAAGGTGTGATGAGTCTTAACACCCATCCTCTTGATCAATGCATGTTCTTAAGTATCATTAAGTTCCAACATAATGGAAACATGACTTTAGAAATCATGTCTTTTTTGGAAAAAGAATTCTTGGATTTTTCTGGTTCCATAAATAAATTCAATTGAAACTTACTGAAAGAAGTGATTCATAAAACTAGAATACACTTTTCAAGGAACTACAAAAAAATGGTGAACCGGAAGTGAATCCTTAAACAAGCTTATAATGTTACCCACATGTTAGGCCCCTATCAATTAATAATTTAAGGCTAGAAAATGGAATCAATCACACATTTATCCATATGAAATGATGTTGCTTTAATGTAGTTTTTTGTTGTTTCAAGTTTTTCTCATAATTCTCTTCACTTCAAAATGGATATATTCTAGACAACATCAGTGAACGTCTCGATCGCTGCTAATCATGGATCCCTATCCAAGGGAAGGACTTCATCGCCAAACCAACAAATTCAACATTGGGTATCTAATGTTTTAGTAAAGTTATATCTCTATCATGGTAAATTCCAGACTTTTGAGGCTGCTTGGCAGGCCCTTCAGTTCAATAAAAATCCTCGATCATCTAGCCAACGATGACCAATGATTAAGAAGAAGACGGTCCCAACCACCGTATTCTTCTGTATGAGGTCCTTATCCCTAGAACGCAACAATCAGTCCCTCCCATACTATAGTTAGGTGGATAAAGAGTCCACTCAAGGCCTCAATTCAAGAAAGTAGGAGTCCTTCTTGAGGACTCCCACCAGCAATTGTTACTACCAGAATCACGCGGTGGTGAACCCCCATCATGATGGGGTGTTGCATTTGGATGTTCGACCCAGGTCTCTCAGACACAGGCATGCAAGACAAACCATTGAGGACAATGTCATATCATCCTAGAGCAGGTTCTTACCTCTACCCCTTACCAAAGAATCCCATCAACCTTACTTGATGGCAAACAATGAATGAGCACATACACCCATCTGTCCTAATATTTCTGTCGAGCAGACTCATCTGGCATCCACCCACTGATCCCACCAGATAAATTCAGTGGAGTACTATGAACGGGCACATACACCGACATACAAGTTATTAAACAGTTAGTAGGATCGTCAAACTGCATTTAAAGAAGCTTGTCAATCCAATGTGGTGGCAATTGGTAAACAGGAACATACACTTGTTTAGAATCAGCAATTCTACCAGCAGTATCTTTTTCCAGTATTGAAGGAAGTTTTCCAATAATACTTGACTGGAAACCGATATTAGGCACATACACCTTCCAGTTTTCAACAAATCTTCCAACAGCCTTGTATGGTATCATCTGATGAAGTCATTTGGAATGCTCCTATGATATATTTGCGACAGAACCAACTCTCTACCCCCATTGATGAGTACTGTCAACATCCATTTACCGGAAAAGAAGGACAATATTAGGCACACACACATACTCTAGATACAGAAAGGATGTATATTCACATTCCGGTCGCTGAAGTCACCAAACGTATCTTATCAACGGTGAATAGGTAGACACATATCCTGGTCCTTATTCTGGAAGCATTCTCGGATATTATAATAACCACTTCAGCAGTATCGAGGAAACAGACCCATAAATCTGTTCCCACACAAGGTATAACAAATCGGAATTCCATCCAAGAGTAGATATATACATCTGCTCTATTCCAGGTGTGTCATGGGTCATACTCCCCATATCATAAGGAAAACAACATCAGGAACATACGCCCTTTCCAATTGGAGGTAATTTGTCTATGTTGGTACCAACCCAAGGTAGAAACATACTCATTCCCATTATATCCAATTTTCTTAGAAATTGTCCCCATGTACGTATAATAGAACATACAAAAAGAATTACCACCATTCACTATTAAAAAATCAAGGGTCAAGTAGTGATTTTATTCCACTTTATGTTGGAGTTCTTAAAGCCCTCGAACATTTATCTATTGTAGCTCAAGATCATATCCTCTCATTAAAAAATTATGGGAGTGGTAGTAAAACTTATGAAGTTCCTTATTGTACACTTCGTCATGAATTATTTATTTAGGAAAATTCGATCAGTCTGGAGTGACTATCTCTGGATGAGAGCCACGTAAACACTTCGTGTGACCAGAAAACCAGTGATCAAGAAGATTTATCCCTTAATCTAATCCACCAGGGCGATCCTCCCAATGATGGAATTTTATACAAATTTCCTCTCTGCAGAAGTATTTCTCATTTTCAGGATAAATCAATAATTGAAAATGTAGTGATGAGAAATCCCCCCTATCTGAAGTCACTTGAAAACATAAGGCCAATCTTGTCTGATGCCTTGTCATTAGAAGGCGAAGCACTTTCTCATGTAGAAAACATCATAAGGAAATGGTCATTCTCTGAACCCTATGTGGGTCATGTTTCTTCTAATACAGAGCATCCTCTTTTGTCAGACGAAGTGGAAAAACCATTAGTTAATGACGATGAAGTTGTGTTAAACATGATGAAACAATTAGCTTTGGGAGAGGTACCAGTCATGTTCTGGACTTTGGAAAATTATTAGTGTAATATTCCAGAATTTATGATAGAATATTGTATTCATGATATCTAGATCAATTTATGGAATATTCTTCATAATTTGAAAACCAAAGTATTACCATATGATAAATATCAAAATCATTTAAAGGTAATAGAAGGGTTTCATCGCAAAATTTACATGGTGTCTCTCTCAGTTTCCCAATAACCAAATTTTAAAAAATAGTAGATAATACTTCTGTGTAAATGCCTCAATGCCCTAAAGAGGCTACAATTGATAATTTATGATTCCCATTCTAGTGTTCGTATAAGAGGATGGGGTGGACATGGAGCATTTCATTTCACTTCACTCTAAAATCGTCATAATCTGCCAAAAGTGGTATCATGTAATGTTATTTCCCACGTTCAGCCACAATTAATAGATTTGGTATGTAATAGAATGTACGCTCAAGAACATGCCTCAACCATCTCTCATCATAGTCAAGTCAAAATAAAATAAGTTGTTGGGTTACATTAACATCAAGCATCTGAAAATATTGAGAAGGAATTCCATTTAGAGGATGTCAGTCGCTAGAGAATTCCAATGTCTAAAATAGCAATGAAATCTTCCAAATTAGGTGATTTGAGTGGTTTTCATATATTTCACCCAAAAAATGTCTGAACCGAAATTCAAAAAATTAGAAGAGAAGTTACACGAATTTCATCCATAGTAGTTCAGGAATCACCCCATCTTGCATGGTCGGGGGATCATTTAATTCATCCATAAAATTCATTAAATAATTTTCAATGATTTGAAGAAGTATAAGAACAACAACAACCCCATCTAGCAAGGCTAGGGGATTTTTCCCATCTATAATCCCATCCAAAAAAGATGTCAGTTTTTCCTGATTAGGGAAGAATCCCTAAGGAAAGTGTACAACAGAACTATATAATGAATCTTTTTGGGTTACTAGCTGCTAAACTGTTCCCCAGAATTCATCATATAAGAGAAAATAGACTCATGGAAGATAAAAAGAGAGAATATCTAAAAATAATGATAGAATTCCATCGATGCATTATGCATCAATGAAGGTCATTAACATCAATTTTGAAGATCCTATAGAAAATGACTCCAGTTAAGGGGAATACGAAGATGAAATTATTTTCCATAAAACGTTACCCACTGAGAAAAATGAAGAAGGTGTGCGTACCCAAAATCATAAGATCACCTAGAATCTTGGTATGCCTTAAAATAACCAACTCCAAGCAATCCAAAAGGCATATAACATGGGGAAAAGAAAAGGTCAGATTGCATCTCACTTTTCTACTGGATAAGGACAATCTTTTTCACTTGAAGAAGGATTTTCATGGAAAGAAGAAGGAATGAATGAGTTGAAAAGACTCAATATAGAGTTACTTTGATGAAAAATTTTAGCTATACTTACTCCCCAGGAAGGTCCTCAACTTGTAAATCATGTAGGATCTACCCAGAAAATAGAACTTGTAGTAACTATAGATGTATATAATAAATTCCCTCTACTGGGTACACAATCAAGGCAGGATCAGACACATCCTGATAGGCCCATTCCTGTGGGTCATCCAAGGAAAATATCAGCACCACCATCTGTGTTTTTGCCAGTCATTGCACCAGTTCAATCTCAAGTTTCTATATCTACACAGGTTATAGGACATCCATAAATTCCCCAAATTCTAATGAACACAATTGAGGCATTAACAACTCAATTGGAAGCTATGAAGGAATGACGTGCACCCGTTCAGCTAGGAAAACGTGCTTACCTTGAATGGGGGGATTCAATTCATCCCCCACCAAGTTTTTTGAATACCACATTACCATTATTTAATGGTTTGGGAGATCTGGAACAACACTTAACACTTATTTTCTCATTCTAATCCCATGATGGGAACTCCTCAACAATATGAATCAATAATGATTAGGTATTTTGTGGAGTCATTACAGGTACTAGCTTATATCAGGTATACATGTTTACAATCACAATCAAATAATTTATGGGAAGATCACTGTTAGATATTACTTCTTTAATTTAGCTCAATGCTAACTAAGACGATAGTTCAAGATCTTACCAATTTTAAACAATCAGATATTGAATGTGTTTCATATTTCTTTGCACAATGGAAAGGATTTACATATTCCTTATGTCTAGCATTCCCTAATGAAGAATTTCTGCAAGTTTATGTGGAAATCTACATGATGAGTTATGCTCACCATTGATCCCTTTGAAATACACAAGAGTGTTTCGAGACTTTTCCTCAATTCGTCAACTAATAAAAGACTCTATTATAGAAACTATGGCTAAAACATTTGCAATTCCATCAACTCTAGGGAGGAGGATAGTAATGGTAGAAGTAGTTATAATTACACTCAAGAAGGCACATGTACCTACTTCTACTTAAAGAAAATCATCATACCAAAGGGATCTGACTCTTGAGGACCAGCAGCAATGACCACCTCATCAAAATAATGAAAGAGATCAATGGAAGAAATAGTTTGAGGAATTAAAAAACAATGTTTATACTTTCTGGAATTAACATGTTCTTAGTCACTTCATCTTAGCTCTAGAAAACAATTTCTTTCAGTTTCCAGGGCCAAAGAAACCAATTAAAGAAGGAGATAAAGATCTTCCAAATTATTGTCCATTTCCCCAGATGTTAGGTCATTCCATCCCAGAATTTTTTGTTTTTGTGGACTTCTTGCAAATGATGTTAGATTATGGACAAGTAAAACTAAAAAGTTCATCAGCTCAAGTTGTATGTGTTACCAGTACTGATCCAGAGGAAGAAGACGAATGAAAGGATTTCAAAAGTAAAAATATGCCGAAATATGATGATTGGATGATAAAAAAAATGATCAACCAAACTCAGGCCATTTTCCGAACATAGTTGAAACAACTGATATCTTCTTCCACTCCTGCCAAAGAAAAACCATCTTCATTAATAAGTCATTCCTAAAGGAAGCAACATGATAATAAGGACAAAGAGCATTCAGATAATGATGAGCTCATTTTAAGGCCAATGTTTTACTTGACCCTGGAAAATTTTATGCCATCTATTTCAAATGTATGGGCATCACCCCACCAAACGACACAATCATAAATATCCTATCAAACATAATCTTGATCAGATGCAGAATTGATCTATGTCTTTCTCAATGTTATGCATTTAATAGATCCTTATTACAATGGTGATTCGGAGTATAATGATCCAGAATTCCATATACATAATTTGGCAACCAGAGGAAGAGGCTAGGGTCAACCACACAAGGGAAGATGTGGAAATTATAGAAACCACATTTTTAACTCAAACCCTTCATGAAACATATATACTGCAGAGAATTATTGAAGAGACCTTTTGCGGGCTCAACAATAACATGGAGTTTATTTCATGCAAGATAGGTTAGGTTCTGGCACAATTATTATGGAGGAATGATTAAAAGTCACACCATATTCCTCTTCGAAAATAAATATACATAGTCAGTCTAATCTACCAAATCCAGTAGTATTTCCAGCTTCTACACTGACATAAGGTACATCTACATTAAAAGAATCAAATTCGTATACACCTAAAAAATATCATTTCCATAATGGGAAATTCATACCTCTTGATCAAAAGTATGATTTCTTGAAACAATTGGCCCATGTACCAGACATTTTATCAATTCTGGATGCCTTATGTCTATCAAAAGACCTAAAAGAAGCACTTATTGATGCTTTTTTGAGTGCTCAAGTGTTTGAAACTGAAGCTACTACTGCTGAGGTTTACTGTATAGAGAATGATCCTGCATAATTCCATGCATTCATATCATTTATAGATGAAGATTAAGATGATGTTCTACATGGACATATTATACCCTTGTGTTTTTTAGAAATGTAAATGATGTAGACATTCGGAGGGCCTCCATTGACAGTGGATCCAGAGTCAACCTCATTTATCATCGTACACATCATAGTTTTGGCCAATCTAAATCTAACTTATATCCTTCCAAATTTATGTTTTATTCTAATGAAAAGAATGATAAAGATCCTCAGTGTGAGATAACACTCAGAACTCAGTTTGGAGATCTGGTGTGTAATTCATATTTCATGGTTGTTCGTCAGTACACAACCTTTAATATTATTCTTGGATGGCCTTGGTTGTATCAACATATAGCCATACCTTCTTCATACCACCAATGTCTTAAGTATTTTTGCAATGGTAAAATCAGGACATTATATGGCGAAAAGTATCCATTCAAAATATGTGAATCTCAATACATTGAGGCAGATTTTTATCACACAATAGGAAAAAAGTCCATGACTAAAGATATAAATAGATTTAATGATCCAAATGTATTGGATAATATTCCATCAAACCCATCCGTACTTTTTAGTACAGATTATGTGTGACTTATTAATCAAAATGAAATGGTAAACCCAAATCCAATCACTCATCCAATAACATCCATAATATCTATTGTAGAAACTATTCATTACAGCATGGAATAAACTTTTTATCCACCAAGCAATGATGGAAGCCTAAATGGTGATGTTTTCATTTCATATACTGAACTAAAACAAGCCTCTACCATTTCAATTAGATTATAAAAAATTGTAGTAATACTTGAGGAAGACAAAGATGCTGGTTCTCAATCCATCATCTCCTCTTTATTACCACAAGAAGACCATTCGTCATTAGTAGGGTTAGATATAGTGGAATCTTCTTCGAGATGTTCAAATACTGACCCCCTATAAATCTGAGAGTTTTGCCTCATCATCTACTATGTAAGTGCAAACAGAAGAGGTAACATGTAATGAAGATGAAGGGGAAGATCTTGGGGATGCTCCTCCAGCATTTGATGAAGGTGTCTCTACCACTGTTGATGAGGACAGGTAAATAAATCTAGGTACAGAAGAAAATCCACGCCCCCTATAATTAGTGTGGACATGACCTCTAAAGAGAAAGAGGTGTATACATTATTTCTAAAGAAACATCAAGATATATTTGCATGAGATTATACAGAAATTCCAGGTCTTAATTTAGGTGTATCCAACCATCATTTGGGTTTTTTCAAAAGAACCTTATGGATTCAAGCAAGAAGCAAGAAGAACACACCCAACATATGCCTCTAAAATTGATGATAATGTTGATATGCTTATAAAGGATGAATTTTTCATAGAAGTTCAATATACCAAAATGTTGTCCCAAATTGTCCAAGTGAAAAATAAGAACAGACAAATCATAGTTTTCATTGATTTTATATATCATAATAGACATTGTCATAAAGGTGATTTTCCATTTCCGATTACAGAGATTCTAATTGATGTAGGAACTGGCTATGAAGCTCTTTATTTAATGGAAGGTTAATCTTATTATAATCACATCTATATGGAAATTGAAGATAAAAAATTTACAGCTTTAATATCCCCTCAAGGAGTGTTTTGAAATTGGGTAATGACCTTTGGTTTAATGAATTCCGGGGAAACATACCAACGTTCCATGCACCATATCGTCCCACCCTTATTAGAGAAATTTATTAAATGTTATGTGAATGATTTGGTGGTCAAATCCGGAGAAATATAAAATCAATTGGCTGTTTTGGAGAACATATTCCATAAAATTAGACCACATAGTTTGAATATGAACCCCTTGAAATGTGCTTTCGTGTTAATCTTAGGAAGGTTCCATGGCTTGGTTGTATGCCATCAGGGTTTCAAAGTTGATTCTGAGAAAAGAAAATCAATCCTTGGTATGTCACATCCATGAAATTTGAAAGAATTAAGAGGTCTCTAAAGACACATGGCCTATATTTGGCACTTTATCACCAATTTAGAAGGAAATTGTTTACCCTTCACCAGATTAATGAAGAAGGGATTCATCTAGAAATGGAATGAAAATAGTTAATAAGAATTTGATACCCTCAAGAAATATCCCATGAGTCGACTGGTATAAATTCCACCTATTGATGGAGTACCACATATTCTCTATGTGATAGCTTTAGAGTGAGCACTAGGTTTCTTCATCTCCCAATAGAATGATGTTGGTAATGAAAATGGCCTTTACTCTCTCAGTCGACCTTTGCTTGATGAAAAAACTATGTATTCAAGTATTAAAATGTGCTACCTGGAATTAATCTTTGTAGTTCAGAAATTGAGGTACTATCTATAACATCATGATGTCCAATTGGTATCACGCAATAACCCGCTCAAATTTATCCTCAGTCATCCTATGATTACAAGGCATCTATCATAGTCTGAAATTATTGTGAAATAGTTTGATATCCAGTTTGTACCTCAAAAGACAATAAAATGCCATGATCTGGATGTCTTCCTTGCTAATTATCCATCTGTAGAAGGTACATCAATAAATACTAAACTTTATGATTAAGAGGCCATCTCTATTCCGGATAACTCCCAGACATGAGAAATGTACAATGATGGTGTTTCGAGAAGTCTAACTGTGAAAATAATGGAAAACTCTGAACTACACAATGTTGGGTTAGGAATTGTCCTTTTATCCCTAGAAAAGATTGTATTACCTTATTCTGCCATTTTTAGAAAAAGTCAGAACCAACAATGAGTCGAAGTATCAAGCTATCATTACAGGTTTGGAATTAGCACATGGTGTGAAAATAAATCACTTGAAGGTAAAATGTGATTAATAATTGGTAATCAAACAAATAAATGGATAATATTCTGTCTAAAAAGAATATTTAATACATTTTTTAGATTATGTCAGAGGGTTAATGGATGAATTTCCCTCCGATGTGAAATTGTATTTTGTCCCGCGATCACAAAATGCACAAGAAGATGCACTAGATAATGCAGCTACAGCCTTGGCATATCCAAATTGGGATGAGACAGTCATTAGAATAGCCCATAGTCGTATGGTCTCAGCTTTATTTCAAACCAGAATGGATGAAATTAAGGAAATTAGCCCTATTTTATAGGAATATGGTCATACCACAGGATGGTGAACATCCATCAGGGAATATCTTTAAAATGGAGTAATTCCACCGGATATGGATGAAAAAGAATGGATCCAGCAATGAGAAACCAATTTTACTCTTTATGATAGTCCATGCCACGAAAAGATACTCTACAATCATGGAATTGACGGAATTATCTTCAAATTTATTGATGGAGAAGAGACTGCTGTTATCATGAAACAAGTAGATTTAGGATCTTGTGGTGCCCACCAGTCTAGGAAAAGTCTCTCTGATCAGATCCGAAGGCTTGTATACTTTTGGCTTTCAATGAAAAAGGATTTCACAGATTTAACTATGAAATTTCATCCCTTCCAAGTGCATGCAAACTTCATTTATCAACCCCATAGTTGCTACATACAGCTAAATTCTCTTGGCCATTTTCCACATGGGGAATGGACGTAGTATGACCTTATCCTCCAGATACATCTAAGTAGTTCAAGTATATCCTTCAATCTACTAACTTCTGTTATAAATGGGTCGAGGAAATACCTCTCAAAGAAGTTAGAGCCAAAATAATTGTTATTTCTATCAAAAAGAACATCATAACAAGATTTGGTGTCCATCATACTATAATGACATACAATGGAATTAATTTTTATTCGATTGAGGTAAAACTATTATATCATAATAATAATATAAAATCCAACCATTCACCTCACTATCATGAGACATCCGATAGATAAATATTGGCCTTTAACAAGACCCTATAAAATATACTCTAGAAGATGGTTGATAAAGATAAGGAATCATTATGAGATAAAATTCTGAATGCTTTATGGGATTATCATACAACTACCTATATTGTCACCCAATAAACTCCTTATTCAATGGTATATGGAAAATAAGAAGTTCTTACAATTTAAATGAAATTTAATTCACTCAGAGTTTCAATTTGTCATCATTTTTCTATAGATGACAGGTCTCAGAAATGGTTAAATGTGTTAGAATGATTATATGAGAAAAGATTACAAACTTTGAATCATTTCGAAGTATATACGAAAAGAATAGCATGAGATTTTAACAAGAAAGTTATTCTATATTAATTTCATATTGTAGAATTTGTATTGGTCCTTAGGACTCCAATGATAACAGGGAAGAAACCACTAAATATAGATCCCTAGTGGAAAGGACCTTATTCCATTCATAAGGTATATTAAAATGGAGCTTATTCCTTAATATCAATGGATTGAGTGTTTATTAAAACAACAACCAATGCGAGATTCTTAAAGAAATACTTTGTGTAGTTGTAAAAATTTCCATCACTCTAAGACATAAAACTTCATAGTACAATGTCCTTGATGTATGTCTAAAAAAATTCACAACCCAAAATTCCTCGCTGTAAGACTAAAAACTGCACAGTATAACGTTCTAGATGCAAGAAATTAAACTGCATAACAAGAATAACCATCCATGATGCATAACATTAAAATGTGAAGTATCTTTGTCTTTTTTGTATTGCGTTAAACTTCAGGAATTCATTTGTCCTCATTGCATGTCATTAAACTATACAAATAACCTTATCTCTATTTAACGTTAGAAGCTTCCATAAAAAAACATCATTGATATCATCTCTAATCTTTAGTAGCTCATGATTCCCTCTCTTTACTATGTCTACGTCAGATCTACATAGAGACATTATTTCATGAACTATATATGGCTTGATTATCATTTTAAATGAGATATGTAGAAATGCCTAAACCTCTAATTTTGGTCCCATCCACAATCACAATGTCTTTAAATTTTCATTTCATCCCATGTATATGAATCAGATCTATACATAGTGTTTCTTTAAGATATATGATTTGTTCCATACATCATTTTATGTATTAAGATGTACTGTTCACTTTGAGCATGTCTGAATCCCCCAATCATCATGTGAAACTCGATTTGTGTGAGGAATGATGGTTTAAAGAACTACATACGGCTTGATTTTCACCTATTTGAGATTTTTAGATGCTTATATCTCCAATCATGGGCCTAGAATCGATACAAAAAAATTTATTATTCTTATAAGAATTGAACCGGCATGGGAAATGTAGTAATAACTACATATGGATTGATTCTATCCCTCAGCAAGACACATAATGGCAATTTGGTTTTTTCCCTTAGCCCAGTTACAAAAAGACATTCTTTTCAAATCAGTTCATATTTTTCCTTACCACAAGATGTTAAAATGCATGGAAATATAACACCAATATTATACATTGGTGTCACCATTATGTTATAAAATATAACATTACTACTATGTGTTAATAACACTGAGAATAGCTCATGTGGGCTTAGGAATTGGTTAAAAGGGTTTTTTGTATAAATAAGGTGTCTCAATTTATTGGGGGATTAGTAATATACAAACTGCATGACTTAAAACTACAGAGTACAATGTCCTCCTTATATGAGTTAAAAATGCACAGTTCACTTTCCTCATTTCATGACATAAAATTTCATAGTACAATGTCCGCATTGCATGACTTATAACTAAACATCATAATATTAATTTAGAGGAAACGTGGAATGTCTCCATTTTACATATGAGTCAAATTTTTGTAAAGGACATCAAAATCATGGCCAATATTCGTTCAAACATTTCTCATATGAATTGGTTATAACCCCTTCCATATTTCACACTCTTAATATTTATGCTTTTCATATATTTATAGAATTTCTTAGGATTTCTGGTGATAGAGTTCCTACTACCAGATAACCCTTTTCTCCTGACTATTCAACACGTTCTCTTAGGTGGGTTTGATTATGTTTCCTATATAATGGGGATTTTAGTCCGAAGATTACATTATTTGGAAACGCAGTATATGCCCCGGTTGGACCAACATAATACAACCCCTTTAACAGGTTTGTCAAATAATGGCAATTTTTTTCCTGGTAATAGTTTATTTGTTTCATTCAATCGTTGATAACAGTATACAACAATATATATGTTAAAAAGGTAATTCAGGTATATTTTTTCCATTATATTTCATTCGATCTGAAAAACTTCAAGACCATGGTTTACACCTTTCCCTATCCATTTGTTCAAAGTGGTATGAAATAACCTTGTAATCACATGGGCACATATCACATATCGTTTCTTTTTCTGGCCCTAATTGTATGACATAAAACTACAAGACACCATAACTCCATAGTTTGGGTCAGACCTTCATAGGAGTCCTATTCCACCGATTCTTTAAAAATATTGGTTCGAAATACCCTCTCCATTTTCCGGTACCTTTCCCCATAAAACAAACTCCATGTTTTGGAAAATGTGAATCTTTATAAGCTTTATTAAGCTTTTAGAAATAGTATGTTAAACTTCAAAGAGCTATTTTTCTTGACTATGTAGTATGTTCCCTTATTGGCCTTGAATAAGTTGCCTACATAATAGGTCTATCAATCAAAAGTTGCCATTATTTGGCTACGCAATATATGCCCCAGTTTGTCCCTGCATAACACTGCCCCCATAACGGGTTTGTCAAATTATGGTAAATTCGTTCTTAGAAAAGTCTTCCTCTAATGCATTTATCCATTTTCCCATATCATTCTTTAGTCTCAAATATTCATAAATTACAGATTACAAGATTCCATTCAATACCTGGATATGCTGGTATATTATAAAAAAAATCAATAAATTGGTAGATTCTCGTACCTTTGTTTGAAGATAAAAACATTAAAATAAATCCATACAAAGTTGTCACTACATGACTTAAAACTACAAAGTACCAATGTCCTCACTGCATGAATTCAAACTACACAATATCAATGTCCTCATTACAAGACTTAAAAAATACACAGTACCAATGTCCTCACTACATGACATTGAACTGCATAATATGATATCAGAAATTCCTCTTTCTAATAAATTTTAAAACCATTCCTCACACAACAAATTTTTATAGAAATGTCTTTCCTATTCATGACTTATGTCGGCATAATGTATCCCTTTCATTCTTAAAATTATATTCCTTGGAAAAGACACCAACTACAGTCTTTAGTCAGACAAATCTTATTTTCCCCTATTTATCAGTAATAAAATGTTAATATTCAATGAACCTTTCTTCCTGACTATGCAGTAGGTTCCCTTAGGTGGTCTTGTATAATTTTCTTACATAATGGGATTTTGAGTCAAAAGATGCCACTATTGGGCTATACAGTTTATTCCTCAGTTTACCCTGCATATTATAACACCCATAATAGGGTTTTCATCAAATAATGGTAACTTAATTTTTAGAAGATACTCCCCTTATGTTAATACAGATTTTAAATTTAGCGTCCATAAAAATCAAGGCTCAATATTCCAATTGAAAATATTTAACAAATATTAATGAAATTCATAGCCGCAGAGCCTTGTTTAGTAACTAATTTCCAAATTTATGGTCAAAGATATTCAACCCTAAATATTAGCCATTTATAGTCTAACATGAATGACTCTAAACTCTCAACAATAAAATACTTGGTAGTCATTTGATTGAGTACCCATAATGGGAACTCTAATCAAAAGTCGATTCCCATGTCACTAAACATACATTTTTTATGATTTAGGTAATATTGATCCATTTAAAAATTCAAAAGATGAAATATTTTTGGGGTTTTCTATATAACCATAACAACAATAAAACTATTATTGTTATGCTCATTGGCTTAATAAGGAAATTACGAGAATCCCCATTCTTGTCATTGTAATCATGATTTTCTAACATGAATGTTTAATGATTGAAAATATCATCATTATAATTACCTTTCATATTGCAATCATGGAAAACAGGAATAAAGACCCATATGATTGAAGATAAGAAACCATTTTCATTTATATGGAATTAGAAGGAAACCTACAGAACAGAGCTTCTATATGATGCATTAAAATAAAATCTCAATATGACCCTTCATTTGTTGAAAATATTTATAAGCCTTATCAGCTTCCTATTGATTTTGAGATAGCTGAGAAACTCCAGCCTCGTCGGATTGATGAAGTGTTTCCTTAGCAGTTGAAATGGAACTTATCCCCTCTAATTCAATTTCTCCCAATGTCTGATTCAATTGATCATGTTTTTTATAAACAACATTGAGTTGATGTTTAAGATATAAAGACTCCTTCTTGGATTCTTTGATTTGTTGGATAATTTTGATCGATTTCATATTATGATTTTTCTCCACCATGGAAACTACAACTTGAAGTCCATTAATATTGATAAGACATTTAGCATCTTATAAATATTGGCATATCTTATGATGCTACTCCCTTCTATGAATGATTTCCTTCATAGCATCGTAGACTGGTCGATAATTAAATCCACTAAATCCCAATATGCAAAATAATGCTGGGAGTTTGAAAAAATGGGACAATAGTTCATCTAAAGGATACAATAATATTATTCTCCCAATATGACGCCATGTATTCTTACAAGACATTCTAAGAGAATATTGCATTTCTATGTCTAAATATGAGTCACTTCAATGAGGTAGAATGTTCTCTGGAAATAGATCAGTTAATGAGCTGCCTCGTTCAACTTCTCTCAGCACAGTAGAAGCTTCACCTTTTGATTTGGGAGCTGATAACCCTAAATGAAAAATCAAGGTCATTGTATGTTTCAAATGGAAGAAATAAATTTGATTAATACAACAAATTATATTTACCGAATAATAATTCAGAATCTTCATTGGATTAATCACATGTATTGTTATCTTCAGTGATTTGAGTAGATGTTTCATGAGAATGGGCTTTCCATTATGTTTTCTTGGTTATCATATTTGAAGGATCTAAATATTATCTTGATAGAGAATCCTCTACAAGTATTTCTCTAGGTCCAGTAGAAGGATATAGTGGAATACCCCATTCCTTAACAGGCCTTGTAACATTTTCAGTAGATAAACCTGCATAACATTAAATTTGATATAAATAATGAGGTAAAGAAAAAAAATTGTGTATGGAAAATTAAAGAATAAGGACTTAAGTCCTTGAAATTCCCATTGAAAATCCCCAAAATCCTTGATGGAACCTAGAATATCAATATATAGATTAAGGGCTTCCATCAATTTAGTGTATGTGGCTTGTAATGTAATAACATCCTCACCATTTATGTTATCCAAAAATACATTGGTTGATGCCCAAATCGGCTATGATGACATTCTGTTTCGTTGGCTCCTTAATCGTTACAACATCATCAGGTCTTTCTAGGTTTGGGCCCACATCAATTTTTATCTCAGATTTCCCTGGGTCCTCATTCCTTTCTTCTGAAGCAGTAGTAATATCAACATGATTATTTCAGGATCCACTGATGAATAAAACCAAGGAATATATTTAATATTACCATGTCTTTTCTCTCTCACCGTAGAGCCCAGAGTAGGTATAGATGAACCTTTTGATGATTTATCTACATAGATAGTAGATTCATCAACATGAACTCCGGTTTTCCCTATGGTTTCATTCTCTGATCAAGAAGAATCAACTCTTATTCCCTTGAGAGAAGAGAGAGACACATATCCTTCAAGAGGAATCATTATTACCAGAGTTTGTTGAGAAAATTACTTGTCCTAAGGAAATATAAGAACTTTATACTTCAGTGAAAACGTTTGATCAATCACATTGCTCTCTAGAATCTCTTTTCAAATGATTGGGGAGAAATTGAAACACTCTTTTTGGCTAGAGAAACACGAGGTAATGGTTGATGATTATCTGTCACCATTACCCCAGTCATAATTTTCTCTCTTGGAGAATGTTCTGGAGACCTAGGAGGATCATTCATTTCATCAACGGGAGAGCCCGTATGACCATACAATGGTGATTCCAGAACTGGTCTGGAGTTCCTTCCCAACATTGAATCTGCAAAAATACATTTTCATCAAGATTGTTGATAATGAATGTTAAAGAATAGTTGTGACAAAAGAAAAAAGTAAAATATATTATCAGTATGAACATAAAATATCACAATCCTCCTTAGATACTATAATTACCATTTTGTGTACTCTTATGTCTGTCATATGCGATACTCATTTAGAGGCTCAGATTTGTTCCTCAGTTTCATATATAAAAGCATCCATCTCCATAATATACTTCTGTACTTTTTCCAGGTTGTTATCCTGATTTCAATCATAAGGTGCCTTAATGTCATCCACATTTGGTATCTGAATGCCATTCTAGAGGAATTCCCATGAATCACTAAGATCTTGAGTCACACTCATCTAATGATGAATGCATAATAGACAGACATAATTCAATCTTGGTATCGTTGATTGTGGAAGAGATTCAACACCTTCAGAATGGTGATCCCCTACCGGCCTCCATTCTTCTTTAGAGAGTTCAACAGATAGAATAAGAACCATTGTTTGATGGCAGCGACTGAATATCCTTTCCGTTAGAGGTATTTCTTCTCTTGACCAAGTCTTCCTAGTATACCTCCTGGGAATGTATTTTGAGGGATCTCAATCCTCTGAATCTTCCATATCATATCCGGCCTTGGAATTTATTCCACGATTGCCACATGCAATAGTCATTGTAGCCACTACTCGATATATACCTTTTTTCAAATCCCCTTGAGGATATGAAGAAGCCCAAGATTTGGAATATCAAACTTCCAATCTGATTGATGCATTTTGATGGAGGGAATTAAATAGACAAATTGGATTCCTCAAAAGTCATTAGAATCTATAATTGTCTCGCATGCATTGGGTTCTTCTCATGTCTAACATACGTAGGTGGAAGCATGTTTGATTGTTGAAGAAATATTAAATGACAAGAAAATCTATAATGGATATAAACCGCACAGATAATTTCACCATTAATCTTGGTCGATAATACACCATCTCTAAATGCCATCATATAATATCTCAGCACATAATTATTTTTTATACCATCATCAATAAATCTTCCAATTGGTGGGTTACCGAAAAATGTAGCTGAATTCTCCTAACACATTAAATTACATTAGAACCACATTAGGTCTCAAATTTAGAGGCAAAATACCAGAAAAATTCTTTAAAAATGGGGTGAATCGACTATTGGGATCTATAACTGAATTCAACACCGAGTATGAAGAAAAATGTGCTGCAATCAGCCACACAACTCTAGAAATGGACCAACAATTCAAAATATAAACTTCCCATTGTTTAAATGAGGAAGGATATGGTAAATTCATTCTAATACAAGGTTATGTAACCCAATATACTTACCTTCTACCAATTTAGCTATAATGAAAAAAGTATATGATCTTACACCACCCCCAGATTCATAGACTGGAAGCAAGTAAAATCTTTTCCACATTACTGGGAAGGAAGCTAAGCATACATTTTTATCTATATCAGGTTTTACTGTATATCCCTACTGCTTATAGTCACCTATTTCTAGTGTAGGCCAATATGTTCCTAAACTACCCTAGTTATTAGTATAACGACCAATTGTAGGACGTCTGTATGTTGGACCTTTATCTGTTTTTGGTTCTAAGAAGGATTCCATCCACAATCTGTCATGGATATATTTCTTATCATTGGTTAAATTTTTCACTATTTTATATAATTCATGGGCCGGTGATGGTGTTCTTGTAGCATCACCCCATGTTTTAATGGGTGGAATGAATTCATCATACATTTCCCCAAGAATGGGAATTCCAGTATTTGGTAAATATCCTAGAGACTAATACCAACTTCACCATGTGTCAAATCGAAGGAATTTGGTTGCAGACTCCATAGACTCAGTAATTTAGGAATGAAATTATTTTTATAAAGATACGTTTTCCCTATATAGAAAGATTCAAAGATACAAATTTCTAATAATTCTTTCCTAAATTATGCATAAGTCTGATGCACCTAGAATTCCCACATCCACTCAGGTTTAACACCTCCTCCAGAATGAAGATCCCAGTATTCCTTCCATCCATTAGATTCATCTGTTTGAGAAAACTGAAAAGTGGAATCATAGCTTTGGGGTCTTGGATCTATAATGTGATCCTTCATATCCGGAGTACAACCACAGTAATGATGGATACAACAAATAGGGATCGTTCCTTCTGGTAATGTAACCCCCTTTCACTAATATTCATGCAGTTACAATTGGAGTATTGAAGAAACCAATTATTTGGAAAGGACTTCTTAATCGATGGAACGTGGGAATCTTGAAAAATACCATGCCCATAGGGGGGAATGTAAGGACTTTTGGGATAGACATGTTGGTAAATAATTAAACGCTCATATATCCTAGGAAGTGTACTTTCAACAACATCATAATAGACTTGTCTGACGATATTCATCATTTCATTTTAATGAGTATTAACTTCATCAGTATGGGTCATCAAATGAGAAATTTTTTCCTACAAAAAATTAACAAAAATCCCCTATTAGTTAATAATTTTAACTTAAATTTGAATATAAGAAAAAAATGGAAATAAAAAATTTGATAAAGGACATTGTTCGTGTAGGTCCTTAGATAATTTCTATCATGTTGGACCATCGATGAGGTCTGTCACATAGTTCCTTCAACAAGGATCCTAGAGAAACTCCTCTGATGAAGTCCTTTATTGTAGATCGACTTCTTAAATAATTTTACCTTGATTAAATTTCAAGGGAATTATGTGAGAGAAAAACCCGATGGGGTAGGACGAATGAGCTACGCAACGAGAGCCTTAAATTTTTAAAAATCATAGGTTAGATAATCACAATAGATCAGACCTATTTATAGACAACCAAATACCTCGATGCTAGGACTACACACAATATATCTTTAGAATACCTACACAAAATATATCTATAAAAAATAGGCGATGTCGACAATTTAACCAATAGTATTTTCCTCACAATTATTCCTTAGGACTCGACCCTCTTTCTATTTTTCAGATTCAATCCAAGGGGGGGGGGATTTTTATGACACCACTTAATAAAACAAATATATTGTGAAGAGATCCATGGATGTTCTAAAATCCCAAAATAGGGTTTGAAGAGTTCAAGGGAATGTCAAATCCTCAAAAACGCCTGCATAGTAGAGCTTCATTGCATATCTGTGCCACAGATCAGCACCACAGACCTGTGTGGCAGAGCTCCCCGACAGACTTATGTGGTAGAGCTCCACCCAATAAAAAATTTTGTACCACTATGAGGAGAACATGAGCTGAGGAACTGCATTAAGGACCTATGCAGGAATCTTCTCTTCAACCAGGCCCCATCCCTGCCTGTAAATAGGACCCTTGGGCTCCTCATTTCAGAGACTGAAAATGTTGAATCTCTCTCCAAATCACCCATTATGTACCTCTTTCGCCTAGATCCCTCAAATTGTCTCATGTGTCTCTCTAAAACACAAGAGAATAAAAAATTAACTGGGACATGAATTTTTTTTAAGTCATTTACATTTTTTACATTGGTTTGGTTCTCCTATTTGAATCACATTCTTCAGTAATCATTCACACCTGTGCGGAATACACGTGCGCCACACCTCTAAGACACACATGCGTGACATACCTACATGGTATACCAATGTGGTACATCAATGAGGGCTACCTATGTGGAATACTTTCATGCGGTACCTATGTATAAGATCTTGGTATAAAGCATACAAACCAACTCAAATACCCACATTAACATCCATTCATGGAAGGGTATCTCCTTCCCTAGTTCCCTTATATTAAAGGGACTATGTTGAAACCTCCACCAAAACCTCCTGACTTATCAAATCTTTTGGAAAGTCACATTTGTGTGTCTCCTATTTGGGTTTGTATTTCCACAGTCAAAGGTTTCCCACATTAGTTTTATAAGGAAGTTATGATACTTGGAATGTATTTGGGTTTGTAAATCCACAGTCACATGTACCATTCCCCCAAAAGCAGTGTTGGGATGTTCCTAGTTTGGTGGCGTGTAGGGTCTGGGCATATCCCTTATCGAAGAGATGGCCCGGAACCTCATGTCTCTATTAGGAGAAGGTACAGTTCAAACCTAATTTTCCATTAAAAAATAAATTGGAAGTCTCCCTCCCATACGAGGATCAGTTTTATGGAAACCATCCTGGTGTAATCCCCAAGATTTTCTTGTAGGAGGTAGCATCACCGTTTCTCCTTTCTTCTTTAGTGCCAAAGACCATAGTGGAGTTGAACCCATAGAATTTTATTATCATTTCCATATCCCACTGTGATTTGACACCATGCGCAGCCATCCTTGTGTAATCCCCTAGCCATCATTCCTTCCTCTTTTAATTGATCCCTAGTCCAATGTAATGTGAACAGAGGGAAGTCTCATCACCTCTATCTCTTCCACAGTCACCTCAACCTCATACACCCTCTCCCCCATAGGTGTTCCGTATTACACCAACAGAGGATGAAAAGTGAATGTTTCATTGTTTAATCTTTCATATCCTATTGCTTCTCACACCAAGCATGACCCACGTGGGATTTGAGATTCATGTTTATTAAAACATGTGAAAAAAAACTAATATTATAAAGAACAACGATAACTCTAATTCATATTCAAACTAGGATACGTAGGAATCCCTTTAAGGGGCCGAAGTCACTGGATATCCTCTCAAGGAATCCAACCATAATTACCTTAATCTGGGAATCCTCCTTAGAAATAAGCCACATATTAAACCCCAAAAATCCTTATGACATCCTTTTAAGGAAGTAAGACCAAACTCATTTCCCTCAAGGGACTATACTCTCCTGTTGTACTAATCAAACTTTGTGGGATTTTATTACCAAATATATAGGATATGTAAGAAGCCTCATTGAGGTTCAAACTCAATACCTTGAATCTACCATATTCTCTTTGGGCCATATTCCCAATAGGGTCTGATCCTACTTGGAAACCATATCAATTCCATGTTCCTTGGATTGCTTCATCATATGTCCCACACTATGTTTTGAGTAAGCATCTTCTACTTAGATGTCCATACCACATGACATTAAACATTATGGCTAAGACCTTATCACATGACCTTAAATGGTATGATGTGTCCCATTCAGTGGCACTGAACTAAGAGGGTTCTGATTCTTTTTACAAGGATACGTAGGATGCCCATTTTATGGGCACGATCCCTTGATCAAATCAAACAATCGTCTCCTTGGATGAAAATTAATTCTAGAGTGCCCCATTGAGTGGCCTAAAAACTAGTATCATTATATCATGGATTAAAAAATATCTATGTTGTATATGATATGAAAACATTGATGGAGAACCCCAAATACATACGGATATCTTCATTACTGAAAAATAATGAATACATATGGATGATTTTTAACATTTCACATGCTAAATAAGTGATTAGAAACTCAGTAAGATTCTTATGATATAATTTGTGAATTAATAACAATTCAAAAAAATATCTGAAATTATAAAGAGAGTTCCGGAGTAGACAATAATTCCCCCCAAAACTGTGTGATTGGTCCAACCTCTCATCCTCTTAACCAATTCACATTCTTAAGGATCATGATGTTCAATAATAACGAACACCTACCTTTGCAAAGCAGGTCCCTTTTGGATACAGAACTATTGGATGATTCTGGTTCCATAAATAAATCCAATGGATACTGCCTTGAGGTAATGATTAATAAAACTAGAATACACATGTAACACCCCAAGCTTCCACGGTACACTTCTCTTTGAATAATATAGTAGCATGTGTTGTACGCAACATCAACTTCTAACACACCACAACCAATCAAACTAGATGTTATGAATAGTAAAACCAAATTTTTTAAAATTTATTCATTTTCTCTCTCAAAATGGACTTCATTTTTGGATTCGGAATATCAAAATTAGCTTAGGGTGAAATTTTGGTATTTTTTTGAAAACATTCAATTTTTGATTAATACTGAAAAACATTGAGTTATAGTTTAAAACCGAATTTTTAATTAAATAATTATTTAAATTCATTTTAGGTCAAAATAGATACATAAAAACTATATAAGTTCAACGTAATTCATTGGAGTGAGTTTATAATAATTTTAGATATATTAACATTTTATTGAACTTTTCACCGTCTTTTACCCTTCTCCTGAGAGAATTTTCAAATTCAAATAAAACTTAATTTTACCGCTTCTCTGAGTGGAATTTCGAAAATCTGAGAGACACGGTTAATATCAAGGTGTATAATGTGGTTCAATAAGATAAAAATATTTTTTGGTGATTAATATCTTTTTACTTTTATTTACCACGGTAAAAGGTAAATAGGGTAATTAAGGTTAAAAATGATATTATTATTTCCCTAACACATATCCGAATTCTATTGTCTAAGTATAATTAGACCATAAAAAACCTTAGGAATAAAATATGAACCACTTTGGTCAACTTGAATTAGATTATGAAATTTATTATTATTTAATTCAAAGAAGAGTTAAAAGAGATAAATTCAAAGTTAAATAACTAAAACATTTTTCATATAGAGTTATTCATAAGATAAATTCGATTATAATTATTAAATAGAAAGCTAAAATAATTTCATACATAATGGTATTTTATTTATAATTTTTATACATAAAATAATTTAATTTATTTTTGACACAATGATGATGTAGTAATTACCTTATTGGTGAAATATTAAAATAATTGATATTTTAAATACCCAAATAAATATAATTTGATACTTTTAATGAATTACGAGAATTTATAGGTTAATATGAAATGTTTGGGTTGATTAAATGAATTAGGTTCGAAGTAATAATGCTGTAATGAATTTAGCAAAAACAAAATACCAAATAGTGTCAAAATTGACATAAATGAGTTTTTAAAACAAATATTACATTATTAATTGATATTCTATTCCTAGAAACATATGTTTCGGACAAAGGACTTATAAAATTATAAGTTTATCATTAATTGACCTCTTGTGGGCCCCTTGGAACTATATAGTATGTTTATTAACAATATAATATAAAAATACAATGTGACATGGTAAGTGTCATACTATTTAACTAAGAGTTAAAACAAAAAGATAAGGTTAATAAAGTAACCCAAACCTTTCTAAAACCTATTGGTTGAGTTTTTTTGACCAATACCCACCTTATACTTTGAATAATACACTTTGTAGCCATTAGAAACCGAATATGATTTTATTATAAAATAATACTTTATGTTTTTCTAAAGAGCCCCTCCTCCCCTTTATAAAAGGACCCCACTTCTAACCAATTCATCACACCAATAAATCATTTTTTCTCGTCCAACCTCTGAAAAATTAATATCCCTACGTTCCTCTCCTCCTACTAGAATCCATACATTAGGCAGAAGGAACTTCAAGAGTCATTTTTGGTTCAAACCAAAGGGAGTTATTCAAATTAAAGGTAATGATTTATCTTAGCCTCTTTTCTTTTATTTTACTTATCCAACCCCTAAACTCTTCTTATTATTTTCTTTTGTAACAACACCAGTATACTAAATATACTAGGATATTTTTATGAGAATTATTTGAACTACGCTTACACTCACTTCCATCTAATGGGTGAAAAACATAATGTTTCTGTGGATGACAACCAAATGCCTCACGAAACGATGATTGTTCAATTATCTCCTACCACTTCTCATGGTGTCCATTATGATGGAACTATAATTAAATATGATATTAATTATATTTGTTTTATATATAAGCATCTGTAATTCCATTTTATATCATACCATTATTCGTTTTATGTTGTTTATATATAAAATAATTTCATTTGAGAAAGTGCGGACTACCACCCCCTCAAAGTGATATGACTCGTTCATACCATACATGGAACGTATAAAGGATGGTTTTAATGAACATAAGTAAAACATATAAGATATTATACTGCAATAATCATATACATATGTATTATTTGGTTTTGATTCATTTTAAAATGAAAAATGAAATGGAAGTAGAGTTCGTGCGTATGTACGGACTACTGTCTCCACGAATGCGATCTGATTCATTCCCCATCGTATCCATTCAAGTATAATTCTCATTTTATGGTTAAAAATAATTTTTAGTGACATTATATAATTCTGTATATGAATAAGATACAACCTATCCATAACAAAAATGGCTTATGTTACAAAACAAATAAAATAAAACGATTTAGTTAGCACCTAAAATGATGATAATACTAAGATATTATTAACAAAGAAATGTTAAAAAATCATATAAGATATCAAATTAATGTATATAATTATTTTATAATATAATAAAAATTATTTCACCATTATACAGGAGTTTAAACTACCCTCATCCAAGGAAAAGTACAAGGTAAGGGTTTATTTCACAATCTCTTCATTATCTGAGGTTGTTTATATGTAATTATCTACAATGACTTATTTATCATCCACATCCATGTTTCTTAAAAATGTATTTCAAAACATTTTTACTATTTACTATACTCTAGGTTAAAGTCATTTATACCCTTGTTAGACTTTTTATAAAATGGTTTTAAAGGATTCTTTCTGTCCTTTTCCAAATAAGGTCATTTTTAACCTTTTCGACAAAATTAAGGTAAGAATGTCCTTTTTAACTTATACGGAGGGTGCGGCATTTTTCCTCCATTATAAAATCATCGAATCGTTCCTTAAAATATTATAAGTATATTTTCAAATTAAATTTTTTATTTTATAATTACGGGACTTTTAAATGATTTAAAAAAAGAGATATTTCTCTCAAATAGTTTTGATTTCATCTATGTCAGCATCCTTTGATGGATTTTAAGCTTATTTGAAGTTGATTTATTATGATAAAAAACTTCCATATTGTATTAAAGGTTTTGTGATATGTTTGACTGTAGATGTGTTATTATTATACCATTCATGGTTTATGTAGAATGTATTGACATTTCGTATGCTAGTTTTAATACGAATGTTTATGTTTTGTTTACACCTATTCATATGAGGAATGCATTGGACTTAATAAGTGATGGGTGGAGCCAGAAATAGATCCTTGATGCATCGGTAGGTCTCATGGGACAAACTATTGTCTTGGAACAAGGATTTGACAAAATCTTATTTGTAGTCTTGGAACAAGGCCTTGACTATGTGGTTATGATAGTCTTGTATTATGAATTCCATCATTATGAAAGTGGTTATTGATATTTCATGTGATTATTAGACTAGTAGAATATCCATTAGAATAAGTAAATGGAATTATTTCTTATTATCTTTTCCATATTATGTTAAAGTTCATGTTTAAAAGGCTTTTGTTTTATTTATACACTTCCTTAAATGTTTATGCTTATTTATGAAAGTTTCTACTATATTGTTTTCCTTACAGAGCATCTGAGCTCACCCCTTTCAATGTTTATTTTCCCAGGATGTGAAGATGTATTTTATGAATGAAATGTATGTAACACCCAGATATTTTATGAGATTTATTCATTTCAATTTCTTTCATATCTTCTATTTTACGCTACACCATGATTATCGTGCACTCTATGAAAGACCATATTAGCTTGCAGTATACGCAACACTATTCTTGTATCATGTTACACACAATTTCACGTTTGTTTGATAGTAGTTATTCTACACAAAATTGAGTGTATATATATATATATTCAATGTATAAATAAAATATGGTTGGATTCTGTTATAAGCAACAACAAAAGAGTATTTCACTACAAGAAACCAAGACTTGGCTTACATTACACGAAATCGCGACCTTTCACAATAGCGTGTGTTGTACGCAATAACGAGTTTCACTAATCAACGATATGTTATTAAAATATTATAAAAACTAGTTATTATGAAAATTAATACCCACTTTTTAAAATTTTATAAATTCTATCTTTCAAAATGGACTTCATTTTTGGATTTGGAATATCGAAATTATCCTAGGGTTAATTTTCGGTATTTTTCTGAATACTTTCAATTTTCGGTGAATATTGTAAATACTAGGTTGCGATTTAAAAACTGACCTTTTTTTGAATAATTATTTATTTTATTTTAATTTATTTTAGGTTATAAATTGAAACATAATATAAGTTCAATGTAATTCATTGGAGTCATTTAATAATAATTTTAGATATATACAAATTTTATCAAACTTTTCACCGTCTTTTACCCACCTCCTAGGAGAATTTGAGAATTTACATAAAACTTAATTTTACCACTTCTGTGAGTGGAATTTCAAAAAATCTAGATGCATGGTTAATATCAAGGTGTAAAATGTGGTTCAATAAGATAAAAATAAATTTTTTTGAATAGTAACTTTTTACTTTTATTTACTACGGTTAAAAGTTAATAGGGTAATTAAGGGTAAAAATGATATTATTATTACCCTAACACATGTCATAATTTTATTTGATAAGTGTAGTTCGACCAAAAACAACCTTAGGGATAAAATATTACCCTTTAGGTCCCCTTGGATTAGATTAGGACATTTATTATTATTTTATTTAAAAAAGAATTAAAAGAATTAAAATCAATGATTAATAACTAAAAAATTTTAGTATAGGGTTATATATAAGATAAATTCGACTATAAATAATCATTAGAAATATAAAAATATTTCCTACATAATGTTATTTTATTTATAATTTTTAGACATTAAATAATTTAATTTATTTATGACACAATGATGATGTAGTAATTACCTTATTAATGAAATATTAACAAAAATGATGTTATAAATACCCAAATAAATGTAATTTTAGACTTTTTATGAATTACACAAATTTTATAGGTTAATATGACATGTTAATATTGATTTAATTATCATTTTTTGAACTACTAATTCTGTTATGAGTATCAAATAAATCAAGTACCAAATAGTGTCAAAATTGACATAAAATAGTTTTTAGAATGATTATTATATTATTAATTGTTATTTTATTCCTAAAAATATAAAGATCGGAAAACTTTCATAGATACGGTTATAAATATTAATAATGAACCACTTGGGGATCGTTTGGCTTGTTATAGTTTGTTTATTAACCATATAGTGTAAGAAAACCAAAAGACACG
The DNA here is from genome assembly GCA_963277665.1 of Viscum album. NCBI lineage: Eukaryota > Viridiplantae > Streptophyta > Magnoliopsida > Santalales > Viscaceae > Viscum > Viscum album. The sequence goes on along the minus strand of OY728150.1, from coordinate 1,211,570,616 downwards.
GTAAAAGTTAAATTATTTAACATAGAGTTAAATCTATATGATAAGGATAACATAGTAACCTAAATTTATTTAAAACATATTTGTTGAGAGGATTTAGACCCATACCCACGTTATCTTTGAAATAAATCAATTTCGTTCTATTATAAACCGAATATGACGTTATTATAAAATAATATTTTATGATCTTTCAAAGGTGCCCCTCTCCTCCCTTATAAAAATGGAACCTATTCCATCTTCTCTTCACACCCTTTTGAGCCTTGAAGCTCAGCCAAACCCTGAAGATTTATCTTCTAAACTTCCCTATAAACACCCAAGAGGTACTGGTCTTCTTCAAAGACCATATTTAGTGCCCTAAGAGGAGGTTAAGATGAGGCACTTCAAAGAAGAGGTAATGTCCGATAACGATTCTTTCAATTTTATTTCTTCTTCTACTTATTCTTATTTAGTTGATTAATTATGAAGTAATAACATCAGTGTCACTCATATATTGATATGTTATTATAAATATGAAACAACCCAATTTCACCTTCTATCCATCCTACAGAAAACAAAATCACCGTGCGTGCGTACGTACGGAATACCGTCTCCACGCCGTGGTGTAATTTGTTTTCCACCACCACCTTACTTGGATAGATATAATGGCGTAAATAATAAATATATATGATTATTGTAAATTTATATTGATTCTGAAATTGTATACATACACTTCAATACAATTCCATGATCATGGGAATTATATCATCGCTCGTGCATACGTACGGACTACCGTCTCCACGACGCGATGAGATTCATTCTCCATGTTAACCATTAATGAATGATTATAAAGTATATATAATGGATAATAATGAAAAATATTACATAATAATGATACTGGATTTATGTGTGTATATATATATATATGTCATCTACTTAATTCCATTCAATTAAATAAGGAAAAAAAGCAGCGTTCATGTGTACATACGGCCTACCGTCTCCATGAACTGTGTATTTTATTCCATTTATCCCTCTATCATATATATATTTATATGATGAATATATTATATATATATAAATCATGTTCTAAATTCAAGAATTAATTAAATCATGATATAAGTAATAATATCAAGAACAACAAGTCGAAACACGTATGATAAATGAAACAATTTTACCAAAAACACTGCTTTAGCATGGAATTTACAAAATAACAGGTAATATAAAGTCAAAAGTGAACCATATATGATATCATAACAATGAATATGATTTTTTAATAAGTCAATGAAATTATTTAAATCATTATACAGGGGTTTTGGATACGTACGAAGCATATCAGACCTAAGGTAATGGATAATTTTTCCAATCTTGTTTTTATCCGAGATTGTTTATTCGTAAGTATTTACTGAGGTTATATTTATCATTCATGTTCCTAATTTATAAAAATGGTTTCATGTATTTTTGAGGCCCTTTTTACCCATTTTCGAATTATACTACATGGTATTTAAATAATCTTTCTTTTGTTTACCACACAAGGTACTTTTTTGACTTTTCTTGCCAAAGTACAAGAGGAATGTTTTTTTAACTTATATGGGATGAATATATTTTTACAGTTTCATAAATACATATTTTAAAGAATCTTACACTACAACATTTCATGACTATTTTCAAAAAAATCGTTCTCTTTTAAAATGTAATGGTATTTTGTGAAAAGAAAATGATTTTGAAGAATAAAGGATATTTTCTTCAAGAATTAATTTCAAGTATTTTTTTTCAAAACCATTTTCCATATATGATGAAATTATTTCATATGTGTATGTTTCAATTATAAGTTCTATTTGATTTAAATGGGGTCACTTTTCTTATGATGAAATGATATCCATTTGTTTTATATGGATTATTTTATGATGGGATGATGTTTATCAAACCCATTTTACTCTTTGGGTTATGATGAATGATTTATGGTTATTTTGTGGCACAAGTAAGAATGATTTCATTATGATATGGGTGGTACCTATATCTCCCTCTAATTCATTTTGTAAAGATTTATATATCATGACATAGACATGGCTGGAATGGTAAGTTAATTTGGTTCAGCAATACAGGATTGGAACGAGGAGTGAACTCGATTCAGAAAGGGACTTTGTCCACTAAGATGGTCTTGGAAGCAATGCCTTTGCTACTATGGAAATAATATCATGTTCTTAATGGTTTTACACAATTATATGTTTTTTCCCATGCTATTTTTTTCCTGATTGATGTTCCTTTATGATATATTCCTCACGTACTTCCACGATTTGTGTCTTTGCTCAAGATTTTAATGTTTAGATTTTATGTCCATGTTTTTGCATTCAAATGTTTGAGGATTGTTTTTTTTTTCTTCTATGTTTACCCTTACTGATCATTTGAGCTCACCCTTTATTTGTTTTATTTTCCACAGGATATAAAGAAAGGTTTTAGGTAGGAAAACAAAAACGGAATATCTCTATTGGATATGTTGAAGATCTTTCACCACGATTAGTAGATTATGATCTGAGTTTCTAAAGACACTAAACTATTATGGTCCTTGTGTGTTTGTTCTTGTTATGTATTAAGTATTCTGAAAAGTAATGTAATTTCCATGTATGTCACTCTTTGGGTCTCTCTAATGTAGGTATAGTATGAGGGGATATGAAGATAAGATGTTGTTGTAGTTTTTCACTTTATGATGTATTGTAAACATTATGAATGTATCTAGTGATTCCAAGGCTACTAAACTAATCGGTCTTTTGAGACATGATCTTTTGTGATCGTGAAAATGTTATGTAATAATGCACTGAATCTAGGTAACTTTGGTTGAGGAATTACAATTGGTATCAGAGGATGTTTTGTACAAACCTTGGAAGCTAGATTCAGATAAACTCTAATTAGAGCACATAGCCCTAAGATATAATTTGAGGATTAGTATAGAAGAATTTTCTGGAATTTTGGTATTGAAAATATTCTGTGAGTTTTTCTAGAAATACATCCCTTTCTAGATATGAGATGGTAGAGGTGGCTCTGGCATAGCTGTACCTAGGGGTAAAACCAAAAAAACCACTTTGAGCTACACTCGAACGGGAACTGGTGCACGACAATGGGCCTTGCTGCACTCTTGGCTATGACACTCCCAGGGGATACTCATTGGATAATTCTCATTTTCATTACAAACCATTATGAAGGGTTTATGTGTATATAATTTTTCAAAGAAATTTTTGTATGATTATAAATTATATACATAAACTGTTCAATTTATGTTTGGTGTTTCGAAAGTTTGGAATTATGTATTTAGATTCGTAGACTAATCTAGTTTATGCCATTGTTTAGAAATGGCGCCTGGTGGAAGGAATGGAATATGTATCAATGCACCCACTCTATGTAGGGATCACCCTCCTTCTCAGGATAATTATAGTGGAGCTGGTGATGCAACTGTTGTTGATCAACTAATCACCATACTGGGAAAACTCAATCAAATTATGAATAATAACCTTACCCGTATAAAGCACCTTGATCCGCAGAATGGAGGATCAATGTTAGATCTCTACATGAGACAAAAACCACCAACATTAAATAGGGGAAAATTCACTAGTAGCTGAGTAATGGATAAATTCCTTAGAGAAAATATTCCTTGCCTTGGGGAGTAGTGAAAGGGAAAATTTTATCATGGTAGTTTACCGCCTCACTGGAGATACTGATCAATGGTGGTCATTGATTCAAAACACGAAGGAAGATGATGAAGTATCAAATATAGAGTGGAGTGATTTCAAAGAGCTTTTCTTAGAAAAATACTTTCCTCGTGACCATCGAGCCGATATGGAATGGCATTTTCTGAGTCTGAGACAAAAAGAGGATGAGAATGTCTCAATGAATGAGGATAACTTTACAAGGTTAGCGAGGCATTCAACATATTATATTCATAACCCAAGAAGTAATATTGTTCTTTTATTTGATGGGTTAAAACCATTTCTCCATTAAGAATTAGTCTCCCAATCCTTCTCGTCATACTAAGATATTGTCTCATGTGCTATCAATACAGAAAAAGAATTCACTATGTATTACGACTTTAAGGAAAAGCAAGAGAAGAAGAGATCTACTTATCACTCTAGGAATGGAAATAAGGGGAAGATAGGAAAAGTTTAATATATATCCTTCAATAAATGTGGGAAGAAACACCTCGGTACATACTTGAATGGAATGGGATTCTGTTACAAGTGTGGTTAAAAAGGACACCAAGCTTGTGATTACAAGGGGAAGAAAGAAGCTACCAATGTTCAATACTACAACTACAGGGAGATGGGACATTATGAAAATGAATTTTCTAAGCGTTGGGGGAACATACCATAGAAAAGGACAAGGGATCAAGGCCAAGTTTATTCTATCACTACTGCTGAGGTAGAATCTCCAAAAGATGTGGTTTCAGGTAATTTAATGGTGTCCTCATGTTTAGAAAATCCATTATTTGATTCTGGATCATCGCATTGTTTCATATATTCCCAGTTTTCTAAGAAAATTAGATATTTCCAATTTGATTTAACAAGGGAGTTGTCAGTTAAAACTCATAAGGGATGTATCATTGTAATAAAGTTCTGAGAATCAGTTACCATTAGAGCATATAAATGTTCTTTATCTATAAGTCTTATCATCATACCTATGATTGATTTTGATATAATCCTCAATATGGATTGGCTTTCAGACCATGATGTGAAGATTTATTGTAAGAAGAATGAGGTTACTATTTTTTATGATAATGATGATAAGGAACACCTTATCATTAGAGCAGAATCGTCACCACCTAACTCTTATCTAGATCCACCCCCAGTAGATCAACTAAATTCAATTATTAGGGAGGAAGAGAATGAAATAACTGTGGGTAAGGAAAGGAATGTTCAAATAAAGGATGTACTTATTGTGAAATAATATGTAGACGTCTTTCCAGAATATTTACCTGGACATCCTCCAGAACGAGAAATTGATTTTTCCATTGATTTAATTCTTGGTTCAAGGCCTATATTGAAGACCCCTTTTAGAATGGCCATAGTGGAATTAGTTGAAATAAAGAAACAACTAGAGGAATTGAGTAATAAGAGATTTATTTTCCCTAGTGTTTCTCCATGGGGAGCCCCTATTCGTTTTGTTAAGAAGAAAGATGGATCCATGAGGTTATGTATCGACTACTGGGAGATCAATGCTATAACAAAAATGAACAAGTATCTCGTACCTCACATTGATGATTTATTTGACCAACTGCATGGAGCTCAATACTTTTCAAATATTGAACTTCGATATGGATACCATCAGTTGTGTGTGAAGAACGAAGACATTCCGAAGACAGTATTTCCAACTAGGTACAGGAATTACGAGTTTACAGTAATGCCTTTTGGGCTAACTATTGCACCCCATGTGTTCATGGATCTAATGAACAGAGTTTTCAAGGAATATCTTGATGAATTTGTAGTGGTATTTATTGATGATATCTGGGTATACTCCAAAAGCTACAAAGATCATGAAAATCACTTGCACATTATATTGAAGAATCTAAGAAGACATGAATTATATAGGAAGATTAGAAAGTGTGAATTCTGGATTTAGGAGCATTCTTTTCATGGCCATATTATCTCTAAGGATATAATCTTTGTTGATCCTACTAAGACCAAGGAAATCCAAGAATGGCCAGCACCAAGGAGAATAATCGAGGTATGTAGTTTTATTGGTTTAGCAGGTTATTATCGACGTTTTATCCAGAATTTTTCCCGATTGGCAAACCCATTAACGAATCTCAGAAGAAAAGGTGTTAAATTTTTTTGGACCAAAGAGTGTGAATAATGTTTTGAAGAGATAAAGGAAAGATTATTCAATGCTCCTATATTGACTCTACCATTGGGGAATGATGGGTTTGTTATTTATAGTGATGTTTCAAAGAAAGGACTTGGTTGTGTCCGTATGTAGAATGATAGGGTTATTGCCTATGCATCATGATAGCTGAAAATTCATGAGCAAAACTACCCTACTCACGATCATGAGTTAGATGCTATAATCTTTGCTTTGGTGATATGGAGACATTATCTCTATGGTAAAAAATGTGAGATATATACTGATCACAAGAGTTTGAAGTATATTATCTCACAGAAATAACACAACATGTGGCAAAGGAGATGGCTTAAACTGATCAAGGATTATGATTGCATGATACAAGACCACCCGAGGAAGGCAAATAAGGTGGCAGATGCTTGGAGTAGAAAGGATCATTGAGTTTTGAACAAGATAAGAGTTGAAAAGGATCCAATATACATGGATCTAGTGAATATGGACATGAGAATCACCATGGAAGGTGAAAAATCAATAATTTTTCAAATGGTTGCCAAACCATCATTACTAGAAAGTATTAAGAGTTCTCAGGCCGATAATGAGGAATTTCAAAAGAAGATTAATGCTATATATGGTGGGAGATTGAGAGACTTTGGGTATGAAGAAGCAATTTTGAAATTTGGGAAGAGACTTTGTGTTCCCGATAGACCTGATCTAAAAAGGGAATTGTTGGATGATGCTCATAGTTCCAGTTTCTCTATACACCCAGGGAGCACCAAAATGTATAGATATTTGATGGAACATTTTTGGGGGGACAACATGAAGAGGGAGATTGCTGATTTTGTGTCAAGATGTATGGTTCGTCAACAAGTTAAAGCTGGAAGGCACTAGCCTGGAGGAGTATTGAAACCTCTTCTCATACCTGAGTGGAAATGGGATAATATCACAATGGACTTTTACATGGTTCTACCGAAGAATACAAGAAGGAACGATGAAATATGGGGCATTGTTGATGGTATTAAAAAGTCCGCACATGTTCTTTCTATAAGAGAAGATCTACCATTGGAACGTCTATCAAAACTATATATTAATGAAGTTATGAGACTTCATGGAGTACTCATATCGATTGTTTCTAATCAGGATCCCTATTTTACTCAAGATTATGGAAAAGTCTCCACAAACCCCTGGATACTGAACTTCATTTGAGCACTTCCTACCACCCTCAAACAGATGGACAATCAGAACGCACTATTCGAACCCTAGAAGACATGTTGAGATCCTGCTCAATTGACTTTCAGGGTATGTGGGATCAATATTTACCTCTGGTAGAATTTTCTTATAGAAATAGCTTACATTTGAGTATTCAAATGGCACCATATGAAGCGTTACACGAAAAGAGATGTCGCACCCCAACCTGTTGGGATGATGTTGGTGAAAGAAAACTCGTAGGCCCAGAACTAGTGGAGGAAATGATGGAATATGTGAAGGTAATCTAAAACCACATCAAAGAAGATCAAAGTAGGAAGAAGAGCTATGTTGACAAACGAAGTAAGGATTTGGAATTTCTGATAGGAGATCATGTTTTCTTGAAGGTATCTTCATGGAAGGGAGTTATAAGTTTTGATAAGATGGGTAAATTGAGTCCCAGGTACATAAGAAATTTCGAAGTTCTAGAATGAATTGGGGCTGTAGCTTATCATTTGGCAATGCCGCCAAATCTCTCCAAAGTGCACGATCTGTTCCACATATCACTGTTGAAAAAATACTTTCCTGACCCAACACATGTGCTCACCTATGAGAAAGTAGAATTGGAACCTGATCTGTCTTATTATGAAGAACTTGTCACGATTCTTTATATGAGAGAACAAGTGCTGAGAAACCATATGACTCGTCTGGTAAAAGTTTTATGAAAAAACCATAAGATTGAAGAGGCAACGTGGGAATCTAAGGAACTTATGATGAAAAACCACTCAAGTATTTTCATGAGTTAGTATTCTAGAAATTGCGAGGATGAAATTATTTAAATGAGGGGAGAATGTAACACCCCAAGCTTCCACGATTCACTTCTCTTTGAATAATACAATAGCGTGTGTTGTACGTAACTTCGAGTTCTAACACACCACAATTAATGAAACTAGAAGTTATGAATAGTAATACCCACTTTTTGAAATTTTATACATTTTCAATTTCAAAATGGACTTCATTTTTTGATTCTGAATATCAAAATTAGCTTAGGGTGAAATTTCAGAATTTTTCTGAAAACGTTAAATTTTTGATAAATAGATAAAAACACTGAGTTATAGTTTAAAACTGAATTTTTTTAAATAATTATTTATATTATTTCAATTTATTTTAGATCAAAATATATACATAATACCTATATAAGGTCAATGTAACTCAATGGAGTCATTTTTAATAATTTTAGATATATAAAATTTTTATTTAACTTTCCACTGTGTTTTACCCATCTCCTAAGAGAATTTGAAAATTCACATAAAACATAATTTTACCACTTCTGTAAGTGGGATTTAGAAAATCTGAGAGACATAGTTAATATCATTGAGTAAAATGTGGTTCAATAAGATAAATATATTTTTTTGGTGAATAGTAACAGTTTACTATTATTTACCACGGTAAAAAGTAAATAGGGTAATTAAGGGTAAAAATGATATTATTATTACCATAAAAAATGTCCTAATTCTATTGGATAAGTATAATTCGACCAAAAAAACCATAAGAATAAAATATGAACCTTTTTGGTCCACTTGAATTAGATTAGGATATTTATTATAATTTAATTCAAAGAAGAGTTAAAAGAGATAAAATCAAAGTTAAATAACTAAAACATTTTTAATATATGGTTATACATAAGTTAAATTAGATTATAAATATTAATTATAAATCTAATAATATTTCATACATAATGGTATTTTATTTATAATTTTTATACATTAAATAATTTAATTTATTTATGACACAATGAGGATGCAGTAATTACATTATTAGTGAAATATTAAAATAATTGATATTATAAATAGCCAAATAAATATAATTTGAGAAATTAAATGAATTACAAGAATTTTATAGGATAATATGACATGTTAGGGTTGTATCAATGAATTAGGATCGAATTATTAATGCTTTTATGAATTTAGAAAAAACAAAATACCAAATAGTGTCAAAATTGAAAAAAATGAGTTTTTAAAACAAATATTATATTATTAATTGATATTCTATTCTTAAAAATCTAGTGTTCAGAAAAAGGACTTATATAATGATATGTGTATCATTAATGGACCCTTGGGGGTCTCTTGTATGTATATAGTATGTTTATTAACCATATAATATAAAAATAAAAAGTGACATGGTATGTGTCAAACTAATTAACTAAGAGTTAAAACAAAAAGATAAGGTTAATAAAGTGACCCAAAACTATCCAAAACATATTGGTTTTTTCTTTATACCTATACCTATATTATAATTTGAATAATCTACTTGGGATCCATTATAAACCTAATATGATTTTATTATAAAATAACACTTTTAGTTTTTATTAAAGAGCCCCTCCTCCCCCTTATAAAAGGACACCACTTCTAACCAATTCCTCAGACCTGTAAAGCCTTTATCCTCATCCAAAATCTACCCAATTAAGCTCCCTAGATCTCTATACTCCTCTTAGAAGCCTTAAAATAGGCAGAAAGAACTTCAAGAGTTCTTTTTGGTTCAATCCAAAGGGAGTTACCCAAATTAAAGGTAACATTTCTCTTAGCTTCATTTTCTTTTATTTTTATTCTCCAACCCCAAAGCTCTTCTTATTATTTTATTTGATAAAAACACCAGTATACTCAATATACTATTATATTGTTATGATAATTATTAGAACTACACTTACACACACCTTCATCTAATGGGTGCATAACATAATGTTTCTATGGATGGAAACGAAAGGACTCACGAAACGATGATTGTTCAATTATCTCATACCACTCTCATGGAGGCTATTATGATGGTACTATAATTAAATATGATATTAATGATATTTTTTTTATATATAAGATTCTGTAATTCCATTTTATTGCATACCATTATATGTTTCATGTTGTATTAATATACGATAATTTAATTTGAGGAAGTGCGGACTACCGCCCCCTCAAAGTGATATGACTCGTTCATACGATACATGGAACGTATAAAGGATTGTGTTAATGAAAATAAGTAAAAAATATAAGATATTATACTGTAATAATATTATACCTATGTATCATTTGGTTTTTATTCCATTTAAAAAGAAAAATTAAATGGAAGTAGTGTTCGTGCGTACGTACGAACTACCTCTCCACAAACGCGATGAGATTCTTTCCCCGTCGTATCCATTCAAGTCTAATTCTAATTTTATGATTAAAAATAAGGTTTCAGGACTTGATATCATTTTGGATATGAATTATATACATCCTATCCATACCAAATAGGGATTATGTAACAAAACATATTAAATAAAACGAGTATGTTAACAACCAAAATGACGATAATACTAAGATATTATTAACAAATAAATGTTAAAAGATCATATATGATATAATATTAATGTATATGATTCGTTTGTAATTTAATAACAATTATTTCATCATTATACAGGAGGTTAAACTACCCTCAACCAAGGAAAAGTAAAAGGTAAGGGTTTATTTCACAATCTCTTCATTATCCAAGGTTGGTTATACGTAATTATCTACTGGGACTTCTTTATCATCCACATACATGTTTCTTAAAAATTTATTTCAAAACATTTTTACTATTTACTATACTATGGTTTAAAGTCATTTATACCCTTGTTAATCTTTTTATTAATTTTTTTTAATGTAATCTTTCCTTCGTTTTCCAAACAAGGTCCTTTTTAACCTTTTCGACAAAATTATTGTAAGAATGCCTTTTTTAACTTATAGGGTGGGTGTGGCTATTTTCCGCCATTATAAAATCTTCAAAGCTTACCTTAACTTCTTAGAAGGATATTTTCAAAGTAAATATTTTATTTTATAGTTATATGACTTTTAAATGATTTAAAAAAATAGATATTTCTCTAAAATAGTTTTGATTTCAACTATGTCAACATCCTTTAATGGATTATAATCTTATTTGATGTTGATTTATTATGATACAAAACATCGATATTTTATTTAAGGTTTTGTGATATTTTTGAATGTGGATGTGTTATTTTTATACCATTCATGGTTTTTGGAGAATGTATTGACATTTCATATGCTAGTTTTAATATGAATGTTTATGTTATGATTACACCAATTCATATAAGGAATGCATTAGAGTAAATAAGTGATGGATGGAGCCCGCTATATCTCCTCGATGAATCGGTAGGTCTCATTAGACAAACTAGTGTATTTTCACAAGTCTTTGAAAAAATATTATTTGTAGTCTTGGCACAAGGCCTTGACTATGTGATTATGATAGTGTGGAATTATGCATTCCGTTATTATGAAAGTGGTTATTGATATTTCATGTGATTATTCGACTAGTATAATATCCATGGCAAAAAGTAAATGGAATTATTTCATTTAATCGTTTCCATTTTATGATAAAGTTCATGTTTAAAAGGCTTTTGTTTTATTTATACATTTCCTTAAATTTTTATGCTTATTTATGAAAGTTTCTGCAATATTGTTATCCTTACTGAGCATCTGAGCTCACCCCTTTCAATGTTTTATTTTCCCAGGATGTGAAGAAGTATTTTATGAATGACATGCATGGATAGTATGAGGGGATATAAAGACGAGATTTTGTTGAAGTTTTCACTTTATGATTTACTGAAAACATTATGAATGTATATACTGATTCCAAGGCTACTAAACTAATCGGTCTTTCGAGACTTGATCTTTTGTGATCATGCCAATGTTAAGTGTTAATGCACCGAATCTAGGTAACTGGGGTTGGTGCATTATAACAAGTTTCAAGGAACAAAGAAATAGTAAGTTTTTATATAAAATTATAATGTGAATATTCTCATCATTTTCCAAATGAGGTACTTTTTTATTATATTTCTATCAATGTGAATGGAGAGTTTTCTTTCGACATGAATGGAATGAAAGAAATATCCCACCATCTTGAATAATAAATTATTTTATCATCCATTATATATGTAGGGATTGTTTCAATGAAATTATAATTTCATAATAAATTTGGAATTTATAGTTATAAAAGGGATATTTTCAAAATGGAAAGGATATTTTTTCTCAATAATGATTTACTGATATCTTTGTGGAATTATAATATGTTGATGGTAAAAAATATTATATTTTGTTAGGTTTTTTAAGGTGTTTGGTATAATGGTTCCAAAATTATTCATTATCTAGATGGTTTATAATTATGATAATGAGATTTTTATGAAACCCATTTATTTTCCATCAGTGATTCTATGATAGATTGAATAAATGTTCCCAATTTCATTGAATATTTTATGATATAATGATATGATAAAAGTTTTATGATTTTTTGAACCACATATTTTTAGTTTTTAATAATTGACATGTGGGCATATAATTATATTGAACTCCAATTAATTATGTATAGTTTCATATCTAATGAGATAATTCGGGGAAACAAGTTTATGTTCTTGATCCTTAATAGGAAACAATATGAGGTCCTTGATCTATTATGGGAAAGAAGTCAATGTGATTTATCCTCAATTGGAATCATTTTTTTGATGCCTAATCAATTGTGATATGATTGTCTAATTACATAAACATGAAATTTTATATTTGTTTTAAACTTATTATTTTTCTACACTTATATGAAATTAATATATGATTCCGGATTGATTTATTATGGTTTCCCATACTTATGATTCATGTATTTTAAAATGATAAGTTTTTTTTCCATTAATCATGTTTATGGACCATAATAGATTGGTTATGAAATTTTCATGTTATATTTATTATATCATTCCCTCATTTATTACATATGATTTCATATGATCATCAATTGATACCTTTCATGTTTACCTTACATATTATCTAAGCCCACTATTTCTTATGATTCAATTCTTTTGGTTGTAAAGAAATGTTTTATATACGGTATGTATATGAAGAGTTATAACATTGAAGATATTTTTAAGATAAATAATGAACTTTCATGAAATAATATTATTATAGGTTTAGTCCCCAAACACCCTAAAACATTATATTTTTTTGGAGAGAATTTGTCTTATGTATTGAATATTCATATAAAAAGATTTAATATTTATGAATAAAAATATCATGTCACTATAAATAAAAAATATTTTATATTTATTTAATCCTTATTTAACGTCCACTATACTAATTTTTTAATTTAAAATGTTTTCAAAAATATGTTATTTACTATAGAAAATTTAAAATATATATTATAAAAATGCATTAAAATAATATACTCTTTGATAGCATGTATTTTTTGTAATTTGTTAACAATTTATCAATTAGTTTATAATTATAACCAAATAATATAAATTAGAAACACAATACATTTACATTCATATTAAACTTATATATTATGCACTGAAATTTATTTTGGTACGAAGTAGAGACCCCATCAAATTTGGTACAGACCCATAATGCTCACACATGTAAAGTATTTTTAAAATTATTTTACAAATAATTGTAAATAATAAACATACATCATATTTTTATTCACTATGACATGAGTTTTTATGTGAGGAAACAAATTTCTAATTAAAGATCCCAAAACATTTTCATTATAGATGATGTTTAAGAAAATAATACTCAAAAGTTACATATTTTCACCACGATGTTTTATTTTTCAACGGGAGCATGATATATATATATCATTCCTACCCCATATTTATCACCCAATTCATTTATAATTTGTTTACCATATAATTTTATTTTCCTTAATTGCTTTTATTAGACACAACACCAAGTGTTAAAGAACCACAACATACAATTAATACAAATATTTAAAAAAAAATAATAAACATGTTGTTAATATTTGACAGATGAATATGTATAAAAAATTATTAAAATTATTTATAATGTTTTTATATAAATTAATGATATTTTTAAATAGTTACTTAATTTTGTCTAAGGTTTTTCTATTATTTGAAAATATAATTTTTTCAGAAAATGTTTTTGTTTCTTTTTTGTGCCAAAATATTAAATTTAAATTTTTTCCATTTTTGAAAAAATATTTTACAAAATAAAAAGTAATTTTTATAGTAAATTGTTCAATATTATTTTAATGTGAGTTTTTGGGACATTCCAAAAAATATTAGTTTTTAATAAATAAAGAAAAATATATGATTTTATAAAAAGTTTCCTTTTCTTTTAGAAAATTAACATGTTTATTTTTTAAAAAAAATTTGTAAATTAATTTCAGTTCTTTTAAAAATTATTTAAAAATCAAATTCCTAATAAAATTTTAAAAATTTTATATTAAAATTTTTTATACTTATGAAGATATTATCTTTTGAAAACTGTATTGTCATTATGTATGCATGTTTAATTTTAAATTAAATGCTTCAAATTGTGTAGATTGAATTTAATAAAATTTATTCAATTTTAGTATCAAAATAATTAATATTTTATAATACTAAAGGCACAATTTTTCATTATAATTAATATTAAAAACCATAAAAATTAATTATAATGGTGAACGTTAAAATGGTTATATAGGGTAAACAAACTAAAACATAATGGTAAAATGGCCTAAAATGAAATAAATTTCATATTTTATACCAATATATATACCTTATATCAAATTAATTTAAAATATAATCCATTTTAGAGTGTTTTTATTTTCGAAATAAATTTATAACTACCATTATTAAAAAATTCTACGTCAGTTCCCTCCCCCTCTTATTAAGGGAATCCCCTATATTTTCCTCTTTACACATACAATGAATTTTTTGTTGGAACTATACCATAAAAATAAATTCCTCCCCCCACCCCCATTTCTTACAGGTCTTTTTTTGATTGGAAATTCTCCATGGATGTCTTTCTGTTCTAAATGATGGAGGTCCGCCAAATAAGAGGTATCATTCTTAACAAGGTGTTTTAATTTTACTTCATCTTCCACAAAATTAAAATGATAATCAACTATGATTATATAATAACATAAATATATCCTATATAATAAGTTGTTATGATGTCAATTTCATAACATATATCCATATAATCTCCCATTAAATTTGTAATTAAATAGTTGATCATGTGTTCGATGATCAAGATCCTCATGAACTGATGTGTTTAATCTTATTTTATTGTACCTCAGATATTTATGTAATGATTGATTTGATGTATATATATTAAATTTATTATATAATTATACATAGAGAATTATTAAATAGAAATAACTTATTACCTTTCAATCCATTGTAAAATGATGACATCACTGGTGCATGTGGGTTGACTATCGCCTCTACAAAGTGATGTGATATGTTTTTTATTTTATAATTTCTTGTACATTAATAATTATATATTTTTATAATTTATATGATATATATTAAATATTATTGATTTTATAAAAAGGATATATTATTTACATAACTTTCATTTCATCTTTTGAGAAAATGGAAACAATGTTCATGTGTACGTACGACCTACCGGCTATATGAATAGTCTAATTCGTATCCCCATATCTAACTTTTATAAATGGCTATAAATATGTATATATTTATTATGTATTTTATTTATATAATTATTATTTTCTTAGATAATGGACCCATAGTAATATTACAAAGATCAAAACAACCAAACCAAAACATACATTGAGAGAAAATAAGTTATTACGTGAAATAGTGATTTTAATAAAAAAAAATTGTTAATGAACAGGGGATAATAGGATATAAGTAAATAATATATAGAATTATATATATTATTATGGTTTTTTAATATATTTTTAATAAATTGACATTTATTATACTTTATGTTTGAACATTTTAGAAGAATTTCTAGACATTAGGTATGATAATTTTGTTACAGATTGTCATAATTAAAAAATAAGATATGTTATGAACCTATATTATTTAGTGAGATGTATGTAAATCATCTTTGAAAATTTAAATAACTATTATATTTATTGTCATTTTATTTAATATTTAATTTAATTTTATTCTTACATGGGTCATATGAATCAAATGTTAACAAACGAGTATATGTTTTTTGTTACAGTCACATTATTTCTTTGGTATTTTTATTATCATGATTTTGGTGATAAGATATAGCCTTATATATCATAAAAAAATCCTAAAATTTATTCCCCTTTGGTTATTTCTAAAATATATTTTTAATTTAATTTTCCAGTCTTTGATGTACTAATGAACCCAAAATAATGTTTTTATGGAAAAATGACATTATTTTTATTTTCAACCAAAAATATTATCTCTTCCATGTAAATGTTTTCTAAAAATGTTATAGGAAATATTTTTACGATTGTAAAATGATTTTATATATAATATTTTACTCAGGGTTTTCTTCTTAAAAAAAATTTAAATATAATATTCTTGACCTTTTTTAAAAAAGTCCCTTATTATTTTTTTGATAAAATGTCAAAGGAGTATTTATTTAACCACATGTGACATGAATAGTATTAAACCATCATTACTAATACAAAAATATTTTAATAGTCTATTCCATTATCACTTTTAGAAACACAAAGTGGTTATAAAGGTACCCTTTATCAGTGCTAGAACAAGAACTGATAAAGGGTAGATTTTATCAGCACCTTTTTTCTAGAGCTCGTAAAAGGTACCCTTTATCAGTGCATGTTTTGAGCACTAATAAAAGTCAACATTTATCGATGCATTTTTAGCACTGATAAATGGTGTCTTTATCAACACATTATGGTTAGCACAACTAATGAACACCCTTTTTCATCACATTATTTTTTTCACCAATAAATGAGTCAATTATTAGTGTATTTTTTAGGGCTGATAAAATTATGAATAAAATAAAATAATTTTTTTATTAAAATAAAAAAAATATTTTACTTAAATAATTATTGATAAAAATGAATAAATTTATTATATTAAATTTACATTATAACTAGTATAAATTATATATATATATATATAATTTAATTAAAAATTAAACGGATAAACATTAACAATAAGTAAACTGGGAAAAATATTAAACATTTTATTAATTAAATAATTAATAATATATTTAATAAATATTATATTATATATAAATAAAAATGTATATAAATATTGGTAATTATTTATATTTATAATTAATCTTATTTTCTCTAGTTTTATTTATTAAAATTAATTATTAAAATTCTGAGGATAAGCACTGAGATGGCTTCAGATTTTAAGGCCCGATGTTCCCGGAATGACACAATAAAATATGTATTGTTTTTGGTAAATTCCATGGGTGGCTTTTCATTAAATTTTGATTCAAAATTAAATGGTTTTAAGGATAAAAAATATGAGGGCAACATTGCATTCAGAGAAGCGACAATACCCTAGGTGGGGCCTAACCTCGACCGGCGTGGGTCAAGGAAGAATGTTAATTTATTGGATATAACCATAATTAAAATATTAAATAAAAACTATTTTATTTGATGCTGTGATGGTTTATTTTAATTGAAGCATATTTTCATGAATCCAAGGTTATCTCCATAACCCTAGATATTCTTATAATCCATGGAGATTGAAACCTCTCTAACGAACGAAATAGAACACTGGAGGATCTAGGATCGACGATGAAAGAGAACTCCATTCATTATTAATGACAGATCCAAACATGCGATAGGATTTTATTCTCTTTGTGACTTCCCATTCCCCTCATAGATTAAAATGACGAACAGAATCCAACCCATGAATAGGTAAATCTATGGTTTTTTTGTTCTTGTGGGATGTATAACTACTTGCAGGGTTTTGAATGGGGATTTTAAAACTATGTGTTGATTTTTTCATCATTAATCCTTCTAAAATGAAAGGATGAAGGATGACATGAAAAATTCCAAGATTGGTTCATTGAATTTTCATGTTCTTTATATCCCCCCTTAATCTATTATCTTCTATGTACATTATTACACCTTGAAACCTTTACTTGAACGATCAATAATTGTAGCCTAAATCAATGTAACAATGTTATGAGATTGAAGGTTTTACCCCAAAATGGAATTAAGTAGGTTCGATGGGAGTGTGGTATGGTTTAGATGAGGTGGTGGCTTATGATTGTGAATGGAGGACTGTTGGTGGGGTGACAGGTGGTGAGGGTAGGACGCAACCAGTTGATCTGGTCTAAGGGGAGTGTGAGCTGGAGATAGCCCCCGGTAGAGCACTTGGAATCCAAGGAAGTAGTGGCTCAGTAGGGTGGAGTCTAGATGAATCCAGAAAGGTATATGAAGATGGCTGCAAAATGTGGACCATGTCAGACCACGGTAGAGGGAGGCCATCGCAGCGGGGGCCGTGGGTGGCTATTAGGGGGTCGCAGAAGGCGGCCATGCCATTATCTGTATGACATGGCTCGAAGACACAGTGTAGGGGCACTTCTATGGTGGTGAGGTTTGGGGATCAGGCGGAGGAGGCATACATGCCTTTTGAAACTTTGAACAGTTCCGCATGGATAGGAGGGACACAGCTAGGGAAGGTTGTGTCTGGCACACCCCAACCGACCTACATATGGGGGGTCGGACCACATGATATGGTCCGCTCTATTGTCCCATTGAGATAGACCTGAAGGTTTATAGGTCCAGGTCCAGACAACCCATGGGGCCGTCCCTAACAGGACGAACCGGTTCGGGCAAGGTTAGGTCAGGTCTGGAGGGTCAAACCAGCCCCGGTTCAGACCTTTTTAGAATAAAACTCCTAACATTATAATTGAATGTCCATTTTACTAGTCATTTTTGGCATTGGGACCCTTGAGATAAGAAGGTGATTTTAAATACACTATGTTATTTTTTATAAAATTTGTAATATGACCATACTTTTTAAGGATTAGGTTCTCCTATAACAAGCACGCTACGAGTGGAATCCGGAGGTTCAATGTGAGTATCTGACTATATGACTTGGTGGTTTCATGATCCATCGATTCTCCATGTGACATTAATATTCTGTTTTCCATATCCACTTATGTAGGATCGAAATAGTGATGTAGATTCTCAATATACAATAGGGGGGGTGAATTGTATACTTTAAAAATTTCTTTGGAACCTTTAATGTTAGATACGATTAACTATGTTTTCCTTAAGCAAATGAAAGGGCTAAGTTTAAAAAAGTTAAACTTAAGAAAATTCACAACACCTCTAACACCAAATGAAAACCTGGAAAGAGTTCCCAAAAGTAGGTTCCAGAAATATGGTTCCGGAAATTAAAACATAACAAAAGATTACAAAATGAGATTCTACCTGAAAGCGTATAGAATCTAAATGAAACAGAGTAAAAGTAAGGAAGTATAAGAAAGTTTTACTTTCCTTATAATACAAAATGCAGAAGAAATAAATAAGTAGTAAAACTACAAGTAACAAGATATAAGTCTTTTAACCCAAAGAGATGGGTATCCAACAACCTTGGATAAAGGTCCATTGATTTATACTTTCAAGCAAGTCTGTCTTACCCACACCAGGGTAAGCCCTCGATACGAAGATTGGAGTCTCTGTCTTGCTATCCCCACAAGCCCTCAACTTCAAGGTAGTTGGCCACCTCTATCTTCCTCAACAAGGAAGTCCTCAACTTCAAGGTGTTGGAAACCTCTGTATTCCTATCCCCAGAAGTCCTCGAATGTAATCACCAACATTCGGAGTCGCACAAAGTTTTGACAGTTAATAAGAGCCTCTCTCTAGAAATCACTTCAACAGCATGTATACACAATGTTGAAGAAGTTATCCATCATCTATGAGCTCCTTCAAATGAGCTCCAATTTATAGGTATGGTCGGCCTCCTTTCAAACGGTAATATTTTCCTTAAAAATCGAAGGGACCTGTACACGTGTAACATATCCAATGGTTAGTATATAATAGAATAGAAGACATCGTTTTATAACAAAACAAGTGCAACAAAATGTACGACATCGTTTTAAGTCTAAACTAAAAAGTTCTGAGTGAAGATTCGGAGTCAAAGTTCGGAGTGTAAAAATATATTAACGAGTAGACAAATTATAAAAGCGTAATAAAAATGAATGTTCGGAGTCTGAACAAAAATAATTTTCAGAGTCTAAATAAATTCGGAGTGAATAAAACAAAGGTGATCAGATTCTATTTCATAGGTGAATTCGGAATGAGAATTCGGAATGAGAATTTGTCAACAGAATTCGTAATGAGAATTTGACATCAGAATTCGTAATGAGAATTCATCATCAGAATTCGTAATGAAAATTCATCATCAGAATTCGTAATGAGAATTTGTCATCAGAATTCGTAATGAGAATTCATCATCAGAATTCGTAATGAAAATTCATCATCAGAATTAGTAATGAAAATTCATCATCAGAATTCGTAATGAGAATTCGTCATCAGGATTCGTAATGAAAATTTTTCATCAGAATTCGTAGTGAGAATTCATCATCAGAATTCGTAATGAGAATTAGTATCCAGAATTCAGAGTAGAACTTTATCAAATTTCTTATCCAGAACTCAGAATGAAAATTTATTACAGTTCTCAACTGGAATTCGGTACATAAAACAAAATGTTTCATATCAATGTTTCAAATGATTTCGAGAATATAGAAATGAATCCAAAACGTATACTTAAGAAATATATGAATGAAAATACGATAAGGAACATTTTTCTTACAAAAACAATCTTTCTTATAAAAGCAATTTTCCTTATAAAAGCAATTTTCCTTATAAAAGAAATTTCCCTTATAAAAGCAATTTTCCTCATAAAAGTGATTTTCCTTATAAAAACAATTTTCCATATAAAAGAAATTTTCCTTATAAAAGCGATTTGCCTTAAAGAAAGGTGTTTGTGATTTTCAAAAAAAGAAGGAATGGAAAAGTCATAAGGAAAACCTTATTGACTCAATAATCTCCCCCTTTTTGGAAAGCACAAATATCCCTATGAAAAAGAAAGTCTAAGAATAAAGAAAACATTAAGGCTTATCTCTCTTTGCTTATGGATGTAGATGAATATGACTAACTCCCCCTAAGGCTTTGAAACTCTAAGGATCATATTCTAGATAAGCATAATGACATTTCATTACGAATAAGAATGTCTTATTTAATGAAACCCCCCCCCCCCCTTAGATAAACTCTTATTAGAGTTTGTTTTCTTTCTCACCCTTTGTTATGATTATTTTTCCCTTTTCTTATTAGGGTCTTTTCCTTCTCCCCCTTTGTGATTTTCAAAAATAATTCGAGGGAATGGAAAATATAATAAGGTACCTGAAAAATTAGTAGCAACAACTAAAAAAACGGGCAAGCACAAATTTTCATTAAATTTGAAGAGCTCAACAATAAAGAAATTTAGATACAACAAAAGATCAGATCTGTCTATTTTGGATCTTTTTCCTTCGCCATGAGACCCTTAAGAATAGTCTTTATCTTTTTCAAGTCTGTATGGTCTTCCTCATCTTGCTTCTCTAACACAAAAATTCTTGCACTTTGGTCTTCAATCTTTTCTTCTTGGGCTTGAAGCTTTTCTTCCTGAGCTTTAAGCTTTTCTTCCTGAGCCTTCATCTTTTCTTCAAACTCAATCCGATGTTCCCTTTCATATTTCCAATTTTGAGAGACAAAATTTAGCTTCCCATTCAGATCTCTGACTTCTTGAATCCGGAACTTCTTTTCATTTGTCAATTTCTCTTCAAAGGAAGAAGTTAGCTCATATATCTTCATGTCCTCAGTCTCAAAAGGATCCTTCACATTATCTTGAAATTCATCAAATAGCCTCATTTCTTCTACAGTCTTCCTCGACCAACTGGTCATCCTCTTGCAAGATCTTTTGTGGGCTTCATAACCGACAAAGAAAGATTTGAATTGATCTTCTATCTCAACACACTTATCAATGAACATGGATACGGAGTCTGATTTCTAATTCAAAGCATGTTGGAGCATCTGACATCTTGAATCAATGCTTGAGAAGGTCGGAATAGAACCTACCAACTACTTTAAAGACTGAACAAAAAAGTCATGCCCCAACGAAGATGACTCCGAATCTGAGACTCTGCTTGGAGAATTTTCTTCATCAACTTGGTAAATCTTTCTTTTTAAAGAACTACTAACTTCCTTTCTCTTCACCACTACTGAGCTCGGAGTATCAACAAGAATTTTCTTTCCCTTGTCTCTTTTCGGAATAGAATCCTGTTCCGGAGTTATTTTTTCACTATCAGTTACTTGAATAGTATTGTCTTCATCATTAGAAACTTTTTGAGCTACATCCCCTACATTCTCCATTTGAGAAACATCATGTAGAAAGTGTTCTTATTCAGCATGATAACCTACTTCTTCTTCTCCTTGCTGCTCATCGTTTCCAGGAGTGACTTATTTCAAAGATTCAGCTTCTGAAGTTCGGTGCGAAAGATGTTCTGAAGGTGTCCCCTTATAATCATCTACTTGTTTCAAAACATCTCCAGTTTCACCACTGCCTTTAGCTATAGCTTCTTCTTCTTCCACTCACTCAATTTGCTCTACTTCCTCAACAGTCTTAGCAACAGCTTCTTCTGGAGCGACGAAAATTCTTCCTGGAGTCTCAGGAAGAGAGTCCAAGGAAAACGATCTCGGAACAGGAATATTTGCTAAAACCATCTCATTGAACTTCAACAATGCCTGAGCTACCTCTGCTTCGAACAACATCTTCTTAAGCTCCTTTTCTTTGACTTGTTTTTCCAGCTCATCCACAGTTCTTTCCTTCAAGGCCTTAGCCTCCACAGGATCCAAGCCAAACGGAGGCTCCCCTTGCACTCTTTTTTCTTTGATCTCCCTCCATTTAGGAACTACCTCATCTGGGTAAGCTTTCTTCTTATTTGGTTTTGGAGGTGAGGAATGAACTTACTTAGGCTTGGGATTATCTGCTTCAACTTCTACCTCTTTCAACTTTCTCTTCCTTACTGGCTTAGAGGATTCCAGATCAGCAACTTTAGGAACTGCTTCTTCTTGAGCAGGTAAATCAATAAAATGACCAGTTTTCTTGACGAAAGGTACATCCATCCTTTTGGGAGTGCCATCACTTACCAACATAATCTTGCAAACTCTTGGATTAGACATGCAAGCCTCCTTGAAAGACTCAAGGCACTGAACTATCAACTTTAAGAGGATTGCTGGATACATTATGATCTGAACTCTCAAATTCCCTTTCTTAACATTCTCAAGAGTAATAAGAATGTGTTTCATCAGGTTAAACTTCCTCAGATTTATCAGAAAATCTAGGATGTAGATCTCACTCTTCTTCATAATATCGTTTTCACGCTTTCTCAGTATGATAAGGCCTTGTACCCATAATTCTAGGATCCAGAAATTTTTAGATAAACTATAAATCTTCGGAGCCTTATCATCTGTCAGTCCGAGAGTTTCTAATGATTTTCCTAGTCGAAGATACCCTTTGAATCCAGAAACACATGAGATATGAATTCAGATTCTCCTTCATTATTCATCCCTACCAAGCTAGCTTCCATGGCATTTGAAAGCTTATACGTCTTACCATCAGACTTAAAAAGACAACTTTTCTCTTCCATCTTCCTTAATAAAGGAGAGTGTCTCATAAAACTCTATAAGAAAATCTGAATAGACATCATCTTGATTCCCAGGTTTCGACATAGCAACATCTTCCCATCCATTAATCTTAATATTCTTGGATATAATAGAATCATACTTGTTGAAGAAATCAGGATGAACCAGCCTCTCTCTATATACTAACCACTTAGAAATCGTCTTAGAGGAAGACATGTCTTGAGAAGCTACTTCCACATACATTCAGATCTGAAGACCTATGAGAAGTTCGGAACGGAGAAATATGAAGTTCGGAACGGCTTTAAAACAGAGAGGCAGAGCTTCGGGACACTAGAGCATGAAAACCGATGTGGGACAACCATTTGGGGTCCCCTTTATATAGGCAACGACAAAACGGTTCAACTTCCACGGTTGATCGAATGGTTGTGATAAGCTGAGATTAGATCTGACGGTTGAAAACCAATTCTCATGAAAACTTGAATCCGATCTTTTGCGGTTTTATTGAAAATAATGATTTAAGAAAATTATATTCTGAATACAAAATATAAGAAAATGCCAGCAAGTAAAGTATGACTATGAAAACATGAGTAAGTAAATCATACCTTTCGTATTGACTTAGGAGGATTATTCGTAATGGGTGATATAAAAAAGACTAATAAAAAATATTTATTAAGAAAAGACATAGTTCTTAAAACTAACTACGAAAAACAAATTCAATACGGAAAACTCAGTATGAAAAACATTATAAGAATTCAGTATGAAAAAATAATAATAAAAAAAATTTGAATATGAAAAACTCATTATGAAGGACTCGGTACGAAAATATCGTTATGGAAATACCAGTACGAAATTTACCATTTTGGAAGTGTTCAATACGAAGTTTTTGATTCCAGAAGTCTTCTATATGAACATATCCATTCTGGAAATTTCCATTCATAAAATTTAGTTCCAAAAATTTTGAAAACAAACATTGGAAAAAAAATTGTTACATTAACAATCAAATGTACTCCCCCTATAAAAGGGTGTTTATTACTGTAAGAAAACTTTTTCAACAGAAAGATAATTAAGAAGGATTACCTTACGGTTATTATTCCTAACTTCTGTTTAATGTATTCAAATCTATCAGAAGGCAAAGATTTTGTGAAAATATTATCATGTTGATCTTGTGTTCCGATAAACTGAAATATAATATCTCCTTTTTGTGTGTGATCCCTAAGAAAGTATGTTAAGGGAAATGTAGATCCAACCCTTTTTATAAAGAAAGATATGAAAAATGTTTTGATTGTTCAAATTTATGTTGATGACATCATATTTGGTTCAACTCAGCAATATTTGACCGACTCTTTTACAAGTCTAATGAAATCTGAGTTTGAAATGAGTATGATGGGTGAGTTATCTTTTTTCCATGGTTTTCAAATTTCTCAAAAACCAGAAGTAACCTATATATCTCAACATAAGTATATTAAATATCTTCTCAAAATGTATGGTTATGACAACACTAAGAGTATAAGTACTCATATTGGTACCTAAAACTCTTTAAATCTAGATGATGCTGGGAAACCAGTAGATCAAACATCCTTTAGAGGTATGATAGGAAGTCTACTATACTTAACAGCTAGTCGACCAGACATAATGTTCTCAGTATTCTTATGTGCAAGATATCAATCCAATCCTAAGGAATCTCACTTAAAGGAAGTAAAAAAGAATTTTCTACTACCTTAAGGGAACCATGGATCTAGGATTATTTTATACTTCTAGAAATGATTTTGTTCTAAAAATCTTTTCTGATGTTGGCTATGGTGGATGTAGAATAAATAGAAAGAGTACATCCGGAACTTTTCATTTCTTAGGAGATTCGTTAGTTTCTGGTTCTTGCAGGAAGCAACATTCTGTAGCACTCTCCACTGCTGACGCTGAATATGTAGCAACTGGAAGTTGTTGTGCTCAAGTATTGTGGATGCAACACACACTCATAGACTATGGCTTGAGTTTTACTAAAACTCAAATTTTGTGTGACAACACAAGTTCCATTGCTTTAAGTAAGAACCATGCACATCACTCTCGTGAAAAACACATAGATATTAGGCATCACCCTTACCATTATATCTGAAAGAACAATATTACCAATACCAACAATCTCACCCTTAGCATTATATCTGAAAGTTACCTATCCTCCTTTCGTTTTGATAATCTTTTCAAAATAGCTTTTGTTACCAGTTATGTGCCGGGAACAACCACTATCCATGTACCATGTATTGTTGCTGGTTCTTTCTTTATTTTCTTGAAATCAAAAATAGAATTAGACTTTTGGAATCCAAACCTATTTGGATCCGAGATTACCAGACCACAAAATTTTAGGAACCCACATCTTCTTAGAAAAGTATGATTTGTGAAATCCTAGAGATTAAGTTTTGTTTAGGGAACAATTCGTTGCCCAGTGACCACCACATTGACACTTAGTAAAAAATGGGGCACTTTGAGAAACAAAATAATTGTTACTAAAAATTGGTTTTGCATGGGTATAACCAAATACGGATTTATTTCTTAAAGGTCGTATTTGGGAATACATTTTATCAAAATTTTCCTTACCATGGGTAAAGTTTGATAAACACTTCTTTAAGGAAAAAATTTCGGACTTGAGTTTTATAACCAAGTTTTTATCCTCAAAATCATTAGTTTTAGAACTAGAGCTAGGATCGAAAATATTTTTCATAGAAATTACTTTTTCTAATTCTTTAGAAAGATTGTTCTTCTCAGAACTAACTTCCTTAGGATTTTTTGAAATACTTTCAAAATCAGAAATTTTCCTATCAAGATCTTTAGAAAGATCTGATATCTCTTTTGTAAGAATAGAATTTCCAGATTTTTCCTTATCAAGTTTCTTATTGAGTTTAGAATTCTCAATCTCAAGAAGTTCAGAAAACCTAGAGACTTCTTCATAAGTAGGTAAAGTATTTTCTTCATCAGAAGAGGATTCTTCATCAGAAGAGTTATAATACTTACTATCATTAGAATTTAAATAAACATTGGTCAATGATTCCACACTTCGTACCTTAGCCATAAAACAATGATTATCAATAGGTAATCTGGCTATAAGACCAAGATTCTTCTATCCTGAAGATTCGTAATCAGAAGATTCATCTGAAGAGTCACCACCACTAGCCCTCCAGGTATCATCAGCATTCAAAACATTCTTATCTTTGGCTTTATAATACTTATTTCTATTCATGACTGAATGCCTTTCCTTCATTTCTTTCTTTTTGAGCAAAGGGCAATCTGGTCTAATATGTCTAGCTCTATTGCACTCATAACAAGTAACTTCTCCATCTTTCTTATCTTTCCTGTCCTTTTTCTTATACTTAGATTGGAAATTTCTCTGGCCAGCTATCTTTTTCATCCTTCAAGCAAGATTTTCTAATTCATTTCCAGAGACTTCACTTTCACTAGATTCGTATTGGAAAATAACTTTCTTAGACATGGATCTGGTTACTCTCTCAGGAGTCTTAGCTTTCATCTGATTTGATGTTGTTGTAAAAGCAACAATACCATTCCCATTCTTCTTTTTAATGTTGTCAGCATCTCTCTTTATTCTGGTTTCTTGTTGTAGAAGAGTGCCAAATAACTCATCATGAGAAATTTGAGTAAGCTTCCTGTTCTCATCTATAGCTGTTCTTTTGGATTCCCACTCATTGGGCATAATATCAATTATCTTATCCACAAGTTCTTCATCATCTAAACCTTTTTCTCCCATATACTGTAGACATTTTACAATAGTCATAAATCTCTGTTGAACTTTACAAATTGGTTCACCATAAGGAAAGTCGAAGCCATGATATTCACCTCTAAGAATAGCTCTCCCAGTCTCAATCACCTTAGAAGTTCAAAAGTGTGTAACCTCTAATTTCATCCAGATACAATTAGCTTATTCAAAAGAAGAAATTTGGATATATATTTTTCTAGTCATTGAACAAAGTAGAGTATTGCGTACCTTATAGTTGAGTTGATACTCTTGCTTTTCCTGGTTAGTAAAAGTTCTAACTTACTTATCAGGAATTTTATAATCACCAGTAAGCATAACAAAGTTGTCCACTCGAGTATTGATAACAAAAGTCTTCATTCGATCTCTCCAGT
Source organism: Viscum album (assembly GCA_963277665.1). NCBI lineage: Eukaryota > Viridiplantae > Streptophyta > Magnoliopsida > Santalales > Viscaceae > Viscum > Viscum album. Next base: position 1,211,543,085 of record OY728150.1, on the reverse strand, counting down.
ACTCATAGTCATTACCATCAAAGATTGGTGGTCTTGTAGGATTTAGATTATCAATAGAACCAACATTAATTCCTGCCATACTAGAAAACCTTTGACACACAAACTTGTTAGTATAAAAAGTTTATAAAAAAAATTCAGAATGATAAAGTTCGGAATGGGAAATTTCGGAATGAGAAAGTGAGAAAGAAAAACCTATACGTGAGTACAAGTATTTTAGAAACCTCACTCTGATACCGATTTTAGGATCGAAATAGTGATGTAGATGCTCAATATACAAGAGGGGGGTGAATTGTATACTTTAAAAATTCCTTTGGAACCTTTAAAGATAGTTACGATTAACTATGTTTTCCTTAAGAAAAGGAAAGGGATCTGTTTAACAAAGTTAAACTTAAGCAAATTCAAAAGACCTCTAACACCAAATTTAAACCTAGAAAGAGATTCCGAAAGTGGGTTCTGGAAATATGGTTCTGGAAATTGAAACTTAACAAAAGATTACAATATGAGATTCTACATTAAAGCATATAGAATCTAAATGAAACAGAGTACAAGTAAGTAAGTATAACAAAGTTATACGTTCCTTATAATAAAAAATCCAGCGGAAATAAACAAGTTGTAAAACTACAAGTAACAAGATATAAGTCTTTTAACTCAAAGCGAAGGGTATCCAACAACCATGGATAAAGGTCCCTTGATTTATACTTTCAAGCAAGTCTGTCTTACCCACACCAGGGTAAGCCCTCAATACGAAGATCGGAGTCTCTGTCTTGCTATCCCCGCAAGCCCTCAACTTCAAGGTAGTTGGACACCTCTGTCTTCCTCAGCAAGGAAGCCCTCAACTTCAAGGTTTTGAAACCTCTGTCTTCCTATCCCCGGAAGTCCTCGAATGTAATCACCAACGTTCGAAGTCGCACAAAGCTTTGAGAGTTAATATGAGCCTCTCTCTCTAGAAATCACTTGAACAACATGTATGCATAATGTTGAAGAAGTTATCCATCAGCTATGAGCTCTTTCAAATGAGCTTCTATTTATAGTCAAGGTCGGCCTCCTTTCCAACGGTCATATTTTCCGTAAAAATTGGAGGGACATGTACATGTGCAACTTAACCAATGGTTAGTTTATAACAGAATAGATGACATCGTTTTATAACAAAACAAGTGTAACAGAATGTACGACATAATTTTAAGTCTAAACTAAAAAGTTTGGAGTGATGATTCGAAGTGAAAGCTCGGAGTGTAAAAATATATTTAAGAGTAGACAAATTATAAAAGCGTAAGAAAAATGAAAGCTCGGAGTCTGACCAAAAATAATTTTTGTAGTCTAAATAAATTCGGAGTGAATAAAACAAAGATTATCTGATTCTGTTTCATAGGTGAATTCGGAATGAGAATTCGGAATGAGAATTCGTCAACAGAATTCATAATGAGAATTTGTCATCAGAATTTGTAATGAGAATTCATCATCAGAATTCGTAATGAAAATTCGTAATGAAAATTCGTCATCAGAATTCGTAATGAGAATTTGTCATCAGAATTCGTAATGAGAATTCATCATCAGAATTCGTAATGAAAATTCGTCATCAGAATTCGTAATGACAATTCGTCATCAGAATTTGTAATGAGAATTCGTCATCAGGATTAATAATGACTATTTGTCATCAGAATTCATAATGTGAATTCATCATCAGAATTCGTAATGAGAATTCGTATCCAAAATTCGGAGTAGAACATTATCAGAGTTCATATCCAGAATTCGGAATGAAACTTTATTACAGTTCTCATCTGGAATTCGGTACTTAAAACAGAATGTTTCATATCAATGTTTCAAATGATTCCGAGAATATAGAAATGAATCCGAAACTTATACTTAAGAAATATATGAATGGAAATATGATAAGGAACATTTTTCTTACAAAAATGATCTTTCTTATAAAAGTGATTTTCCTTATAAAAGTGATTTTCCTTATAAAAGCAATTTTGCTTATAAAAGTAATTTTCCTCATAAAATCGATTTTCCTTATAAAAGAAATTTTCCATATAAAAACGATTTTCCTTATAGAAGCGATTTTCCTTAAAGAAAGGTGTTTGTGATTTTCAAAACAAGAAGGAATGGAAAAGTCATAAGGAAAACCTTATTGACTCAACAACTTCATGGTCTATCGATTCTATGTTCTCTGTTGACATTCTGTGCACCATCAATACTTCATGAACCATCGATGCTCCAGGCACCATTGGCGCTTTAGGTCCCATCAATGCTTCATGTGTCATCGAAGCTTCAGGCTCCATCAACACTCCATACACCATCGACACTTCATCTATTATCAATTATTTATGATCCATCAACACTCTGTTTTTTATGGGAGTGGGAAAATATATGGACTAAAAATGAAAATACTTATCTTCATTCATTGGACTTATACTTATGTAAGTTGACTTAACTTCGTTTGTTTAATTTATGGTGTAAATCATGTGTTTTTGTTGTGGTATTCATTGTGTATTTTTTTTGTGGTATTTCTTCTTTGGTTTTAGGGTGTTTTAATGAGAATTTTTTTACTCACCATTGAATAGGCTTTTCCCACACGTGTCATGTATTATGAATATGAGAGACGATTTGATAGAGTTCTAGGTGGATGAGGAACATGTGTTCCATAGGGGGATCAGACAGACGTGTTGTGCTCCTATGAATTTATGTAACTTTCTTAAACCTACTGTAAAGTCCCGTAAAATTCAAGGGAATTTTTTTTTCTAAATTTTCTTTGGGATTTTACAAGAACAAAGTTTTTGACGGCGCCTGATTCCGAGGCCCAGTGTGCCCGAAATCAATTTCCAAAGTTTAGCTCGGGTACGTTCAGCGAACGAACGAACGGGTGTTTCTATCTTTTGAATCGGTGCACGGAATAGAAATCCGAGAGCACCGATGGAGCCGTAGTGTCGGTAATTTCGTAATAATATCCTTTCTGGAGTTGCGTTTTCTCGGGAGGAGTTGTTTTAAATTTTTTGAGAGATAAAATATAATTGTTATAATTATATTTTCTTTTCTTGTTATGTGGATTGAGTGTTGTGTTACAACACTTGGACCCTCTCTTAAGTGGTTATAACCTAGGTAAGGGAGTTAGGGGTGGGACCCACTTGTAGTTAACCACCCATGAGAGGATTAAAAGTGAGGTGGGGCCCACACGAACCCCACCCCTTCACATTCGTCTTAAACTCCCTAACTCACTCTTTAATTTTTTGTGAACTTATCTCTAATGAGTAACCTTCCTTTTTCTCACTCTCTCCCTCATTACCTCTAGCCAACACACACAATAAATTAAGTGAATTCAACTTTTGAATTTATTTTGTAAAATCATGGCTTGGGTTGATTAAATAATGTGGAACCATTATTTTTTGTGAAGGGTTGGAATTTGTGGTGTTGAGGGTAAGGGAGGACAGCTTGGGAGTTTTTAAAGAACTTATTCTTATTCTTCTTCTTCTTCTTCTTCTTCTTCGTCATGGAACGTCGATTCGGCGACCCGGATTCTTCTATCTTCTTCTTCCTCAACAAAGGAGGAGGCATCGATGTGGGAAATCACCAACGACGTTCCGCCTTTCAATTTTCTCTTCGTGTGAGAGGATGGGAGATGCTGCTTCCTCCTCGGACGTTCTTCGTCGGCATATATGGAACCACACCCCGCGAAGCCGTTTTCCGCGACACCGTAGTTCGACAAAATTTGTCAAGGTAGGGGTTTTATGCATTTATTTTCGTGAATCACTTCTATCATCTATCAACGTTCAAATGGACCACTTACTATCATTTAACGGGAGGGGGACAGACCGCACAAACACGGCCGACCCTCCTCCCTTAATATTTTATGTTGTTGCGGTTCAAAGAAAAGTGACGCGGTGTCGTCGCACCACCCGGGAACGAGCGGCAAGGATGCGTGGCATTGTCACGCCGCGCATTTGAAAATTGAACCAACCCGCGGTGCCATCGCGCTGCGCCGGAAAAAAACCCGAAGACACCATGGCCGGAGTGGGGCCGCGGTGGAGGGGCGCGGCGCAGTCGGGTTGCGCCAGACAGAATAAGCCGTGGCGTAGTCCACGGCGAAGTAGGGGGACCGGCGGCCGGTTCTGGGCCACCGGCGTCGGAGTTGGGGGACCAGGCCTCGCCGATCCTGTGGCGGCAGAAGCCAGCCGGCCGGAGTGGGCCGGCCGGTTAGGGGGAGAGCCGGGGGCTAGGACCCCTGGCTGGCCAGCAAAGAGCGGCCCCCAATATGGGGGGGGGGGGGGGTTACAAACGGCGGGGGGCAGCGCCCCCCCCCCCCCCCCCCCGCACTCCCGAACGGCTCAGCCGTTCGACCGAGCCACCTAGCCAACGCGCCGGACCACCAGTGCGCCGGGCCGCCGAGTCGGGCCGCGCCCATGCGGGCCGACCCGGTTCGGGCCGACCCAAAGGGTCTCGGGTCGGGACGGTCTGAGCCCGAAACCCCCACTTTCATACCTTTCATGGTCTTTTTCCCATAACATGGGCTAAGGATATCTGATCGACGCACTGTCAGCTGCGATGCGATCACTGGATCGAGACGGTCATTTTGGAATATTACACTCAATGTTTTGGTGTAATTTGGGTTCGGCCGGGTTGGTTCGTACACGAAACCAACCGGGGCCTCGGAGCGGAAACACTTATATCATGAGTTCCAGATGTCTGATTGACGAGTCGTCAACTTTGTTGGATTCCTCTTGAGGAGACGGAACATTTGGCATACTTCGCCCGAGGTTTAGATGCAGTTGGAGTATCGCCGGGTTGGATTGTACCCGAAATCCAACCGGACCCGTGGAACGGAAAAGCTGATATCTTTCAGACCGTACGTCTGTTTGACGAATCGTTAGCGGCGTTGGTGATCACGTTGAGAAAAGGTCTTTATGAGTATACCCTATGAGTGGTCAGGATATAGTTGAGATACGGCTGGGTTGGTTCGCACACGAAACTAACAGGGCCCCTGGGACGAAAAGGCTAATAATTCACAGACCGGGCGTCCGATTGACGCGTCGTCTATTGCGTTGAGACCCCTATGACGAGAAGGTCCTTTGAGATACATCTTCGTGGGACTTGTGATAGTTTTAGTATCGACCTGTAGTTCCTGGAGCGGACCCTCCAGGAGACGAGCATACAGAGTACGGAGACCGTGTAGCTGGCTGTGACCGATGACGGGTTGTCCGATTTGATTCGGAGTGACTAGCATAGACTAGTGGGGAGAACTACTTTGTGAGGTGGAAGACCCATGGTCGAGGAGCACTACATTGTGAGGTGGCAGACCCGCGGTACTCGACAGGAGGAGTACCTATGTAGCCTATGAGGGGGAGCACTACTGTGTGAGGTGGCAGACCCACAGAGGTGGAGCACTACTGTGAGAGGTGGCAGACCCGCAGTACTCGACAGGAGGAGTACCTCAGCTGTCTTAGGTTAGTGATCAGTACCTCAGATTTGTGACAGGATCATTGTACACTCTAGAGATGGGCTCATCAGCAGTTACGGTTTTGATAATGAAAATCCTGGTTTGAGCTGAGTCAAAGATCTTTGTGTTTCCTCATGATTGAGATGGGTTACATGATAACATATATATATGTATGGGTATATACATAAGTAGAGGTTATATGTTGAACTCTTTTTTTGTGGTTATCCTTTTTGGATTTAGTGAGACCTTGAGGGTCTCGGGGCCCCTACTGAGTATCGTTATAGTCAACCCTGCACGGGCTATGCCCGCACCTCGTTATGTTGGATGCAGACGACAAGCAGCGCTGACAGAGGCCGAGTGTTTGAGGACTAGACGGTACCCGAAGGTGGATCTCACGACGAGTCAGTATCCAGAGGTGGAAATCACGACATGACGATACTTGGAGGAGGTTGACGGGCGAAGGTGTTATGGAGGCTCTCTGTTCCTACCCTTGAGGTTGGATCCGTGGTGGACGATCTAGGAGCTGCGCTATCTGTACCTACCCTTCATGTAGGATCCTTGGTAGACGATCCAGGAGCTGCGCTATCTGTACCTACCCTTCAGGTAGGATCCGAGGTGGACGATCTAGGAGTTGTTTCTATTCTTACAGTTGTTTGTCTTTTCTATTTTACTTTTGTTTAGTTGTAGCTGTATTTTTCAGTTGGGTTTGTGTTCTAGCCCTTTTACTTTTCAGCACTACTTTTGTACATAGTGTTTACTTCTGATTGTACTCTCTGGGGTTTTTCTTACTTCTATAAAGGCAATTCCTTCCCAGTTATCGGGATTTACGCCTTTGGTGCTAGTCGCCAGCCCCTTGCCTATGGAAGGCGGGCTTGGGGTAGTCATGACACGGGCCCCGAGGACGGGTCGTGACAGATTGGTATCAAAGGAGTCGGTTCTACCGCAGAACTAATAACTCTGATATTTTCTTTCTATGAAGAGACAGTGTTAAGAGTACCGAGTGTGGTTTTTAGTTCAGGGAGTCCAGTGTTGTTGCGAGCGGCTGACATATCCATACACCAGGACCCTGACAACTGATTTCTGACTTTGTGCACGAAAACACTGATTGAGTGTGTGTTTCCAGAAGTTTTTCACAGTCAGATCAAACCAGGTCAGATCACCAGTTATAAATCGTTTGACCATGTCATGTTTGTTTCTATCAGGATGCCTCCCCTCGGATTACCAGCTAGAGCCCTGAGAGTTGTTCGTACTGACAGCCCACCGAGCGACGTGGGCTCAGTACAAGGCCCTATCCCAGTTGAGGCACCAGCGGAGGCACCAGCGGTACTACTACCCATTGGGCCACTGATGCCACGAGCCCCAGTAGCAGAGGGTGCATGATGCATGAGCGCACTGCACGAGTTCCAGTGCCAGAGGCCACCCAGGTTCAGGGGGGAGACGGACCCGCAGGCGGCTGAGGATTGGCTGGAGGCTGTGGTGAGAGTCTTCATGCTAGTGAGGATGCTAGCAGAATTCATGGTGAGCCTTGCTTCTATCCTTCTTCATGCAGCAACAGGCAGATGGTGGAGCCTGATGCTCCAGATGCATGATGAGGCGACACTTCTATGGGCAGACTTCGAGAGCATGTTCCGGGCAGAGTTTGTACCAGCCACCCTTTGAGCGGTGCGTATACAAGAGCTACTTCAGCTGCGGTAGGGAAACATGAAAATGGCGCAGTATTCAGCGAAGTTCACAGACCTCTCGCGCTACACCACAGATTTGGTACGGGACCCGTTCTTCAAGTCCCAATCCATCGAGTCGGGGCTCAGGCGAGAGATTAGAGCTTCTGTTGTTTCTCATAGAATTTTGACGTAGACAAGGGTGTTGGAGAAAGCCCTCTTAGTGGAGAGTTTCCTTGCTGAGCAGTCTCCAGCAGCAGGACCCACCACTAGTCGGCATGTGGCAGAGGCTTCTATAGCAGGTAGTAGACAGATGATGTAGAGGTCCAAGAGGACCAGACCTACAAGTGGTCGACCGCATGACTCAGGGTTGGTAGTGTGAGGCACCAAGGGGAATGACAGAGCTAGACCTTCCATGCAATTTTACTCCTGTGGCAGGATTGGTCACATGGCACGTGACTGTCTGACCCGCCATGCAGATGACCAGCAGTTAAATGAAGAACCTCTCAGACAGAGACAGAGGTTCGATCAAGGCAGACCACTAGGATCTGAAGCCCAAGGGAGGGGAGTTGGCCGTGTAGCTAGAGGTGGACGATGCTTCAAGGTGTTGTAACCACCACCACTAAGAGGTCCACCCCGACCGCTGGGAACAGGTGGACATGGGAGAGATCATCTTCAGGCAGTATAAGCTTATGACTACGGAGCTCCGAAAGCGAGTGGAAATGAGCGGAACTAGTGGTTTCCTTATACTATTTGTATATCTAGTTACATGTTGTTGTTGTTATATTTGTGTCTTTGTACCATGAGCTGCAATAATATAAAGACACTTAACTTTGTGACATTTTCTTCCTTCCTTTTTGAGTACTAAGAGGTTCTAGTTTAAACTGTTGACTTGCCCCTCACTTTCGAGATTCCTACTGGAAGAGACCCAGTGACCTCACGCTGATGCCGACAGTGTGACTCAATCCTTAGAGGCGAGAGTGAGGGTTGGATCTCTTGGTAGTAACGTCGAGGCCTTACGATATCGACGATGGAATGAATACATCATTCTTGTCTGGATTGACCGTGTTAGGAAAAGAATGTGGTTCATCTAGGGGATGAGACCAGATTTCTCTTATCGGCAAAGAAGAAATCATAGAAGATCTTGTGGGACCATAGAAGGTCCAGGTCATCCAAGAGTGGATGAGGACAGCTCAGAGCCGACAGAAGCCTTATGCTGACAGGAGGCAGACACCACTAGTGTTCGAGGATGGTGACCACGTTTTCTTATGGGTCTCACCTCGACGTGGAATTACGGAGATGTGGCTGAGGCGACAAGTTATCTCTGAGGTTCAACGGACCTTTCTAGTTCCTCATCATGGTAGGCGAGGGGGTTTACCGCTTGACCCATCCACCTCAGTTGCACCAGGTGCACGATGACTTCCATCTATCTCAATTGAGGTGATATGTGCTCGACCCTTCACATATCATCGACCATGGGGAGCTGGACTTGGGTGATGGGGTGAGTTTCTCGGAGGTTCCAGTGGGGACTGAAGATTGACAGGAGCGGATCCTACGAGGACGGTCAATTACTTGGGTGCACTTTCTTTGGCAGTAAGAGAATTTCCTAATAAGCACAAGGGAGCAGAAGGCTCAGATGCATGCTCAATACCACTTTTGTATCCCTAGTCCGTGGTTAAGGTTTACGAGGATGTAATGCCCTGAGGTGGGAGTAATGTAAAGACCCATAAAATTTAAGGAAATTTTTTTTTCTAAATTTTTCTTTGAGATTTTACAAGAACGTAGTTTCTGACGGTGCCTGATTCCGAGGCCCGGTGTGCCTAGAATCAATTTCCGATGTTTTGCTCGGGTACGTTCAGTGAACAAATGAGCGGGTTTTTCTATCATTTGAACCGGTGCACGGAATCGAAATCTGAGGGCACCAATGGAACCGCAGCGTCGGTAATTGCTTAATAAGACCCTTTCTGGAGTTGCATTTTCTCAGGAGGAGTTGTTTTAAAATTTGTGAGTGATAAAATATAATTGTTACAATTATATTTTCTTTTTGTGTTAAGTGGATTATGTGTTGTGTTACAACACTTTGACCCTCTCTTATGTGGTTATAACCTATGTAATGGAGTTAGGGGTGGGACCCACTTGTAGTTAACCACTCATGAGAGGATTAAAGGTGAGGTGGGGCCCACACGAACCCCACCCCTTCACATTCCTCTTAAACTCCCTAACACCCTCTTTAATGTTGTGTAAAATTATCTTTAATGAGTAACCTTCCATTTCCTCACTCTCTCCATTATTAACTCTAGCCAACACACACATTAAATTAAGTTAATTCAACTTTTGAATTTATTTTGGAAAATGTTGGCTTGGGTTGATTAAATAATGTGGAACCATTATTTTTTGTGAATGGTTGGAATTTGTGTTGTTGAGGGTTAGGGAAGAGAGCTTCAAAGTTTTTAGAGAACTTATTATTATTATTCTTCTTCTTCGTCAAGGAACGTCGATTCGGCAACCCGGATCCTTCCATCATCTTCATCCTCAACAAAGGAGGAGGCACCGACGTGGGAACTCGCCAAAGAAATTCCGCCTTTCAATTTTTTCTCCGCATGAGAGGAAGGGAGATGATGCTTCCTCATCAGACTTTCTCCGTCGGCATATACAGAACCTCACCCCGCGACGCCATTTTTCGTGACACTGTCGTTCAACAACATTTGTCAAGGTAGGGGTTTTATGAATTTCTTTTAATGAATTACTTTCTTCATCTATCCACATTCAATTGGACAGCTTGCTATCATTTAACTAGAGGGGTCCAGACCACAAAAACACGGCCGACCCTCCTCCCTTATTATTTTGTGTTGTTGCGGTTCAAAGGAAAGTGACGCGGTGCCGTCGCACCGCGCGGGAACGAGCGGCAAGGATGCGCGACGCCGTCGTGCCGCGCATTTGAAAATCAAACCAAGTCGCGGCACCATCGCGCCGCGCATTTGATAATCAAACCAACTTGCGGTGCCATCACGCCGTGCTGGATAAAAACCCAAAGACACCGCGGCCGGAGCGGGGCCGCGACGGAGGGGCACGGTGCCGTCGTTCCGTGCTGGACAGAAGAAGTCGCGGCTTAATCCGCATCGAAGTAGGGGGACCGGCGGCCACATCTAGGCCGCCGGCGTCGGAGTAGGGGGACCGGCCCTCGCCGGTCACGTGGCGACAGTAGCCGGCCGGCCAGAGCGGGCCGGCCGGTTAGGGGGAGAGCAGGGGGTTAAGACCCCAATCTGGCCAGCAAAGAGCGGCCCCCATTATGGGGGGCCGCGGTTACAAACGGCGGGGGGTTGCACCCCCCCCCCCCCCCCCCCCCCCCCGCACTCCCGAACTGCTCGGTCGTTCGGCCGAGCCACCTGGCCAGCGCGCCGGAATGCCAGCGCGCCGGGCCGCCGAGCTGGGCCGCGCCCAGACAGGACATGCCGCACCCAAGCGGGCCGACCGGGACCCGGTTCGGGCCGACCCAGGGGGTCTCGGGCCAGGTTGGTTCGAGCCCGAAACCCCCACTTTCGGACCATTCACAGTCTTTTGCATATAACATGGGCTGCAGACCTCCTATCGACGCACCTTCAGCTGCGATGCGATCATTGGATCGAGACGGTCATTTCCGTATATTACACTTATGGTTTCGGAGTACTTTGGGTTGGGCTGGGTTGGTTCGTACACGAAACCAACCAGGCCCTCGGAGGAGAAACACTTTTATCTTGAGCTCCGGACGTCTGATTGATGTGCCGTTGAATTTGATGGATTCTTATTGAGGAGACGAAACATTTGGCATATTTCTCCCTTGTTTTGGGCATAGTTGGACTATGGCCGGGTGGGATTGTACCCAAAATCCAACCGGGCCCCTAGAATGGAAAAGCTGATATCTTTCAGACCGGACGTCCATTTGACGAACCATCAGCGACGTTGGTTATCATGTTGAGAAATGGTCCCTATGAGTATACCCTATGATAGTTTGGGGTATAGTTGAGATACAGCCGGGTTGGTTCGCACATGAAACCAATCGGGCCCCTGGGACGAAAAGGCTAATAACTCACAGACCGGGCGTCTGATTGACGCGCCGTCGGTTGCGTTGAGACCCCTATGACGAGGGGGTACATTGAGATACTTCTTCTTGGGACTTGTGATACTTTAAGTGTCGACTTGTAGATCATGGAGAGGACCCTCCCGGAGACGAGCATACAGAGTACGGAGACCGTGTAGTTTGCTGTGACCGATGACTGCTTGTCTGATTCGATTCGGTGTGACTAGCATAGCCCAGTGGGGAGCACTAATTTGTGAGGTGGGAGACCCGAGGCAGAGGAGCACTACTTTGTGAGGTGGAAGACCTGCAGTACTCGACAGGAGGAGTAACATTGTAGGCTATGAGGGGGAGCACTACTGTGTGAGGTGGCATACCCATGGCGGTGGAGCACTACTGTGTGAGGTGGCAGAACTGCAGTACTCGACAGGAGGAGTACCTCAGCAGTCTTAGGATAGTGAGCAGTACCTCGGAGTTGTGACAGGATCACTGTACACTCCAGAGACGGGCTCATTAGTAGTTACGGTTTCGATAATGAAAATCATGGTTTGAGCTGAGTCTATGATCTTTGTGTTTCCTTATGATTGAGGTGGGTTACTTGATAACTTAGGTATATGTATGGGTATAGACCTAAGTAGAGGTTATCTGTTGAGATCTTTTTTTTGTGGTTATCCTTGTTTGATTTAGTGAGACCTTGAGGGTCTCGGGGTCCCTACTGAGTATCGTTATACTCACCCCTGCACGGGCTATGCCTGCACCTCGTTGTGTTGGTTGCACACGACAGGCAGCGCTGACAGAGGCCGAGTGTTTGAGGACTGGATGGTACCCGGAGGTGGATCTCACAACGAGTCAGTATCCGAAGGTGGACTTCATGACATGAAGATACTCAGAGGAGGTTGACGGGCAAGAGCATTGTGGAGGCTATCTGTACCTACCCTTCAGGTAGGATCTGTGGTCGACGATCCAAGAGCTGCGCTATCTGTACTTACCCTTTAGGTAGGATCAGTGGTGGAAGATCCAGGAGCTGCGCTATCTGTACCTACCCTTCAAGTAGGATCCGAGGTGGATGACCCAGGATCTGTTTCTATTCTTCCAGCTGTTCGTCTTTTCTGTTGTACTTTCGTTCAGTTGTAGCTGTACTTTTCAGTTGGGTTTGTATTCTGGCCCTTTTACTTTTCAGCACATCTTTTGTACTTAGTGTTTACGTCCGCTTGTACTCTGTGGTGTTTTTCATACTTTTATAAAGGCAATTCCTTCCCAGTTATCGGGATTTACGCCTTTGGAGCTAGTCGCCAGCCCCTGGCTTATGGATGGCGGGCTTGGGGTAGTCACGGCACAGGCCCCGAGGACGGGTCGTGACACCTACCCTTTAGGTAGGGTTTTATGCAGATGTGTTTTAGGCACATATGCATTAACATGGGAGACTCTTTCTCTTAGTGGGATTCCATTCTAGCCCAGTTTCCATTCTAGTTTTCCTATAATCATACTCTGTGGTTTGTATTATAGTGTATGCATTTATTTTTTTCTTTGTGTTTTTTCATTGTTTCATTCCGGACTTGGAGATGTGTGCAAGTCTAGAGGTACATAGGCGAATTCCTCCCAGTTGTGGGATATTCCTACTCGATTCTAGTCACCATCCCATGGCCTATTATATGACGGTTTGGGGTAGTTACAACATGGTATCATCTGAGATGGGTTATGATCGATTAGTATTGGATGGAATGTCGGTTCTACCAAAAGAACTTATATTCTATGAGATTAGTAAGTGGGAATAATGTTATGTGTTTCGTGATTCTATATAAGACCAGGGACTTCTTTGTTTGTGTGGAGGATGACATATCCATACCCCAAGACTCTAAATTCTAACTGTTGGATTTTTAATAAAAAGAGTTTTTTCCTGGAAAATATGTGGTACATGCATCATATAGTATTTTGAGTGTGTTATCATGTCCTTCTGATTCATATCATCATGTGTACTTTATTGAATATGGTACATCATGATCATGTTTAGGATTCCTCTATGGAGAAATCCATCCTAGAATCAGAGACATTATCATGAGGATGATCCTTCTATTAATTTAGTAATCGGTACAAGGATCAATACCAAACATATAACCTCCGAGTGATGTACTAGTGATACCACCTCCCGAAGAGTAACAGTTACTACCAGTGATACCTGTAGAGTATGCACGTAGGTTGAGTGCATTGAATGAGTTCCAGAGGTAGAGACATCATAGATTTTAGGGTTAGAAAACCCCATATGTAACTGAAGATTGGCTAGAGGCAGTTACAAATGTATTCTGTATTGTGGGGATGCCTTCTGAACAAATTGTAGTTCTTATTGTGAGCCTTCTCTGAGACTCAACATGCTAATTGTGGAGCATAGTGAACAAGACACATGACAATATGACTCTCTCATGGGTATTCTTTTAGAACAACTTCAATGAGGAGTTCATTCTAGTGACTTTATGCCCAGTTCATATACAAGAGAACCTGCATCTACCGTAGGGCAGTAAGATAGTAGTTGAGTACTTGGTGAGATTTATGGATCATTCTCTCAACTCAATGAATATGGTGCGGGACCTGTTATTTAGACTCAGAACATTTAGTAGGTTCTATAACAAGATATAATGGAACTCATGATAAACATTATCATCCCTATATATTATGGGGTACTAGAGTGAGCACTTCATGTTGAGAGCATTCTGGAAGTGCATATACCTGTAGTGGGTATTACCAGTAGGCACAAGGTAGATGAATCTTTAGAAGTGGGTAGACAACAGTAGAATAAGGGACCCAAGATGATCAAGCACTCCAATGGACAACACCATGACATAGGATCAGCAGTGCAGGGCTCCAATGGAAAAGAAGTTCCGTTGAAGGACATGATGTGTTACTCATGCAGCGGTCAGGAGAATCTTTCTATAGATATCCCAACATGTTGTATGAACATTGCAGAGATGATTTAGGGATTTACATGATATATGTGGATGTTTTATTTGGGGTGGTCCATAGTTTTGTAGGAGTGTATGAGGATAAGGTTGAGAAGCATGAGGTTGGAAATGGTTCTAGGTACTAATACCACCACTGTCAGGTGGTCCACCATGGGCTCATTGAGTTAGTCGATATGGAAGAGGCCATTTTCCTGAAATGGTGGCTTATAAACCTAGTGATATATATATTATTGTAGGTACTATCTATTTCTATTCCACCTTAGCTATCATTTTGATATACATAGGTTTTGGTCACTCTTTTCATTTCCATGACCCGTGTTCAACACATGGAGATTTCATTGGATCTGTTGATTCTATCCCTACACATAGAGACTAATACAAAGGGAGACTCGATGATCAATCACTGATTCCAAAAATGCTCCCTTATATGATGGTAAGTATTTTCAATTGGAATATTGTGGTGGAGGAATCGTGGACTTATGACATCATTCTTATTATTGACTGGTTGTCTGCAATTCATGCCGACATTGATGGTTTTTGGTGCAGAGTGAGGTGTGCCTACAGTGATGGGACTAGGTAGTATTTTCTCAGAAAAAAGGTAACACATGAAGCGTAGGACTAACTCACGTATATGAGGTTTCATCTGAATTACACTTCAATTTTCCATCATAGCCCTCAGTGTACTGGGCGATAGGAGTCCGTAGTTTCATATAGTGGTGGTAGAGTGTGGGTATGATATTCCTGAGTATGTACCCAGATTAAATCTCCAAAAGGACGTTGATGTATGAATTTACCTATACCATATGATGATACCAATATCTAAACCATCACATCAAATGGATCCTACAGAGTATCATGGGTTGAGGGTGATGCTGGAGGACTTACAGAGGAAGGGCACTATGAGACCCACTGTTTCACCGTAGCTGGCCACACTTTTTTTTTCAAACAACGCATATAGTATATTGATATTATGTATTGAATTATGGAACTAAAACTAGGTGATGGTGAATAGAAACTTTCCACTATCGAATATTGGGGTCCTCTTCCATCAGATAAATGAAATGAGGTGTTTCATGAAGATAGACATGAAATTAGGCAATCACCAGGTTCACGTACGGGACGATGACATCCCAAAGACATAATTCAGATGTCGGTATGACCTTTATGAGTACTTAGTAATTCTATTTGAATAAATTACACCCCAACAGTGTCTGTGGGACTCATGACCATGTTCTCCAAGCCTTACATAGACTGGTTTGTCATGGTATTCATTGATGACATCATCATATACTTGGTATCTGAGGGGGAACATGTGATACACATGAGGATGGTTCTGGACATAGTATGAGAGAACCAACCTTACATGAAGCTCTCAATGTTTTTGTTATGGATACAAGAGGTCCACTTTCTCGGAAATTTCATTTCCAGGGATGGATTTGTAGTATATTCAGTGAACAATGAGGCTATGCTTGTTTGGGAGCCACCCAATAGTGTTACCGAGGTGTAGAGTTTCCGGGCTTTGTCTGGAAACTATCAAAAGTTAGTAGAATATATTTCCAATTTAGATAAATCCTAAACATATTTGACATGTAAATGGAAACCTTTCATGTTGATTGAGAAGTACAAGGAGATTTTACAGCAACTGAGGAAGAGATTGACGAGCACTCTTATATTGAGATTACCGTATGAGGGTGTAGAGAATGTGGAATTTTTTGATGCCTCAGGGATATGGCTCGGATGTTTCCTAATGAAAGGGAATGAAGTGATTCCCTATGATTCACTATAGTTGAGACCACATGAGTAGAACTATGTCACCAATGATATTGGGTTAGCAGTGGAAGTCTTCACCTTGAAGATGTGAAGACACTACTTAATGGGTCAGTTGTAAATGATCCACTCTAAAAATAAGTTCCCTAAGTCTGTATTCTCACAAAAGGACATAATTATGATATTGAGGAAATGGATAGAGTTACTCCTGGACTATGACTTTGATATTTTTGATACTTCTGGGAAAGGGAACATGGGGGAAGACACACTTAGGAGAAGATCCAACATGAAGTTGATGAGTTAGGCATTATATAAAATGACCATGTTTTAGATATACTTTGTGGATGGAGATTAATTATCTTGCCTCAAGATGATATTTTTCACCCCTCCATGCTTATATCGCGTCAGGGAGGCATAGCATATAGACATCGACTATAATACTTTAGTGATTAGATGTACACAATGCATGCCCATACTAATATTCAAAAGGTGGGGATCACAACATTCTCGTTAGAGGATACACAGTAGTACTAGTGAAGTTGAGTGAGGAGGACTTGAGGGTGTTCTACACAACCCTGTTGGAGGTACATATAGAAGGAAAAAATATGTATTAGGAACTCCAATGTTAGTTTTGGTGGTCAGGATGAAGAAGGAAGTGGCAGAGTATGTTTCTAGATGCCTCACTATCCAATAAGAGAAGGATAGGCACCAGGATTAGGTGGGAATCACCCAAACACTTGAGAAGATAGAGTGGAAGTGGGATGGGATATCGATGGACATCATGATGGTTTTTCCACACACATCTAGCGGTAATGATACCAATGGGATGATCGTTGACCGAATCATCATGTCATCACACTTTTTACTGATCCATGAGCATAGTTCCATAGATATCTTCAGGCACCTCTACATGCAGAGGATAGTTCAGCTTCTTGATGTGCATCAATAGTCATCTCAGATCCTGATTCTCATTTCACATCGAAGTTATGAAAGGAGTTTTAGGAGGCTTTTGTGATTCCAAAATGATTGAGCATGGTATTTCATCCCCAAAGGAATGGACAATCAGAGAGGACTATCTAGTTTCTTGAGGATATGTTACGTCCTTCCACCCTAGAATTATGTTGCAGTTTGCAGGATCACCTACCACTATTTGAGTTTTTGTACAACAATAGATATCACTCTACTATTGGTATGGCACTGTTTGAGGCCCTATATGGGAAACAATTCAGTTAACAGTTAAATTGGATAGACCCATGGGAGTCAGAACTCTTGGGTCCAGAGTTAGTATGGGCTACCGCAGAGAAGTTGAAGATCATCCCTGAGTGGATGAGAACACACAGAGCCAGGATAATTCAAATACGTATAGGAGATGGATGCCACTGGAGTTCGATGAGGGAGACCACATTTTCTTAAGGGATCCCCTTGACATCTATTGTAGATTTTTACTGGGTGGTAAACTTTATAAGAGTCATATCAACCATTTTTAGATTCTCAGCAGATTTGGTGAGGTGGAATACCAACTTGATCTACCCCATAGTTTCACATGGGTCATAATAGCTTCCACCTATCGTAGCTGAGGAGGAATATTCATGATGCATCACACGTCATTGAATGGGGGGAGATAGAAATTTATGATGAGGTAACTTTTGCAGAGTACCCATTGGAGATCATGGATTGACTGGAGCAGATCCATCATGGTTGGTTGATTCCTATGGTACACATTCAGTGGAATAATGATAATATCTAAGAGATCCCATGGGAGAAAGAGCCTCATATTCATTCTAAGTACCATCATATTTTTATTTTTTGGCCCTTGTTTTTTTCTTTTGGGGACATATAACCCTAATGTTGTGAGAATGTAATGACTCAGATTTCCCCCAGATTTATTTTTTAAAATTATTTGGGAATATTCCAAGACCATTAATTGAGATGACATGAGATTTGAAGGCCCTATGAACTCAGAATGATATGATGAAAAATTTTATGTTTTTAAAAAAAGAAATGGGTTTTTTATTTAAAACATAAATTTATTTTAAATATTTTTTTGGATCAGAAATCCAAGGGCATTGTTGCGTCAAGAGTAGTGACTTTACCTTAGGTGGGGCCTAACCTCGATCAGCACAGGTCTATGGTGAAGTTATGTTTTTGGATTTAAACATCATTAAAATATTAAATAAAAATATTTTATTTGATGCTAAATTGGTTTCTTTTAAATAAGACATATTTTTTGTAATCCAAGGTTATCTCCATAACCCTAAAAATTCCACTAAAGAAAGGATCTGTAAAGCTATATGATGAATGATGTCAAACATCAGTAGCTCAAAGATCGGTGACAAAATAGACCACTATTCTTCATCAAAAACTAATCCAACCAAGAGGTACGATGTTAATATCTTTGTGATTCTCCAATCCCCAATTAGATTCATTTGTAGAAAATAGACTAACCCATGAACATGTGGATCCATAGTTCATTTACGGGATGGATAACTACTTGTGTGGGGTTTGAATGAGGATTTTGATATATGAGTTGATTTGTACTCCATTATAAATTATATGATGAATAGGTCAAGGCAGACATGAACAAGGCAAAGAATGTAAGGGCCAAGTGGGCAATTGGATAGAGGGAGATGAAAGGGTGGTCAGTAGTGGCACCGATAATCTATCTAGGAAAGGCCAAATTGTATGGAGCCCGTGGCGGCGGGGGCCATGAGTGTTGACCAGATGGTTGTGGAAGGTGTTCTTAATGGTGAATAAAGACATGGCTTGGAGTATCATCGAAGGGACCCATGTGAAATGTAGAATGACTCCATGTTGATCGGAGGGACATGACCAGAGAGGGTTGCGTCCGACATACACCAACTAACTCTCATGTGGTGGGCCGAACATGATGATATGTGCCAGGCCCAATGTTCCAAATGGGTTTGGAACAAGTCAAAGAAGGTAGATCCAGGTTAGGTTGGTTTTTATGAAGAGGGATGAGTTGATTGATGGGTCGGGTGGGCTCTGGCTAGTCAGATCAAATCCAAACCGGACCCGGGTAGGATTTTTTTAGAAAAAAAGTGATAACATTCAAACCGTATGCCTATTTGATGAGATTTTTGCAGAGTTGGGAACCATGAGATGTGATAAAATTTTTGAGTTACTCTATGTGATTTGTTGGAATAATATAATATGAGGTAATTTATTGGGGTGTAGAACTCCCCAAACAAGCACGTTACGAGAGTAATATTTTGACTGGATGTGAGTAGGTGTCAACATGACAAGGGGGATTCATGATCCATCAACACTCTATGCACCATCAATACTCTATGTTACATCAACTCTCCATGAAAAATGGACACTCTGTGCACCATCGGTTATCTATGTGCCTTCGATGCTCTGTGCACCATCAAATCTCCAAGCGTTTTCTATGCTATAGGTGCCACGATGTTCTGGGAAACATCAATGCTCTATGCAGTATCGATGCTCCATGCTCTATCGACGCTTAATGACCCATCGATGCTCAATGTTCTATCAATGATCCCTATGTCATCGAAACATCATGCTCCATCAACACTCTTTATTTCATAAAAACGAAGATATCTGTAGACTACAACTGAAAATACTTCCCTTTACGATTTAAACTTATAACTGTGTTTGCTGACTATTCATCATGTGTTTCAATTATGGTGTGCATTATGTTTTTACTTATTGGTATAATACCTTTATTTCTAAGTGAAATTTATTTTTTCGTTTCAGGGAGTCCTACTAAGTATTTCTTTACTCACCCCTTCACAAGATTGAGCGATTCATGAGTGGAATGAAATCATTGTTAGAAAAAAATTTAGGTTTTTGGATATCAATAATTACCCTCGATTATCCAATGAACCTTTTCATCCAATATATGTGTATCCAAAAAATTTATGTTTCACAATCCTACAAAAATATTACTCTAAATTCATTTTTTTAGATATTTTGATGTATAGTCTTCCCCGATAGCATTTGGTTGTCCATGGGACAACATTCGTACCATGCGACCTAAAATATATCAAACCCAACACTGGGTCATTTTGTTGTGAGGTTTAGTAAGATCCCAATACCTATATTACATAATATCTTCATCTTTTCAATATGTAAATTTTGGAAAAATAATCCATATACTGGTCGGTGTAGATGTGGGTTTGTAATATTCCATTGAAAATAAATTGGGAACCTATTTTTAATATTTTGATTGGAAAATTAATGTGCTATGGTTTTCTTTATTCACATAAAAACAAATGAAATTGTTTCACCTAGCATAGAAATGTGTATTTTGTACCTCATATGATCCATAATAAATTTCAGTGTGCTTTTTCCAATCCTCAAATATTATGTATTAAACATATATGATTACCAGAATAACTTGATTATTCTTTTCCATAATGTAAAGTGGGTGATCAACTGTACCTTGAAAAAAAAAACCTTGATTTCGTAGGTACTGACCCCACATTAAATACAAGGCCTATAGTGATTTTTTTCTCTTATATTATGAATTATTTAACATGAACACATTTCTTCATTTTCATCCATAATAAACCCATCTGGTTTCTCAATGTATACACCATCCTTAAGAACTCCATTGAGAAACATGGATTTTAAATCCGTTTGGTATATTTTTAACTATATTTTCACAGAAATAGACAAAAAATTAAAATAGTTTCTAACCAGGTTGTGGGAGTAAATTTATCATAAATATAAATTACTTTTTTCTAGGACTTACCCTTTCACATTAGCCATTATTTATTTTGAGCCACTTCTCCATTCTTAATAAGTTTATTACGGAACATCCAATTGGTTCTAAAATATTTATTGTCTTCCAGCCAGGGAAAAAATTTGCACGTAAAATTTTTCTTATTGAAATCAAGATCCTTAAAAATATATTTGATCCAATTATAATACTTTTCAGACTCTCCAAATTATTTGGGCTCTACATAGGAAAAAATCGGTAGTGTCTTACACTGTTGAGTTTTCACTGAAACATTCCAATCACCTATGATATTTTAAACATTGATTTCACCCATTCTTGTATTTCTGAATGTTGAGAAAAATAAAGCTATCTCTAATGTGATAACCCAATCATTAATAATGTTGAAAAAATCTGTTCATTTCTTTAATGAAACATATAATTAACATGATGTA
Source organism: Viscum album (assembly GCA_963277665.1). Lineage (NCBI taxonomy): Eukaryota > Viridiplantae > Streptophyta > Magnoliopsida > Santalales > Viscaceae > Viscum > Viscum album. Next base: position 1,211,522,064 of record OY728150.1, on the reverse strand, counting down.
TTTTTTTTACTTTAATTCGTCTAAATATAGATCATTCTGTAACATTTCCTTTTGGTTACACCCTTATGTATATCTAATTACCATGTATTTAATTCTTAGAAACAGGATGCATTACCCATTTTAGAGAAACATAATGAATTAAAAATGTTATCCTCATCAGTTTCATCTCTCAAACAGTTATTATTCCAATTTGTTTTATTGGAAATCGTCCCATATTTACTACAATGAGTAATAGTCATCATATGAATGAAATATGCTTTTAGTATTTAACAAAACATAGATGCATTACAATAAGATATAGAGAATGCATGTTAAACAAAAAATTGAAATGATAACTACGAAAAAGATGAGTTGGCAATGATGAAAATTGCCTATAATTTCCAACATTCGATGAATTCATAGGACTACACCTACCACAATAGATTCATTCTTTTCATGATTTCAATTAACCATTCTCATAAAAAACTATAATTATTTTAAAAAATCAAATATTTAATTACCATTATTTGAATTATCTGTATCCTTATCCTTTTATAAGGGATATATTATGTGTACTTATTTATTTATTTATAAAAATTAATATTTAATGAATCCAATCAGATATCTTATCTTTCTCTCAGATGATTCAAAGATATAATGAAATGTATCTTATTTTCATCATATCCTCTTCAATAATTGATTGATTATTTAGAGAGATGTGTTTTTAGTTTTTATAAAACTTCTTGCTTTACAATCAGTAGATCCCAGTGGTATTAAAAAGTTTACAAAGTATAATAATTATCTATATAATTTATGTATTGTTTAATATTTGTGATTAATTAATTTATTTTTAATATTAATAATATAATAATTTTTTTCTTGTACTTGTTGATTCTTTTATTTTCATTGGGGTGATTTTTTTAAGATAATTATTCTAATGAGGTATACGACTATGATCATACTATTGAGATGACAACAATAAAAATGCGTCAAGAATACATCCATCCATTAGGAAAATGACAATTCATATACATTATTTAATTAAATTTATCATCATTTTATCAGCAATTTTAAACATAATTTCCTTAAAAGATTTTAATACATATTTAAATTTTTTATAAAATCTTTTAGGAATTTATATTTCCCTTTTAACTATTTGAAACAAGTGATGAAAAGAGAAAAAACGATTCTCTCTTCTAATATATCTATGTTTTCTATTATTATTTCCCTTCTTTGTCAAAATGATGATATTGTATATTGATTCAATGTTGTAAGATAAAAAAAGTTTATTCTTGTTGAATGAAAGAAGTGTATATGAATCCAATGTTTCCATTGTGGTGACTTCTCATGATATAATGGCCACATGAGCTTTATTTTCGGTCCTGAATTTCAAAAATGAGAGTGTTTTTTCAGCTAAGAATGTTGATTCTATATGATTTTTTGGATTTTCGATATATAGAAAATATTGAAAAATGTTTAAATTAGTAGTTATGATTTTTTAGTATTTCATATGTGTAGGAATAAACCACACCTCAATACGACACATGGTGTGACAGGTATGACTCTATATGATTATTTTTATTTTGAATTATCATATCTTTTAGTATAATAGAAAATTGGAATACTTAAAACTAGGAAAAATTATTCCAATTATTTAGATACATTTAGGGAATAGTACATATATATGTTGGGATGTTTAGGAATTAGGCGATCCTCAATTCGATTCATGGTGTGATCGCTAGGACTCAACATGTTCGTTATCAATTTAAAATGGGTAGTCTACTTCCAAATGTTCCACTCACAAAAAAAATAAAATATAATCAGATTTTATTTATTACTTATGAAATCATATAATAATTCATTTGTGATATGTAGGAATTATTCTCACCTCATCCTGATACATGGTGTGATTGGAATGGGTCAATGTAAATGATTCATGTCTAAAATGACACTTTAGTGAAACAAAATATGTCACATACAAAAAATAATTAAAATACATTCATATTGTTTTTATACATTATCAAAACAATAAATATTTCATTTTTTAAATGTAGGAATCATTTTCACCTCAGTACAATGAATTTTGTCACAGATATAACTATATGTTTGACTTTTTATATAAAATTTACATCAATTTTTGTTAAAATGGTAATTTACGTTCCTAAAAATCACAAATCAAATTTTTATTGTTTTAATAATTTAGGTAAAAGATTAATATGTCAATTTTGACATGTAATAATAATCTTCACCTCCATTCGACTTATCGTGTGACTAGTATGACTCCAACTGTGTATATTTATTTAAAATTTACTTAAATTTTATTAAAAATGATAGCTTTCCAACTGAACCCCAAGAAAAATAATTTGTATTGTTTTAATGCATAAGTAAAATGATTATTAAGTATTTATTGAGGTGTAGAAATAAAACACACCGCAATATGTTACATAATGTGTCCGACATAACTCAATATGATCATTATTAGTTTAAAATAAGCAGTTTACTTCAAAAAATGTCTCACATTGGAAACAATGAAAAAACACAATCATATTCTTGATAATTTCGAAAAAAATTTATACGTCACATTTGAAGTGTATGAATCGATCTCATATCAAATTGATACATTATGCGGTCAGTATGAGTGAAAGTGTGTGTTTCCATTTTAAAATAAAATTTTGTTAAAAAAGAGAGGTGATGTTTTCAAAACTATGTAAACTCATTAAAATTGTTTTTATACATTATGAAAAAATTTCATAATCCATTTCAAACATTTAGGAATGACCCTCAGAACAATCTAACACATGATGTAACAGATATGACTCTAGGTGCATCGTTTTATTAAAAATTGATATCAATTTTTGAAAAAATGACAAGTGACCTACTCAAAATCAGGAAAACTCATTTAAATAGGTTTATACCCTAGGAAAACAATCCATATATCAATTTAATGTATATGAATCATCTCAACATCAATCTGATACATAATGTGTTTAATATGACTTAATGTGTCTGTTATTAGTTTACAATGACCATTTTTATTCCAAAAGTGCCACTCACTAAAAAGTGAAAAAAACATGCTCAGATTGTATTTATAATTTAGGAAAACAAATCAAAAGAATATTTTGATGTATTTGAACTAGTATCATATATAACTGACATAGGATGTGACCAGTATGGGTTAATGGGAGTATTTTTGATTTAAAATTTCATTTTTGGTAAAAAAAAGACAACTAACACACTCAAAACCCAATTAAAACATTCAATTTTTTTTGATAATTTAGCAAAAACATATATATTAATTTACACATTTAAGAATCATCCTCACCAAAATCCTACCCATGGTGTGACTGGTATGACTCTAATGATGTGTTTCAAATATATAAGGGTATTTTTAGTTAAAAATGTTCATCGCATAAAAAAACCAAAAAATAAGTCCATATTATTTTTTAATCATTAAATATGATTTTACTTAATTAGTTTCATTAGTATAATTTCATATAAATTTTTAGTTTATTTTTAGAGAGATAATTATTGAAGATGATCAAGAAATTGCATGACATGCAAGAATCAACCGCAACTCAATCACATACACCATGTTCCTTGTAATAGTGAATTATTTGTTTAAAACTATTACACTATGTTAATTTATTTCTTTATATTGTTACAATCATAATATGTTTTTTCTCTTCTGTGTTCATTTTGTTTTCTCGAGTAGGGTAATTATCAGTAGAAAAATGAAGACGGTTATTTTTTAATTTTTATTATAATTTGTACTTATGTAATTGTATAAAACAATGTTTGGAATGTCTATAATATATATATTTCTCGTATTTGAATTTAAAATTTTATTTTTTTTAAATTATGTATTAATTAATTATTTTTCTGATTTTGTGGTGTTTTTTGTGCTTTGTTGTGCAGTTAAAGCACACTATAGTATATCCTTTTATCAGCTCCTAAAAATTCGCTGATAAGTGACTAGCGATTTTAATCGCGATCATCTAGTTAGAACTAATAAATCCATTTTTATTACTGTCAATGCCCTATTTTGTAGTAGTTAATGATCATAAAATTATTTAAATATTTCTTTATAAATTTATAATTTGTTTAAAGAAACTTTTTTCATTATAATTTAATATTTTATTTATTTTTATTTGTTTGTTTTCAATGTAGAAAGTGTATCTTTAACAAGAAATGTTCCATGAAATTTTCAAAACCATTTTAAATCTAAAATGAAATTCGTTAGTGTTACATATGTTTTGTTGATGATTTGATCCAATGATACTATCCTTATTATTTTCTGAATGGTTTATGTTTATAATTACAATATATTAATGAAACTCATTCCTTTTCAATTATTTATTATATGATTCAATGATGAAATTTTTATGGAACAAGTTAATTTTCCATTGGTTATGAAATGATGAAAAGATGAAATGATTATAAATCATGTTTATATTGAGGGATTAAACATTATTTTAATGTATATAAATCTAATTTATTTGCATGGGTTTGTATATGATTATTGTTTTATGATGTTATGGAACAAATATGTATGTATTTAATTTTGTGATGGGTGTCACCAATATCCCTCTCCAATACATTGGGTAACAATTCATATCACATGAGATAGATTGGACTGTAATGGGTAGTGAACCATGCTCAATAAAGGAATCTGTCCACTTTTATAGTATTGAGATTAAACAAAGTCTACAATTATGTTTTAGTGAGTGAACCCATTCAACTATGATATCTGTGGAAATGATCCTTGAAATCTATGGAATTGATTTTCTATTATTAGGTGTATTCAAAAATATGCTTCTTATGACTATTTTATGCTCTCATTAATCATTTTCATTGATTCCTTTTTAATTAATATGTTATGATTTACTATGATTTATTCCATGACTCATGGTTTTGATCATTGATATACAATGTATGGTTTTCAAATTTTATTATCATGTTATTGTACTCTTATTGTCACGACCCGTCCTCGGGGCCCATGCCGTGACTACCCCAAGCCCGCCTTCCATAGGCCAGGGGCTGGCGACTAGCACAAAGGCATAAATCCCAACAAAAGGGAAGGAATTGCCTTTGAAAAGTAAACAAGCACCACAGAGTAAGCAAGCGGAAAAGAAAACACTAAGTAAAAATGGTACAAGCTGTGCTGAAAGTAAAAGGGGCCGGAAATACAATCCCAACTGTAAAGTACAACTTAAAGTAAAAACCGCAACTGAAAGGAAAAACTCCAGCGTTGAGTTGTCCTCTTGAAGTCCCACCTGAAGGGTGGGTACAGATAGCCTCCACTGCTCCTCGGGTCCACCTGACCGCTCCGAGTACGTCTCGCCCAGTGGTCCACCTCCAGGTACCGTCCTGCTCCGCACACCTCCACCACGATCAGCACTGTCCGTCGTCTATAACCAACACAATGTAGTGCGGGCATAGCCCGTGCAGGGGTGAGTATAAGCTACTCAGTAGGGACCCCGAGACCACTGAAGGTCTCCCGAAATCCACAAATAATAATCCACAATGGAAAGATACAATAACGAAGTAACATCTGACAAATCTTAGGTATATGCCCATACATATACCTAAGTCTTCAATTCCTGTTCGTCTCCAACGTCCGAGCCCAGGCACAACCCAGTCCACACAGGAAAGAAAAACGTATACCCACACAGGATAGCTCAGCACAATCCACAAGGAGAGTAAACAGTAAATCCACACAGGATAGCTCAACACAATCCACAAAGAAGGGTAAACAGTAAATCCACACAGGATAGGTCAACACAATCCACAAAGGAGAGTAAATAGTAAATCCACACAGGATAGCTCAACACTATCCACAAAGGAGAGTAACACAAGATTCAGCTCACACATGTATACTTCTTCGGATGACGATAAAGATGATCACTGATCCATCTATGTCGTCGGACCCACGAAGGATCGATAGGTAACTAACCCCCGTAATGACCCACACAGGATCGGGCCCACACAGGACCAGTAGGCACTGGCCCACACAGAACCACTGAGCGCGGACCCACACAAGATCGGACCCACACAATATTGGGCCCACACAGGACCGGGCCCACATAGGACCTGTAGCACTGATCCACGTAGGATCGCTGAGTGTAGTAGTCATCGCAGTCCACTGAGGATCTCTACACAGTCGTCGCCGCAGTCCACTGAGGATCTCTGCACGGTCGTCGTCGGAGTCCACTGAGGATCTCTGCACGGTCGTCGCCGCAGTCCACTGAGGATCTCTGCACGGTCGTCGCTGTCGAAGAAGCAGTTGCAGCCAGCACTAGGGTTCCCGTACACAGCAAGCTCGTTCGGGAGGGTCCGCTCCACGAGCCGAGAGGCTGATACATCAACTGACACAAAGTCCGAAGTTGATGTATCCAAAAGTTCCATATCGTCAATAGGAACTCAACGTCACAGACGGCGCGTCGATCGGACGCCCGGTCTGAGAGTTATTGGCTTTTTCGTCCCAGGGGCCCTGTTGGGTTTTATGGAAAAACCAACCCGACCGTACTCCACCTACGTCCAAACCTCAGGCGGAGTGAGCCAAACGATCCGTCTCACATAGAGGAATTCAACGAAGCTGACGGCACGTCAATCAGACGTCCGTAGCTCAAGATATGAGCATTTCCGCTCCGAGGGCCCGGTTGGTTTCGTGTACGAACCAACCCGTCCGAACTCAAATTATTCTGAAACCTTGAGTGCGATATACCGAAACTACCGCCTCGATCCAAGGATCACGTTGCCACTGACGGCGAGTCGTTTGGAGGCCCGTAGCTCATGTTACAGGCGTTTGAACGAAGACCGTCCGAAGACGGGGGGTCCGCGCCCAGGCCGACCCAGCCCAACCGCCCATGGGTCGGCCGAACCGGGTCAACCCGGTCCGACCCGGTCGGACCCAGTCCGGGCCGTCCAAGGCGCGGCCCGGCCAGTCGGACCGGCCTGGCTCGCCCAGCCCGGCTCGGCTCGGCCGAGCGGCGTGGGGGGGGAGCCGCCACCCCCGCGGCACCCGCGGGGTGTCGACCAGACAACCGGACGTGGCTGAAGCCGCGTCCCGAGTGATGCGGGGGGGAGCTTCCGCCCCCGCGTGACACCCGTGGGATGACTCCCTGGCACCGGATGCAGCTTCAGCCGTGTCCCTCGAGCACCGCCGCCGCGGCCGGTGCCGCGGCGGTCTCGTACGGCGGCGCGCCGGGCGGCGCCGCCGCCGGCTTTCGCAGGCCGCCGGAGTCGCTCCGGTGGCCCAATTTTCTTCCCGTCTGCGCCGTTGCTCCTCCCGGGTTCCGTTCTTCACTACGGGATCGTCAAACATCCGTTGCGGCACGTTCTGTCATCGCCCATCAAATCCGCACAAAAACGAAGAACGACGGAGGGTCGTCGGGCCGTGTTCGTTTTGCCCGCACCCTCCGCGTTAGAGATAAACAACGAGAGGAATTAAAGTTCAATACATGAATGCATATCCGAAACAATTTTTAATGAAATAAAATTGTTTCATAAAACGGGTTCCTCATTTGAACGGAAACAACAATTTTAATAATTTTAAAATTGTTCAGAAAACCAGTTCTTTAAATTTTTAAAGAAACATTTACGGGAATTTAAAAAAAAAGGGGTAATTCCAAAAATGAAATCCCTACCTCGTAGTCGTCGTGCGTGAGCGTTCTTCGCGGAATTGCTCGTCGCGGAAGGTGGAGATCGTCGCGTCGTCGCGGAAGGGCGTCGCGTCATCGCGAAACACGACATTGAGTCGGCGAACTCAAGCAGCCGATGGAAGACCCGTCACGGAGGAAGAGATGTCGCATAAGAACATTGCACGAAGGGAGCGTCGGCGTCGCGGATCACGGCGTCACGTCGTCGATTTCTGGGTTCGGCGTTCTTCATGTTCTTCGCGTTCTTCGCGAAAGAGGTTGTCGGTTCAAGGATCCTCTCTCAACGAGTAATCCTCCAAAAAAGATAGGTTGGTCTTATTTTATTATTATGCCAAAAAACGAAAACGGGTAAGTAACGACCCATCAATTTTTTGAATTAATTCAACGAAAGAAACAACTCATTTAATTTACAAAATAAACCGCCCAATTAAATGGTCTGTTAAGAATTTAAGAAACGCGTCAGATGACTTTCATAATGACGGGTTTTCGCGGGTGCGTTACTTAGCGGAAAGAAACAGTGGGGCTCGTGCGGGCCCCAACTCACAAATATCCTACCAAGAGGGTAGGATATTTCTGTATAGTATCCTATCCGGTTCAACTCAGTTCAAGCTGCCTTTAAGTGTCTTTAAGTGGCTTCCAAGTGGCTTAAGTGAAATAAAATTAAGTTGTCGTGAAACAATTTTATTTCTTAACTTTAAGCCCGAAAATTAAAAACCACACCCGAGCAAACACAACTCCGGAAGATGCGTTTCTAAGAGAATACCGGCGCTGCGATTTAATCAGTGCCCTCAGAATTCGATTCCGGGCACCGGTTCAAAAGTTAGAAAAAATTGCTCGTCCGTTCACTGAACGTACCCGAGCCAAACTTAAAAAAATGATTCCGGGCACACCGGGCCTCGGAATCAAGTGCCGTCAGAGACTGCACTCTTGTAAAATTCCAAAGAAAATTAAGAAAAAAATTTCTTTGAAATTTATGGGTATTTACATTACTCCCATGTCAGGGATTTACGTCCCCATAAAGATACATCAAAAACTAGGGAAACAAATGTGGGTACTGAGCACGCATCTGAGCCTCCCGCTACCAAGTGCTCTCCTGGAGGTTCCCGTGCTGCCATCTGATGCGCACAAGAGGAATCGATCGCCCAAATAGGACCCGCTCCTGTCGATCCTCTATCTCCACCGGGACCTCCGCAAAAGTCGCCCCATCAGCCACGTCTAGCTCCCCATAGTCAATGATGTGTGTCGGGTCGTGCACGCATCTCCTCAGCTAAGATACGTGGAAGACGTCGTGCACCCGGTGCAACTGAGGTGGCAGAGCCAGGTGATAAGCCACCCCGCCAACCCTGCAGAGGACCTGGAAAGGCCCGATGAAGCGTGGAGACAACTTTCCGCCTCGGCCAAATCTCCGCAAACCACGTCAAGGTGAGACCCGCAAGAAGACGTGGTCGCCATCTTCGAACTCTAGTGGCCTCCGCCTCCTGTCAGCATATGACTTCTGCCGGCTCTATGCTGTCCTCATCCACTCCTGGATGACTTGGACCTTCTCTGTCATGGCCCAGACCATCTCTGGTCCCACAAGTACTGACTCCCCAGGGTCTGTCCAGCACAAAGGAGATCTGCAAGGCCTGCCGTACAACGCCTCGTAGGGTGACATCCCGATGGTGGAGTGGTAGCTGTTGTTGTACGTGAACTCCACTAATGGTAGGTGGTCCTCCCAGCTGCGACCAAAGTCGAGGACACATGCGCAGAGCATGTCCTCGAGAGTCTGAATGGTCCTCTCTGTCTGACCATCCGTCTGAGGGTGAAAGGCGGTGTTCAGATGTAGCTGTGTCCCGAACGCCTCCTACAACCCCTTCCAAAGCCGGGAAGTAAAACGAGTGTCCCGATCGGAGACGATAGTCGATGGCACACTGTGAAGCCTTACAATCTCCTGAACATAGAGACGCCCCAAGCTCTAAACTAGGCCCTGCTCTCGAATGGGTAAGAAGTGTTCCGACTTATTGAGTCGGTCAACAATCACCCAAATGGAGTCGTGACCTCTGGAAGTGCGTGGAAGTCCAGTCACGAAGTCCATAGATATCCCGTCCCACTTCCACTCTGGGACCTCCAAGGGATGTACCAAGCCTACTGGTACCTGATGCTCTGCCTTCACCTGCTGGTAAGTGAGGCACCGTGAAACGAATTCTGCCATAGCCTTCTTCATGCCCGGCCACCAGTGCTGTCTTCTGAGATCCCGGTACATCTTCGCCACTCCTGGATGTACCGCCAAAGGATAAGTGTAAAACTCTATCAACACCTCCTCTCGTAAAGTGACTGGCACCAAGGTACGTCCTCTGAAAAGGACGTCGTGCTATGCTCCATGGGAGAAACCATCAGGTGCCTGTCCCGAGGATATCTGTGCACGTCATGTCTCACGGTCAGTGTCCCCACGCTGAGCCTCTTTGACCCGATGTAGAAGTGGAGGAGAGACTGTGAGAGACTGAAGGAAGGCTGCTCCATCTCTATCCACGAAGGATATCTGCAAGGCGGCTAGCTGCTCTGTCACCTCCTCACGTAGCTGGATGCCCGTCCTCCTGCTGAGGGCATCAGCTACCACGTTCCCCTTCCCAAGAGTATAGACTATCTCAAAGCCATAGTCCTGGAGTAACTCGAGCCATAGCCGCTGTCTCAGGTTCAGGTCCTTCTGAGAGAAGACGTACCTAAGACTCTGATGGTCAGAAATGACTGTAAAGCGCTCGACCATCAGATAGTGCCACCATGTCTTCAGAGCGAAGACCACTGCTGCCAACTACAGGTCATTGGAGGCATAGTTCTGCTCATGTGGCCTCAACTGACATGATCCATAGGCAATCACAGCCCGCTCCTGCATCAGGACACACCCATGTCCGGTCCCTGATGCATCGCAGTAGGCTACGTATCCAACTCCCTCCTCAGGCAACCTCAAGATAGGTGCGCTGGTCAATCTCTGTCTCAGCTCCCGAAAGCACTTCTGACAACTGTCTGACCACACAAAGGGTTTCCCCTTCTTCTTCAACGTTGATATTGGCGCCACAACTCTGGAGAAGTCCGGCACAAATCTCTGATAGTATCCGGCTAGACCCATGAAACTCCGCACCTCCGTCACGCTCTTAGGTGGCTCCCAAGCTAGCACTGCCTCGATCTTCGCGGGATCCACTACAACTCCCGCCTAAAAAATGACGTCCCACAAGAAGTGGAACTCACGTAACCAGAACTGGCACTTCGATAGCTTTCCATAAAGCTGGTGCTCTCGGAGTGTGTCTAGTACAACCCGCAAGTGGTAGGCGTGCTCCTCCTCCGTCGTCAGGTACACCAAAATGTCGTCGATGAAGACCATGACAAATCAATCGAGGTATGGCTGGAAGATCCTGTTCATGAGGCTCATGAACACTGCTGGAGCGTTGGTTACTCCGAAAGGCATAACCAAGAACTCATAGTGGCCATACCGACATCTGAAGGCCGTCTTCTGCACATCCTCATCTCGAACTCTGAGCTGATGATAGCCTGACCTGAGGTCTATCTTCGAGAACCACCGTGATCCCTTGAGCTGATCGAAGAGGTCATAAATCCTCGGTAGCGGATACTTGTTCCTCACTGTCACCTGGTTCAGGCGACGATAATCGACACACAGTCGCAAGCTCCCGTCTGCCTTCTTGGCGAACAATATCGGGGAAGCCCAGGGTGAAACACTGGGTCGGATGAACCCCTTGCCCTGCAAGTCCTCCAACAGTACCCGTAGCTCTCGAAGCTCGGCGGGGGCCATCTGATATGCTGGAGTGGATATCGGGGTTGTCCCGCGGTATAGATCAATGTAAAATTCTACCTCTCTGCGAGGTGGTAGCCCTGGAACGTCTTCGGGGAAGACGTCCGCATACTGATCTACCAATATAAGAAAACTAGGACTCCGCACGTCCACTGCTCCAAGGATGAGGCTAGCCAACTGATGAGTGATGGGATGTCCTCTCCTCTGTGGAAGTCCATCCTGTGCTGCAAAGGCTCCCTTCTCGCCGGTGAAGGTGAACCTGCTCCCGTCGGTGCGCACACATCACACCTTACGCCTAATGCAGTAAATCTGTGCATGGACCGTAGATAACCTATCCATGCCCAAGATGACGTCGTAAGGCCTCGACGCCGCTACAAAGAAGATCCCAGCCGAAGCTCTCTCCTCCTAGAGTATGCTCACACTGCCGGCACCAGTGCGTAATCTTCGAGTCTGCTCCCGTAAGAGTCTCTAGCCGTAAGGATCTAGCCAACGACTCTGTCGGAATCTCCGAGCTCCAAAAAAGGGCAGTGGCTATGAAAGAGTGACTCGCTCCAGTGTCTATCAGAACTGCAGTAAGGGTGGAATAGACATAGATTGTAACTCGAATCATCTCTGGCGCGCAGTGGTCATAGGCCTCTGCTGCCTGGAGCTGTGCCTTTCTCTGCCCGATAGCTCTCTGTGGTCGGGGCGGGCCTCCTGGTGGTGGTGGTGGCAGAGCCTCAAAGCGTCGCCCACCACCTGCTACTCTGCCAGCTCCTCTGCCTCGTCCGCCTCCTCCCTGCGGACCGCCACGGTCGACCCACTGCCTCTGCCTGGGTGGCCCCTCCACCGTCTGCTGCTCCTCAGTACGGTGGGTCGGGTAGTCACGAGCCATATGGCCCTGCCCGCCGTAGGAGTAGCACTGCCTGCCTCTCAGAAGACTAGCCCCGCGCTGTGTGCCCCGCACTGCTGAGCCAGTGTCCCGAGGTCGTTTGCCGAAAGGTCTGGTCTACCTGGAACCCTGAGTCATTCGTTGGCTACCAACTGCCGAAGACTCTGCTACCTGCCGGCCTGCGGTAGGTCTCGCTGTGGACTCAGCCTGGAAGCTCTCGATCAGAAGGGCTCGCTCCAGCACTCCTGCCTGGGTCGGGATGCTAAGGGAGATCAGTGATGCCCTGATCTCGTGTCTCAATCCCTGCTCAAAGGTCTGGGCCTGGAAGAAGAGTTCCTGTACCATGTCGGTCGAGTAGCGAGAAAGATCGGTGAACCTCGCTGCGTACTGAGCGACCGTCAAGCTGCCCTGCCGTAGCTGAAGAAGTTTCTGAATGCGCACCGCTCAGAGGGTGGCCGGGATGAACACTGAGCGGAAGAGGCTCTCAAAGTCTGTACAGATGAGGGTGGCCTCATCGTGTACCTGGAGAATCAAGCTCCACCATCGTCCTGCTACTGTGTGCAGTAGGCTCTCCGCGAGGATCACCATGAGGTCTGCTGGTGTCCTCACTAGCCTGAAAACTCGGACGACCGCCTCCAGCCAGTCCTCGGCGGCCTGGGGGTCCGTCTCCCCATAGAACCTGGGTGGTCGCTGGCGCTGGAACTCGTGCAGAGCTCCGAGGCGTCGTGTGTTGTCAGCTGCCAGTGCTGGAAGCATCGGGGGCTCGGCGGGTAAAGGTACCGCCGATGCCTCTGCTGTCAACGGACCCTGTACCGAGGCCTCGTCACTCGGTGGCCTATCGTCATTCTCTACTCTTGGAACCCAAGCTGGCTGCTGTCGTCGGGCCATCCTTAAAAGGAAACAAGTGCGCCATGGTCAGAACAGTATACCTGGTGAGTTGACACAAGTAATCACAAAGAAAACTTGAAACACACATGCAATCAATGTTTTCGTGCATTAAGTCGGAAATCAGAAGTTAGGGTCCTGGTGTACGGATACGTCGGCCGCCACACCAACACTGGACTCCCTAGACTGATAACCATACCCAATACGCTAAACACTATTGCTTCACATAGAAGAAAGATCAGAGTCTGCGGTAGAACCGACAACCTCTGATACCAATTTGTCACGACCCATCCTCGGGGCCCGTGCCGTGACTACCCCAAGCCCGCCATCCATAGGCCAGGGGCTGGCGACCAGCACCAAGGCATAAATCCCAACAAAAGGGAAGGCATTGCCTTTGAAAAGTAAACAAGCACCGCAGAGTAAGCAAACAGAAAAGTAAACACTAAGTAAAAACGTTACAAGCTGTGCTGAAAGTAAAAGGGACCGGAAATACAAGCCCAACTGTAAAATAAAACTGAAAGGAAAAATAGCAACTGAAAGGAAAAACTGCAGCGTTGAGCCGTCCTCTGGAAGTCCCACCTGACGGGTGGGTACAGATAGCCTCCACTACTCCTCGGGTCCACCTGACCGCTCCGAGTACGTCCCGCCCAGTGGTCCACCTCCAGGTACCGTCCTGCTCCGCACGCCTCCACCACGATTAGCGCTGTCCGTCGTCTGCAACCAACACAACGTAGTGCGGGCATAGCCCATGCAGGGGTGAGTATAAGCTACTCAGTAGGGACCCCGAGACCCCCGAAGGTCTCCCGAAATCCAAAAAGGATAATCCACAAAAGAAAGATAAAATCACGAAGTAACATCTAACACGGCTTAGGTATATGCCCAAACATATACCTAAGTCATCAATTCCCGTTCGGTTCCAATGTTCGAGCCCAAGCACAACCTAGTCCACACAAGAAAGCAAAACGTATACCCACACAGGATAGCTCAAAACAATCCACAAGGAGAGTAAACAGTAAATCCACATAGGATAGCTCAACATAATCCACAAAGGAGGGTAAACAGTAAATCCACACAGGATAGCTCAACACAATCCACAAAGGAGAGTAAATAGTAAATCTACACAGGATAGCTCAACACTATCCACAAAGGAGAGTAACACAAGATTCAGCTCACACAGGTATACTTCTTTGGATGACGATAAAGATGATCACTGATCCATCTAAGTCATCGGACCCATGAAGGATCGATAGGTAAGTAACCCCCGCAATGACCCACACAGGATCGGGCCCACACAGGACCTGTAGGCGCTGGCTCACACAGAACCGCTGAGCGCGGACCCACACAGGATCGAACCCACACAGGATCGGGCCCACACCGGACCGGGCCCACACAAGACCTATAGCACTGATCCACATAGGATCGCTGAGTGCAGTAGTCGTCGTAGTCCACTGAGGATATTTGCACAGTCGTCGCCGCAGTCCATTGAGGATCTCTGCACAGTCGTCGCTGTCGAAGAAGCAGTCACAGCCAGCACTAGGGTTCCCGCACACAGCAAGCTTGTTCGGGAGGGTCCGCTCCACGAGCCGAGAGGCTGATACAATAACTGACACAAAGTCCGATGTTGATGTATCAGAAAGTTCTGTATTGTCAACAGGAACTCAACATCGCAGACGGCGCGTCGATCGGACGCCCGGTCTGAGAATTATTGGCTTTTTCGTCCCAAGGGCCCCGTTGGTTTTTAAGGCAAAACCAACCTGACCGTACTCCACCTGCGTCCAAACCTCAGGTGGAGTGAGCCAAAAGATCCGTCTCACTTAGAGGAATTCAACAAAGCTGACGGCACGTCAATCGGACGGTCGTAGCTCAAGATATGAGCGTTTCCACTCCGAGGGCCCGGTTGGTTTCGTGTACGAACCAACCCGGCCGAACTCAATGTATTCCGAAACCTTGAGTGTGATATACCGAAACGACCGTCCCGATCCAAGGATCGTGTTTCTGCTGACGGTGAGTCGTTTGGAGGCCCGTAGCTCAAGTTACATGCGTTTGAACAAAGATCGTCCGAAGACGGTGGGTCCGGGCCCGGGCCCACCCGGCCCGAGCCCCCCTAGGTCGGCCGAACCGGGTCAACCCAGTCCGACCCGGTCGGACCCGGTCCGGGCCGGCCAGGGCACGACCCGGCCGGTCAGACCGGCCTGGCTCGGCCAGCCCGGCTCAGCCCGGCCGCGCGGCGCGGGGGGGGGGGGGGGGGAGCCGCCAGCCCCGCGTGACACCCCCGCGGCACCCGCGGGGTGTCGGCCAGACTACTGGACGCGGCTGAAGCCACGTCCCGAGTGACGCGGGGGGGAGCCGCCGCCCCCGCGTGACACCCGCGGGATGTCTCCCTGGTGCCGGGCGCGGCTTAAGCCGCGTCCCGCGAGCGCCGTCGCCGCGGCCGGTGCCACGGCGATCTCGTCCGGCGGCGCGCCGGGCACCGCCGCCGGCTTCCGCGGGCCACCGGAGTGGCTCCGGTGGCCCGATTTTCTTCCCATCTGCGCCGTTCCTCCTCCCGGGTTCCGTTCTTCACTACGGGATCGTCAAACATCCGTTGCAGCACGTTCCGTCGTCGCCTGTCAAATCCGCACAAAAACGAAGAACGGCGGAGGGTCGTCAGGCCGTGTTCGTTTAGCCCGCACCCTCCGCGTTAGAGACAAACAACGGGAGGAATTAAAGTTCAACACATGAATGCATATCCGAAACAATTTTTAATGAAATAAAATTGTTTCATAAAACGGGTTCCTCATTTGAACGGAAACAACAATTTTAATAAATTTAAAATTGTTCACAAAACCAGTTCTTTAACTTTTTAAAGAAACATTTACGGGAATAAAAAAAGGGGTAATTCCAAAAACGAAATCCCTACCTCGTTGTCTTCACGCGTGAGCGTTCTTCGCCGAATTTCTCTTCGCGGAAGGGGGAGATCGTCGCGTCATTGCGGAAGGGCGTCGCGTCGTCGCGAAACACGGCATTGAGTCGGTGAACTCAAGAAGCCGATCAAAGACCCGTCGCGGAGGAAGAGACGTCGCAGAAGAACGTTGCAGGAAGGGAGCGTCAGCGTCGCGGATCACGGCCTCGCGTCGTCGATTTCCGGGTTCGGCGTTCTTCGCGTTCTTCACGTTCTTCGCATTCTTCACGAAAGATGTTGAAGGATAAAGGATCCTCTCTCAACGATTAATCCTCCAAAAAAGATAGGTAGGTCTTATTTTATTATTATGCCAACAAACGAAAACGGGTAAGTAACGACCCATCAATTCGTTGAATTAATTCAACGAAAGAAACAGCTCATTTAATTTACAAAATAAACCGCCCAATTAAATGGTCTGTTAAGAATTTATGAAACGCGTCAGTTGACTTTCATAATGACGGGTTTTCACGGGTGCGTTACTTAGCGGAAAGAAACGGCGGGGCTCGTGTGGGCCCCACCTCACAAATATCCTACCAAGAGGGTAGGATATTTCTGGATAGTATCCTATCCAGTTGAACTCAATTCAAGCTGCCTTTATGTGGCTTCAAGTGGCTTCCAAGTGGCTTAAGTGAAATAAAATAAAGTTGTCGTGAAACAATTTTATTTCTTTACTTTAAGCCCGAAAATTAAAAACCACACCCGAGAAAACGCAACTCCGGAAGAGGCATTTCTAAGAGAATATCGGCGCTGCGATTTCATCAGTTCCCTCCGAATTTGATTCCAGGCACCGGTTCAAATGTTAGAAAAACCCGCTTGTTCGTTCACTGAACGTACCCGAGCCAAACTTCGAAAAATGATTCCGGGCACACCGGGTCTCGGAATCAGGTGCCGTCAGAGACTGCGCTCTTGTAAAATTCCAAAGAAAATTAAGAAAAACATTTCCTTGAAATTTACGGGTTTCTACACTTATTCTCTTGTTATGGTTATGTGATCATTGATAACTCCCTTCATTATCATTATCAAGAATCAAAGATCACCATTTGTTATGTTTAACTTCCCTAAGGTAAGAAATTTTTTCTACAAAATATGTTTCTATAAACAGTTCTTGTTATGAAGAAGAATATGGGAGATGATGTAGTTCACCTAGGTTCCAATTTTTTTATTCCATGTTTGCAAAGGTAATTTACCTATATGATAATAGAATTGGCCATTTTTCATTCTAATGAATTTTCATATATTAAGATGTGATATCTATGTGTCATAACATAGGTTCTTCATAATTGGAATTAGGTAAAGTTTCAGTGTACATTTAGAAACTATAATGGTAAAACATTAGTGAGATCCCCATGAATATCAATAACTATAAGTATAAGTATAATAACACTTATAGAAAATTTCATATAATTTTGGTGAATAATAAAGTTAGTGGTCTATATGAATCTGCATCTATGTCTAGATACAACAAGTAGATATGGATATAAAACAATTTTACATAGGGGTAATAACTTTGAAAAGGGTCAATTAAGCTCTAGCTTGATCTTCACCTGGTGCATGACCACAATCCTTTCTAAACATATGGTTTGATGGCATTTGGGATATGTTTTATACATAGAAAAACTCTTTATAAATCGTCATGATGGATTTTAATAAATAATTATCATGAATGAACATGGAAAAACCTATGGTATCATAGACTAAAAATAAGGGGTCATGATTTAGACTTCTTATAAGTGATTATTCGTAATAATTTGGTTTTAAAAAATGACCATCATTCCTCACAATATATTATTATAGTTTTAGTTAGTGGTTGGAACCTAAATAAATCCTATTAAAGAAAAGTGTGATAGAAAATTAAATTATTATCCTCCAAATAACCAAAATATTATGGGAGATGGAATATATAATATCTTTGATATATTTATACAACAATCTCCGGATATGAATTATGATGATATTAAAACTGAAAAAAATTATGGAATAACATTTTTTGATCCCTTAATGAGGTAATCTCCACCCTCACTTATGGGATCTACTGATCCTAAAATTGCGTAGAAAACTAAATGTACCTTTGAAATGATATTTTCTATTCTCTACTATTCATGTCATGAAAAAATCATTTTGGTTATATATCATTTATAAGCAAAAGTAGATCCATGGTGCAATATCAAAATTATTCTAAGGAAACAAATTAAATTTAGATAATGGATTGGGATTCCCATGAGAAATTATTCCTTAATAAGTACATTACTCTTATTCTACATACAAAAATATAGAAGGAATTCCTTGATCCTCATCAATATTATGATGAATATAATCATACAAATGTGGAAAGTTTCACAATATATGTGAGGAACACATAAGGTTTTATCATGAAGCCTGATTTAACGATTTATCGATTCAATAGTAGCCTAAAACATAGTTTCTGAATGAATTACCCATGTGTTAATTTAGTAAAAATGAAGAAATAATTCTATCCAATATCATGAACTACATATATTTTGGGTAAAAATATCAATCTCATGGTTTTAAAAATAAATGAAAGATGTAATTCAATGGAAATTTTAATAACTATCCAAAGAAGAAGATAATCTGCCCCTTATGCTCAAAAAGTGGAAAGAAACATTTTGGAGATTATCTGAAGGAGACTAGTAAAAGTTTTAACTGTGAAAGGATGTCCATCAATAAATCGAATGCTAATGTTTTTTGGAAGAAAATAGCAAACGATTCTAATAGAGATACTGACCCTTAGAATGAACCAATCCCACTTCAATGTTACAAATGAAAAGATTATAGGATTTATTCTTACAAGTTTTCAAGTCTAATGATTAAAAATGATGATCATCATCATAATCCTCTTACACAAAATGAAAAATATAATTCTCATGAGTCCAATATTTCTCATTATGGGTATACACAGTGAATGGTCCACATCCAATCTACTGATGATCTGATAATGTCTTATATGACTATTGATCAACCTATTCCTTTATATATGAATAACATTAAATTTTTATAATGATTCAACCGCAAATATTAAATGTTGAATTATTTTTGAAAATCCATAATTTCATTATGATCTCATCTTAGTGGAATTATTCTTCTCAAATAGAATTTTCTTGGTAATTTTCTTGTTTAAAATTTGATTAATATCCCCCTAGTTTATTTTAATGCTATATTAGGTATGGAATGTCTTTATATTCAAAAATACATCATAAATTTCTAGGTATCGGTTGTCTAATTTGACATTTCAAAAAAAAACCTTTGGTATTGCATCAGTGTGAGGGTTAATATGAACATTCAATGGTGGTCAAACCCATTGAATTAGTATTGATTCCTTTGTAAATGTTTTTTTCATCTTAGGTGGTTGTGGAGAAACTCAACATCAATTATATCATTTTTCTATTGGTATATTTTTATTTACTTATAGATGATATTTTTTGTACTCCACTGAATCAAGATGTTGAGTTATCATGATAAATCATTCTTAATGTTACACCTATTTTAATGAATCCATATATAATAGTCCTAAATGAGATAAATGAACTGAAGAATAAACTCCAAGAGAATCATGAAAATTGATTTATTTTGCTAAATGTGACACCTTTATATGACACAAAAATTTCAAAAATTATATATTGATGTATTTGACCCTACATTTATTATTAATAACTAATCAAGCGAATAATCAAGAACCAGTATCATCATCCATGTATTGATGATTTGTTTGATTAACTCCATAGATCTAAATAATTTCACAATATTGAAATATAATATATATATAAATAATCAATTCATTATAAGAAGGAGGATATTCCCAATAATTAATTGTGTATAGGGCATGTGAAGTATGAAAATATAGTGATTCTATTTATTCAAAAGAAGTTATAATTTATCCTCATATATTTAATGAATATAGTCATTAGAGTTTAAATAGATTAATCTATTCTATATTTATATAAAATATCATTATATATTCCATGAAAAATAACGATAATTAATATCAATTGGTAACTATTTTGAAGACCCAAATAATGTAGAAACTGTATTTAAATTTTGCAAACTGTGAATTTTGGATTTTCTTGCCTCATATAATATAAAGGGAGGGTATATATGTGGATAAATTAGAGTTCAAATTTATTTAAATTATCACCAAAATAACCAATTTTAATAATAGATATGGTTTTGTAGGTTTATTTGGATATTATAAATGAATTTAATTTTATTTATCCCAAATTTTCCAATCCAATCACCTGGATAAATCACAATGGTGGAATGTTCGTCTAGATTAATGAAGGAGAAAAACATAATATGGAACTGAAGATGTGATTATTAATCTTACTATACATACAATAACATGTAGTGTATATGGGATTTCAATATATTTTGATGCGTAAAACATGGTTTGGTATTCATCCTCTTTTTTAATGACATGGTGATAACTTATGCCTCACAATAGTGAAGAGTCTATGAGAAAAATTCCCCGACTCATGATTTGGAAATAGTTGTGGTGATTTATTAATTAATGATATGGATCCATTATATTTATGGAAGAAGGTGAAATATATACATATATATTTTTCATAAAAGTATAAATTATATATTTCAAAGAAATAGTTCAAAATTATCTAGAGAATATTGATAGAGGTGATTAAATATTTTGACTGCTCAATAGATTAACTCTTGGGGAAGGAGAACAAGGTGGTTAATTATTTATGTTAATTGGAACATGGAATCTTATATATGATAAGGATCATAAAATAGAAAATAATTATATATTTGAAATTTATGGATCCTGAAATTTTGAATGAAAGGGGAATATACAATATTTCTCAAATAAGTTATTAGCAATCGTTCTAACTGAATATTAAAGAGGTATACAAGGAATATATAGATCCAGAGAAGAAGGTCAGAAATGTTCCTATATTCAATCATAGATTTGGAAGAATGATATGTGTTAGTAAAAGTATTTTTCCCTCCCATACATGTTTTGAATAATGAGTTATTATTTTATGATCATATCTCTTATTTATCTATTCATAATAATTATACAAAAGTGTATTGATATTTGAAAGAGTATTTATGAAGGGGTGGAATGAAAAAAAAATTGTAATGTTTGTCTCTTGGTGGTTGGTATTTCACCAAGGTAAGGTTGTGAGAAAAAAATTGATGGTGTTGTTACAACTATTACACATAGTTGGATTGAAATGGAAAAATATCACCGTGGATTTTTTTCCGACTCTCAAAAAAAACTAAATTGAAAAATTCTATACGGCTTATTATTGAACTCCATAAAAAGATATAAATTTTGTTTTTTATCATGGAATATTTTACTATTGATCAATTTTCATGGATATAAATTAAGGAATTTGTATTGATTTATATAGTATGACATTCTATTTTTTCTTATTGGCATCTATGGATTAACTTGATGTTATAATGAATCCTTTAGAAATATCATTATATTAAATTTATTTTCAATACTCTGTATCAACCATAGATAGGTTTTCAATTTCATAGAATCATTCAAACCCAAGAGGAAATGATTATATATTGTCCTATTAATTTTAATGGAGGTTTGGATTAACATCTTACTATAGTCTTGTTTTTATACATAAAAAGAATCCCTTTAATAATTTGTTTGGACCCTTATGAATAACTATATGGAATCTTTTATGGAAATTAAATGTGGTGGGATGAAATTAGTGAAAGATATATATTGTTACCTGAGCTAGTGTGACATCCCGACCTAGGTACCACACCACTCTACCCTAAGTTGGTTGGCCACCTGACCTTAGGTGCACCTCCTTGTATTCTAGAGGCTACAGAATAGTATCGAGAGTATAATATATATAGTTGGAAGACTACACCCTATTTATCAAAGACGCACAAAAACTAATTAAAAGAAATAATATTCAAATGATTTAACTATGAACCTTAATATATAGTAACAATACACAATAAACCAAAAAAGGAAATAATATCCAAAATTAAATAAGTAGATATATAATTCTATATATCTTCTATGGGTAAAATACAAAACAAAATAGACATTGACAATTACGAGCGGGTCACAACACCAATTCTAGTTCCCACATCCATGATCCATCCAAATTAGCCATATAAAATAGGGATCTTTTAGTTATCATATAATGCAATCCTATTGTCTATTCATGTAGTTATCTGGAAACCCTATTTGGGTGTGATTATATCGAAATAAGCTACCTCAAAAGCCTTCTAGAAAAATATATAGTTTGTAACTATGTATGAATCCATATAAAGAATATTGTAAAATTAATAGAGTAATAATATTAAAATTCAATTATTATTTATTAAGAACACAATTTTCTTTGGATATACGATGAATGTTGAACCATCAATACCAACATAAACCCATACCAGTGTTTGAACCATATCACATAAGTAAACATAATTAAATATGGCATGGCATTTCATTATTCATTTCATTTCAATTCATATCACAACTAATTAAATCTATAGTCAAATGATAACATCATGGTACCTAAAAATCATTTCTAGAAACCATTGGGTATTTATAGTACCTGTCTATACCACAAAACTCATAGATATTTAGGGAATCTGTCTATATCCAATAAAATAACATTCACATGCATGAATTTGAGCCCAAAATTCAATTTATAGCACCCACTTGGTATTTGGAGGATAATTAAATGTCACATCCCCCAATTATCAATCAATCACATATAAAACATATATCACATTTTTCATGTTTAACAATAATTAACCTTATCATTTGTAATTAAATAAACGATATAATATTTCTATTTACTATTAAATCTTAATTAATTATATTAATCAATGGAATAATATGCACAATTCATCATTATAAAATTTATCAACATTTAATAAAACATAAAACTTTCAGGGATATTCCGACCATACCTTAATCCCATTACCAATAAATTCTATATCTCATTTAATTAACAAATTAAAAAACCCATTGATGGGTATGCTTTATAATCCCAATACCCCATTAATTACATTATCACATTATTACAGTAATTAATTTATCAATAAATTAATCCCAATCAAGGGGTGATTTCACAATAATAGAATTTATATTTAACAATTTTATGTACACAACTATAATCTACACTATCGAATTTGAAATTTATAAAACCTGCCTCAAGATTGTTGATGAGCGTAATAGAAATCAAAAATCCCCAAATTGATGCAAAATGTTCAGTTACACAATGAAGCACAAGATATAGAACCAAAACCTTGATCCATGATCAATTAATGTTATATCATTGACAACCTAGATCCAATCCATTCCCTATGAGAATTAAAACACTACACATCATCCAAAATGATAGATGAAAGAGATAAGTAGCCACATGTGAGGCCTATAAATCCTCCCGATATCTTATAAAAAACATTGGAATAAGTTTTGGTATTAACGGGTGTGATTATAGATTAATCCTTGGGAGATTCTTAGTTTTTTATAATTTTTTAGAATATTCAAATCCCACGTGCATGGTTTCATATAGTTTTCCCAAAATATGGATTGTAACTATGTGAATCCAATTAGGATTTTGGAAACCATTCATTTTTTTCACATTTAAAAATAATTTATTACCTAAAATTACACTTAATAAAACCTGTATGATCCAGAATTATAGTGTATTTGGTAAATTAGGTACATTAAATTAACAACATAAAACATGAACAAAAATATCTTTTGAAAACATATTTAACAAGATCGAATTGTTCCTTCACACATAACACTATATAGGACAACCCGAGGACATACATAAGAAAGGGGTGAGATATAAATCCAATCAAGGGAATAAAAAATTAATAACCGGAAGAATATATTACATGTTAGAAAATAGGCATA
Organism: Viscum album; assembly: GCA_963277665.1. Classification (NCBI taxonomy): domain Eukaryota; kingdom Viridiplantae; phylum Streptophyta; class Magnoliopsida; order Santalales; family Viscaceae; genus Viscum; species Viscum album. The sequence goes on along the minus strand of OY728150.1, from coordinate 1,211,498,070 downwards.
TCAATGGATCCTAAAAGGAACATGAATAATAATTCATGGTATAACATGATAATCCTAACATGGGAAATCTTGAAATAACATAAAACACTTAATCATAAACTTAGGTAAAGGCTAAACACCCAATGAAATTATGGTGGAAAATTTACCATTAATTAATCAGGTGAACCTATTAGTATAATGTTATGTATTATGATACTAACCATTATCCAAGGCAGCAGACTTCTATATAATCTCATGCTCACTCATCACATTCATTTTATTCTCCTGCTTAAGTGTGCCACATTGATCAATCAACATGCACACATTCATCATCATAATTTTTTCCATGATAAATGAGTGTAGAATAAATATATATATTTACCATGTTAAACATGGATATGTGAATAAATTATAATACCCATGATATATAATGGTTATGGTATTCACTACACAATTGTTTTGGAGTGGAACATCATGGTGAATTTTAAACTGCATAACACTGTCACATTAAAATTTATAAAATGCTTTGATGATAGAGAATGTGGTCTCTACTAATTTAGATTTGAAATATATATAGTAACAGGGAAAGGTAAATACATCTGCCAAAATAATGAATGGGAAGAATAACGAATTACATAATAACAAAACATGAAGAATGATAAGAAAGGAAGGAATCTTTTCTTGAATGTGTGACTCCAATGTTGAGGGAGGTGATTCATGAAAGATTGGGTGTGACATGGGAGTACACTAGGGAAATAAGGGAAGAGTTTGGATATTCTATAATGAGTTTTAGCTATTAGAAATGGGGGATTGGGTAGGATTACCAATGAAATGAGGGGGTTGTTAATATTTTAGGTTTTTCAATCATTGTAATTAAATATCAAAACCACAATACATCACTATTTTTTTCTACATTTTTTAAAATATGTGAGTGTATTATATTATTTTATAAGTGAAATATTTATACCATTTTAAAATATTACCATTGGTGATGTGGAGGTGAGTTTCATTCTTAATGAAATGGATTTAAAAACATAATATATAATATAACTCTTGGATGATTCACAATGGATTTAAAGAATAAATAAAATAAACATAAAATCTTTTTATTTTAAAGGAAAAAAATATATTTGGTCATGTATCCTACATATGTTATTTATTACATAACTTTTTTCCATTTTGATGTCATAAATCACATATTATATTTATACAATATTAAATTTTTAGGTCAAAATTCAACTATATAAGGGAAATATGAAAAATTCAGCATTGGATAATTCCTACATACTGATTCTAAAATTAATATTAATTTTTTCTAAATAAAATTCAAACTATGTGAATATTAACTTTTAAAAATAAAACTAATGTTATTAAAAATGATGTGGTTTTGAAAACAACATCTTTTTTAACCCTTATAAGAATTACATTTGACTTCTTAATAATTCTATAGTCATTTATATTTAATAAAATTTATTTAAGAATAATATTTTATAAAAATATAAGTTATTTAAAAGATTCATTTACACATTAATTCATTAATAGAATTGTAATATTAACGAAAAAATAAAATTCATTCTTTAAAACTGCTTTTCAATGAAACAAAAATAATATTAAAACTTATTCATTACTTTATAAAAAATAGTATATATATTCCTATTTCTAGGTTATTAATATATATCCTTTTAACATTGTTTGGGACATGATCTCGATGATATTGAACATCTCCCATAAATTATTTTAATCATTCTTATGTTTTTGGATATCATCGTGGGTTTGTTTTAGGGAAAATACGAGAAAAGATATCTCCTTCAGAAGCTCCTATAAATGGTCTTCATTTGGTATGATCATATTGGCTGAGGCCATCACCACATTTTTATATGTTATAAGGATATGTAAAAAATGCATGTATATATACTAGTCATGTAATCATTATTCATTGACTATATTATCAATGGTAATGATACTTGACAGTCATCTTAATATAATTAGAAATAATAAAACCAAAGGTGTTCATGTATTTTCTAAAACCATAAAACTTTTATTTAAATAAAAAACATGACATTTATTCATAACAATTATCGTCATTACAATAATCACCCCTTTATAAAATTTTCCCTAAAAATTTGTTTTCCCATACTAAAATTGATGAGGGTAGATCCACTTTATCACCTCCTCTATTTCCCATATTGCATTTTTAAACATGTGGTTTCTCAAAAACACATTGAAGATAGGAATTATCGTATTTCATAGAACATTTTCTCTATGATCTATGACCTTAACGTACTACTCTTCATAGAAAATATCATTCTGCAATGGTACCACTTAGGTATTTTGTATAAATGAGTGGTTTGGTACATACTTTCTCCAGAGGGATACATGGAATATATCATGTACAAGAGATAGGTTCAGTTGGAGTGCTAGGTGTTAGGCCTCTTCATTGATGCAATAAAGGATCTAAAAAATTATAATGCACCAGGTAAATTTTTTTCCCTTATTCCAAAATATCATCATTTCAATACTTGGAGATATGTGGGGGACTACCATGTCTCCCACATCAAAATCAGGGTCTTGTCGATGATTGTCTTTTTAGATATCTTATTGAATCCAAGAATATGTGATGTGTTTCTGAATGGTATTATCCATATACAACATTCTTCATCTATTTTAGGTTATATAAGTTTTTGTTCCCCACCATCATCCCAACATACCTGTATTCTATACTTATTTCTATAAAGGGAATCTTATAGAGCCTTTTGGATGCTAGAGTGGAAACCGTTGTTGTAAGTGAACTAAAAAGGAGGAATATATTGGTCATATGATCCCATGAAGTCAATTTAGAATTTTCTAAACATGTCCTTAAGTGTTTTTATATTCTTCTCAAATAGGAAATCAGTTTGACGGTGATAAATTGTACTAAAGTTCATATAAGTGTTTAAAAAATATTGGTGGATTTTACAAAACATATAAGTGAATCGTTGATCTCAATTAGACTTAGTCGATAATGGTACTCCATGAATCTTCCCCACTTCTCTGATGTATATATTTGAATGTTGATCCAGTAATAAATTCACTCAAATCACAATGATTTGTGTATTATTTTTGAAGTACATTCTAGGACAACCTAGATTGAATTGTTTTCTTTGGATGTAATTGAATGTCCGGTGACGATTTCCATGCAGATGTTTTCCCATATCCATTATGGTATGGGTAATGGTTTCATCATAACTTTAGTCTTCTTTCTTTCAGCCTTCACTATTAGACATACCAAAAACATTTATGTATATTACGAGATATCCTTCTTGATGTTTTCTGAAAAATAATGCTCTCGTAGATCTTGATACAACTATGTGTTTTCTATGTCAATAGAGAAATTCTACCTCTGTGAATCATAAAATAGTTTATATATTAACTCATGATTTGATGAAACACATAGTATTCACCCAAATATAACAGTTTCATTTTGATTATCATTGAAGTATAGTAATTTCACTTTCCATATAATTTCTACTATCTTCTGACTTCCCAAGTCATCTTTTTTATAACCATTTAAATATTAAAAATGGTATGTTTGTGAAATAATTTGTGAAAGTATTGATGATGTTATTTTATTTATTATTCCCAAGTTCATACTCTTAAAATCCATGAAGATTATATCATTTTCAATTCTCATAAATGATTTAATTTTGGGTCCACTTATACTACGATCATATGCCACCTTATTTTCCTCACCGGGATGGTTGTGGATTGAGAAGCCTGAATCCTTAATCATCTCTAACCATATTCCCTGGTTCATATGAATTTCATTTTTTATGAATATATATTTTAGCCTCTTTTGATCGGTATATATCTCACCCCTATCCCTATAGAGATAATGCCTCCAGATTTTCAACACAAATATCACAAATTCCAACTCTAGATCATGCATGGGATACGTTTTCTCATACATTTTATACTCAATTTAGGTGTAAGAAATTACTTTTTCATATTTCATTAACACAAAAAAATACCTTCTTCAAATTATCACTGGAAATTATTAAAAGTTCCACACTTGTGGGTGGTGTTAGAATATAGGTCATGATAAGCCTCTTTTTCAACTCAATAAATCCTTATTCAAATTAATCATTCCAAGAAAAACTGAATACCTTCCAAGTTATCTTGGTAAAATGGTTCGATAATCATGAGAAAGTTATCACAAATCAGTGATAATGTCGAGCTATCCTATGGATGTTATGGATATCTGTCATGGATTTTGGAATCATCTATCCTTCAATTTTATTTTCCATTGATGGATCCATAAATTTCCCATTACTTGTGATTATATACGCCAAGAATTAGACATCTGTCAACCAAAACTCACAATTTTTTTTACTATTTATGGAGTTTGTTTTTTAGAAGGTCATTAACACAATTCATAGATGATACTCATGGTCCTCATTGGTATTGGGGTATATTAGAATATCATCTATAAAGTCTACCATAAATTAGTTGAGATAATATCTAAAACCCTATTTATAAAGCCGATGATGATTTATGGATCCTTAGTGAGATCAAATGGAATCACTATGGATTTATATTACTCCTAACTTGTAAAAAATGTAGTCTTAGGGAAAACTTCTTTCTTTAAACATACTTGATAATATTATGACCGAAGATCTAACATGGAGAATTATTGTGATTCACGTATCGGGTCAAAATATTATTTAATTCTAGTAATATGATACACATTCATTATCGTTATCATTTTGGGATCACGATAATCAATGCAAAGGCATATTAACCCATAAGTTTTGTTAAGGAAGAAGACTGATGCACCCTATGGTGAAGCACGTGGTCATATAAAACCATTATCTAGATTACCCGATAGTTGTTTTTTATACTCCTCATGTTCCACAATAGACATTCTATATGGATTCTTTGATATTGGTAACTCCCCAAGTATACGATTGATGGAAAATTCAATCTCTTGTCTATGAGGAAGACTAAGAAATTCTTCGGGATACACATCATTTTATTCTTTAACAATAGACATCTCTCCAAGGATGTTTTTTTCTTTATACTCAGTAATTTGAGTGATATAGGTATTCTCATAGGGAAATAATATCCATTATTTTGATGATGGTTCTAAAGAAGATTCATCCTCTTCCTTTCACTATTACAAAAACAGGGGTTGTTTTTCTTTATAGAGAGTGATTTATTTCTCATAGAAATTTATATTGGGTCAATATAGGGAAAGACAATCCATTCCAATAATTACATCAAATTCACTGAAGGGTGTATGAAAAGGTTATCTGATAAGTTCATTTGATAAATGTACATAAGGGATGATTTATATAATCGGGTTGAAATAATTTTCTCATTTTCCATTTTTTCTGAAATCTATACTTCCATGATTTATGGTTATGCTTAAAGAATTATAAAAACCTATTTTCATATGAAAGAATGCATAGTAGTAGAATAAAAAAGTATGTTTTGTATTATTTAATGAATAAATAAATTATCTATCACCACATATTTTTCTGAATGAACCTTCGTAGTTTTGATAAAAAACCTCACCCTTGCTACCATAGAGTTTGGTGGTTTCCTCCAAAATACCATGGCTTAGAGTGCTGGTTCATAAAGTGGTCTAGTTCCATGTCGTTGAAGAAGTGAACAATGCGTTGGGGTTGACCAGGGAATTCATTTCCTCAGTCACAATGGAGGGGGTCTCCTATTATAAATAATTTTCCATCTACCCTTGTATTCCACACCTAAAGCATTTCCTAATTACCCATAGGAAATTTTTATGGTGCTTCTTTTTGCTCAATTGACAAATGAGATGCTGAAATTTCATTGCATTGTTGCTTTCTCCATCTGGCCAACAGAATTAAACACCACTTTATAATTTTTTTCCCCAGAATACCCTTGGGATTCGTTGATTTCCATTACATTTTTGGGGGAGCATTAGAGAATTTCATTATAGCTATCAATTTCATGGATCACCATAGCTTTTCAGAGACTATTATTTATCCCACCAAATAAGATTTCAACCATATATTTGAGGGTAAAAGAAATTTTTGAGGCATATATCACATGTATTTTAATGTTTTAAATGTATTACCTGATAGATCCATTATGTTTTTAAGCCCATGGAAAACCATTTCCATTTTAAGACAGATATTTTGAGAAAATTATATATCGAAAAACAATTTCTGGAATTCCTTATAGTGAATTATATCAATATCTTCTTAAGGATTGGTATTCTTGATCAATTTCCACCACAGATCATATTTTCCTTCAATAAGACAAACAAACAGAATAACCTGATCTTTTTGGAACATTATAGGATGGATAAGATCTTTTCAATTGTGTTGATCCATATTTTCATGATTAAGGGATCAAATGATCCCTTTAATGTAGTAGGAATCTATCACATAATGATATTGATTATAGCTTATTCTCCCTTGGGGTGGTTTGGGAACTCCTCTTGATCTAGGGTTCTATTCGGAATTTTTTTTTAGATGATAGGGTATTATGAAAATGTTTGTGATTCCTGCTCCCGTCAGTTTGAGCATCACCTTGGAGAAATCATCGCATTGCCATTCGCATTAGTTGATAACCAGATTCCCCATATAACTCTCTATTGGGTATAATAAAGGTACAATTAGGGATGAATATTTTAAAATAATTTACACAAAATGGTAAATACAACGACATTTAAGGGATTACATACATATTAAATTTATCGCTTTCACTTATGAGTTTCTAGGATTTATTCTATGTTACCTATGATATTTTTCCTAACACGTATTCTTATAGTAATTTTTCTATTCCCATAATTATGGTTTGTAATGAGCATATAAATTTACAGAAACATATCCCTTGGGAGTGTAAAACCATGTATGTAGTAAGACCCATTCTTTTGTACCATATTTCCCAAAGTCAAGACCATGAAATCTTGTTAGTGTTGTTATGCATAGGTATATCTCTAATAGAACAAAGTATTCTTGTAGTTTTGTAGGAGTTTATTTATTTTCTTGATAATCCACTTTATCTATACTAAAATAAAATTAGGGAAGTTTTACTATACATAGTAATATACATAAGTATATAGCTAAATGATTCTAATCCTAATCCAAAAAATAACTAAAAATATACTATGATGAAAGATATAAAATCTCTATACATTATTTCACATTTAAACATGATTTATTACATTAAAATATAGTTAAAAAATATGAAGGATATGGAATTATATTTTTTGGGAAATTAGGTACATTGCACAACAACTTAAATCATAAAAAATCATTGTTGAAAAAATATTTAACAGGATCAAAACCTTCATTCATACATAACATTATATGTGATAACTTGTGGAAAAACATAAAAAAGGGGTGACCTATAAAGCCTAGTAAAGAATAAAAAAGGTATAACATGAATATTGGAATACATGTTAGAAAATATGAAAATTAAAGGAGCATAAATGAAACAATAATGGTACATAATGACATTTCATTATAATCATACAAGCATAAATGTGTCCAAAACCTAAAACAACAAATCCTAAACATAGGTCAATGATAAACCCATAAAGACATCACAATGAAAAATTTTAGTTAATTAAATAAGGTAAACCCCCATCCAAATGAGACATATCCTGATTCAGTGCATTACCCAATGTATGGGAGAACTATACAATTTTGGGTGCACCCATCCCATTTATATCATTCTATTTCTTAAGTGATCCACATAGATCAATAAACATGGATTCATTAATCATCATAATTTATTCCACGATCAATTAGTGTGGAATAAATAAATTTAATTACATAATAAGATATTTATATGTGTATACATGTGAATACACCAAAAATAAAATGGTCATTGTATTCCCTAAAAAATTGTTTTGGAATTGAAAATCATATTACAATTTTGGTAGCATAACTACATCACATAAATAATCATGAAATTGGTTAATGATAGTGAAAGGGGTATCTCATCATATATAACTGAAATGGAAAATAATATAGAAATTTAAATTCATTTCACAACACATTAAAATATAATAATATGGTGAAACATAATAAAGAAACTTGAAGAATGAGTAGAAATGAAGGATCTATTACTTGAATGAGTGGCATGAATGGTTTGGGAGGGGATTTTTAAAATCTTATGGGATCCTTCACAGGATTATATGGAGAGGATAGAAAAGTTTGTATGTGATCCAAGAAGTTTTATTTAAGATAAATGGGTGATGGGTGGGTTTTTATAGGAATGTAGGGGGGTTCTCTTTTATTTAGGTTTTGGACTCTACATAATAAAATTTCTAAAACTAAAAACCATCACATGGTTTTTGCACATGGATTATACAAAATGAAATTGGGTCAAATTATTTTATAATTCGAAGGGTCTAACATAAAAAAATATTACCATGGGTGTTGTAGAGTTGAGTCACACTATTATATAAATGATTTCAAAATCATAAAATATATTATAACTCTTGGAGGATTCATAATGGATTTAATATATATATAAAATAGACTTAAAATCTAATTAGTTAAAATTTATAACATATATATGGTCTTTTAATTTATTTATATTACTTATTACATCACTTTTGGGTCATTTTGGTGTCATAAGAGAAAAATTATATTTATACATTACCTAATTTTTACCTTAATGTTCCGTTGTCTCATAAAATTATAAAAGATTCACCATTGGATTATTTTGACCTCAAAATTAAAAAAAATATAAATTTTACCAAAATAATTTCAAAAATATGTGAATTCTTTCTATTTAAATAAAAGGCAACATTTATTTTAAATTATGGGTTTTTGATATGAACGTTTTTTGAACCCTTAGAAAAGTAACATTTGACATTATAAAAATTTTATGATCATTTATATTTCATAAAAATTATTTAATAATAATATTTTTTTAAAATATTATATATTTCAGAAATCCAGAAATCCTTAAAATCATTAATTTAATGATAATATTAACCAAAAATACAATTTATGATTTAAAATTCATTTACAAAGTTACAATAAAAGGATTAAAATATATTTATTATTTTATTAAAATTAATGTACATATTTATATTGATATGGAATTTAAAAATATACCTTTAATACCCTAGCATACACCATAAGAGTGAGGTGTGTGATGGTAGGGATTTTGTGGGGCTATTCAGTGAACATGGTTTGGCCTGTAATCTAGATGAGCTTCAAGATCTCCCATAAAAATTTTATATCATGCTTATGTTGTTTGATCATAGCTTGGTATTGGTTTGGAGAAAATCTATGAATGATATCTCCCTAAGAATCTATTATAAATGTGCTTCAGAGGGTACAATCCTACTGGTTCGGGCCATTGTTTCCTTGGTTTATTTCAAAAAGATTATTTAAAACCCATTTATTTATACAAGGCATGTAATCACTGATCAATGGATATATTATCAATAGAAATAATTCTTAACAGTAATCTAAATTCAATTGGATAAAATAATATAAACTGAGTTCATGTGTTTTCTATAACAAGTAGAAATTTAATTAAATCAAAAAGGGGAATTTTATTCATAATTGTTTGGGTTGTTATAAGGATAAAATATTTTATTCTAATAGTTTGCATGGTTTGAAAAACCATGTGATAATCTTGAAATAACCCTATATTTGGTGAAACATGGTTTTATTGGGGTATTTTTAGTGTTTTTGAATACTATGTCCCAACTGTGTACATCCCCACTTATGTGGAAATTCTCAATCCCCCCCCAACACCTTGAAATTAAAACCCACACATGGTATACCTAAATTAGTGTAAATAGTACATGTAAATAGGCATGATACATATCCATAAATGTTTAAGATATTATAATATCCCCACCTTATAACTTCTCATCCTTAAACTATACACCTAAGCATCTTCACAATTTCAATGTAAAATATTCTAGTCATATGGCCTACATACCGACTTCTCTCTCCCATGTTTTCTACTCAACACAACCATGTTTCTAAAATTAATGAATTATGGGTACTATATACCCATGAAATCCATTATATATATGATCCAAAATATATATCATAAATTACTTAAAGGATTCATAAATCTCAAGCTCAACATCATTCGCATCGATCACAGGGGAAGGGTTAGGATGATGTCACCAAAGCTGTGAAAAATGAAAAACATATTTAATTTAAATGTACTTATATAGAAAAGCTAATTGGTACACCACTTGAAAAATCATATTTAAAACCTCAAATGGTCCAACAAAAATGGGCAACAACATGACCTGCCTCTGAATGATTTGGTGAACCAAACTAGGTGAAACCAGAAGGAACACACGATCCATTATAGTAAACTCATGGGTTACTCAACATCTACCAACATATAAATTTTGTCTAAAATGAGCTTTATACATATGGTTTTGAATCAACTAAACCTGATATAAGGTATTTTAAATGAGACTAGGTCCCAAAATCTCTGACACACTTGCATTCATCCAACATTGTGGTGATCAGCATGTCCTAACATAAAGAGCCTCATATGGTTCCATGTGAATTTTTCTCTAATAACTGTTGTTATATGGGAAATCATTGACTACTATGTTATTATAAAAACACCCATCCATGTCTTGGAAACACACTCATATTATATCTTTTATTATCTAAATAGAACATTGTAACTACACATCTAGTTTGGGGTGGATGTTCATACTCATAAAAACACGAGAACCAAATTCTTTCTCTAATCCCTATTAGAAGTGTGAAGTAAGTCATGAGTTACGGTTTGAAACCATGCTATGTTTAACCATGTGCATACATACTGTATATTGAACGTACATGTCTCCTAACCAGTAATCTAAAAATTTCTCCTATACATGAATGGAATTTTATAGTTTTATCAGTTAGTCCACAACCACCCAAATAGCTTCATCCATATGAGGTATCCCCTCGGAACCCACCATAATTTTTATGGTAATTTTTCCCACTCTCATTTAGTAATTTTTCATCACTATAGTAAAACACTATTCCATTTATTCTATACGTTCATCTGTAAGAAGTTGTAGAAATGTGCCATGAACCCTCCAATCTACCTTTTCATGGATAACCACCAATATTGTTGACGTAGGTCATAGTACATTCTTCTAAAAGTTGGATGTACCACCCACATCAAGGCATGAAAAGAACACATTATCTTATATTTTATACATGTATTCACAACTATATTTCCCCTAACATAGATGATATCCTCTTCCTCTATAGTCCAATTGGAAGTTGACCCCCACCATCTATTATTTCCCTTAAGGCCATATAATGTGGATCTGAATATCTTCTATCCCAGATCAATGTAAAGAGTTTAGAATAAACTAATATACATATTAGGTTTATCTACTCCTGGCCCTCCTCAAACACAACAACACTCTTAGCCAGAAAAATTTTCATCATCCACATAGAATTAGACTCCTAATATTCTGAAGTCTATGTTATATTCCTCAAAGTGTCAGCAACACTCTTTCCCTTCTCAGGTATATATGATAACTCAAAACCAAAGGATGGAATATACTCAACCAATATACATTAATATAGATTAAAATATCATTGAAAAAATATATATATATTAATAAATTGTTTTCAGTATTCATAGTAAGAGTTTTTACCAAATGATAATGTATCCATCACTTTAAATCAAACAACACTTCAACTAATTTGAGTATGTGTGTAGGGTAAATCTAATAATAAGGCATGAATTGTTAGGACCCATACACCATAACTCAAACTCCCTGCATCAACACTTCCCCATTATTCATTTCCTGATGTGTCACAAAACAATGTATAATCCTCCCCAAGATCAGGTAGGATCAAGACTGTTCTATTAGTCAACCACTTCTTCTACTCGTGGAAATCATTATCACATGATTGAAACCATTGAATATTTACTCCCTTATTTTTAAATCCCTGAATAGGTGTTTCCATGTAGAGAATTTTGGGGATTGTTTTATGATAATAACCCAAAAATCCTTGAAAAGTGCAGATATTAGAGATATTCATAGGATTCTCCAAAGAAACCACTTCTCGTGCATTCTATGGGTCTACTAATACACCTTAAATTTGGATGATATGGCCTAATAATTATAACGTATCTATCCATAATCGCCTCTTAGATATCTATGTGTATGACCTATTTTCTCTCAATGTTCACATGAAGATTTTAATATGTAGGGTATGATGTTCAAGATTTTTTAAGCACCTCATGATTTCATCCACATACACTACCACAAACTGATCCATATAATAGTGGAATATTCTATTCTCTCGGACCATAAAAACTACAAGGTAATTCATCATCTCAAATATCACCGTGAAAACACATAATGGACATAAATTATTATTAGTGTAATCCAAGGTATATCATAGTTCAAATTCTCAACTGATGATACCCAGTTATGAATCAATCTTCAGAAAGACACAAGCTCCACTCAACTAGCCAAAAAAATAATCAATTCATGGGATGGGATATTAGTTCTCCACTATCATATAATTCTGCATTTGATAATCTACATATATGGCCAAGGTATCATAAGAATTTTTTGAAAAAAATACTAGAGAACACAAGGTCTTATAATTAGATGGATAAAATCCATATCTATAAACATTTACTATTTAGTCTTGAAATCATGAATATATTTTTGTTCCACTTTGTACATGGAATAGAAATAGGTAATGGTCTAATAATGAGCTAAATCATAAACTCTGTGTCTCTATCAGGCAGTAGCCCTAGGAAGTAGTCACGAAACCCATCTGGGAAATATTCTATTATTGTTGGAAAGGCACAATGCTTCACACCCCCATTTTCTATCATAATACTAAGTTCGTGGGAGTTGCGATCCCCAATTTTTTGATGAACATGCCCTGTATAGCCTTCCTAGTTAGGCCATTCTCAATGATGAACTGATTATTTTACCTCAACAGTCATAAATGTCACTCTCTAGTGGTAATAATCATTGTGGTATTTAGGTGATACTAACTAGTCCATTGACATAATCATGTTAAAAACTGACATACGAAGAGTGTATAAATCCCAACGGAAATGATCTATCCCAAATATGAGTTAAATACCTGAGAAAAAAACATGTCGTTCGATTATACTTTCAACTGTGTATGGGTCATCCTAATCACACTCACTAACTCCACTAATATACATAACCCATTGACATGTTTTCTATAAATAAATAAATTTTATCCACAAATATTAAATAAGACACTAATAAGGGTAGAAGTTACCAAAATATTACATATAAATCTCTATGGTCAAGCCTTCCTGTCCACAAGTTTATGGTAAAATGAATCCAACTTTCATACCTATCTTCCCTATGATGTGTACTATGTACCCTAAGATGAAAAACTCTACTAATACGAGTTCTATTTCGAATAAGAACATCATCCACTTCCATGACTTTCATAGTAAGTTGAACTCTATCTGAATGAATGTTATGGTATTGAATACCCCCTTCCAGTACACTAATTATTTTTGTCTCGTCCATAAATACCCAAATTTTGTGGGTTCATATAGAACCATTTTTGGTTTTACAACAATCTATAAGCATGACACTCTACTAGTGGTTGTGGAAGATTCATAAGAATGTGAACCAATATGACACACTGGTGGAATATCATTTGGGTAACATCCTGAGTAACTAATCCTTCAACCAAGACACTCTGGTTTCCACTGCTCTGGTCTACATTCTCATAGAGACACATCAAACTCATGGAATTTGTACATATTGTTCATCTGACAAAAACATCATGCCTTCCATTAGAACCCCCTTCAAGTTATCTTATTTTATGATTACTTAATCCACTACCTAAAAAACATCATTAACCAAAATATTGTAATCTTGGAATTAATTATAAATTTAAGTTCATTAGAGAAATTTCATTCCATAGTTGTCTCATCCCATACAAGAATTTGATAAATGAATTTCATGTAACTAAAGAGACCAAAATAGTCCCTGACAAAAATACCCCTTTGGGTCAGTCTCATAAACTCTTTATCCCTCACCTATCTCAGTGTCTCAAAGTAATGGTGGTGAAAGAACTACTCTTGGATTTCCTTCAAAACTATGTATTTATGATTTCCATAACATTTCAAGATGTCCCACTAATTCATCAATGGCCCTCACAAAATATACACGTCCATTTTGACTCATTTACTAGTATGCAACTCTATGTGATTAAGAATCATCTAGATTGACTCAATCTAGAACCCAGTTGCATGAATACTCGCTCTATAGTACAATTCAGAGGGTTCTTCAACTAAAAATATGAATCCATGTTAGGAATTATTTTCTCAACTCACATTGAGTCTATTTACATAAAATATAGGAATTAATAAATGGACTCGTGAAACTGATCTACTTGTTCCTCCCCCAGAACTATCAAATCCTAAGCTTCCATTAATAGTTGATCATCTCCAAAAATGACTGCATGTTTTCCTCTCAAGAACATTCATTATGGAGGTATATCTCTACAATGTCTTTAACATATATTTGAACACATTACAAAAAATTATTATCACATTTACAAGGATTCACATAGGTCCATAAAAATTCACCTCACATAACCCGACACATTGTCCAAACCAAGGTGTTATTATTATAATTAACCATCAATCATCTATGTCTTGGTTAAAAATGTGTATAAAAATCTCATTAACATAGTTTTTCATTAGACACCCTTTTTTACTCCGATGTTTTCATTTTACATTCTTGAATTCATATTAAACTACTATTTTAGTTCAATTTCATGTGAAAATAAAAAATAATTCAATTTTGTCCACATTCCCTGAATGTGATTTTCAATGAAGGGATATAAATGATGCATGTTACAAAAATTATTAACTAGATAGGATGATTCATGGATACACAAATATCGTACCCTACTAGGACACATGTAAAATATCAGAAAATATGAGAAAAAATAATTACATCACAAAAAAATTGTTTCACTTGAGATGAAATGACATCCTACTATAATAAAAGACATTTATAACAACAATCCCACCCAGGGTTCTTGGATTTTACCCCCAAAAATTGGTTTTATGAATCCATTATTGAATTTATTTAAAAATTAATAACTCATCCTAATATATTTCCTGTATTTCTCAAGTAGTAAGACAATATAATGTATATAAAACCTTCTGTTTTAAACAAATTTTTGGCATCATGACCCAGGTTCCACACCATGGTTCCCCAAACTGGTTGGCCCCATGACCGCAGGCATGCAACCCTATATATTATAGAATTCGTACGTGAATATATGGTAAAATATATAGCATGGAATGAATTTACCCTATTTATCAAAGAATCACAACATTAAACTAATGAAATAATAGTCAAATGATATAACCAATATCCCGAATACATACTAGAATTACATGATGAACCAAAATTGAAAACAATATCCAAAAATAAATTGTATATCATTAATAACATATATGTATCAAGTGTCATATGAAAAAATAATTAACACACTAGAAACTCTAATTTATTTAGAAACCATTTACAGTTTTCTCATCCATGATCCATATCAAACATTCTTTCTAAGAAAGGGATTTTTACCTAATCCAGTCCACCAACTATGATATATATTTTGGAATTGATCAGGCCTACCTACTAGATTGTGACTATAAAATATTAGGCCACCACCAAATGTTTCTAATTAAATACCTATAGAATAAAATTTCATGAATTTTTATTAAAAAAAGTACAATCAATAGAGTACATAGATTATAAATAGACCCATACTTTATTAACCGCACCCTTTTTCTCAGGGTCACGATGAAATGAGAATAATAAACACTTCCTCTCACCCATGATGGAGTTTGAACACTCTCAAATAGGAAGAAAAATTCATCATACAAATGGACATCATTGTCATATTCATTTATTCTCATATAATGACCACATAGAACCATTTTCAAATGCCAACCTCATGGGCATAGAATGTCATGCCTAGCATCCTATGGGAATTTTGAGCACCATTCCTTATCCCATACCACATGGGTATTTGAAGCATTCATACCTATCTCATAAAATAATATTCAAAAGCATGTATTTGGGCATAAAACACCTTGTCTACCACCCCATGGGAATTTAGAGAACCAATACCTTCCATACACCCTAATTATCAATAAATCACTAATATTAGACATATCACTTTTATCAATGTTAACCAAAATTGACGCTCTCAATAATATTTGACATCATGTTATATGATTTATATAAAAAATTAAATCATAATTATTCACTTTAATCAAATTTAATAATAAAAACAATTCATCATTAAACCATTTATAGAAATTTAATCAAATAAACTATTAACCATTCAAGGTTAATCCCACTATCCATTTATTCCAATTATAAATAAATTTAATGTCCCATTAATTATATAATTACAAAAATACATTTATTTAACATGTTCATAATCAAAATATCCTCTAAATTTCATAGTCATATCATTTATTTAATTAGTTAACCAATTAAATAACCCAATTCATGAAGCGATTTCAAGAAATGAAAACTTTTATATCACAATTCCATATAGACAATTATAAAAAATATTATGTTATATTCAATTTAAACAACCATCCTCATGATATATAATGAGTGTTCATCGAATCAAAAATCCTCAAATTGAAGCGGAACTTTCTATTGACCAATAAAGAATGAGATCTAGAACCAAAACCTAGATCCAATATCAAATAGAGTTAAATATATAATAACATAGATATAATACCATTAAAATTTAAAATAAAATACTCCTCTTCATTAGGATGGGGAAATGAGATAGAGAGAAAAAATCAACATAAGAATAAATTTTTTACAAGAAGGGGTGTGGATCTGTCAATCCAAACATTGATTCATCAAGAATAGTGTTTAAGAGGTCTAGTAATTCTCTTGGGATCATAAAAAAACATCGGAATATTTTTATATTTGACTTGTTCAATTAGGGATTAATACTGGGGGGTTTATGAATTATTTTATTATTTTATGGATATTAAAATCCAATATGCATGGTTTCTTATACTGGGCCAATGGTTTCCCCAAATAGTATGCCTCAACTATGTGCCTAACCTTTGGGGAAAACAGTATCTCATATGGTGGTTCATGTTTTGATAAACTAGGCATAAACCATTAACCCACCCTATATCTTGGGATACACTATTTTTAGGGGAAAACATGTGGTTTGGGAAAACTATATGCCAAGCATGCATTTCCCCCCTACTTCTGAAATTCTAAAATTTTCACCCGAAACACCCTAAAATAAATATCTAAAAATTATAAGGATAATATAAATAGACATGGAAATTAAAGATAAATTTAGAGAAATTCTATAACACATAAGGTCACTATAAATTTGAAAGAAAAGTTATGATGACATTAATAAGAATGATCTAGAGATTAATGTTAGTGAGATGGTTTTTCTATGATATTTATAATGAATTTTGGCTCTTTAGATATTTTATTAATAGAAATATCATCCCTACGTATAATTTCCCCATTGACACTCTTGACTGAGTAGAAAAATTCATTTATTGCTTGGATCTTTCACTGAACCTCTATCATATACATGATATGCTCCTTGCATCTCTCCAGAGGAAGTACATACTCGATCCTTCATATGTACTAAAATTAAAACTCATAACGATGGATCGTGATTATTAGTATAATAAATGGAAATTTCGGACCATATAATTAATTTATATGGAACAAGACCACTCAACTAATTAGGGTTTTATAGTGAAACAACTTACTTAAGGGAGCCACATTGAAACAAGAGGATATGATAAGGTAATGGTATTCTCGGTTTTTTATATCCTATAGATAGAATTTTGATTTATAAAATAATTTTATAAAAGGGACAATGAAACATCATGAGATTTAATGACCTATTGTTTTCATATATATTTTATTTCCTCAATAGCATACGTTACACACATAATAATAGTTTAATAAACTGAAATGTATAATTAGTATTGTTAATTAAAAAAGTGCAATTATATAATAGCTATTAAAAATTGTTGTTTCAATAAGAATAAGATAATTTTTTATTTTAAGTATAATGGTTTTACAGATATAAAATAAATTTTTATATAATTACATAATTATTAGTATAGTATTTTAATACAAAAAAATGCATTCATTTGAATTTTTTTTCTTATTTCATCATGTGTGAAAATAATAAAATTAATTATTTAAAATTACATTAAAAATATTTGAAAATTTTAACATCATTCTTTTGTCTAAATTTCATTATTGTATTTAAGTGAACTTTTTTGATGTTGTTGAATATTTTAATAAATAAATGAATGGTGAAAAATACAGTTTTATTAAAATCTAATTTTTTTAGATAAATAACAAGTTAAATATTGTTTTAATAGATGATTAAAATCAAAATTTGTAAAATTATATTTTAATTAATCTATTTTTTTCATTATAGTTATTTTAAAATAATATTTTTGAATTAAATATATTGATACTTATGCAAGATTTATCGTTTAAAAACGGAATTTTTTGTCTCATCAACAGGTATGTTATTAAATTTAATTATTACTCTTCTAGAAATTAGATTTTTAAAAAATGTTGCATATTATAAATAATAGTTATTAATAATATATAATTTATTTAAACCAATTCTTTCTCAAAATGAATATTTAAAAAAGAAAAACTTAATTACCACAGTTATGTTTAAAACAGGTTTGTCAGGTGTCAATATAAAAATTAACAGCCTAAAATGACATAAAACATGTGAAAATAATATTTTTTACAAATATTTAATTCTTATATATTATAAGGCTTGCGATTGAACCAATTTTCATAATTTTGGAAAATTCTAAATGTTGGTATAACTTTTCATTCCAATTGTTCCCTCTCCTCCACATATAAATGGGAACTTTCTCTCCAATCCAATTATAATTAAAAAGCCTTTTCATTTTGCCACTAAATAAAATACCATTAATTAATTATCATATCACATAATAGAAGTATTATTTTGACTATGTAACACTCCAATGATAGATTTATGTTTTAACAAAAGGTGTTTGTTCAATGAATTATTATCATGATTAATCGACCATTTTTACATCATATTTATTCAACCACATTAAAATATTATTAATATATTATAATAACATAGAATAATTATATAAAACATAGTTATGTATTATTTTATAAATATAAAAAACTATATCTTTCTCCCCTTCCATTAAATGGGAAATGAAACTGTCGTTTCTTTACAGTGAACTACCGCTTCATGAACAGATGAAAGTCATTTTCCATCATCGCCTATCACAAATAAATATAATGATGTATTTAAAGTACATATTTGATATTTATAAAATAATTATATTATTTTAATTATTATATAACATATACCTTTTTACCTTCTAATCTATTGGGAAATAATAAACATGCTCCTTTGTACGTGTAGTCAAACTCTTCTATGAAGCGATGTGATAAATTTTTCATTACAATTTCTCAAGGATGGTAATAAAGATATATTTAATTAATATATGTATATATAGTACAAAATATTAACAATGTTTAAATATTGGTACATTATATACCTTTATTTACTTAAATTCGTCATGAAAATGGAAACAACATTCATGTATATATACAACATACCGTCTCTATGAACCGTGTAATTTGGTTTTCTTTCTGTAACATTTATGGATAACTATTAAAAAATATCTAATAATTATATAATGTATTTTTATTATTATTAAAATTTTGGTTCTTTTTGAACCATAATAAATGTATAAGTATGAATACTACCAAAGAATAATATACTGAATGACAATGAAGTTTCTACCTAAAACATCGATTTTAATAAAAAGTTATGAATTAATGTGCTGATAAAATGAGAAAATTAAATAACTTATAGTTTAATATATATTATTATGGTTATATTATAAAATTATAATAAAATAATATTTCTTATATTGGATCGTCAAATGTGTATAAATAAATATTATATTTTAGGTAAGATAATTTTGTCTCAAATTTCTTTTTTTGGGGGCATGTGTTATGTCATGCCGATATATTATTTAATGGGGTGTATATAAAACCCTTTTTAAATTTAATATAATTAATTAAATTATTCTAATTACACTAAATATTCCATTAAATCATATTCTTTTAGGGTTCTTTCAATTCCAATGATATCAAAGTTTTTATGGTTTTATGTTATAATCTTATTATTTCTTTGGATTGTTTATGATTATTCATCCAAAGATGAAATATTCTTATATATCTCTCATAAACTAGTGAATTTTATTCCCAAATGGTTATTTATATAAATTTATGTCTTGATATATTTTCCCTCTCTTAATATACTCAGGAATACAGAATTATGTTTTTAATGAAAAATAATCTTTATTTCTATCTTACGTAAAAATTTAATTCTCTTCCATACCCATGTATTTAAAAAACAATTTAAAAATATATTTTTACAATTATAAAATTATAATTTAAATAAATTATTACACATTTTTTATTTTTTTATTTTATAGAAAGAATATTTATGTTATTTTACAGATGAGGAACTTTTGACTTTTTTTCAAAAATGTTAACAGAGTCTAAGTTTTATCATCAATGACATGAATGAGGTTTTCCACCATCATGGACACCCAATTAATTATAAAATTATTTAAAATTTCAAAATTTAATTTTTAAATGAATTATTTCCATTATGATTTAATATAGGGTGAAGGTTTAGATAAGAAAAATGGGAGCTCTTGAAGAGATCTACAATGAGTGACTTGAAACCCAAAATATCTTCGATGTTCGTCACTGAAATTCGCTGATGGCCAACTTTGATCTGGCGTGGAAACTCCCCCACCTGATCCGGCTTCTTCTGAACCTTGTTCTACAAAAATCGAAGTGGGAAATCTCGAAGTTTCCCTCCATACCTTACCTATTTCCTTCTGCAAATCTTTGAAAAGAAATGACCTCAGTAGTGTGAAGAAGTGCAAACAGCCGCTCTTTAGAAAGTTGGAAGATGGCGGTTTCATAGTTGTTGCAGATTCGGAAGCCTTGAAGAAAAGAGAGAAACTATGCAAATACTCGGTTCTTGGACGAGTTTCATACAACACAACTGACCGGCCCTGGCCACTATTAGAACTAAAGAATCGAATTGCTCATTTCTAGGGTTCGTCTAAATAGAAGATGGTTCCCATAGGAAAGGGCTATTATCATATACTCTTCAGCTCTCAAGTTGAGCTTGATCACGTATGGAAACTCTGGAACTTGCAGCTTAAACTAGGATTTCTAAGAATTTTAGATTGGGATGATGCTTTTAACCCATACACACATAAAAACCAAATGGATCATGTTTGGGTTAGAATTCATGGACTCAATCGGTTCTATTAGTACTTGAATATTCTTAAAGACATTGGTTCCAGCATAGGGTCCCCCATTAAAATTGATCATAGGACCTTGAATGGAGATCTTGGCCTATATGCTAGAATAATGGTTGAGATTATTCTGTCCAGCAAACTCCCTTCTACCATAGGCTTCAACTCCCCTGATTATAGAGTCGACCTTATAAATTAATATGAAAAGAAACCACCCATTTGTGAGGTGTATAAATTGATTGGGCACAACCACTCCATTTTTAGGGTGGTTAGGAAGAAAATGGATCCTCCAATGAATAATGATTGGTATGAAGTAAAACATTGTAAAAAGGGGTTGAATACTACAGAAAAACCTTAGCTTCCTAAAAAGAAAAAACAAGATATTTTGGTGAAAAAATCCAATGAATTTACATCCCTAGAAGGTAAATCTGGGGGATATTTGGTTGAGGAAGAAGAGGCACTTAAAATTAATGAGAACATTGTCACTGGCATAGAAGAAATAATGGATGAAGGTAATGGAAATAATCTAGACAGGAGCATTCCTACCACTATTTCCAATTCATACACTATTGCTTCATCCTCTGGTACTTTATCCTGTATTGAGCATGTTAGTAGGGACTTGGATAAAGCTACCTTGGTTCATTTGGATCTTAATGTCACCTCTGATGCTTCTAATAAGACACAAGGTGTGCTAGAAAAATCGTTATAACCAGGTATTTCTGTATAATCTTCATCTATTGATAAATTTACTTCTTCTGTTCCTGAAATGGATGTTCTGGTTACTCATACTGTTAATGATGACACTGCTGCTGCTAATACTATACACAACATTGCACACACTCCTATTTATGATTCTTTACAATCTACATCTGCTGATAAAATATCTACTTATGTTCCTGAAACTGATGTTTGGGTTACTCATGATGCTAATGTTGACTCTACTGCTACTAATACTACACACAACATTGCA
Organism: Viscum album; assembly: GCA_963277665.1. Taxonomy (NCBI): domain Eukaryota; kingdom Viridiplantae; phylum Streptophyta; class Magnoliopsida; order Santalales; family Viscaceae; genus Viscum; species Viscum album. The sequence goes on along the minus strand of OY728150.1, from coordinate 1,211,475,731 downwards.
CACACTCGTGTTCCTAACTCGTCTTCTCACATTGAGTCACCTCATACTGAGTCACCTCATACTACTGTTATCTGTCCAGTTAATAGGGTGGTGTCCACACCCCCTGTTGACAAGAATATTTCTGTTTTGTTACAGTCTCCTTCTGTAAATACTAGTCCCACATCTGCTGAAAAAAATTGTATTCTTGCTACTGAAACTAACACACATGCTGCTAATGTTAACACTACTACTATTTCTATTGCACATGGAATTTCAATAACTCACCAGGTCTATACTATCCCCTAGGACTGTACTGTCCTTCCCCTAGACTCCACAAATCCACTAGTAGAACAGACTCCTGCTCAAGTAGCTATGATAGCTCCTTCTCTGGAGACTTCTACCATTATTGGTACTCCATTTTCTGAACCTATTTCAAATTATATTTTGAAAATTGATGCCTCTCCAATTTCTGAAACTCATGAGGCCAAACATAGTCTTTCTTCATCCCCTATAGTTATTCTATCCCAAAGGAATAAAGGATCTGGAAAATCTACAAAACGATGGGTCCTAACACAAAACACAATCAGACATGAATTTTCTCTATTGGAACTAACAAGGCTTGGACAAAAATGATACCTCCACAACACTTAGAAGGTTTTTAAACACTCATAAGCCTCATATTTTTTCCCATTTCTGAACCTAAAGTCAACTTCAAAATGAACTTCATCAGATTTTGTGCTCTTAATTACAGTTTTCTAGGCTCTTGTAAAAATGGTCCTCAAACTGACTCTATGTTGATATTTTATCACAATTCCCTACAAAATATCAATTACATTAAAAATACTGAGCAACAACTTACCTGTGATTTCTTGTGGAATGGTCAGCATACCTTTTTCACTATGGTTTTTTCCAATAATAGATATCAAGATAGAAGAGTTCTATGGCATGATCTTTTTGATATGGATAACTTCATTCAGGACCCTTGGGTTGTTATGGGAGATTTAAATGCCATTCTTAACTCTTGTGAAAAAATTGGTCCCTCACAACTTTATATATCCTCAAGGGAATTTAGGTCGGCTATTGAAGAATTTAACCATTTTGAAGTTATTATTACTGGTTCCAAATATACTTGGTACATAAAAAACTATAACAAAACTATTTCTGGTAAGCTTGACATGGTATTTGTTAACATGAAGGCCCTTGATAGTTGGGATAATATATCTAGTATAACTCTGCCTAGACTTACTTCTGACCATCATCCTATTCTAGTTAGCTTCCTTATAAATGATCATAAGCTTGTTCTTCCTTTTAAATTTAATAATGCTTGGTATTCGAATCCTGATTGTGCCACTTTTATTCTTAACACCTGGAACTCTATGAAACACCATAAGGATTTCTTTTCCCTCATGTTCACGTTGAAAATCCAAAAACAGGCCCTTAAAGGATGGTGTAAAACTACAAAATCTCAAATTGATCTAGATATTTTCTTTTCTTGAAAATGAACTCAATCGCGTCCAAACTCAAAGCACTATTTCAGATTTTAATATGGATCCCCAATTAGAAGAAAATATCTCCCTTAAACATAATTCCTTGCTCAAATTTAAGGATAATATTCATAAGCAAATGTTTAGGGATAAATGGCTCGCCTATGGGGATCGTAATACTAAATTTTATAATTCCCTTCAAAGAATCAGAACGGCCAATCATCCTCTTTTTAAGATTATTCATAATGATTTGATCATTGATTCTGATGAAGCCATAATGGACCATGTTATCTCGTACTTTTATAAGATTTTTAATGTCTTGGAGATAAATATTGATCTCAGATCTGATATTATTCCCTTAATGGTGGATGAAAGAGACAATGAATCTCATTTAAGCACTCCTCTTGATCATGAAATTAAAGATATAGTTTTTGGCCTTAATCAAGATAGTGCGCCTGGTCTGGACAGGTTCAATAATGGATTCTACCAAAATTATTGGGACATTATCCACAATGATGTTTGTATCCTTGTTAAGACCTTTTTCATTCATGGATCTCTTCCTCATGGAATCAATGCTCAATTCCTAAATTTGATACCTATGGTTGAAAATGCCTTATAGATCCATCAATTCAAGCCTATTGATCTCATTAACACTCTTTATATGATCATTACCAAAATAATTGAAAATAGAATTGAGCCTATTTGAAATAAAATAGTCTCATAGAATCAGTTCGGTTTTATTAAAGGAAGGGCCATTCAAGACAGTGTTTGTCTTGCCTCTGAATGTACAAGTAGTCTAAATAAAAACACTTGAGGGGGTTTTTTGGCCATCAGACATGATATCAGAAAGGCTTTTGACACCATAGATTGGAACTTTATGTTCAATGTCTTAAAAAACATTGGATTTCATGATTCATTAATTGGAAGACATAAAACATTATTTTTTCTGCTTGTATATCTATCCTGATTAATGGCACCCCTAGAGGTTTCTTCAAATTATCTAAAGGATTCAGCCAGGGAAACCCTCTTTCTACCATCCTCTTTGTTATAGTTGAGGATTACATAAGCAAAATTCTCAATAATCTGGTCGCTCAAGTAAGCTTAAGCCTATACAAGTTTCCAGAAATGTAAATACCCCTACCCACCTTCTATATACTGATGATATAATCATGTTTCTTAAAGGGGGTCAAAAAAACATTCATGTTCTCAAGAAAGCTCTTCATCACTATGAGGATGTATCAGGACAAGCAATTTCCTGGAATAAATCATTTATTTGTTTTGGCCATAACACTCTTGTACAAATAAAATCTAGCATTACTACCTATCATGGAATTAAAGAAGTCCTCTTACCTTTCACTTACTTGGGCATCCCAATTTTTTGAGGTCGTCATAAAGCAAGTCACTTTGCTAATATCATTAATAAAATCATAAAACAACTCTCTACTGGGAAAGGGAAATCTCTCTCCATGGATGGAAGAATTTGTCTGGTCAAATCGACCATTGTCTCTAAAATGGTCTACTCTCTTATGATTTATAAATGGCATGTCGACGTCTTTAGGAAAATTAATACTTATATTAAAAACATTATTTGGACGGGATGCATTCTTGAAAAGAAACTTGTCGCTATCCCTTGGAAATCCTATTTTAAACCTCTTTATAAAGGTGGCATTGGTATAAAAAATTTAAAACTATTTAATAATGCTCTTCAAGCCCGTCTTACTTGGAATATTATTAATTGTACTTCTAAAGATTCCAAATTCTTAAACCATAGATTCCACTCTAAACTCTTAAATTGGAATATTAATTACATCAACTCTTCGATCTTGCCTTCTATTAGGGACTCATACCACAAGATCATTGAAAATTATAGATGGATGGTTAGTGCTGACTCTTCTATCAATTTTTGTTTTGAAAAATGGTGTGGTAACCCCCTGATACCTTTGTTACTGCCTAATATTATTCCTGAAGATACTAGTCATTCTATAAAAGATGTCTTACATTTTCATAGACATGTCCTCCCTGAAAATATTGTGCATATTGTTGATAATCACCCTTTTTCTTGTAATGGTGATTTCCTTGTTTTGGAACCTTCTCCAAATGGCATCCTAGACTCTAAAAACTTATATAAGAATAACCTTTTTGGAGATGAATCTAATTTTTAATGGGTGTGCCAATTTAAAATGCCTTGGATCAAACCATCTAGGATCACCCTCATTTGGTGCATTTGATCATAATAGATTTCCTACTGAAGCTTGTTTGTAGACTTTTAACATACATATCTGCTCTATATGTCACTTGTGTAGTCAACACAGGGAAGATGCTGATCATCCCTTTTTGTCTTGTGAAACGGACTCTGCTTTATGGAATTATGTTCTTGTATTATTTAATTGCAGATGGCCCCTATCTGACTCGGTTTTTTTGTTTATAAAAATGCATTAGATATGAAGCCTCTATATTGGTTAAAAATCTATTTCTTTCAACTGTGGCGGAACTCCTGCATGAGATCTGGTGCGTCAAAAATGATCCTATTCATAATAAACACTCATTTAGTCTCAATGCAGAAAAATCACAGATTTTTATTGCGATTCATGAAGCTGGTTCAATTCAAAAATACTGTTGAAACAACTCGGTTGGCAACTTTGATATCCTTCGTCATCTCTATGTGCCTCACATTTTCCCAAAGACCAAACGTTCCTTTGAAGTATTCTGGCAATCACCAATGCCAGGATGGATCAATGTGAATGATGATGGTGCTTCTAAAGGCAATCCAGGCCATGCTAGTTGTGGTTCCATCTTCAGAGACTCAGCTGGCCAGTGTCAGGGCTGCTTCTATGCTGGATGTGGGAACTCTTCAGCTCTGGAGGCTGAAATGATGTGGCTCATCCATGCAGTTGATTTTGTGCTTCAGCGAGGTTGGAGAAATCTCTGGAATTAAAGTGACTCTACCACTATAGTTCATGAAATCTGCAATGTCATCATTCATCTTTCTTGGCTGCTCACCACACTTTAGATGAATTGTCTGAACTCGCTCTATGGGATTGATTACATAGCTACTCATGCCTACCGTGAAGCGAATTCTGTGGCAGATGCTCTTTCTAACAAAAGAGTTCATCAGAGCATGGCTTGGCTGACCACTCTGCCAGCTGACTTATTATATTTATTTGATAGATATTGTAAAAAAATCCCATCCTTCAGTCTTTTGTAATCATTTTGTTATCAAGAAATTGTTCTTTGGTCTTTGACCAAAGCATTTCCTTTAAAAAAATTAATATATTTTTATATTTTAATTAAATATTTTTAATGTTTAAAGGGTATTTTCTTCAATAATTATTCAAAATGATATTTTAAAATCATTCTCTATATAAATTTATATACTTTAATGTAAATTATGATTTAGTGGGGATATGATCTAATAAAACCATCCTTATTCTGTATTTGGATGGTGTATTTTATGATGAAAATATGTTTATTAAACCCATTTGACTTACACGAGTTATCCTATTATGCCAATATGAAATGTTTATGAAACATTAATGGTTTCCACATTTTATGATATGATGAAAATATGAAATGTTTATGAAACCTATTTCTTTTTCATGGGTTATCCCATGATGAAATGTTTATGAAATTCATTTCTTTTAATTGGTTTTGATGTGTTGAATTTTAATGATATTTTAAAATAAATATGTATGATTTACATTAGGTCATTGGTGGGACCTACATCTCCCTCTATTGAATTTTATAAAGATTGAAATCTCATTACAAAACAAAACTATAATGGGGAGTACACCCAGTTCATGAAGGAAATTATTACACTATGATAGAATACTACACAATCATTGACTACCATATTAATTATTTTATAAGATTATTTTTTATTCCAAAAATGCATGTCTTATGAGTGTGATATTTTTTAATAAATAATTTATATTTATTTCGTTATGATTCATGTATTATGAACAGGAAATATTTATTCCATGACATAAGGTTTTTTTCTTTGAAATAAATGTTACATTTTTCAATGACATACACATTTTCATATACCCATATTCTCATGTTATTCCAATAGGATCATTGATGTCTCCCTTTTTTTACCCATATTGAGAATTAGATATCACTCTTTCGTATGATTCCTTTAACTAGGGTGTAAATAATGCTTTTATATTTGATTTGTATATAAAGGGTGATAGTTATGAATAACTATGTGGAATAATATGTGGTTGACCTATGAAACAATAGTGTATGTTTCCACATATATAATGGATGTATTCTTATAAATTTTTGAAATATAAAATTTTGTTTTGTAATGAATATTAATCTATTATTATGGGATATCTTTATATTATAAGTTAGTTTCATTGCTATTTTTTAGTGAAGACCAGGAAATGGAAAAAAAATTCTGTTATAATTTATTTTATAGAAAAATTTTCAGTTCTCCATTTACTAATATAATGACATAGTCTGAAAATTTTTAGTCAAATATGACTTCTCCCTTTTCTCTTTAAATAAGCATTACATTTTTTTTCATGATATCCTTACATAATATTTTTAATTGGATAAAATAAATTATGAATAATTACTTTACTCTAATAATTTTTAGATGTTTTGTCTCATTATCCCCATTAGTAATTTGTGGTGGATTCGTTAAATTTAATAGATTTAATATTCCCTCTAAGGATAGTCTGAAGGGTATATAAATCACAATACATATTATATTAGATTAAAAATTACTTTATTGAAAATGATAATTATTATCAATGGTGTAAAATGGGAAATGGGAACTATAATTTAGTGTTATTAAAATATAAAATCACCTCTCCATCCAATACATTCATTATTTTTTATATTGTAATAAGACCAATTTATAATCCTCACAAACACTCTTCAAATGTAACTATTATTAACATTGACTATTATATAATAAATTAATGAAATGATATATCTAATTAAAACCACTAATCATTCATCCAATCTATGAATGAATGTTCTAACCAATATGAATTTAATTTTCACCATTAAAAAATTACATAATACCTAAATGCAATGTAAAAGAATCTATCAAACCATTACTTTGATAAGTTTTAGTATATGAGGTTTTAGGAGTGGGTTTGGTGGAATGTAAGGGGACATGGGATTAATTTTATACTATAAGAGTATGTCTTCGCATGACCTAGTACATTTCACTATGATTTTATAATAGATGGAGAAGTCTTGTTGTAGTCTAGTGTGTTTTTATTGGAGAGTTATGCATGGAATGTGAGGAGTCCATATTGTTATAGGGAGCAGACTATGAGAATTTACTATATTTATATATTTCTAGGAGGGGTGTGTTGAATTATATTATGTTTATATTGTTTCATGATGAATTATATGAATAATATTATATATATATATTCATTAAATCACATTAGTTAATCTTATATATGTTTGTATTTTCGAAGGTCATATGTATTTTTGTTGCTAGAAAATAGGATTTTTGGGATATCATACATGATGGATATTGTAGTGTGGATCCAGTCATTCTTCCTAAGAGTCTTGGGTGACTATTTTCTTTATTATAATTATTTTTCATTCATTTAATCATAGTAATTTAAATTTCACTGAAATATATTTTTATGTTTGTTGAGTTACGATTAAAATGTTGATATTTTTAATGAACTTTTATATATCAAGATCTATAGTGTAAACCATAATGTTTTCTCATTTCATTTTAAATCAATATAAATGTTTTTGGTGTTCAACCCCTGAGATGGGTTATATCATTATTTGGTTGTTGATTCATTGTTTCATTACAGCTTAGAAACACATGTACCACTATGGTTTTATTCATTTCATGTTTTATTATAAATTCATAATAAATTTTATTTTATCCCTTATCACCCATAAATAAATCAAACCATATATAATAATTTTTATATCTTTATATATCTATAGGAATCATTTTTTTCATTTTCTCTACTATCCTTTACAAATCATTCTTTCTAATATCCATGTTGTTTCCATCGCCTATTTTTCGTTATTATATCATGTACAAAACTCATGGGGATTCTACAGTAGTATTTTTTTGTTTGATTTTGGTGATATTGTGTAATTTTATTGGTGGGGGGTTCAATATTTTACAGTTTATAGGGCTCATCCCCTTGACCATTCACTAAAATATTCAATTCCTTCATTCTAGGTGGGGATTTGAGACCTCTCCTTTATTATTCATCTATAATTATGTATGTTTTAGATATTATTTCCATTGGTTGTATGGATAGAATGAAATAAAATAAGATAATTAAAACTAATATATAAATCATAGAGAAAAGGTTTTTTTCATCTATTTTATATGATTATATGTTACTTTTTATATATAAATAAATATTAATTGTTTTTAGTGATTATGTTAAAATTGTTTTTTATTTTTGATATATTAGAATAAAATTTCATAATGATAAAATAAAATACATATTTCAATACATTATTGTCTTGGGAATATATGAATTGAATTAATTTTTTCCCATGAGATTTTGAATTTAAATGGTAATATTATTTAAGGGGTGGATGTTGTTGCACCCTATAAATAGTGATTACATTTTACTTATACAATTGTATGGTTACAGTTGTTTTTAATTTATTTTTCATTATATTGAGTTGTAATGAATATTATTGAAGTTTTTAATGTGATGTTGATACCATTATAAAATTTGAGATAACTATATATTATAATGTGGTAGGTTGGTATAATTTATATGCAAAATATATGGATAAATGATATAATTATTTTTCTAGATTGATATTGTGGTGTGGAGTAGATGGTACTATGGAATAATCATTTCTTGGTAACATTGTAAGATGATAAATTTAAAATAAAGAATGAATTATTAAATGGAAGGGGTTAATGTTAATGAGAATGAAATTAATATATATTATGTTGTTAGTAAAATATAATGGATGGAAAAATAAAGGTCATAGTAAATAATAAAAATGGTTAATGATTAGTTTGAATATATATATCTATATAAGGAAATATAATATTCTATTAAAATGGTAAAAAATAAGTTGGTAAAACCTGTATTGAAACTATATTTTATTTATATAATTTGGGGTTTTAGGTAAGTGTAGTGTTTAGGTATGGTTGGATGGTTGTGGAAGGAGTTGTTGATGCATAAATTTTAGGGTGAAGTTGATTTTATAAGTAGCAGTAATTAGATTGTCCTTGTTTTTTCTTGACAATTATATTGGAATTTTTATCAATATATATAATTGTTTTTATTTTATACACCCCACCACTTTATATGGATAACAATATCAACACCAATATGAGGACATGTGTTCTGGGTGTTTTTCTAAACCACCATGTTGTTAAGGAAAAAATGGTTGATTCTCTCTATTATATTCTACCTCATTATGTATATCATTTTCTTTTATGGATTAATGATATAGTTATAATATCTTGAGATTACAATATATATATATATATATATATATCAACTGAAATGGTTATGTGGTTTGGATGTGAAAACATGGTGGGGTGAATGATAGAATGATGGAAAGGGGTGTATACCCTTCATGAAAATGTTACCCATATATTAATGTATAAGATGTACAATATTTATGTGTCATCTGGTGTTGTATGTATCCATGTATCAATGATTAATTTCTTTATATATGTGGTAATAAACATATTTGGTCATATGGACAGAGATGTGATGGTAGTAAAAGACATAATCCATTAGGGTGTGACAGTAACCATGTTTTTGGTGAAGTGGTTGTATTTTACCTTATTGATATGTGTTTTTAATATATTTTTATTGTACCCTGTATTCAATATCAAGTGAGTAAAAAATAATGAGGACATGCGATCGTTGTCCTAGTACATACATGATAATATTTTTTGTTTATTCAATAAGAAACATGCATTCTTCTAACACATTTACATAATAATTTTTTTGAGACTATCCCACTTTGTATACATGTATGATATCCCATATATATGTATATATATAACTAATTTTTTGTGTTAATATGGGGTTATTGTGATTGAGTTTTACCATACTAGATTTCGGAGTATGTGTTTGTTGTTTGTTGGGTTTCTCCATAGGATTTCATTTCGTCATTTCGTTTGGAATTTTTATTCTCTATTAAATTACATGAAAATGTGGGATACATGGTTTATTTTTCATGTTATTTTTTATCGGTCATTTTATTTATATGATCCAAATTTTTTGATGGATGTCTTCCCATATGTTTATATTCATGCATTTAATTCTAGTTTCCATCTTATGGCCTTAGATACACGATTTATGGGTCCCCATCATCTTCACATTAGACTGAGGAGGATTACGAAGGCATTAATGTTATATTAGATTGGTATTAGAGCTATGGTTGAGATTTAATATAGATAACAGAGTTAGGTAATACTAGGGACATCATTCTTTGTTATGGGAATATTTATAATTAAATGAAATTAATAATAAAGAAAAGGATGAAATCTTTCCCACTTTTGTTTATGGATCCTAATGATACAATTCATGTACCTTAATCTTATAAAATGTTTGTTTGGAAATAATAAAAAAAAATTCAAGAGGTCCATGTGAGGTACATACATCCTAATTTTCAATTATTTTTATTAAATTTAATTTAATTTATAAAAATAAAATTAATTTAATTAATAGATCATAAGTTAAATTACATCTTATAGGGGGATATGGTAAATTTATGTTTAGTCAAAATGGTCAGTGAGATTCAATTTTGTGTGGATAGTGATAAAAAGTGTAACATGATAGACTAGTTTCCCATAGGAGTGTTGGACCAACTAATTTGGATATGTCTTAGAGGAATACACCATGTATTTTTCATTATCATAGATTGGAGACGTATAAGGGGAATTTTTTTATTGGGATATAGATCACTAGTTTTAGATATTATATATCTCCAACACTCTGATTCATACTTGGAAAGTGCATTAGACCCCATTATATACCTGTCTATTAATATTTGTTTTTCATTAATGGTGGTACTTATTCCTTGGGGAGCATGAGTTATTTCCCATTTTTGTGGAAAATATCCTAAAGTATTTATCAATAGTTTTTATTTATTTAGTGTTTATAGTGATGATATAATGACACTTTTTAATAAAATTAACATTTATTAAACATTTGAGAGATTGAAATCTAGTTCAACAACCTGTTTTATTATGATCCAGATGATATTTATATAGAGGATGTAAATGATCTATAATTTGGGTAAGTTATACATCATGTGAATAATTATAGGGTAACCATGTTCACATTTTGGAGAAAATTTAAATTATTCATAATAATGAGGTGGTAAATAAAATGCATGCATTGATCATATGACTATTAGAGGCGTGTCCTCAAAACATCCTAATGAGAAAACATAGGTAGAGGGGATCTTGAATATTGGGGAAGTCAATGTTTCAAACAATAATGTTCTATTATTAGTTTAATTTTTCATGCTACTCGAGAGAAAGTATTTCTCAATCCTCAATTAATATCTTCATCCCAATACACATTTCTAATGGGTGTTTTGGAAATAATCAATCCTAATGACGTACCATTCATGGTAGATAATGAGTGGTATGTGGTCTGCTTCTAGTAAAACCATAATAATTGTTTTCTAAGGGTACATAATATAACCAGGTTTAGTTATCCATCAATCAACTAAAAAGAAATGATGATGGTATACACAAGTATCACAATGATTGTCTCATACTATATAACTGGCATGATCATGGTCAGGGAGGTGGTTTCATGTTTGGCCTATTGGGAAAATAATAAATGGAATATTACTATCATTCCATATAGTTTCTAATTCTCGATAGACATTAGATCATCCAATTTCCCAATTTTTTATAATCTATATATTTTCACTATTCTTGATTCCAACTATTCATAATCATTTATTTTACCAACCATGTTTGAAGGATTAAATGTCAAGGGGAATTGATTTTTAGTTCCCATATAGTTGATATTCAATTTGTAGGGAAATTTTGTTTCCTTCATCTGTTTTGGGATTCTGAAATGATGATATAGTGGTATCAGTCATTAGTGGATTTATTCTTGTGTTATATTAATTGATAAAACTTCATTCATATCATAGAGTAGATATAGAACGTGTATGTTAATATAAATTCCCTTTAATGATGATTCATTTGATGTGAATGGACATTATGTGGTTCTTATCAGTGAGTGGTGGAATCAGTTGAGACAAATACAATTTTTATTCAGTTTTTGATTTTTTTTGTGAATATTGAATCCATGTTTTGATGTTAAATTTTTTCATGTACAATAGGTTAATATTTAGGGACAACTAAAGATTTATTAAGATTATAAGGTTCCCATATAGAGTATAAATCTATTCAATCTATAGATTTTATGCTGTTGAGTACTTAGATATTCCATAATAGAAGGTCCTATAATAGTTTTATTCTATAAACAATAATATATTTTTTAAGAAGTGAATAACTAAATTTTAAAATTATTGTATTTTCACGGTTTATTTCACCATGGAGGGAAGAATCCACTATGAGTTTTTCTATAAGGATAACTAGTTGAATTTAAAAAACATTAGAGTCTTTAAGAGGCATATTCCATGGAGAACATGCTAAATCATATGTTGGTTACAAATTATAGACCTTCATCATAATTATCCCTTACAATGTGGAGGGTGTGTTTTCAAAAGAAATAAATGATAATATTATGTAAAATCCAATAAGATTCTATGTCATAAACCAAGGGGATTACACTGTATACAATAGAAATGTAATGGAATTCGAGGAGGACATGGTGTGATCACGGGTAGTTTTTGGAGTAAATTTAAAAATGAGAAAAATGAACTTGGTAATAGGAAGTCACATCACATTGCAGTAGACATAAACAAAAGAATTTGACTAAATCCCTATTCACAATTATTTTAAAAGAGGTTATTCAATGTTTAATGATTAATAAATGTGATACTAACTCTTATAATGTATAATAAAACCATTAAAATTTATTCAAAAGACTGAGGGTATGTTTCCAAAAAATTATTGCTATGGATGTTAAGCCTTTAATGTGAATTATATGGTCCCAAATCACCTCATTATAGTGGTGATCACACATGTAATAATCATAACAAAATAGAGAATTTTTCATATCCTAATCATTTTTGTGAAATAATCATGAATAATTTTTATAAAATTACATCTAATAGTTCCACAAGTGGGTAGTACGATAGAGATACATGATAAATATTTTAGTTTTGTATAGAGATGACATGGAAATGAGTGTTCTAGACATGAGATTAAAATGAAATAGATAATGATTTTGGTTTTTTCAAATAGATTAACCTCGCTGGAATTTCATCATGTTGTGTATATGTGAAACACTATTCTTGGTGTATTTAATAATCTAATCTCACAAATAATAGTTTTTCTATGAAAAGACAAGTGTGTACCTCTACATTTTTCAAGGTAGTGATATTTTTTGAAATACACTAGTATAATGTATGAGTGGTTTGAGTAACCTCCTTATTACAGAAAACAAAAAGAAATAGTGTAGTATAGTGATTCATGGGTATTTGATCTATGGATTTTCATGATTGTTAGACTGGTCCAGTTAGGGAGAACATTTTAAAAAATACATATATACTGTATTGCTTTAATATCCCTTAATGATAATGTATTGGAGAGAAAGATGAGTTACTGACATTGAGAGAACAAGTTCTATTTGAATAGGATATGGTTTTAATCAGTATAAACATGAGTCTTATATCTGTCTTGGAAATATTCTTGGTAAGGGACTGACAATTGTTATCATATCTTGGTTAAGGGTTAACATATACTCCCTCTTATAATCATATAAGTAAAATTGACATTTAATATAAAACACATACAAATTTTCAATGGAAATAATATCTAGTTATGGATGAAAAATATAAAACACTACATTAGTTATATGTGGAATGAATTTTACAACACAACTTTTATTGAAATATGAGGAAACGTGGGACATGAGTATTATAACATGATTAGAAGGAAATATTTGTGGATTTTGAAGGTAGTAATTGTATTTTTGGATATTTTTTCATCCCTATCTACACCAAGGTAGTTTCTTATAAATCCATTAATTCCATATTTAAAAAAGACATGAATATTTATGATGTTGAATCGAAATATTGAGTTCAAAATTTAACATTTTTTTGGAATATGTATTAAGATTCTAAAATAATCACTAAAAACATTTAATTTATATTTGATATTATAAATTACGATTTTAAATATATGTGAGTTCTTGGGAAAAATATTAATTATGTAAAAATGTTGAATAAAATTTGGAGTATACTACTAAAATAGTTAAATTTTAATCTATTAATTCTTAAGTGAAGCATCTTAATGAATTATCTTTGAAGTATATTCAATGTACACTTGTAGTGTATAAAAATAGAATATATGAAAATGAGTACAAGGTTAAGGATAACTCATAGGAGTATTCATTTAATGTAATGATGAATATTTTTATTAAATAATATCTACATGAATATGAGTTTGATGTATTTGTTTATTTCTATTACAATGACATTATGAGTTGAAATGAAAAATTTATAGGCAATATTACACTTTGTTTCTTAAAATTTAGTAATATAATAAAAGATCATACTAATTGTTTTAAAAAATATTCAAGATTATAAAGATTAGTAATTTCAATAAAAACCTAAAATGGTGAAAAAATATGGATAAACTACCATGAACATTTTTAAATAGGAAAATGATATTTTCTCAATAAAATGATAGTTTATAATAGTCATATGTAGAGGAGGTTGAGTATTTCATTGACATCAAGGAATATGGTTTAGTGTCTTTTATCAGTATTTTTTCAAGGTCATGATATTTTATTTTGAGGGTGATGATGTTGATTGTAGAGTTGATATTTAGGTTGAACATGTGGTGTTTTCGGATGAACATCATGCATTGTAAGCCAAAATATAGAAGTAAAATGTAGGTGTTCAGGACTCAAATCATTTTATGAACTAATACCAAAATATAAATTCAGAAATAAAATCAGATATTCAACAAATGAAATCTTTAATTTATCAGAACTTAGAAAATATATATTTTTCTCAATATCATATTTGAAAAACATTACTAAAAAATAGATGTCTTAACCCATAATATGTTTAAAATATTTGGAAAAAATGAAGAATAGGTCATGGTTTTGTGAAGAATCTATGATTTTATGAAAGTCTTCTTACACTCATCATCATATAGGTTTTCCCTATGATAGTAGTCCCAAAATAAGCTAATGATGTTCCTAGATTAAGTGTTTTTTTTATTATTTTTATCCCACAAATACATTTCTTAAAAAAAATAGAAATCTATTGTAGATCATGTTCATAAGAAGGATATAATTATTCCTCACAAAAGAACTCAATCATAAAATCCTTATATGAATATGGATTAGGTAGCCACTCAATTTCTAATGAGCTATGAATTAAAAGACAAAAAGATCAAAAAAACTAGGTGCTAATAGTTTGGTAAAATTTAACACATTTAGTATTTTACTCCATTTAAATGAGGTTTTTATATATAAAAAACAAAAAAAGGACATAAATTTACATTATTTACCAATTCATTTAATTGTTAAGGTTTTTTTTGTGTGAGGGTTTGGAAAAAATGGAGCTTATTGTGCCTTAAGGGTTTAATGAGTACTATCGTATGAGATTACATGAGAAATAAAACTATAGCCGATAACCGTGATTAACACAGGGAGAATAAAAAACTGATTCTCAATGTTGTATGATAAATAAGAAATTACCCATGATAGTAAGAGACACATAAACTATCAAGAGAATCTCTTTAATGATTATTGAAGAATATAATATTATATTAAAAGGAAAAAATCCATGATATTTCTTTTAGATACAAATATAAATATGGATTGTGGGTTCTGAGTAGATTATATTCCTTTCACATGTCTGGAAATAATATTCCTTTTATTGGAATAAACTATACTAATAGTGTATTAATTATATTTATAAATGGAGGACTCATAATTTTTTTCTTAGAAAAGGATAAGGTAGGTTGATGGTATCTTATAAAATGTGTATTCAATTAGTGGAAGGAAATATCATGAATATTATATATATGATTTTGTAATGTGATTTATAGATTTCATTGGAATTTGAAAATAAGGAGTGAACTAATAAATATAGAGATTGTATATTTTCTCATCAAGGAAGAACCAACTGATTTATTTACATCATTAGTGAATAAAATCATATAATACTATTTGAGGAATAATAAAATTGGTTATATAACTAGATACCTAGATATATGATTTAAAGTCCATAGAAATTTTGGTAATAAATAATAGAGCATGTGATTTTTAAAAAATAAAATGTAGAAATACATTCTCATGTGATACATTTAAAAAGGATTATACTATTATGAATACTTATTAATTGGTTAATGAAATATCATTAATATTTTGGGATCTCCTTCATGTAGATTTTCAATGAAAATTTGTCCTAAATAATTTAATTGGAAGAAGGTGATGTTTTCTTAGTTATTGAAATAACTCTGATGGATTGGTTGAGGCTGATTTCTCACAACATTAATGTCTATATGTGTATTATATGATATTTATGATAATATGAAAATACGAATTCTGTAAAAATTTGATGACTCATCACCCAAAATAATATGTTGTTTTCCAAAACCCAAGTTGAGTAATATCTAAAAAAAGAGGATTTAATATCATGTTTATGTCATGATAACTTCTTAGAATAATATATTTATGGAACAGAGGAACCATATAATAAAATACTTTACTAGGACTATTATTATTAAAAGGTACTTACCATATATTTATTGGGAGGATGTTTTTGAAGAAGTGGTCTATGTAACCGTCATTTTTTCCAAATAAATATAAGACTCCATATGAAATCTATTAGGGAAGGAACTAAACACTTATATATATATATTTTTGGATGAAGTAGATTAATTATTAACAATGAAAAGAGTAAAATTTTTGAATCATTAAGATATAAATGGATCTTTATTGTACATTTATCCAATGAGAAGGCATATGGTTTCTTTAGTAAATTTAAGGGTAAATTTTTCAAAATATATAATGTCTTTATAACTGAACATGAGAATTTGATAAATATGTAGGAGTCATTTTTTTCTACGAATAATAATAATTCACATAGAATCCACAAAACAAATAAAGGTGAAAAGGATTATAAATACCATATATTTTGATAAATAAATATCCAATTTTTTTAGATAAAAAATCATTTCATATAAAAATTCCATTCTAGAATTGTATAGGTCTACTGCTTTTGAATGCATGGAAACAAAAAGAACTAGATCACAAGTGAACTACACCATGTCACACTAAGTTCCATCCAAAGACATATAATATATAACCCATTCTTCATACCCCGTGAGAGGTAAACATAATAAAGGGTGATATCTAATGCTGAATATGGGTCAATAATATAAATATTAATGACTATATAATGACAACAATAGAACTTGGGTATATGAACATGATCATAACATTTCAAGTCCACACCAAGAATATCCAAGATCAATTTCCTGACTCATGGAATAAATTTTTACAGTTTATAGGCCATGAATTATAATTCAACTAAAGAACATGATTCCTAATAGCATAACATAGAAATAAGAAATGGATTTTTCAAATACAAATAAGCATAGAAAATAATTTACAAAGCAGTTAAGAATCAATTCCTGGTCTATAATATTGTAATATGTTCACTCCCCAAACCATTATAAGATCAAACATTCACTCCTAGGACCATCATAGTGGAATAATTCTCTAAATGATCATTTTCCCCATTCTATTTATGATTATCACATAACATATCAATATTTACCTAATGAAATGGAGGGACATATAATTATCACCTATCACATAATTAAAATAAAACATATGCGGCACAAAATATCATAAAACATAACCATACCAATAAACCTAAAAATATATGGATCTCTCAAATATTCCATAATTCAAAAAACTATTAAAAATAAATAAGATTATCAAACATTTAATATTTTAGTGATAGCATAACTCATGGAAAATTAATGAGGTTAATAAATATATTGACATAAACAACATGAACCATCTAAACTAATAATAAGGATGGTATCATTAGATCATATCCCGACTAAAAATTATGATACTTCATTTGATGTCATCTTGTATGGAAAATTATTTTGAAAGACCCCTTAGAACATTTTCATTAGAAAAATATCCTTTCCACAATGAAAAAACATATTTAAAATATAAATATTTATTAAATTATAATGAAAAAAATTTCATTAAAAAACTAGATAATTTTTAAATGAATTTTAAATCATTCATTTTTAAACATAGTGGGAAATGATGTTAAAGGAATATACATTAAACCAAAGATTCCTTTCACATTTTTGTTAAAAAGTAAAATGTTATTAATATTGCAAACCATAAGATTATTCCTTTAAAAATATTTTTTAAAAAATAATTAAATCATGGGTAGAAATATATTTAAAAATAATGGGATAATAATAAAAAATAATTGAAATTATTTTTGGAAATACTTTATAGGGAAATGAATAGATTGTCGACCAAAGAGACAAATAAAGTTGGTGTTTCTTTAAAATGAACATTTTTTATTTATTTGTATATAAATATAGTAATATGAAATTAAAAAATATAATATTTAGAAATATTTAGTTGAGAATAAATATCATTATTTTTATGGGAGGTAGACTATACTATTTCATCATTTAATACTTTACCATACAGAATCCTTATAAACAATGATATTGTAACAAATATCATTTACCACTTTGGTAACATATAAATCACAAAACATAAGAAGTGAAGAACAATATATAGATATGAATATTACTTTATTTTAAGTAAAAAGACCATAAAATATAGTTATGGATAGTAGACACACAACATAAATAAAATAATTGGTGAATATGGAAGGTGTCCCATGGTAATAAAATGGATCAAAAATCTATGATCGCATGTCTCATCATTCTTCAGTTATGTTCAAATATTATGCATTAAAAGTGTGGTTTTATTATATATATAGACAATAACGCTACTCATATATATAATAAAATTACATTATTTATGTATGGACACCGTTTTTTAGGTTTAATACATTTAAATGTTTATACAAATTTTTTCTTAGTTAGGGGATGAGACAACGTCTGATCCTGTGCCCCAGTATTCCAGGAATTAGTTTTAGGGATGTGTTAAATATATTGAACATTATGAAAAAATAGTTTCTAATAGAAAAATATATAACTCATTGGAAGAAGATTAGATCATAAATCTGAACCCATGGTTTAGTTTGAATTGCAATGTTTACCTTAGGTGGACCTAAAATTGGTCGGTGCATAGTGTTCAGATGTCGTGATCATTGGAATGTGCATTTAAGGAAAATAAATAATTAAATATATTTACTATCATTAATTAAAATAATTTGTTACCTATATATATATATATCAATATGGAACTTTTATAATGGTTATATGCACAATTCAAGGATTTTTGCTCAATGAGTCATTCATTCTCTCATTGGAGAATCATATTTAGATAATGAAAAATCTCTGGATCGAAGTGCAATGAATGAAAAAACATTCTCAATAATTGTATAGCACGTTTCTTAATGAGGAGAGATCCAATATCCAGTTATAAATAATCATATTTATACTTTTCCACATTTTATAAGATTATTGATCAAGATCAATCATTTTCTTTGATCTTTACCAGTTGTGGACTGTTGCAAGTTGTTGCATATTGAATTTAATTTTTTTATTATGTTTTTTATAACCCTAAATTTCCAGACTGTATTATATGAACATCCAATCTATGTTAATGAGTATTAATATTTTTTTGTTCATTTATCTCATAAATTCATTATATTCTTCATCTATATCCCTAAAGGGTATCGGTTCGATATTGACCTGTGGGATAGAGTGTGATCGGACACCTGGATTCATGATCAATTCACCTATGAGGGATGGTTCGACAAATAAAATATGGTTCTGGTCAGATTTTTGGTTTCTTGGGATTTTTTGATAATTATAAAACAAATTATTAAAATCATACTGACTGGACATGCATGATGAATGTGGGAAGCGACTGACCAACAAGGATTTATTTCCGGCCACCAGATAGACGAAAATAATGAGAAACAACAAGATCCATCATTTCAAAGAGGAAACATAGACGAATGTGATGTTGTGAACCTATATCTAGATGCACATATGTATATTTTTATTTTTTTAAAAACGTAACTATATGACATGTATTCTAAAGAACACACATCGTTTATGTACATGGATAAGATTGTACAGTTTCACATAATTATAAGTATCACTTGTTGTGTGGGATCCCCATACGCCATGTGACCTTGTGCTGGAGGTCCTACATGTACTGTGAGAGTACACGAACTGTTTATAGAGGGTAATATTCCACGTGCCACGATGCATGACCATATCCAGAGGCACGGGTGACGCACCATGTGAAGAAGAATGTCCTATAGCAAAGTACACAGACACAGAATGGACATACGAACATATATAGAGAGGACATTAAGGACAACTATTTTCTCACACATTCAATGAAAACCCTCTACCCACCATGTATGGCTACATGAGAATATATTCATGTATCTGTATGAAAAAAATATGGGAGAAGGAGTTGTACCACATTATGTGTGGGCCGCACACACTATGTATCACCTGTTCCCTTTTTAGGAATCTTCTTCCTCTATAATATCCTTAATCTGGAATCAGATTTAGGACCATGACTAGCCTAACCTTATTTTTTTTTTCAACACAGAACAAAACAGTGGATTTTATAATTGCATAGAAAATAATGTTATAGATTTTTTTGAGTGGGGCTCTTATTTAGGAAATACTCGATAATGAAAGTGATCAGGAAGAATCACCAGAGGACTCTCCTAGTGGCATCATCTATATGGGTTATGTATGGGTCCTTCATGACTATAGTGTAACCCCACCCCATTGGAGATATGGAATGGAAACAATAATACTAGAGTGAAACCTTTAACCGGGCACGACATGGTCATCTACAAACTATCCCAGTGGAACCCTCCCACTGGGTTTGGAATGTGTACAGGATAACTAGAGTGGAACCCTTCTAAGGAGATAGGGCGCATGTCCTTGATGATTGAGTACCACCCCCTAAAGAGATATGGATGGGTCCCTAACTACTAGAGTGAAGCCATCCATCTTGGATCACTATGAAATAATTATCTTTTTCCCACAGGGGTATATATGTTGGTAAAAGTGAATTATCTGTGGGTAAAATGTTTCACCAAAAAAATTATCCGTTCACTAAACTATTGGTAAAAAAATCTGTTTCTAAATTTTTTTGTGACATATATAATAATTTTGTTACAATTATAATAATACCAATAGATAATATTTATGTTGATCAAAATGATTAGCAACATATTTATTTGACAAGTTTACTTGTCGGTAAAATTGTTATCATATTTCATAACCAATATCAATAATTAATATCTAATTTTTATTTTAATATTTATTTCCAAAATTTTATAATATATTTATTACATGTTATATTTATCCTAATAAAGACAATTTTCACACTAGTTAAAGCTTAGAAAAATATGAATCATATTAATAAATAAATTTAATAAAAAATATACCAATACATTCAAAAGTTGATTGATGCCTAGAAAGATCATAAAAATCACAAAAACCCAAGATCCATATGTCCTAGGTTCCATTAAAACCCCACTACACCCCCTTAAAATGAAAAAATAGCATTATGTCTATTGACTCCAATCATCCAACACCATACCAAAGATCATTAATCACCCCAAAGAAAGAAATTATAAAAAAAAGTCAAGTCATCTCTAGTACTAGTGAATAACATCAAGTCGCTGATATGCCACACCCTTCAACTTCAAGAACTATACCACTCAAAACCAAAGAACATGCACAAAAATTAGTGAAAAATATCAAAATGAATGAAAAAAATAGAAACAAGTGAAAATATAATTTTTTTTAGAGATTAGACATTTTACATTCATTATATCTGTTGACATATCAACTAATAAAATCATCATAGTAATAGTGAGGAACTGATGATCTTCGTGACCCTTTGGCTCCAAAATCCAAATCACACAACCAAAGAGAATACCCACAAATGTGTGAAAATTAAATGCATGAATTGAAACCATAATTGAAATAAATGAAAGTATAAAAATTAAAAATATAAAATAACCTGCATTAGTGTTTAACTTCTTTTTTAATTTCACAAAAGTTGTACCTACACAAAAAGGAAATATCCATTCAATGAAAACATTTTATTTATTATAACTATAGACTTAGAATAAGTTTTAAAATAATAACTTGAAACATACCCATGATATCGAATCCTACTACTCATGGGGGTTAACATTATCAATAACCCCTCATTTAGCAATCATCTTCAAGAACAAGACACCAAATTTGTACACATATTATTTGATAGTTAACTAGCTAGCCCATGCATACTCATGAT
Source organism: Viscum album (assembly GCA_963277665.1). Classification (NCBI taxonomy): domain Eukaryota; kingdom Viridiplantae; phylum Streptophyta; class Magnoliopsida; order Santalales; family Viscaceae; genus Viscum; species Viscum album. The sequence goes on along the minus strand of OY728150.1, from coordinate 1,211,453,698 downwards.
AACAATATCCATAGGTCCCCAACACAATTGTAGAAACATGGGGTATATTCATTGTTGGACCAGGCTTGGAAAGACTAAAATCAGAGAGCTTTGGATTGAATGCCTTGTTCATAAATATGTTCAATGTATTAAAATCATGGTATATTTCTTATAAGTAAATTAGTTCTAGTAAAATTATAATATGAGTATTAGGATACATGGATGAGTGAAGAATTGTAAAATGGGCTTGAAAAAATGGCATGTACATCCATTGATGTACATCCATATGAAGAATTGTACATAATTTTACAGACCATGTGTTCAAGACATGATTACTTGAACATTTGTCCTATATATAATTCAACAAAAGCCCATGAGTAATGTGCCAATATGAAAAATATTCACAAGCCATGTCTATGTGACATGCCATGTGTCACGGGTAATATACCATGATGTGCAATTTTTTATAGGTCATGTGTTTAATTTTTGAAGTTGACACATGGCTTGAACATCAACATCGATGATTTCAACTAAAGAAAGATTGTAGAATTCATTGTTCCCCCTACAATACAATTTCACCATTATAGAAACATGGGTCAAATCAGTATTTTTAAAGAAATATGAGACATAAAATGGTTACCCATGTAATTCCCAAAGGAATGTATTAAATGAGATCAATTTTACTATCCATGCACAGAGGTGTATCAAGCTTACACCATTGTGAATCGAGGGAGATACATGAAAAAATAAAAAACATCAAAAGAATCAAAAATTATCTTATTTGAGAATGAAGATTCAGCCTCCAAGAGAGACATCAATTGGGTAGTGTTTTGTAATTGAGATATATGTGATGAGTCTTCATAGAAGCACACCGGCATAGAAGAATCCCCTTAACGGTATCATACTCTCTTTGTACTATCCCATCCATGCAATCCAAAGCACTAGATATCCAACAAGTTAGAGCTTAAGCCTTGTGATAATAGAAAATAAGTATCATTTATGTGGTGAAATATCTATATATTATGAGTCAGTAGGAGACCCATACCCCTTCAAAAGAATATAATATTTACTAGTTCAGTAAATGGGCAATGTTTGACATACCAATGTCCAGATCCAAATCAAAGTGTCTAAATAAATAAAACATTACTCTTCCAAGAGAACATTAATACTTTCATTTCGAAGATGAAATCCTCTAGACTAAGAAAAATGAAAATTCATCATGTGTTGTTCAATAAACAGAAAGGTACAAGTTCAAATGGGGACATCAAAATTCCATAAAATTATCACCAATAAAACAAGACACACATCCATTATCTCCCATGATGCTTGCGTCACTAGTAAAGGTAAACATAGATATATAAAAAACCAGAAAACATGATGAAAGATACTACATACATTACATAGGTTGTAATTGAATGCATATTGAATATAGATTTCATCAACTGCTAGAATCTATTTCTATTTGATATATATATTATACACAGGTTTTCATTTTATTAAAAAGTAGATATGATAATTTACATTAAATAGGAAAAATTAATTCATATTATACGAAATATTGTGGATTGAAAATTATGAGGATGGTGAAAAAGAAGATACAGTTTAGAAGATATTATCTATTCACTTGATCAAAAGCATTTAGATGTGGTTCCTCGTAGCTACAACAATTTAACACTCGCCAAATCCACACTTCTCAAACATACCAAAAAAACAATTAATTGAATCAAATGTACCAAGATTAAGAACACCCTAATGAGAAGTCCAACATTACATCAAAATTTAAACCAACTAACAACAAGCACTCCATTAATATGTTGATGAATAGTGTGTAACATAACATTTCTCAACAATAAATAAAAATTCACTTGATGAATTTAATTAACATGGAAAGTATAACTAACGGTTAAACATTAAAAAAGTAAATATAATCCACATATTAAAAAATAAAGAAAAATACAAATAATGAATTAAATAATTTATTTTAATTGAAAAACTAAATAATAATTCATGAACATGAAACCCGACTAATTTATAATTACATAAAAATAAAATTATGATGTTCAAAATATTATGCAAATTCAATATAGATATCAATATTTTTCTATAGCTTATTTAATTAACTCTTTAACCACAATCCATGCATTGTAAAATGTCTTAGAATTACATAATCTCAATATAAAATTCAATGGAACAATAGTTTATTAATATAATAAAATGAATATAATGAATTTACACATCACATGGAATGGGGGTTGGATACTTAACCAAGGATAATAATCAATTTATCAATTTAAGACATCATGCTACACTATGTTTCATTGAATTTTGAAATTGATGATAATATACTAGAAATAGGAGGAGATTGTTAAAACAGACATACTGGAGGCAAGACAAATATAGTCAAGCCAATCAGCTCATCATTGTTCTGTAAGAAAGAACACCACCCATCAACAGCCATTAAAAACTTAAAAAAATACACACCAACATATAATTGAACCTTTTCATCCAAAATCAACAAAAAACCATAAAATAATCAACTGAAATTAGTTACTGAAATAATTCTACAGGAACCAATATACAAATCCACATGTGCACCTAAACCCAACCGAGTACAAAATGACCAATCACCCTATATCAAGTCACCAAATATAATTATAGTCATTCATTAGTCAATAAAAGACACAAAATTGACGCATTACACACACTAAATCAACAAAAAAAATTTAACCAAACCCAAAAATATATAAGAATTATTCACAAAATTTCCATGAACTATCCACTTCCCTAAATATCATACACAATCGAAGATAAAACAAACCACAATCTTGGCTCATGAACATTAGCCATAAAGGATCAACAGCTAAAACATCCAAAATTGGATTATGGTTCGGACAAGTCATGTTCACTGTAAGGATAATAGGGAAGATTACAATGAAAAGAGAAGAATTAGAGAGTGGATTAGAGGGAATGCTAACCAAAAGAGATTACATAGGAAATCAGAAGGAGAGAAGGCCGGATTCTATGGCCAGTGGATGAGGAAAGTGTGTTGCTAAGGTTATTCCTTGTCAAGGCATGCAACATATATAGTAAGTGAATAGGTAGTGGTTTGCTTTGGAAAAGGCTACAGTGCATAATAGTCTTTGCTTAGGTGATGGGGAATGGGACTCTCGACAGAGGCTGCTACAGATGGGGATGCACAACAGATGGGTTGGTGGTAGAGAGACGTTGAGAAAATATCCAAATGGTGGTAGATCTTCACAACGTGTGGTGAAGATTTCTCCTAAACAGAATAATGGGAAAAAATCACTTATCACATAATAAATTTATATATAATTTATATTTAATAAAAAATGTTTAAAATTTATATACACATTGAATAAAAAATTATATTATATACATCTAATAAAATTCAATATAAGTGGTTTTAGTTTCTTAGCTTTTAGGTCATTCAATATTCTAAAAACTATAATCATTTTTCATCACAAATATATGATTTTATTAAAATATTTATAATTTATAATGTATCAATTAAAACATATAATTATATTAATTTATCAAAATATTTATAATTCAGAAAATTTATTGAAAATAATATATATATATATATATATTTATATTCATTTTTGGTAGAATATTTTATGTTATTGGATAATTTATGGAAATATATTTTATAATGGTAAATAAATTTTTGATAATAAAATTAATAGTAATAAATCATTTTTTGGTAAACAAATGTTAGCATTGCTATGATAAAGCAATAGATTTAATTATTAGAAAAATATTTGTTGTTGTTAAATGATCAATATCAATAGATATAAATATTGGAAAAAAAGTGTTGGTGTGTCAAATCAATAGTAATAAAATTTTATTTCTGTTAGAATAGTTCATTTTTATGAACATATATATTATATGTTAATAAATTTCTGTTGGTATAAGACATTTTTGGTAGTGGATAAGCATAGTTAATTTATATAATATCTGAGTGGAACCCTCTAGTCGAGCTGAGAATGGGTCCCCAATGACTAGAGTGGAAGTCTTCTATGTGGAAAATGCATGGTTCCTTGACTAAAAGCGAATAACCCTCCAACCGAGATGGTATTGTGTCTTCTATAGACTATTGGAGTTCGACCCTATAGTTAGAATGGGAATGGTTCCTCAATGACTAGAGTAGAACCCTTCTATAGTTATAGAGAATGGATCGTTGACTACTAGAGTGGAACCATCTTTATGATATAGGGAATGTGTCATCAACCATCATAGTGAAGCCCTCAGGTTGTAGAAAATTATGGTTCCTCTACCAAGATATTATTTACCCATAATTGTGAACCACAATGAAAAGGTGTGTCTTCAATTTAATGTTCTCTGCTGACCTAATTCGCTTGATATTAGACATCATTTATAGAATTCTAGAACTATAGTCTCTCAATAGTTTAAATTTATTTTTTTCAATTTGGGTAACCATTCTGGATGGGCATGAAATTTTCCCTTTTATATTCAGTTTTCACTATAGTACTCTTGCACACCCTATAAGTATTGCATCCTTGGTTTATATTTTATAATGTATATATTTTTATTATTATTCCATTTCAATTTTATGTTTATATGGATGGGTGAGTAAGTATATGTACATTAGGTAATGTCCTCCGCATGTGTGATATTCCTTTCATCTCTTTTTTTCTTTCCCATAGCCTATGGAGGCGAGATTAGTTGTGACTCGAGCCCCAATGGGTTAGGTTGTTGTATATTAGTATCAAAGGTGGTTTGATCATTGGGGAAATGTTTTTAGTAGTCCCCTTATGATGATTTTATTGGAATTTAGGGAAAAAAGTTCAATGATTCTCAATTGTGGCCCTTAGGATAAGGGATCTATTGATGGTATGGGAGGCCAACATATCCATTCCTCAGGAACATGACTACCTAATACTAGACAAGTCATTCGAAGACATTGGATTCTTGGATCAATAGAATATGAATCATACATGATTTTCCCAAAAATTTTAATCTTGATTCAAATCCCCATTGTATAAATATATGATCATCTTACTAAGGTTCATCATGATTAAATTTTCATGATGACTCCATGAAAAATCCAACAAGGATACTAGTTCCAAATCATGATAATGATCCGATGAGTGATGAGGCCTCTATTCAGATTCCATTCAATGTGATCCTTCTTATATTTGGATTGGAAGAAAGACCCCTACCATTAAATTAATGTATCATAATACTTGGGTAGTATTAGGATGCAAGGAGGATGAGCGCACTCCATGTGTTACAGTTCAATAGGCCGCTAAGGTTCTAGGGCGATCCAAATCCTCATGTAGTGGAGTATTTCTAGAGTCGGTGGTACTTGTTTTGTGGAACATCCAGAAACAGACAAATTTGGTGGTTGAGATGGCATCTTGCCTATTTCAAGGAGATTCAGGGCATTGGTCAATTCTTGTTGTCCAGATGCATGATGAGTCAGCACTTTCATGGCCTAACTTCCAGAAGCTATTTGATGAGGAGTTCTACTGCTCCTTCTTGCACTTAGTTTGGATAAAGGTGAATATAGAGCTATAATAGGGAGGAGTTATAGTGGCTGAGTGTCCCTTTTGTTTCAAATACCTTAGATTATACTCCCTTGACATGATCTTGGATGGATACATCTGAACAAGAATGATTGAGTAAGGACACCACATAGATATTTGTCTTAGGGTGGTACCATTATGAATTGACCCCATAGATGGCATAATTCAGTGATCACTAGATATTGAGAGACTCTTATTAAAGGGATGACATGTACATGGAGCTACAACTAGGAATCATAGATCTATTTCATTTTTAGTATATAGAAAACATTATTGGCCATGATTTCGATGAAAGATATCTACCATGGATCAAGATTGTGCATGTGGTCATGGGAGACACATTGGACTAGGGAACCATAGATAGGGGAGAAGATATGATTGTTATAAATAAGATAACATTGTACATGACTTCCTAATTGGACATACAGAGGATCACAGACATATACCAGTCAAACTTCCATGGTAGTGATAGCCCCATGATCAGGGATCTCTCAAGAAGGGGGAAGGTGGTACATATGGAGGTAGAGCTAGAATAGGAGTATGAGGAGGTTCAGGTTGTGGACGACACATTGATATCCTTCCACTACCACCAGGTGGCCGGTTTTAGGCTTAGGGAGATGGTGATTAGGGCCGCAGATTACAACAGTGTATAGACGCTGATTACCCTGTGTCTGATGTGATGATTAGAGGTATGATCTATGATTATTATACTATTTCATTAGTATATTTAGACATAGTTTCATGCCATTTATTCATCTCTAAACTCTTCATGTAAGATAAGGAGATTCTAGTAAATGATTTATCCCATCGTCTTAATCTTGATGTTTCTATGGGGAACAATTATTCAATATCAATTGTCGTCCAGCAGTGTGAACTATTTCATGGTGGAGAAAATTGGACATGCGTCCATTTATTTTTCAATGTGGAAACCTATGATGTCATATTGGGTATGTATTTATTTTACATTTTTACCCAAGATTCACAATCACCATAGGCTATCCAGTTGTTATCACTCTAATGGGATGAGACTGACCTTTATTTGATATAGATATATCACTACAAGATGGTTGTGTTCTATAAGGAGTCGGCATCCCATCACCCATTAGTTGGAATGTATAGACATTACTGTTTCATTATCTTCAAGTATCTATATTCCATCAATCATGGTGGATTTTATAGTCTTCTTCCCCAAAGTCATTCTAATACTAAATTTGACGCAGGATACGTAGTTTTGTCTCAAATATCATTTTAATACTACTCATATATTTTTATGCCATATCGAAGGGACCATACAAAGCTCCATGAGCTACTACTGAAGAGGGATAACCTTTGAAGGAAATGTCTAATTAGGGCTTGTGTGTCCCTGGGTTATCTCTAAAGTGGTTCAAAAAGGTAGATGGGATCATGAGGATCTTCTTGGATTATCATCACCTAAACTAGGACACAATTTAGAAAAAGTACCCCTCTATGAGGATTTAAAACCTTTTGGACTATTTGTGAGGCACAAGATGGTTCTTGAAGAAAAATATCAGTTCCATATACCACAAGTTTAGGGTTCGTGAGGCTAATAATCCAAATAGAGCATTCTGATGTCACTAAATACATAACATGTTCCTTTTGTGGCTCTTTGGGGTGATAAATACCCAGACCATGTGTATGGATTTCATGAACCATATTTTACTAGTTTACAAGGAACATAATATGTTTTTCATCATTAATTGGGTAAGCATGTACATTGAATCTAAGGAGTATCATGAAGAGCACTTGAAGATGGTCTTAGATTTTATTTGGGAGAACCATATTTTTGGTAATCTTTTGTAGTGTGAGTTCTGTATTCAGAAGGTTCTTTTAATGGGTAATGTTATTTCTGAGCCCATTTTAGATATGGACCCATTGATGATTGATTTAGTTAATTCCTAGGATCTAGAAAATTTTATGTGAGAGGTGTGGTGTTTTGATGGCTTGGTAGAGTAAAAATAGTGGATGAGAGATGTATTCTATAGGATATCATCCTATATGACAGCCCGACCATAGAAAAGGAAAATTTTAACTTTTCCTAAGCAATGATAGTGGGCCTTCATGGATTTGATGATGATTATGTTGAGTTCTCTTGTACTGAGTCTACTATAATAGGTCATGGAAGACCTAGTGTATTGTTATTCCTTGGGGGTTGGGCTCAGTTGCGTATTGATGCATTGGAAAAAATTCATCACATATGGTTCATTGTAGTTGAGACCCCAAGAGAGCAAAAATGTGACTCATGAAATAGATATGGATTTGGTTGTGTTATCACTAATGATAGGAATGTATTATCTTCTTTGAGATCACTTTTTAGATTACATAGACAATCAGAGTCTTAGGTACGTCTTCACACAGAGAAAATTGAATCTATTAATAGAGGTGTTCGATGGAGTTCCTACAAGAGTATGAAATAATGATATTTTATTAACTATATAAGGAAAAAATGGTATCATATTCCCTTAGTAGGATGTCCCATGATCATTTGGTATAGGAAGATTTTGATTTTTTATCTTTCTTGTAGGTAACCCTCGATGAGCTTAAGGGTGAAATATTTCATGAGCTGATGGTGTTGGAGCCGATACTTCTAGAGTGTGTGAGAGTTTCCATGTTGAGATACATATATTCTGAGGACTTATGTGAGCATTTGTGAATTGGATATTCCCCATAAATATATATATATATATACGGATGGAATCATCTCATCATTTTTAGGGATGGATAGTGATCTCAGTCACCATACAAGAAGAATTGATAAAATGGAGCTACACATATCATTTGGTTATATATATATATATATGTGGTGAAGATGTACATAGACCGTCAGTTGTAGTTTTGGAGGTTTGGAATGAGATATAGAATGGCTGAGTTCATCTCTTGAATCCCTAGGTGTTAGTAGGTGATTGATGAGCCCAAGGTTCTCTCATGTTTTTTGTAGCCCCTTGAGATACTAGAGTGAAAATTTGATGGTATGACTATGAAGTTTGTGGCATGGATTCCACACATAGACATGTTCAATGATACAATATGGATAATGGTTGACTGAATCATGAAGTCAGAATAATTCCTTCATGTGAGAGAGAAGAGTTGGACGGAGAGTTGGTAGTAGTTGTATTTACATGATATATTACTATTTCATGGAGTGACATTGAGTATTATATCTGATCATGATGTGAATTTACCATCTATGTTGTCAAAAGGTTTGTATGGGGCATTCGGGACCTGGATAAGGATGATTATAGCCTCTAACCCATATATAAATGGGAATACTAAACACATTATCTTATCATTTGTGGATATGTTGAGGAAATGTGTGTTAAACATTGGCTGGGGATGGGGAAATCACATTCCATTGGTAGATTGTTCCTAAAATAATAGTTACCACCCCACTATCGGCATATAAACTTTTGAGGCCCAATATGGGAGACCTAGAAGGTCACCCTTATGTTGGACATAGATCAATTAGGTATATCTTGTGGGTCTAATGTTGGTTTGGGAAATAATAGAGAGGGTTCAAGTTATCCATGTGTTAATGAGGATAACCAAAAGTATATTGAATTATGATGTAGATTGATGTATTATGATCTTTGATTTTGTGAAAGGAGGCAAGATTTTTTTGAGATTCGTCCAATGAAAAAGAATTTTAGAGATCTCTTCAGGGGAGGAAATCTATCCCCAATGTTTACCGGGTAGTTTGAGATCATGTAGACGGTTGTAAAGGACTCATACCACCTCACATTACCACTTTAGTATGATCGTGTACACATAATCTTCCATGTGTCAAAGATGAGGAAAAACATGAATTCCCAAACACACATTTTTCACTAGGGATATGTGGAAAACATGGATATAGTGACCTTTGTGCGTAATCCAATGGTGGTCAAGGATTGATATTAGAGGACCCTACATGGATTGAATAACCACTTGGTTTGTGTGTTGTGGAAGAATGGGAATATGTAGAAGACATCCTAAGAGAAGGAGAGTCATATGTGGGAATACAATATTTTTTGTGTCAAATGCAAATACGACAAGAGAATTTGTGGCCCAGTGTTCCCCAAATTAATTTCATAAAAATATTAAATATATTTTATATTATGTATGCATTGCTTCTTAAATAAAAATGGATTAATATTAAGAGGATTCCAAAATCAAAATCTAAGACCACAGTTGATTTCAAAACATGTTATTTATCCAATCTATATTATAATGTGGGACAACAAGTGGAATTTAGATGTCAAACCCATTAGCCGATTCTTTCAGGTAAAATATGAATTTAAAATCATTTTATTTATTTTTGATAAAATTTATTATATATGAATATATAATTTTGTAGATTTTCTCAAGGTTTTCTATATAATCACTGGACTATCGCTCAATGACTCTTTTATCCTCTCATTGAAGAATCTAATTTTGACAATGAATAATATTCGAATCAAACAGATCAGAGCACAATGAATGAATAAACATCTCTCATTTTTTCCCAAGCATGTTTTTGAAGAATAATGATCCAATATCTAGGTAGGTCTCATAAATTATAGATTTCATCTCATTTAATTAATTTTTTGAAAACTATAAATCCATTTCATTGATTTGTGCTAATTGTGGATGATTGGTGGTTCCCATGTAGTAAAATTTATTTGGTTATTTAGTTTTTTATAACCCCAGATAACCTGATTGTATTTGATTTCCATGAAATTTTGGCCAATCATTTCAAAACCTTTTTTTAAATTTTACATCAAATTCATTGAGTTATTTTCTTGATCAGCCTAGTAGGTATCCGTTCGGTATTATTGGGTGGGACTGATACATATCGGACTCCCAGATTCATGATAGATTCACATACAATGGATGGACTGAAAATAAAAGGATTTTTTCAATCATATAATAGGTTTTGACTATATATTATGATTGTAAGAAACTAAATAATCAAAGATGGGTATAGAAAATAAGAAGAATTTATGTAGAAATAGAATAAACATCAATGATTTGATATCTAGTCACCAGATGGATGGAAATTTTGAACAACGACATGATCCATTATCTAATAAAGGGGATGAGAAAGAATTAAATGTGGTGAAGCAGGAACCATATATGAATATTCAGATCTATATTTTAGTGAAAAATTTAACTATAGACATTATAGTCTAAATGACATAAGACATTTAAGATCCTTAATATGGTGGATAGGTTTTTGAAAAAATTATATATATCAGATGGCATGTGGGAGCCCCACATGCATTATGACCATATTATGGTGGAATATTTTATTCTCCAAGAGTACATGGGAATGGTCATGGCCAGAAAAAAACCATATTCCATGATATAAATTCATATCTAGAGATAAGGTCATTGCCCAATGTGAACAGGAACACCATGAACCCATGTTCACAAACAGAAGTAGGATATATGGACATATCTAGAGTCCACGTAAATGTTGTTTCAAAAATATTTACTTATTAATTACCTTTCTTTCATGTTCTAAAAATCACAAATTATAAGGCCCCATCCTTAAACCTTACTTAATCATGAGTTATTACAAGATTACACATTGAGGATATTTTCGGGTTTAGAGTTTTAGAGAATTAGATCATAAAACATGCATTACATTACATATATAAACAAAGTGGTTACATAAATATATTATTCTTCTTTCCCATCAATGGAAACATATTTAAAATAAAACATGGATTCTTTCTTGACACTTCCTTGACACAATCATCATATCATGTACCTTTCCCTTGACCTGTGAAAAACATTTCAAAGAAACTTGGGATGAGCATAAAAAGCCCAGTAAGGGATATAAAAATATATGGAAAAGAAACATGGGTACATATATACATAAGAATGAAATCATACTTTACCCATAAAACATAATCACTTTAACATACCTCACCAAATCATGAATAAATCATAGAAATCATAAGACATAAAGGTAACTTGAGGCATTCATAACATTCTTACATAGGGAGTAACCCTCTTGGTTATGTTTGGAATAACCATCACAGTATATTCCCTAAATCTCTTCAGAGAAACCTTAAAATTTCACTCATTCGCGTTACCCAATGCATTGGAGAGCTATATCGGGCTCACCCGCCCTTAGTTTATCATGGAACCACCCGTCTTCATAATAGTGCCCAAGAACCTCAACATAATCGTATCACATAAAACATGCATAAAGGAAACATCAAATTCCCACCTTTCAATCACAAGATATCAATATAACACATTGATATAAAAACATTATGAAAACCATTTTCAATACCAAAATAAAACAAAAGTAAAACATGGTATTTTTTTGTAAAAAAGTATGGCTTGTAGAGGAAGCCGAAACTCAAATAATGGTCACGGTGGCGGAGAAGTCGTTGTCGCCGCATACGTACAACAAAAACATTCCCTTTTTCGTTTAGTAAAACGCTTCTTATAAAAAATATTCCTTTTGGATAAACGTAAAAGTCAAAGGGGTTTATACACCATATAGAAGAATGTTGTGTATAAAACTAAATATGCCTCAATGAAAGGATATTGAGATGAAGTCCCATACCACGGGTCCGACTTGACTCAATCGTTCTTTAATGTCCTGAATAATAAACTTGAGTTAATTTCTACTTGCTTAAGAACCTTTTTCAAGTTCATTATTACTTTTATATCACTTATTTCCATGTCATTAACACTATGTAATTATTTCAGTTAATAACGGTCGTTTTAACGATCATTGGTACTTGAGTCAAACATAAACCCTTTATAATTACAAGTTTTTCATGTATCCATTATATCCAGAATTATAATCATGATGTATATATCATATATATCCAGTATATACATGCCTTTACAATATTACATAATCATTTAGAGGTAAGAAATGAAATGCACTGTTCATGGAGACGGTAAGCCGTACGTACGCATGAACGCTACTTTCATTTCTATTTCGTATTTTATAGAATGAAATCATAATGATATAAAGGTATATTATAATTCCAGTATAATATCATATATAATATCATAGTTCCATCCTTTATACATCCCACATATGGTATTTAACGAATCAAATCACTTTGAGTGGGTGGTAGTCCGCACTTCCTTAAATGAAGATATCACGTTTACCCATAACGGAAACCATAAAGGAATGCCCAAAATGAAAAATACAGAAGCTTAAGGAAAACATAAACATATTATATATCATATATAAATATAGTGACATCTTAATGGCCACCTTTGAAGGTGTTAAAATAATGTTGAACAATCATCGTTTCGGGAGGCATAAATTCACCATCCACATAAACAGTATGTTCTTTAACCATTACATGTAGGTGTGTGTAAGTGTAGCTCTAATAATTATTATAAAAACATCCTAGTATATTGAAGATACTGGAGTAGTTACAAAATAAATGAATAAAAAAAGTTTAGGGGGTTGGAGAAGCCAAATAAAACAAAAGGACTCAAGTGAAGACATTACCTTAAAATCGGGTAACTCCATTTGGTTTGAGCTCAATGGCTTCCTTGGGAAGACTTATGCCCAAAGTGAGGATTCAAGGAGTAAGATAGGGATGTGGAGAGAGAAAATGGGTTGGGTTTGGCCGAGCCAAAGGCTTTGGGAGTGTGGGTCAGGAGGTGGAGGTGGGGGCCTTTTATAAGAGGAGAGGAGGGGCACTCTTAGAAGGTAAAGAAATGTTACTTTATTTGAAAATGATTTTCGGATTCAAAAGGTACCACATTGATATAATTCGAGGGTAAGGTGATAAGGGTTCTAAATTCACCCATACAATAGGTTTTGGACATGTTTGGGTCATAGATTTTACATTATCATTTCATTTTATTTAAATCCTTTATTAATGAGGTAATCGCTGCATCATCATGATGTCATAAATTATTTATTTTATTTAAAGTCAAAAAATTATATAAAAAAACTACTATGATGTAGGAAATCTTTTTAGATTTCCAATGACTATTTATAGTCCAAAAGATCATTTATGTAGACAAAATTAAAAATATTTTACTTAGGTGATACATTCTTTGTCACATTTAACATTCTTTAAAAATAAAAAGATAAACAGTCACTTTCTCACAAAAGTGATTCCACGGGGCCCCCAAGATTGGCACAAGGAATCCCATGGTCGGCCATGAGACAACCAGTAGCATTAGGACACATGTTGTGGTCTTTTTGTATTATTATGATATCATTTTATTATCTTTAACTACCTGATTACTCATTAATCAAGATAATTAGAGATATTAACCATCATTACTATTCATAATGTCCAAAAATAAAAGAGTCTTAATTATATAATTTGGACCTTATGATTCCAAATATGTAATCCATTTTACCAAATTCCAAAACCATAAATTGTAATAATTAATTTAAAAATAATTCACGTTGTCAAAACAAATAGCGGGTTTTTTCGAAACAATATCTATGAAAAGTTTGGCATTAGTTTATGACTAATTCAAAAGTGAAATTAATCCTAATGACCACCATTGGATTACATGGTAAAAATATATTCAGATTACACATTAAGATCAATTAAAAGGATAATCTATCTATATAATTAAATTAAATGAAAAACAAGTTTTGATGTAAAATGCAGTATTTTTTCACTATTCATTAACAAATGAACATTGTTAGAAAAATACCAAAAATATATCCAATGTAAATTTAAATGTCCCAATAATAATTAATATGTTTATTTTGAAAAATTTATATTATAAAATTGTCAAAATATTGATTTAAAAAGGGGTTGCCATCAAAAGGCAGTAAAACAATCTTTTAAGAATATTAGTGTATTCCATGCATAAGATTGTATTTATTTTCATTTTAAGCCTCTAAAACACTATATTAATAATTAATAGACATAGATAAAAATATCTATTATTCATTACTTACATAGGATGTTACATCATTACCCCCTTTAGAAAATTGCGTCCCCACAATTTATTTACTTATCGAATAAATGGGGGTACTTATCCCTCATTGCATTTTCAGATTCCCATGTTGCCTCTTCCATCATGTGGTTTTTCCACAAAACCGTTACCTGATTAATCACCTTATTTCATAACACTTGCTCCTTGTGGTAAAGAATATGGACCGGTTGTTCCTCATAAGATAGGTTCTCTTCCAGCTGAACTACCTCTGGACTCAAAACATGGATGGATCTGGCATATACATTCTCAACATCGAAACGTGAAAAACATTGTGTACCTAAGATAAACTCGGAGGTAAAGCCACCGGGTATGCAACTGATCCAACTCTCTCCAGAATTTCATATGGTCCAATGAACCTTGGACTCATCTTTCCTTTCTTACCAAATCTCATCACACTTTTCCATGGTGATACTTTGAGAAAAAAATGATCACCTACCTCAAAAGTTAGATCCTTCCTCCTATTGTATGCATAACCCTTCTGCCTACTCTGAGCTATTCTCATGTGTTTCTGAATCAGCTGAACTTTTTCTGCCATCTCTTCTACCAATTCTAGTCCCATCAACTTCCTTTCACCAACTTCATCCCAGAAAGCTAGAGTTCGACACCGCTTCCCATATAACGCCTCAAATGGTGCCATCTGTATACTGGAATGAAAACTGTTATTATATGAAAATTCAACCAAAGAATGATGTTGGTCCCAACTTCCCTAATAATCCATCGAACAATCTCGTAGCATATCCTCCATGGTCAGAATTGTTCGTTCTGACTGCCCATCTAATTGAGGGTTAAATGTTGTACTAAAATTTAATTCAGTACCCATGACTTCTGAAGGCCTTTCCAAAAGTTATAAGTGAACCTGGGATCACGGTCAGATACAATGGAGAGAGGAACTCCATGTATCCTGACTATCTCTTTAAGATTCAAATGGGAAGGTTGATCTAGGGAAAAAGTATCTCGTATAGTAAGGAATTGAGAAGATTTAGTCAAGCGATCAACAATAACCCAGATTGCATTATTACCTCGAGATGTCTTCGGTAATCCCATAACAAAGTCCATGGATATATTCTCCCATTTCCACTATGGCACTGGTAAAGGCTGAAGCATCCCTTTCGATAACTACCACTATGCTTTAACCTGTTGACATATCAAACACTTCATAGTAAAATCAGCAATATCTCATTTCATTCCATCCCACCAGTAATACTCCCGCAGATCTCTGTACATCTTAGTACTGCCAGGATGAACTGAAAACCGAGAACTATGAGCTTCACATAACAACTCTCCCTTCAACTTTGAATCACAAGGCACACAAAATCTCTTCCCAAATCTCAAAATGAAATCATTATCAATGTTAAATTCAGGGAACTTAACTTTCTGAAATAGCTCTACCTTTTTCTGCAACTCACTGTCTTTCTTCTGTGCTTGCTTGATTCTATCTGATAGAGATGATCTCACTGATACATGAAACAATACAGAATAACTTCCTACACCAAAAACTTATATAAAAAAGTTCATCAAATCAAAAACCAAAGGATCACGTTCCAAACACAACATTGTTAATGAATAATTACTTTTTTGACTCAAAACATCAGCCACTTTATTTTCTTTTCACGGATGGTAATGAATTGTACAGTCATAATCCTTGATTAATTCCATCCATCACCTCTATATCATGTTTAAATATTTCCGAGTGAATATATACTTTAAACTTTTGTGATCAGTATATATTTCACACTTTACTCCATACAAATGATGCCTCCAAATTTTTAAAGTGAAAAAAACAGCAGCTAATTCCAAATCATGTATAGGGTAATTTACCTCATGAGTTTTCAACTGTCGTGAACCATAAGAAATTACCTGATCATTCTGCATTAGGATGCAACCAAGTCCTTTCAATGAAGCATCACTGTATATAAGAAACTCACCATTCCTGGAAGGTAGTGCCAAAACTGGATCATTCACCAATCTTCTTTTCAATTCTTGAAAACAATCATCACATTCTTTTGTCCAGATAAACATAACACCCTTCCGAGTTAGCTTAGTCATTGGACTAGATAACCGTGAAAAATTTCTATCAAACCTTTGGTAATAGACTTCCAAACCAAGGAAGCTACGAATCTCAGCTACATTTGTGGGTCTTGGCCATTCTTCCAGAACTTTTGTTTTTGCAGGATCAACAATTATCCCATCTTTAGAAACAATGTGACCAAGGAAAGAAATTTGTTGCAACCAAAACTCACATTTTCTGAATTTTCCATACAGTTTCTTTTCTTTTAAGGTTTCCAAGATAACCCTTAAATGCCTTTCATGCTCCTCTTTACTTTTAGAAAACACCAAAATATCGTCAATGAAAACCACCACAAACGTATCCAAGAACTCATGGAAAATTCTATTCATTAAGTCCATGAATACAGCAGGTGCATTGGTTATCCCAAAAGGCATTACTACAAATTCATAATGGCCATATCTTTTACGGAACGTGGTCTTCGGAACATCTACTTCCTTTACCTTCAGCTGATGGTACCCCGATCTCAAGTCAATCTTTGAAAAATACTGAGCTCCATGGATCTGATCAAACAAATCATTGATATGAGGCAAAGGATATTTGTTCTTAATAGTGATGTTATTCAAGGCTCTATAATCAATGCAAAGTCTCATTGAACCATCATTCTTTTTAACAAATAAAACAAGATAACCCCATGGTGATGTGCTAGGTCGAATGAAACCTTTCTCTAATAAATCTTGCAATTGCTCCTTCAACTCTAAAAGTTCAATTTGAGCAATTTGATAAGGGGGTTTTGAAATTGGCTTAGCATCAGGAACTAAGTCAACAGTAAACTCAACTTATTGATCTGGTATTATTCTAGGAAACTAATCAGGAAAAACATCAGGATACTCATTTACCACTGCGACATCATTAATCTCAACATCTCCTTTATTTTCAATGATGTGTGCAAGGTAACATTCTTTCCATCTTTTACAAGTTTCTTGGCCTCTTGATAAGTTATCAACAGTAAGGGTTCATTCTTGTACACAAACTGAAATTCTTTTTGATAAGAAACTTCTTTAGCTCTACAGTCAATCTTATCATGGTAAATAGAGAGCCAATCCATACCTAGGATAACATCAAACTCTACTAGAGGTAGAACAATAAGGTTTTCAAGTAGGTTCTTTCCACAGATAAGGATTGGAAGATTCTTATAAATTCTTTTTGCCTCAACATTTCCCCCAGGTGTTTTTACCAAAAGTTCATGAGTCCTTTCTTGAGATGGTATTCCCATTTTACTAGAAACGTTTTCAGAGATGAAAGAATGTGTAGACCCCGAATCAAACAACACACTGGCATAATCTGAAAAAACAAACAATGTACCTGGTACAACTTCATTTGATGGCCTGACATCTGCTGAAGTAGTTGCAAAGGATTTCACAACCCCTTTCTGCATGTAGTCTAACTGCTTCCCATCACTCAAGCTCTTTGTCGGACACTCTTTTGCATAGTGACCCATCTCATTGCACTTAAAACATTTCACTAACTGTAAATCAAATTGGATCTTACCATCACCTTAATCATTTTCAGTGAAATCACGAGCTGTATGTCCCATCTTAACACATCGGTAGCACTTTCTAGAATTCAGAAGACATTCCCCAGCATGTCTTTTTCCACATTTATCACAAACTGGAAACTTAGATTTCTTACCACCAGACTTTTTTAAATAATTCTTCCCTTTCTCCTGCCACCTTGGTCTCTTCTTCTGCTAGTTATTATAGAACACTTGATCATCGACAAACTCCATTTCCACCATCTTAGCACATCGAACAAGCTTTTCATAACTTTTAAACTCACGAGGAGCTAACGCCCTTCGATATTTTTGCTTTAATCCTGAGTAAAAACGATTGATTTTACTATCAAGGTATCAGATAAAATTTGGAGCATACCTTGCCAATCGAGTGAACCTTTCTTCATAGGTAGTCACTGATTCTTCCTCTTGCCTCAATTCCAAGAATTTCTTTTCCATCCTAAGTTGAACAGCCTTAGGAAAATAATTTTCAAGAAACATACCTTTGAATTCAACCCAGTCGAGAGCATCAATCTCATCAGTATCCCGGATATTTTTAACCATCGACCACCACTGATCTGCTTCACCCTCCAAACAGTAAATAGCATGACTAACCTTTTGATTTCCGGAACACCCAATGACATTGAAAATCTTCTATAGTGATTTAATCCACCCTTCAGCTAGCACAGGGTCAGATGATCCTCTGAATGATCGGGGATGTTGCCTCATGAAATGTTCCACCACTGACATGTTCCTCTGCGGTTGGTCTGGCTGATCTCGTGTATGAATACCACCGCCATTTATCGCTTGAGTCAACTGCTCCATTACTACAACAAACTATTCAGTTCCAATTCCGACCATCTCAGGATGCTGATTCGGAAGGTTCTTTCCTTCTTCATGCTTTCCTAGCACTGCTTCCCTGTTTCCTCTGCGGAAAACCATTCTGAACAAACATGTCTTAGATGAAGCAACATTGTAATCTTCAAATGCTATATCATTTCAATTTGACCATAAAAAAATTTGGATAATCATTTAATAGAATTCTAACTCCTAAAGTTATCTAAACCTCCCTTTGATACCAACTATAAGGCCCTAGCCATAAACCTTACATAATATTGAGTTATTATAAGATTACACATTGAGGATCTTATCGGGTTTAGAGTTTTAGAGAATTATATCATAAAACATGCATTACATTCTACATATAAACAAATTGGTTACATAAAGATATTATTCTTATTTCCAATCAATGGAAACATATTTAAAATAAAACATGGATTCTTTCTTGACACTTCCTTGACACTATCATCATATCATATACCATTCCCTTGACCTGTGAAAAACATTTCAAAAAAACTTGGGATGAGCATAAAAAGCTCAGTAAGGGATATAAAAATATATGGAAAGGAAACATGGGTACATATATACATAATAATGAAATCATACTTTACCCATAAAACATAAGCACTTTAACATACCTCATCAAATCATGAATAAATCATAGAAATCATAAGACATAAAGGTAACTTGACGCATTCATAACATTCTTACGTAGGGAGTAACCCTCTTGGTTACGTTTGGAATACCCATCACAGTATATTACTTAAATCTCATCAGAGAAACCTTAACGTTTCACTCCTTCGCGTTACCCAATGCATTGGAGAGCTATATCAGGCTCACCCACCCTTAGTTTATCACGGAACCACCCGTCTTCATAATAATTTCCAAGAACCTCAACATAATCGTATCACATAAAACATGCATTAAGGAAACATAACATTCCCACCATTCAATCACGAGATATAAATACAACACATTGATATAAAAACATTATAAAAACCATTTTCAATACCAAAATAAAAGAAAATTAAAACATGGTATTTTTTTTTAAAGATTGTCTTGTAGAGGAAGCCGAAACTCAAATAATGGTTATGGCGGCGGAGAAGTCATTGTCATTTCATACGTACGACAAAAACATTCCCTTTTTTCGTTTAGTAAAATGATTCTTATAAAAAAGATTCCTTTTGGATAAACGTAAAAGTCAAAGGGGTTTATACACCATATAAAAAAGGTTGTGTATAAAACTAAATATGCCTCAATGAAAGGAGATTAAGACGATGTCCCATACCTGGGGTCTGACATGACTCGATCGTTATTTAATGTCCTGAATAATAAACTTGAGTTAATTTCTATTTGCTTAAGAACCTTTTTCAAGTTCCTTATTTTTTTTATATCACTTGTTTCCATGTCATTAGCACAATGTAATTATTTAAGTTAATAACTGTCGTTTTAACGATCATTGGTACTTGAGTCAATAATAAACCCTTTATAATTACAAATTGTTCATGTGTCCATTATATCCAGAATTATAATCATGATGTATATATCATATATACGTAATATATACATGCCTTTATAATATTACATAATCATTTAGAGGTAAGAAATGAAATGCAGCGTTCATGGAGACGGTAAGCCGTACGTACGCATGAACGCTACTTTCATTTCTATTTCATATTTTATAGAATTGAATCATAATGATATAAAGGTATATTATAATTCCAGTATAATATCATATATAATATCATAGTTCCATCCTTTATACGTCCCACATATGGTATTTAACAAATCAAATCACTTTGAGGGGGCGGTAGTCCATACTTCTTTAAATGAAGATATCGTGTTTACCCATAATGGAAACCATAAATTTAACGACCCATACTTTACATAAATTGTTAATACTTAAAAATTGAAGCACCCTTATTACAACATATGACATAACCACAAAGGACCGTATAGGTATAGTGTCTTTAGAAACTGGGAAACATAAACAACTGGTTCATTAATCTTCTACAGTGTCTCCCATTTATTTCATCATATCTAAGGTCCCTTTTAGCATATTCTACTTAATATCCATCTTCCTGACCTGGGGAAAAGATAACATAAAAGGGTGAGCTCAAATGCCCAGCAAGGGAAAATAAAGGAAATAAAAATCATATCATATCTTTTTGAAAATCATAACCTACAAAAGAGATCATAATATCTTAACATGGAATAAATCATAGAAGTGAAAATAAGATCCCCATAATCATAACATGAAACTTGAAACTTTGTGGAATGCACACATAATCATGGAACATCATTTCTTGTTAGTCATGACTCATTTTCAAGACTATCTTAGTGGACAACGTCCCTTTCTGAACCGAGTCACCCTCGTTTCAGTCCTGTTTCACTGAACCGGTATAACCTACCGTTCCAGCCATGTCTATCTCATGAGATATAAAATCATTACCCAATGCATTGGAGGGAGATATAGGTCCCACCCATCTCATAATGAATCCTTTCTTATGTGTGCCACATAATCATAAACCATACATCATAGCGTAACCCATGTAATAAAAATGGAATTCTTAAACAACATGACATCATAAAACAATTCATATAAGATAAAGGAATTCATAAAAATATTTCAATCACAAGATAATCAAATCCATGTAATAATAGGGATAAAAACAGAACCCTTTTATTATCTTAGATGGAAAATAGTTTTGATAAAATACTTGAACTCGATTCTTGAGGAAAATATCCATTCTACTTCAAAAACAATTTTCCTTTCATAACATGTCATACGACTTTAAAATAAAAGAAGTTGATTAAAAATAAACTTGAAAACTTATAAAGGATGATTATTGGAAATAATGTTTTAAAAATCCATTCTTGCCGTATAAGTTAAAAAAACCATTCTTCGTACTTTTGTCAGAAAAGTCAAAAAGTACCTCGTACGAAAAACGACAAAAGATTTCTTTCATATCCTTTACTAAAAACTCGCCGAAGTGTAAAATTGGATTTAAACAATTGTAGGTGGATGGAAATAATATTACATATTGAGTCAACATGGATGTCAATGATAAGATACACCCCAGTAAATACCAAAGTATAAACAATCTCGGATAAAAATGAGATTGTGATATTTCCCTTACCTTAGGTCCGATTTGCTTTGTACGTGTCCGAAGCTCCTCTTCTTTGGAACGCCTCTTTGAATCCTCCACTTATGGAACTAAGATTGGTATTTGAAGAAGACCAGGACCTCTAGGATTATTCTAGGGAAGTGGAGAGGAGAAGATGGAAGGGGTTGTCCGAGCTTGAGTGCTCAAATTGGTGTGAGGAGGAGGGGGAGGAGGAGCCCTTTTATAAGGGAGGAGAGGGGCACCTTAGGAATATCTCAAAATATTATTTTATATTAAAGTCAAAATCGGTTTATAATGGTTCCAAAGGGTTTTATTTCAAATCTAAAGTGGGGATGGGTCGAAATCCTATCAACAAATAGGATTTAGACAAGTTTAGGGTATTATTTTAACCTTAACAATTAGATTTAACTCTAAGTTAAATAATTTAACTTTTACCGTGTCTTTTTGTTTTCTTACACTATATGGTTAATACACTTACTATAACATGCCAAACGAACCCCAAATTGTTTATTATTAATATATATATCCTTATCTAAGTCATTTGGCCGATCCTTGGATTTTTTAGGAATACAATAACAATTAATAATATAATATTTGATTTAAAAACTATTTTGTGTCAATTTTGACACTATTTGATATATGATTTTTGTGAAAGTCATAACAAAATTATATGTTAGAAACAAGTTGATTAAATCAACACTAATATATCATAGTAACCTAGAAAATTAGTGGAATTCATAAAAAGTCTCAAATTACATTTATTTTGGTGTTTATAACATCAATTATGTCAATATTTCATAAATAAGATAATTACTGCATCATAATTGTGTCACAAATAAGTTAAATTATTTAATGTCTAAAAATTATAAATAAAATACCATCATGTAGGAAATATTTTTATCTTTCTAATGAATATTTATAGTCGAATTTAGCTTATGTATAACACCATATTAAAAATGATTTACTTATTAAAATTTGATTTTAACTATTTTAACCCTTCTTTAAATAAATTAATAATAAATGTCCTAATCTAACCCAAGTGGGCCTAAATGGTCATATTTTATTCCTAAGTTTGTTTTTGGTCGAATTAAACTTATCCAATAGAATTAGGACATGTGTTAGGGTAATAGTAATATCATATTTACCCTTAGTTACCCTATTTACTCTTAACCGCAGTAAAAAAAATAAAAAGTTACTATTCACCAAAAAATTATTTTTATCTCATTGAACCACATTTTACTTACAGATATCAACCGTGTCTGTCGGATTTTCGAAATTCCACTCACAGAAGCGGTAAATTTAATTTTTATGCAAAATTCAGTTTTTAACCAACCACTTAGTGGTTTCACTATTCATCAAAAATTGAATGTTTTCAGAAAAATACCAAAATTTCACCCTAGGCTAATTTCGGTATTCCGAATCCAAAAATGAAGTCCATTTAGAAAAATAAAATTTATAAAATTTCAAAAAGTGGTAATTACTATTCATAACAGCTAGTTTTAATAATATTTTAATAGCATATCGTTGTTTAGTGAAACTCGGTATTGCGTACGACGCAAGCTATCGAGGAAGGTCTTGATTGCGTGTAAAGTAAGACAAGCAAGTGTGTAGTGAAATATTCCTTTGATGATATATAAAAACTATATATTACTCATAAAAATCTTGGGTGTTACATTCTACCCCCCTTAAAAAGAATTTCGCCCTCGAAATTCGTCACTTTGTAACAAACAGATGAGGATACCTCTCCCTCATCATATCCTCAAGCTCCCAAGTAGCTTCTTCTAATTGGTGGTTCCTCCATAAAACTTTCACCAAGTGAGTGGAATTGTTTCGTAGGACTTTTTCTCTACGATCCAGAATCTCTATCGGCTGTTCTTCATAAGAAAGATCTTGCTCCAGCGGTACAACTTCTGAGCTGAGTACATGTGAAGGATCTGGTATGTACTTTCTCAGGAGAGATACATGGAACACATCTTGAACTTGAGAGAGATTAGGTGGAAGCGCCAATCGGTAAGCTACCTTTCCAAAACGATCCAGTATTTCGAAAGGACTGATATATCTAGGTCTTAACTTCCCCTTCTTTCCAAATCTCATAACACTCTTCTAGGGAGATATTCGTAAGAACACTTTATCACTCACTTCAAACTCTAGGTCTTTTCTTCGGTTGTCGGCATAACTTTTCTGTCGACTCTGAGCTGCTCTTATGTGTTGTTGAATAGATCTGACCTTTTCTGCCATTTCATCAACGAGATCAGGTCCTAATAGCTTTCTTTCCCCAACTTCATCCCAGCAAGTTGGAGTCCTGCATTTCTTTCCATAGAGAGCTTCATAAGGAGCCATCTGAATACTGGAGTGAAAGCTATTATTATAAGAAAATTCCACCAAAGGTAGGTGTTGATCCCAAACTCCTTTGAAATCCATAGAGCAAGCTCTCAACATATCTTCTAGGGTTTGAATTGTTCTCTCAGACTGACCATCTGTCTGGGGATGATAAGCAGTGCTGAAACTCAACTCTGTATCCAGAGTATGCTGAAGACTTCGCCAGAACTTCGAGGTAAATCTCGGATCCCGATCAGATATAATAGAAAGTGGTATTCCATGCAATCTTACCACTTCCTTTACATATATCCTAGCAAGCTGATCTAGAGGGAAATCCTCTCTAATAGCAATGAAGTGTGAAGACTTTGTAAGACGATCAACTATGACCCAAATAGCATTATTGCCTTTGGATGTTTTAGGAAGTCCTGTGACAAAGTCCATAGTGATGTTTTCCCATTTCCATTCGGGTATGGGTAATGGTTGTAACATCCCCTTAGACTTCTGTCTCTCAGCTTTAACTTGTTGACAAACCAAGCATCGAGAGACATATTCAGCAACATCTCTTTTCATTCCATCCCACTAGAAGTACTATTTCAGGTCCCTATACATCTTTGTGCTTCCAGGATGAATAGAGAATGATGAACTATGAGCCTCATCCAGCAGCTCTTTCTTTAATTCGGGGATGGGAGGAACACAAACCCGATTCTTGAACTTTATTATCCCATCACAATCAAGTTTAAATTAAGGAACATTTCTCACCTTCTTTTGTAACTCGACATCTTCTTTCTGTGCCTCTTTAATCTTTGCATGTATAGATGGTTGAACATTCCTTTGAGAAAGATAATATTTTTCCCCTTCCATTATAATTCCAAGATCCATCCTTTGTAAATCCATAAATATTGGATCTTTTGTGATCCTCATCATGGATAAACTAGCATGGTCTTGTCGACTTAATGCATCTGCCACCTTGTTTGCTTTCCCAGGGTGGTAATTGATTGAGCAGTCGTCATCCTTAATCAGCTCCAACCATCTTCTTTGACGCATATTCAACTCCTTTTGTGTGAAAATATACTTTAAACTTTTATGATCAGTATAAATATCACACCCTTCTCCAAAAAGGTAATGCCTCTAAATCTTTTATGCAATGATTACCACAGCCAACTCCAAATCATGTGTTGGGTAATTTTTCTCATGGATTTTCAACTGTCGTGAGGCATAAGCTATCACCATATCATTTTGCATAAGAATATACACCAATCCCTTCTTGGATGCATCACTGTAGATCACAAACCTTTCTCCACTACAAGTCAGTGTGAGCACATGTGCACTGGATAACCTTCTTTTCAACTCCTTGAAAGTATCTTCACATTCCTCTGTCCAAACAAACTTAACTCCTTTCCGAGTCAACTTGGTGAGTGGATTAGATAATCGTGAAAAATATTTTACAAAACGTCGATAATATCTAGCCAAACCAAAAAAACATCGGATCTCAGTTACTATTGTTGGTCTTGACCATCTTTTGAGAACCTCTGTTTTTGCTGGATCCACAGATATCCCCTCTTTTGAGATTATGTGACCCAAAAATGAAACTTTTTGAAGCCAAAATTCACACTTGGTAATTTTGGCATAAAGATTCTCCTTTCTCAGGGTCTTCAATATAATTCTCAAGTGATCGTCATGCTCTTCCTTTCTCTTTGAATAGACAAGAATATTGTCTATAAAGACTACCAAAAATTGATCAAGATAGTCTCTAAAGACTCTATTCATTAGATCCATGAAGATAGCAGGGGCATTAGTAAGACCAAATGGCATCACTATAAATTGATAGTGTCCATACCTTGTACGGAAAGCCGTCTTTGGTATATCCTCTGTTTTGACCCTTAATTGATGATACCCTGAATGAAGATCAATCTTGGAAAAGTATTTAGCTCCGCATAGTTGGTCAAATAAGTCATCAATGCGTGGGAGAGGATATTTGTTCTTGATAGTGATCTTGTTAAGTTCTCGATAATCAATGCAGAGTCTCATTGATCCATCTTTCTTCTTAACAAATAGAACAGGTGCTCCCCAAGGTGACACACTAGGGCGTATGAATCCCTTATCAAGATTCTCTTGGAGTTGCTTCTTCAATTCCTGCAACTCAATTGGGGCCATTCTATACGGTGTCTTTGAAATTAGCAAAGCGCCCGGTACGAGTTCTATTGAAAACTCAACTTCACGATCTGGTGGAAGACCCGGTAATTCCTCCGGAAAGACATCATCAAACTCCCGTACAATGGGCATATTCTTAATCGTGAGTTTCTCACCAACCATTTGAGATAAATAACCTTCAATTAGTGGAATCAATACCCATAAGATGGAAGAAATTTCCATTGGAAGGTTATGTTCATCCTTGCATTGATAGATGATCATAGATTGCTCTGGAATATGAAATGTGACTTCCCTTCTTTGGAAATTGATATGAGCTCCATGTAGAGAAAGCCAATCCATGCCAAGAATCACATCAAATTCCACTAAAGGAAGGATCACACGATTTGCAGGATGCACATTCTCACAAACTTCGATCAGAGAAGAATTATAAACTTTTGATGTGACTGTTGTGCCATTAGGTGTTGTCACAGCTAACTCAACATCTAATTGTTGAGGTAATACGGTGATACCCTTAGAAAATTTTTCAGAAATAAAAGAATGGGTGGATCTAGAATATAATAAAACATTTGCTACATTAGAGTGGATGGTAAGTGTACCTTTCACCACTTCGTTATCGTACTCCACATCGCTGATAGAAATTGCATATGACTTTCCTTTTTCTTTAGCCTTATGATTTTGTTGACATCGACCATCATCATCAACCCTTGGATTTGGGCATTGGTTGGAATAATGCCCCATCTCCGTGCACTTGAAACATTGAAGTGTAGCAGGTTTATTCTGTGTATCCCTTCATTTGTTTGCATCATTAGACATCTTCTTCCCATTATCACGACATTCAAATTCCCGATGACCTTCCTTTCCACATTTAAAACATTTACTTGACCCTTTAAAACAACTCCCCCATGTTTCTTTCCACACATTGAGCATAAGGGAAAGCTCATCTTCTTTTCAGTGTGCTCTTTAGATTTTCCTTTGAATTCCATCTTCCTCTTCTTATCAAACCCATGTGACTGATGGGTTACTCCAATCTCCATCTCAACTTTGAGAGCACATCGAATGATTTACTCGTAGCTATTGAAGTCCCTTATGGATAACACCCTTCGAAGACTTGGTTTTAAGCCACTAAAGAATCGATCGATCATACTCTGAGGTTGGATAATAATACCAGAAGCGTACCTTGCAAGTCTTGTAAAATTTTCTTCATAGGTACCAACAGATTCATCATCCCTTTTCTTCAGTTCAAGAAACTCTTTCTCCATCTTTGTTCGGAGAATATGAGGGAAGTACTTATTGAAAAATAAGTTCTTGAACTCGTCCCATTCCATAGACTCAATTTCATCCCTTTGCCTCGTATTCTTAATAAGATTACAGCATTGATACGCATCTCCATCCAAACGATACACTGCTAGGATGACTTTATCATGTTCAGAACATTGAAGAACTGAAAATATATTTTCAGTAGTACTAATCCATTGTTCAGCAACTAATGGATCTGTAGACCTGCTGAAAGAAGGTGGACGCTGCCTCATGAAGGATTCAACAGAATGTTTCTCCTTCCTTTGTTCGTTTGGAAGTCCTGCATGATTCATAGCTTGAGAAAGTTGTGTGAGCATGGCTACAAGATTTTGCATTCCAGCTCCTATATCATTTGGTTTCTTAAGGGGACAATCATTGCATTGCCCATCGCATTCCGCATTAACACGGTTCCTTCGGGTTCTAGACATTGACTAAAACCAAGAAGAATAGTGTGAGGAGCACTAATTATAATAGGAAAACCACATAATCAGGGATAAAATTTCACACTTAAGGTCTTATCCTAGGGTATTCATGGCCATTTCTAAAACACTAAGATTGTGTTCTATTCTTAGACTTATCCTTAGGGTTCTTACTAAGGCTTTCACATCCTAGTTTCCAAAGGTTGACTATAACCTTTCCTCTGATACCATCTTTAATGACCCATACTTTACATACATTGTTAATACTTCAAAATTGAAGCACCCTTATTACAACATATGACAAAACCACAAAGGACCGTACAGGTATAGTGTATTTAGAAACTGGGAAACATAAACAACTGGTTCATTAATCTTCGACAGTGTCTCCCATTTATTTCATCATATCTAAGGTCCCTTTTAGCATATTCTACTTAATATCTATCTTCCTGACCTGGGGAAAAGAAAACATAAAAGGGTGAGCTCAAATGCTCAGCAAGGGCAAATAATGGAAATAAAAATCATATCATATCTTTTTGAAAATCATAACCTGCAAAATAGATCATAATATTTTAACATGGAATAAATCATAGAAGGGAAAATGAGATCCCCATAATCATAACATGAAACTTGAAACTTTGTGGCATGCACACATAATCATGGAACATCATTTTTTGTTAGTTATGACTCATTGCCAAGACTATCTTAGTGGACAAAGTCCCTTTCGGAACCGAGTCACCCTCGTTTCAGTCCTGTTTCACTGAACCGGTATAACCTACTGTTCCAGCCATGTCTATCTCATGAGATATAAAATCTTTACCCAATGCATTGGAGGGAGATATAGGTCCCACCCATCTCATAATGAATCCTTTCTTATGTGTGCCACATAATCATAAACCATACATCATAGCGTAACCCATGTAAAAAAAATGGAATTCTTAAACAACATGACATCATAAAACAATTCATATAAGATAAAGGAATTCATAAATATATTTCCATCACAACATAATCAAATCCATGTAATAATAGGGATAAAAACAGAACCCTTTTATTATCTTAGATGGAAAATAGTTTTGATAAAATACATGAACTCCATTCTTGAGGAAAATATCTTTTCTACTTCAAAAACATTTTTCCTTTCATAACATGTCATACGACTTTAAAATAAAAGAAGTTGATTAAAAATAAACTTGAAAACTTATAAAGGAAGATTCTTGGAAATAATGTTTTAAAAATCCATTCTTTCCGTATAAGTTAAAAAAAACATTCTTCGTACTTTTGTCAGAAAAGTCAAAAAGTACCTTGTATGAAAAACGACAAAAGATTCCTTTCATATCCTTTAATAAGAACTCACCGAAGGGTAAAATTGGATTTAAACAATTGTAGGTGGATGGAAATAATATTACATATTGAGTAAACATGGATGTGGATGATAAAATACACCCCAGTAAATACCAAAGTATAAACAATCTCGGATAAAAAAAAGACTATGATATTTCCCTTACCTTAGGTCTGATTTGCTTTGTACGTGTCCGAAGCTCCTCTTCTTTGGAATGCCTCTTTGAATCCTCTACTTAGGGAACTATTATTGGTCTTTGAAGAAGACCAGGACCTCTAGGATTATTCTAGGGAAGTGGAGAGGAGAAAATGGCAGGGGTTGGCCGAGCTTGAGTGCTCAAATTGGTGTGAGGAGGAGGGGGAGGAGGTGCCCTTTTATAAGGGAGGAGAGGGGCACCTTAGGAATATCTCAAAATATTATTTTATATTAAAGTCAAAATCGGTTTATAATGGTTCCAAAGGGTTTTATTTCGAAGCTAAAGTGGGGATGGGTCGAAATCCTATCAACCAATAGGATTTAGACAAGTTTAGGGTATTATTTTAACCTTATTAATTAGATTTAACTCTAAGTTAAATAATTTAACTTTTACCGTGTCTTTTTGTTTTCTTACACTATATGGTTAATACACTTACTATAACATGACAAACGAACCCCAAATTGATTATTATTAATATATATATCCTTATCTAAGTCATTTGGCCGATCCTTAGATTTTTAGGAATAAAATAACAATTAATAATATAATATTTGATTTAAAAACTATTTTGTGTCAATTTTAACACTATTTGATATATGATTTTTGTGAAAGTCATAACAGAATTATATGTTCGACCAAGTTGATTAAATCAACACTAATATATCATAGTAACCTAGAAAATTAGTGTAATTCATAAAAAGTCTCAAATTACATTTATTTTGGTGTTTATAACATCAATTATGTAAATATTTCATAAATAAGATAATTATTGTATCATAATTGTGTCATAAATAAATTAAATTATATAATGTCTAAAAATTATAAATAAAATACCATCATGTAGGAAATATTTTTAGATTTCTAATGAATATTTATAGTCGAATTTATCTTATATATAACGCCATATTAAAAATGATTTACTTTTTAAACATTGATTTTAAATATTTTAACCCTTCTTTAAATAAATTAATAATAAATGTCCCAATCTAACCCAAGTGGGCCTAAATGGTCATATTTTATTCCTAAGTTTGTTTTTGGTCGAATTAAACTTATCCAATAGAATTAGGACATGTGTTAGGGTAATAGTAATATCATATTTACCCTTAGTTACCCTATTTACTATTAACCGCGGTAAAAAAAATAAAAAGATACTATTCACCAAAAAATTAGTTTTATCTCATTGAACCACATTTTACTTACTGATATCAACCATGTCTGTCGGATTTTCGAAATTCCATTCACAGAAGCGGTAAAATTACGTTTTATGCAAAATTTAGTTTTTAACCTACCACTTAGTGGTTTCACTATTCATAAAAAATTGAATGTTTTCAGAAAAATTCCAAAATTTTACTCTAGGCTAATTTCGCTATTCCGAATCCAAAAATGAAGTCAATTTTGAAAAATAAAATTTATAAAATTTCAAAAAGTGGTTATTACTATTCATAACGGCTAGTTTTAATAATATTTTAATAGCATATCATTGTTTAGTGAAACTCGGTATTGCGTACGACGCAAGCTATCGAGGAAGGTCATGATTGCGTGTAAAGTAAGCCAAGAAAGTTTGTAGTAAAAGATTCTTTTGATGATATATAAAAACAAAATATTACTCTTAAAAATCTCGGGTGTTACAATAAAGGTATTCCAAAAATGAAAAATACAGAAGATTAAGGAAAACATAAGCATATTATATATCATATATAAATATAGTGACATATTAATTGCCACCTTTGAAGGTGTTAAAAGAATGTTGAACAATCATCGTTTCGGGAGGCATAAATTCACCATCCACAGAAACAGTATGTTCATTAACAATTAGATGTAGGTGTGTGTAATTTTAGCTCAAATCCTTCTTATAAAAACATCCTAGTATATTTAAGATACTGGATTTGTTACAAAATAAATTAATAAAAAGAGTTTAGAGGGTTGGAGAAGCAAAATGAAACAAAAGGACTCAAGTGAAGACATTACCTTAAAATCGGGTAACTCCCTTTGGTTTGAGCTCAAAAGCTTCCTTGGGAAGTCTTCTACCCACAGTGAGGCTTCAAGGAGTAAGAAAGGGATGTGGAGAGACAAAATGGGTAGGGGTTGGCCGAACCAAAGGCTTTGGGAGTGTGGGTCAGGAGGTAGAGGTGGGGTCCTTTTATAAGAGGAGAGGAGGGGCACTCTTGGAAAGTAAAGAAATGTTACTTTATTTGAAAATGATTTTCGGATTCAAAAGGTCCCACATTGATATAATTCGAGGGTAAGGTGATAAGGGTTCAAAATCCACCCATCCAATAGGTTTTGGACATGTTTAGGGCATATATTTTACATTATCATTTCATTTTATTTAAATCCTTTATTAATGAGGTAATCACCGCATCATCATGATGTCATAAATAATTTAATTTATTTAAAGTCTAAAAATTATATAAAAAATACTATGATATAGGAAATCTTTTTATCTTTCCAATGACTATTTATAGTCCAAAATATCATTTATGTAGACAAAATTAAAAATATTTTACTTAGGTGATACATTCATTGTCACCTTTAACATTCTTTAAAAATAAAAAGATAAAAAGTCACTTTCTCACAAAAGTGATTCCATGGCCCCCCCAAGTTTGGCACAAGGAATCCCATGGTCGGCCATGAGACAACAAGTAGCCTTAGGAGACATGTTTTGGTCTTTTTGTATTATCATGATATCAATTTATTATCTTTAACTACCTGATTACTCATTAATCAAAATAATTAGAGATAATAACCATCGTTACTATTCATAATGTCCAAAAATAAAAGAGTCTTAATTACATAATTTGGACCTTTTGATTCCAAATACGTAATCGATTTTAACAAATTACAAACACATAAATTTCAATAATTTATTTAAAAATAATTCTCGTTGTCAAAACAAATAGCGTGTTTTTTTTGAAACAATATCTATGAAAAGTTTGGCATTAGTTTATGACCAAATCCAAAGTGAAATTAATCCTAATGACCACCATTGGATTACATGGTAAAAATATATTCATATTACACTTTAAGATCAATTAAAAGGATAATCTATCCATATAATTAAATTAAATGAAAAAGCAGTTTTGATGTAAAATGCAGTATTTTTTCACTATTCATTAACAAATGAACATTGTCAGAAAAATACCAAAAATTTATCCAATGTAAATTTCAATGTCCCAATCATAATGAATATGTTTATTTTTAAAAATATAGATTATAAAATTGTCAAAAGTTTGATTTAAAAAGGGTTTTCCATCAAAAGGCAGTAAAACTATCTTTTAAGAATATTAGTGTATTCCATGCATAAGATTGTATTTATTTTCATTTTAAGCCTCTAAAACACTATCTTAATCATTAATAGACATAGATAAAAATATCTATTATTCATTAATTACTTGGGATGTTATAAAAATAGCCTATATTAAGGCAAATTTTATTTTTCCTAAAAACAATCTTAAAAAGATAAAATTTCCTTCCACAAGGAATGTTTTTCCTTACCGTTGTTTTCATTGTTCATTTTATTGTTCCTCTTAGTCTAACACCTTTTATTTATAATGTATAAAAATCGATTTCACATCTAAAACCTCATAATCCTATAAATCCATAAGTATATATTATTCTATTTTCAAATTCCAAATTCTCTGAAACACATTTTCCTAATTCTCTAAGATTCAGACGCTGAATTCTCAGAAATTTGGACTCTGAAATATCAGAAATTTAGACTCAAATTTTCTCAAAATTCTGATTTTGAATTCCTCGTAATTTTGACTCCGAATTACGTAGAATTCAGACTCCAAATTCTTTATAATTTGGACTCCAAATTCATTAGAATTCCGTCTCAAAATTCATTATAATTCAGACTCCGAATTTCACAGAATTTAGACTCTGAATTTATCAGAATTCAGAATCCAAATTCCTCATAATTTCGACTCTGAATTCCTTGGAATTCAGACTCTAAATTCCTTATAATTAAAACTAAGAATTCATTGCAATTCAAACAATGAAATCTATAGAATTCATGTTCATAATTCATTGTAAAAAATAATCTTAGTATTTATTATTTATAGTCTCTATGTGTTTATTTTCATATACTCTAATCTTTGTTATTATTTAGACTTTGAAGAATAGGATTTGGTTACGCAACCATATTTTTCTTACCCTTGTTATAGTTATGAAATGATATCAGGCAATATGTTTCTGACAATCTATTGTTTGAGTGACACATTTATAGGTCCCTCCAAGATTCAAGAAAAAATATGACCATTGGAGGAGGGAGCTCACCGTTTGAGAGTTACATATAAATAGGATTTCATTTAAATAAGGTCATAATAACTAATTATAAATCCATAAATCTAGAGATTACATGCTTCTAAGGTAATTTATAGGGAGAGAGACTCTCATGCATCATGCGTACATAACATCTTGTTCATCCTTCCTCATGCGACTCTGATTGTTGTTTTGTAAAATGGTGGTCTTTAAGGGATAGTAAGACAGAGGTTCCAACTACCTTAATGTCTGAGGTCTTCCGGGGATAAGAAGGCAGAGGTTCCAACTACCTAAAAGTTAGAGGACTTCCTGGATTTGGAAGACAAATTTGAAGACTTCCTTAATGTTCTAGGGCTTATGGGGATAGGAAGATAGATTCTGATAAACCTATCGAGGGTTAACCCAGGTGTGGTTAAGATAGACATTCTTGAATGCATATATCAAGAGACCCTTATCCAAGGTTGTTTAATACACTATTATTTGGGTTAAAGATATCTCATACCCGTTACTTTTTTTGTTTCAAGTTTATTTTTTGTTGTATTCCGATAAATATAGAATGTATAACTTTCTTATACTTTCTTGTTCTTTTATGAA
Organism: Viscum album; assembly: GCA_963277665.1. Taxonomy (NCBI): domain Eukaryota; kingdom Viridiplantae; phylum Streptophyta; class Magnoliopsida; order Santalales; family Viscaceae; genus Viscum; species Viscum album. Next base: position 1,211,419,113 of record OY728150.1, on the reverse strand, counting down.
CTATGATTAATAATATTTTAGAAACTTTTAGGAAGAATGTTTTCCTTGTAAACATTTATTATGTTTCATTTCTGGAACCATATTTCTAGAACCTAGCATGTTTTTAGAACTAAGAGGTCTTGCGAATTTACATTGTTTAATATTGTTATAAATAGTTTTCCTTATGGCTAAAAATGAAAATTTTTAAACTTACAGTTCACCCCTCCTGTAATTGAGAATCTACATTCATATTTAGATAATACAATTGGCATCAGAGTAGGTCTCTAAAATAATTATATTCACATATAAGTTTTCATGATCATGTTTTTATTATTCTAGATATTTGATCCTGCATAATATTTTTATCCTTTTTTCCAAAAAGTTTTCTATTTACAACTTTCTATGGTAAGATATTCTCTTTTAGATTGCAGGAATGAATGTTGTTTGGATTGAAAATCTAAATCCTACTAGACAACATATATTTTATGGGAATGATTATTAATATTAGAGAGATTGTATGAATACTTTTGTTATTAATACTAGAGTGGACAACTTTGTTATGCTTACTAGAGATTACATGATTCCTGATAAGGAATTCGGAACTTTTACACATCAATAAAAGTCAGAATATCAACTAAACTACAAGGTACCCAATACATTGTTGTGTTCAATGAACAGGAATATATATTTCCATATTTCTTCTTGTGGGGATGAAAATTTTATTTAGTTGAAATTATTGGATACTCATTTTGGTACGTCCAAGGTTTTAGAAACAAGAGGAGCTATGTTTACAACAGAATATCAGGGATTTCTATTTTCTTTTAGAGAACCATTGTGCAATGTACAACAAAGATTTATGAGTATTGTTAACAGTTTACAATCCATAGGTGAGGAAGGTTTTTATGATTAGGCACTTATGAACAATATTATAGATACCATCCCTAATGAGTGGGTATCTAAGAAAACAATTATTAATGGGAGTAGGAAAGTAACTCAAATTACTATTGATGATATTTTTGGAAATCCTCTTCAACATGAGTGAATAATGAAAAGAAATATTGATTTAAATTATAAGAACAATAGAAATGGGAGTGTAGTCTTAACTACTACTAAAGTCAAGGCTCTCGAAAGGGTTACACGATCCATGCCTAATAGAGTCACAATTTTATCTTAATCAATTGAATGTGAACATTCTGATAATGATCTATCTAATCTAGCTCGAAGGATGATCATGATAGTTAGGAAGAAATACATTTTTTATAGATTTAAGGTGAATGAATCAAAAGAAAATAAATGAAAAGAAAGAAACTATAGTCACTAGTTATGAATGCCAAAGAGTAGGGAATATAAGGCCATATTGTCTTATGATTAAGAAAAAGGATAGAAAGGAAAAGAATTATGAGATGAATAGAATGAAGTACTATAAAGATAAATCTAGGAATGTTTTGAAAGATAATGATAGTTGGAGTGCCATTGGTGGAGATTCATCTGATGAAACCTCAGAATATGAATCTTTTGTTCATAAGAATCTTGGTCTACTAGACAAATTAACAATTTAATATCAAGGTCTAATGGCCAACGTACACAATTTCGAATCCATAACTAATGTATCCTTGAATAAAATTACAGTGATATTAAATATTATGAATCTTCAAATGAAGAATCATCATCTAATGAAGATAATACTTTACCTGCTTATGAAAATGTATTTTGGTTGTCTAGGGTTCTTGAGAATGAAAATTCTAAACTCAAGAAAATACATGATAAAGAAATTTCTATAATTTCTGTTCTTACTAATGACATATAATATATTTCTAATGATATTGATAAGAAAATTTATGATTTTGAAATTATTTTAATAATCCTTTAAGAAGTTAATTCCAAGAAGTATAAACTTTTTATAAATCCTGAAAAAGTAATTTTTAAGAAAAATATATTAGAGACTAACTCTAGTGCTCAAATAAATGTTTTTGAGGTTAAAAACATAGTTATTAGAAAAAGTTAGAAATATTTTCCTTAAGGAAGTGTTTTTCAAACATTGCATTAGTTATGGAAAACATTGATAATATGTATTCACAAATTATTTCTCAATGGAATAATTTTGGATTTGGTTATACTCATTCTAAACCAGTTTTAAGTATTAATTTTTTTTAAAAGTGATCCTTTCTCCAATAAATTTCAGTGTAATAGTCATTGGGAAAAAACAATTCTTTATACAAAACTCAATCATTATGTTTTAATAAAGACTATTTTTCTACAAAAATGTGAGTACCTATTAATTTGCACTCTGAAGTTTCCAGATCTATGAATGTTTGGGTTCTGAATGTTTAACACTCTTATCATTAGAAAAATAATGAAATTACCTACAACAATACATGGTACATAGATAGTGGATGTTCCCATCACCTGATTGGAAACAAAAACTTCTTTGATAATATTATCAATATTAAAGGGGGAAAAGTAATATTTGCATATAATGCAAAGGGAGAAATTATTGGTATAGGTAACATTGTTCTTCTGGGAAAAACATTGATTTCGAAATTTTTATTTGTTAAGGGTCTTAAGAATGACCTTATTCACCTATGTAAGTAATGTGATGAAGGTTACCTTGTGTATTTTAAGAATGATAAATGTTTTGTACAATATTCCAAGGAGGAGTTTATTCTTTCTGCCCATACGCAAGAGAATGTATACACACTAAACAAAGAAGACTTTATTAGCCAAGACCTACCGTGTCTTAGTGCAATGGAAGATCATTATTGGTTATGGAATAGAAGGTTAGGACACTAAAATCATAGGAACCAATGCAAAGTCTCTAAGAAAAGATTAGTTAAGGATATACCTGAGCATAGATTTGATTATTCAAAAGTGTGTGATTCCTATCAATTTAGAAAGAAACATAAATCAAGTTTTAAATCAGTTGGTGAAGTTTCAAATAATGTTGCAATACAGTTGGTTATTATTGATCTTTTTGGTATAACAGAAAATGGAAGCATTAGAAAAAAATATCATGTATTTATCTTAGTTTGTTATTACACTATATTTTCGTGGTTCTATTTTCTAGCTAAAATTCTAAATCATTTTCAAATTTCAAAATTTTTAGAGCCCATGTTAAAAATGGGAAAAACCATCCATTTATAACTATTTATAGTGATCATGGATGTGAATTTAAAAATTCTTATTTTGAAACATTTTATAGTTGAAAAGGCATTACTCATAACTAGTCAACACTAAGAACTCCACAATAAAATGGTGTTGTTGAAAGGAAAAATCGAATTCTTCAAGAGATAACTAGAACCATGTTGAGTGAATATTCGATTTCTAAACATTTTGGGCTGATGCTATGAGTACTGCTTGTTATTCAAAAAAATGATTTTTTGATTAGACCTTTTCTTAACAAAAACCCTTATGAGATATGGAATGGTTGAAAACCTATACTTTCCGACTTTAAGGTATTTGGTTGCAATGTATTCATTCTGAATAAAAATGATTATCTACATAAACTATCACCCAAATTTGATGATGGAATTTTCCTAGGCTACCCCACACCTTTAAAGGCTTACATAGTTTTCAATAAAAAGACTTGTACTGTTGATGAAACATTACATGTCAGATTTGATGATACCAATACCTTTGTTTTTAAACAACCTACACCTACATCATTCAAAGTGTTTTAAGAAATTAATTATCAACCCTTGATAGAAGATCCATTCAATAAAGGAAATGTTAGATAAAATTCTTCTTAATCATCTACCCTAGAAGATTTCCAACCATATGTTGATAAAAAAGTTTTACAAAACCCAAATAAGTTGTTTCTAAAGAATCATCCTAGTGATAGCATCATTGGTGATTTAAATCAACCTATAAGTAATAATAGTTCCTTAATGTATAAATTTGAACATCTAGCATTCCTTTATCAATTAGAACCTACAAGAACTGATGAAACTCTACGTGATGATGATTGGATAAAAGCCATGAAATACGATATAAATGAATTTGAATGGAATAATGTCTGGACCATGGATAAAATACCTATGGAAAAATATCTTATTAGAGTAAAATGGGTCCTCAGAAATAATTGTGATGAAAATAGAATCATAGTGAGAAATAGATCTATATTTGTTACTAAATGTTATAATCCAAAAGAATTAATATACTATGAATAAACTTATCATCCAGTATCTATACTTGAATCTATTCGTATTTTACTTTCCTTGGCAGCATTATTCAATTTTTTACTTTTTCAAATGGATTTTAATTTTCTTTCCTTAATTGTTATGTTCGTGATGATGGTTTTGTTGAAAAACCTCCATGTTTGGAAGAAAAAAGCATCCTGAACATGTTTTCAAATATACCAAATCTTTAGATGAACTCAAACAAGCCCCTAGAGCTTGGTATGATAGAATTACAAGATTTTTGTTTCAAAATAATTACATTAAGGTAAATGCTGATCAAAATCTCTTTATAAATAAAGATAAGAAAATTGTTTTGATTGTTCAAAGTTATGTTGATGACATTATATTTTGTTTAACTCAGCAATCATTAACTAATTTGTTTGTGAATCTAATGAAATATGAGTTTGAAATTTGTGTGATGGGTGAGTAAAATGTTTTCTTGGGTTTTCAAATTTCACATAAATTAGAAGTAAGTTGTATATCTCAACATTAGTGTATTAAGGAACTTATAATATTTTATGGTTATAAAAACACTAAGAGTATAAGTACTCCTGTTGGTACATCAAATTCAATTGATCTTGATGAAGATGGGAAAAAAGTAGATCAAACATCATTTAAAGGTATGATAGCATGTCTACTATACTTGACCGCTAGTCATCCAGACATAATGTTTTTAGTACGCTTATATGCCAGATATCAATCCAATCCTAAGAAATCTCATTTAATATAGTGAATTTTTTTTTGCAACTTAAAGCAAACCATGTGTTTTGGACTCCTTTATACATCTGTAAATGATTTTATTTTAAACAGTTTTTTGGATGCTGATATTGTTGGATGTAGAATGGATAGAAAATGTACATCCATAACTTTTCATTTCTTAAGATATTTATTAGTTTATTTTTCCTTAAAAAGACACTTAGTAGCACTTTCCATGGCTGAAGCTGAATATGTATCAGCTGGGAGTTGTTGTGCTCCAGTGTTGTATATCCAACACACACTCATAGACAATGGTATGAGTTTTACCAAAACACAAATATTTTATAATAATAATAGAACCATTTCCTTAAGTAAAAACCAAGATCATTACATTCGTAGAAAACACATAGATATAAGGCAATATATTCTTAGGGTTCACATACAAAAAGGAGATATCATTCTTCTATTTATTGAAATGAAAGATCGACATGATGATATTTTCACAAAATCATTAACCTTTGATATAATTGAATACATTAAGTAGAAGTTAGTAATGGTAACCATGAGGTAATCTTCCATATTTCCTCCTTGTTGAAACCAATCTCCCTATAGTAAGAAACTCTTTTTCAAAGGGGGAGTACATTTTCTTGTTAGTCAAAATTTTCATAGTCAAAATTTTCATAGTTATATTTTTTCGTAATAAAAATTTTCATAATTAAATTTTCGTAATAAAATTTTCCTAATCAATTCATCATAATCAAAATTTTCTATAATTTTTTTTAAATTTTATTAGATTCTAATGTTCTTCAAGAAGTATCTTCCTCGTTACGAATAATCTTTTTAGCAATCTGGACGGTATGTGTTCATTCGTAAATTTTAGTTAACATCTTTTTACATTTTGTTATTCTATCTTGTTTATGAAACCTTTTCAAACTAATTTTTGACTTTTTAAATATGATTGTTTATCTTAATAACTACAAAAGATCGGATCCTACCAAAATACTTATTGGTTTTTTTCTCAACTATATGATCTGATTAAGTGTATTTCAACTGTTGGATCAAGTAAAGAAGTTGAACCTTGACCTCAATCAGCTATATAAGGACTCCTAAGAGTTTTCCAACATCAGTATTTATGTTGTGGCATGCTGAATCCCTACTTCTCTACATAAGTCCATTCTGAATATTCAAGGATTCCTTAATTCCTAATGTCTGTATGAGCCTCTCCTCAGAAAAAAAATGTCTTCTATAAAGGAAATATCCAAGTGGGAAATATATAGAGAGACGTTAGATGACCCCAAATTCTTTTCTATGTATGATTACATTATTTCAAAGAATATTAAGCTCAATGACTAGGAGAGACTATATGTTTCAAAACTGAGGGCATTGGATCTGGTTTATCTAGAGTTATTAGTCAATTTATTTGAATCAACAAGTTTCTTCAAAGAAAGAGGGAGAGAAAAGTGTTCCCTAAAATGATATATAAATACCTTGTCCCTTTCTTACAATATGGATTCCAACCTTATTGGAATTCCTTATAAGGGAGAATCAAAGTTCATCACTCACAAGTTAGATGATGTAATAAGATCTTTTGATAAGAAGAAAGATATAGAGTGTCTTGGCTTGAATGAAGAGAAGAATCTAAAAATTATTCATCTCTCTAAAAATATACGGATTCATCCGCTATGGGTTTAGGGATTTCTTATTTTGAGAAGAGGGGAAAATGATACACTTATAAAAATTTGTATCTATGCATTATATTTTTTTTGAATCTTAGGAAAATAAATTTAGTAACGTATGTTTTGCTAAAAATCAATAATATCAAGAATGGAACCCTAAAATCTCGTATTATCATGTATCCAAATATACTTTCGATGATTATATTTCTTTGTATTCAGTATTTCAAAACTCCTTGTAGTTCAATGCCAAGAAATTTAAACATAATGTCGCTGAGTGTTGCTCTAAGGAGAACGAAAGTTGGTTTTTTAAGTGACTCAATAGAATTTTATAATTTTTCAAAAGATGAAATCCATGATCTCAAAGAGAAACTGGAGTGGGATGAAAACTCTTGAAAAGTGGGAAGAAGTGTAAGGAAGAGGAACCAAAGAAGAACGAAAAAACTCATACAGCTAAGGTAACTCAATCCGCACCTCCAAAACCAAAGCAGTAAAAGGATTATCCTGATTAAGTAGTCCATAGGGGGAGAGAAGAGAATAAAAATAAAAATACAGGGGATCCTACTTTTGGTTTGCACCCTGATATGAAAAATTTGTTAAAGATTAAAGCTTTTAATGATTTGAGAAACAATAGAGTAAAAAGAAGCATAGGAAGAAGTTATCGGAGGCTGAAATTGTTCAATCCTTTCTCAAAGATTCTGAGAAAGAATCTAAAAAATTCCCATTGAAAGAATAGTTTTTTATAGAATAACTTCCTAAGTCTCTAGGAAATAAGGTGGTGCTTTTGGATCCAGAATAAGAAGAAGAAATTGTTTAGGAAGAGGAATCGGAAATACAAGAATAGGAAGAAGAAGAATGGGATGTCACTGATGATGTAATAATGAAAGTTGAAGATTACCATGAGAAAGAATGTCCCTCTGCAAAATTATCGATCTGGACTTCTCAAGTTGAATCCTCAAAAGATGATAATCCCTAGAATGAAGAGATGAGTGAGGGAAAAGTCAATAAGACAACAAATGATGAAAGTAGCAATCATGATTTTATTTAACCAGGAGATCTTATGGTAGATGTTGAGAAAGAAATTGTTGTGGAAGATAAAATTGTCAGGTTATTAGATAATGAGCATGAATCACCTAATCCAAAAGAGATAATTCAGATAATTGATTAGGGAAATCAGGTGTTAGTCAATACACCTAATAAAGCATTACTGAAAAAGAATGATTTTGGTTCTACTTCAAAGAGGAAAGTTGATGAGTTAGAAAAATAATCCTCACCAACCATACATTCTGATTTAGAATCATCCTCTCATGGTTCTTATTTTGTGGTACAATCTTTGAAACAGTTGGTCGGTACTATTCCATTATTTTCAATTATATATTCGAGGTGGTAGTTGCTTCAACATTCGTTAAGTGAGAAAACCGATTCAGTTTCCATTCTTATGGATATGTTTGTAAAGCTTGATATAGATTTCAAATAATTTCTAATTGGTTATGAGGCTCATAAAAGTTCATGAAAAAAGAGTACAATCTGGTCAAGAAAGATAGTCAAATACCTAATAGGTTTTGATTAAACTCAAGATAATGTAAAAAAAGCCTTTAATATCGAAGATGGAAAGATTTATGATCTTACTAAGAGATTTGAGGTAAATCTGACTATCGAACAAACAAAATGTAAGTAAGAAGTCAAGGACATAAATAGAAAGCTTAATTTTGTGGCTATAAATTGGAAGAGGGAAAGGGATATCATAATCGAATTGGATGAGAAGATAGTTAAGCAGGAAGAAGTGTTGAAATCTCAAGGATAATGTCTTAAGTCTCATGAAGAAAAGATAAAATACTTAGAGAAGAAAAGTGAATATCAAGATTAGTTTCTCAAGCACATGGAAGAAGATCACAAGGAGATAAATAAGCTAAAAACATTTATCAAGAAGTTGATGTTGAAATAAAAAGAAAGGTAATTTTTTCAATTCCAATCTTTTGTTTAATTTCTTCCTCATACAAATTAGTTCAATCTTAATGAAATTTTGGTTGTCCTCTATATTTTGGCATGTTTAGTAAAAAAAATTCAGTTACTATTTTATTTATATTCTCTCAATTTCCTTTTTTAAAATTTTTAATGGGGGACAATGGAATGTTAAAAAGAGTACTAAAAGAAGATATTTACCTATGTAAGTGGGATTTAATCTAAGGGGAAGTTTATATCAATGAATATTTTTTTATGCAAAGAAAATGTCAAATATTATTTAAGAAATAAAGAATACGATCCTTTGGGATTTCAAAACCTAAGGGGGATTTAGTTGTATTCATTGTGATCCATAAGTAAAGGGTGATATGTTTTTTATTGTTTGGTCAATAAAAATTTTATTTCCTTATATTTTTTGTCTTATGGATATTTATGCTTTCCAAAAAGTGGGATATTAATGAGTCAATAAGATTTACTTATAAATTTTCCATTATTTCATATTTTGAAAATAAAAAACATCATATCTTAGGGAAAATAATATTTTCCCAAAAAAATACCTTAATAAATAATATTTTCCTTCCCTAAGGAAATTGTTTCCTTACTTATGTTTTAATTTTTAACTTTATAGTTTATCTTATTCTAACTCTTTTTATTTTTAATGTCTAAAAATCAGTTTCACATCTAAAACCATGAAATCCAATAAATCATTAGATATTGATTATTATATTTTCAAAATATGAATTGTCTAAAATTCAAATTCCAAATACTATGAAATTTAGAATCTAAATTCTCTGAAATTCGGAGTCTGAATTCTCTTAAAATTGGAATCCCAAATTCCACATAATTCAGATTCTGAATTCCTTAGAATTCAAACTCCAAATTCCTCATAATTGAGATTCCAAATTCCTTAGAATTTGGAATCCGAATTCCTTAGAACCATGACACTGAATTCCTTATAATTTTGACTAAGAATTATTTATAAATAAGACTCAAATTTTCTCAGAATTCAGACTCTAAATTCCTTATAATTTTGGCTCCATATTTCTCATAATTTCAACTTTTAATTATTTAGAGTTCAGACTCTGAATTTGTTATAATTCAGACTTTGAAATATTTAGAATTCATGTTCCAAATTTTTTGAAAAATTGAATCTGAATATTTATGATTTATAGTCTCCAAGTGTCTATTTTCATAGACTCTGAACATTATTTTTCCTTAGACTCTGAAAAATTGGATTTTGTTAAGCGACCATATTCTGCTTACCATTGTTATAGTAATGAAACAATTGTGTGAAATCTATTTCTAACTAACCATTTCTTGAGAGACATATTTACACGTCCCTTTGAGATTCAAGGGAAAATATGACCATTGGAGGAGGTATCCAACTGTTGGAGAAGTTCATATAAATAGGATCAAATTTGAATGAGCTTATAAGAACTAATGATTGATCCATCGATCTAGAGTTTACATGCTTTTGAAGTAATTTCTAGAGAGTGAGACTCTCATGCCTTGTGCGTACTGAACATTATTTTCACCATGCTTCATGAGACTCTGATTGTTTCTGTGTACAATTGAGTACATCTGGGGATAGGAACACAGAGGTTCCGACTACCTTAATGTTCAAAGTCTTGCGGGGATAGCAAGACATATTTTGATATTCTTATCAAGGGCATACCCTGGTGTGGGTAAGCTATACTTTCTTGAATGTATATCTCAAGAGACCTTTATCTAAGGTTTTTGGACTCCCAATTCTTTGGGTTAAAATATTTCATACTTCTTGTTTTTTTTATTTCATGTTTATCTTCCATTGTATTCAGATAAAGCATGAAATTATAACTTTCTTATACTTTCTTGTTCTTTATTTACTTTGATTAATAACAATCTTTATGTTTTAATTTAGGATCATTTCCTTATAAACATTTATTAAGTTTCATTTATGGAACCATAATTTTGGAACCAAGCAAGTTTTTAGAACTAAGAGTTCTTGTGAATTTACATTGTTTAACTTTGTTAAACATAGTTATGATTAATGTTAAAAACAAAAGGTTTTAAACATACAATTTACCACCTTTAATTGAGAATCTACATTCATATTTAGATCCTACATAAGAAGATCCATGTTGGATTATAAATATCATGTATAGTTACATGGGATTTTATCCAATTTATTTTAGAGACACAGATATGTTAATATGTGGTACCACATACCATGCGGGTCATCTAACGGGGTTTGTACGCCTTCTTCCTTTTTAGGGAAATTTAAATATCTCATATAAAATACATTTCTAATCGAATTTTTTCTTGTGAGTATCCTCTCCTGATTGATTTTTCACATAGAATGAAATGTTTTCTTTCATAATTTATTTATAGAAAAAAATTTATATGTTATGGACCTGATTCTTATTTAGATGACACACTATGATGGAAGTGATAAACAAGGATCACCAGTGGCTTCTCTGAGTTGTATCCTTTATCTAAGATGGGCATAGGTACACAATGACTAGAGTGGAACCCACCTGCAATGTCTGGGATGGTTCCTTGACTACAAGAGTGGGACACTATAGTCGATCTTTGAATTTGTCATCTACATATTATCTAAGAGGAACCCTCCATTCAAGATTGGCATGGTTTATCGATGACTAGAGCGGCACCCTCAATCCGGGATTGGCATGGGTCCTTGATGATTTGGCTGTCACACTCTGAGGGATACTGAGAACGATTCATAGACTAGTTGAGTGGAACCCTTCTATTAGTCTTTGAATTTTTCATTGAGAGACTATCTATGTGGAACCCATGAGATGATCTGGGCATGGGTCCAAAATTACAAGAGTTTCACCCTCCTATGGACATAAGGCATGGTTCCTAGACTATTACAATGGCACCCTCCATCCATGCTAGATAGTGGTCATCTAGGGACTATCCTATTGGAACCCTCCATATGTAACAGTCATTGGTACTCAGTAAATATATTGGAAACCTCCTATAGATACAGGGAATGATTCCTTTACTTCTATAGTGGAACCTTCATGCAGAGACATGGAATGGGTTCTCAACCATCAGATTGGAAACCTCACGTTGTAACATGGCATGCGTCCTCTAGCTAGGGATTATTTCCCCTTGTTTTTGCGACAAAGTAACGAGTTTCAGATTGAAATTGATGTTTCTGTATGGCATGATTCATGAGATTTTAGGCATCATTGATGGGATTCTGTAACTATTATCAATCTTTTACTCGGTTGTTATGTGAGATAGAGATCTGCATATGTCTCATCTAGTTTTCTTTGGTCTGAGAATATATACATATATATACATTTACATGCTATTGTATTTGGTTACACAATTTCTAGGGGTGGATGTGGAACAATATGAAGTGCAATTACATGATGTGTTGAAACACTTTGGATGGATGAGATTACATTCATGCATTGGTTTGACCTATTTTCTTTTTATTTCATACTATTTTATTCTGTATCTTATTTCTCCCACATTAAATTTCATGGAATTGTACTTGGTATGTATATACTAATCAAGACATGGGATTTTATCTCATGTACAATGTCATATATAATTTTTAGAAAGGTCATAAGTGACTACATTGAAGCTTTGGTATACATTATTACATTAACCATGTATGGATAGAGCTCGGATATTTAGAGATGGGCTCTCTCAATAGTTTATTTATCTAGTTTTGTTAGGTTGGAACTTCCTTCTGGAAGGGCATCTATATTTTCCCATTTACATTTATATTTAACTATAGTGGTCTTTTAAAACACTAGAGTTATTTCATGATAATTTTATATTCTTGTTTTTAATCTTTTTATTATTATTCCTCTATATATTTGAATTGATATGGACATGTGTGTGCATACATGTACATTAGGTAAATGCCTCCCTATTATAGATATGGCTCTACATTATTTTTTCCACCACGTAGCCAATGGAGGAGGTGTTGGTGTAATTTTTCCCAAACCTCACTTAGATGGGTTAGTATAATTTACATATACCATTTAATCACCAATTCATCAAAATTGTATTTTTTAAATCACAAATTTGTGTAATAATTGCTCTATTTTTCAAGGATGTTTTTGTTCAAAAATCATGGGTTTTGTGCATTGATTATGGTTAAATCTTATGAATAACTATAATCATGATATAAATATCATATAGTGTCAATATATATATATTTATAGTCATATATAATATATCTATATAGAATAGGGAATTACACCATTCATAGAGACGGCATGTCATACATACACATGAATGTGGTTTCCATTACCTGGGCATATGAAATGAAAGAAATGTAAAAAATATATCACTTATACATAATTTTTTTAATTTTAATATATAAAATATATATTCCTAAAATAAATACTTGTTAACAACCCTGAAAAAATAATATAAGATATGTTTCACATTTCTTCCGGGTGGCGGTAGTCCACACGTATGCCTGAGCGACATTATATTTTTACAAAGGATATAGAGTAAGAAAATTAAATATGATAATATAATTATAAACTTAATATTATTTCAGAAATATAAAATATATAATTTAAATCCATAATTATTTTCATCTATGGTAGGTGGTGATGTAAAATGAATTACATCAGTTCAAAAGACGGTAGTCTGTCAAACACATGATCAACAGTTTTCTTTCACCTTTTATTGAATGAGATATGGATATATGTTTTTAAATTATCTTAATATAATATTATTATATGGTACATACATATTTTTTATATAGTATTATTTTAATAATATTTTAAGGAGGTGAAATAATAAACAATGTAAAAAATATGTAAATAACCACATCTTTTCTAATAACAACATCATTTGGTGAGCCCAAAAATCCTTCATTAGTGCGATTAATGATAAAAATAAGGATCATAAGATGTGTGGATGAATTTATTTAAAATGTTTTGTTAGGTATTTCTCAAACTAAATGGATTTTGATATGTGATGTGAATAAGATAAGGGGTTCCCTTTTATATGTTTGGGGGAGGACACATGTGGATTTTCTAAAAAATGGTTATACACATGTTTTGAAAATGGAAAAAGGATAAAAAAATGGATCATTATAGAACGTTGGATGTGATATAGTAAAAATATGGCTATAAAATAGTATTCCTAGAATATTTGGAGTTATTTTGACCATTATTGTTTAATTTTAATGCTCGATAAACCCACTCTAACATTAACAGTGGTAATTATTTTTTTTTTTACTATTATTCATGAATATAAGGAAATTGAATATATAATATAATATTAAAAATGTTTTATAAAATAATTAATTTCTATTTTTTATATTCAATTTTAAGAACTGGTAGATTTTAAATTAAAATTAAACCCACAGACAAGAAAAAAAGCTGTTCCCTATGGGAACCATTTCATATATATAAAAAGTTCTCATAAAATAATTTTATATTCAGTTGATTCTAATGATCAAAATTGGATTAATTGTAATAAAATAGAACTAATTTCTCATATAAACCCATGTTAAAACAATATGTATCTTTTAAATTCATTAAATGAAAATGTAGTTTTTTTAAAAACCTGCACATTCACAATTCATTAAAAATATAAAATTTTCCTAAAACTTCTAAAACATCACCCTATAATAATTCTTACATAATTTTTCGAAAATGAAGTTAAATTTAAAATTTAAATAACTAATTTTATAATTCTTTCATAAAAATCAATAAAAATATTTTTTCAGAAAAATGTATTATCTAAGCATATGATGTGTTTATCAAAAATTATGTTCTTATTTTTAAATATGTTCTATTTATATATGAATTTTAAGAAAAATAATAAAAATGTGGGTTTTTTCATTTCATATCATCTTGTTTAACATATTTGTTACAATGATCATGATATGTAATAATATTTAGAGTATATTGTGGTTCGTAAAAACACAGTAATGTTGGAATCCGAAGCTATTGAAGAAATAAAAATTATTTGAAAAAATGATAAAATCGTAGGTTGTTACATTTCAACCCCATTAAAATTATTTTTGACACAAAATTCCAACTCTTTAATTCAAACAATTGATGATACTTCTTCCTTATAAAATCTTCAAGTCCCCATGTCTCCTCTAGTTGGTGATTTCTTTATAAAACATTGACCACGCGGGGGTATTGTTTCATTGAACAATCCATATATGTTATATAATCCCCATGGTTTGTGTTTTAGTGTAATTATATTTATTTATCATTATAAGTATTTATCTCATTCCATGTTATTGACCAATTATGTACTTCTTCGGGAGAGATTCGTGGAACACATCATGGACATGAGTGAGGTTTGGTTGATGAAACAAGAGATAATCCATTTTCCATAATCGATCAAGAATATAAAAGGGTATAATATTCCTATGGATTGTATATCCTTTTTTAGAAAATAAAAAAACCATTAATCCATGGATAAATTCATTGAATAACTTTCTCACCAACATAAAACTCAAAATCACACTAGAGATTGTCAACATAACTTTTCTATTGATATTGTGCTTCCCTTAAATATTATTGAATGAATATAATGTTCTCTTCCATTTCATTATAAAATACTAATACCAATATAATTTATTATCCAACTCTATCCCAACACATTATTTTCTAAAATTTCATCCACATAGTGATTTAAAATGATTTATTTGAATGATTGAGTGAATTTAATTATTTCTAGAAAATGCTACAAGTGAAATATTTTTATCTCATCCACCTTTTAAATCAATAGAAAATAATCACAAATAATCTTGAGGTATTTTATTTTTTAACTCAAAATAATCATATTTTGAGGATAATACATAGTTTTTAACTCAATTTTGTATCATGATATTATTTAATGATTCACAAAAGTATCATGGTAATCCTAATATACCTATCATACATAACATATTGTGGTACTATATGAAACATTGTAAATTATTTAATTTATATCTTATAAAAATAATAGATATCGAAATATTATTTCATATTAATGATTTGTTTTGTCATTTTATGATGATCACCTCTAACCCATAGAGAATTGTTTCCTTTAATTGTATTGGTGATTCATACGATAAAATAAATGGCAATGTTTTTCCATTTCCATTCATGTATAGGTAATGGCCATAAAATACCATTTGAATTCATTCTCTCATCATTAATTTTTTTGAAAAATAATATTTGATATACAATCTCTGTAACATCCCAGTCATGTTATCCAACATGAAATACTCTTTCTAATCTGTAGATATCTTATTACCTCTAGTATTAATATAGAATGATTAAATATGAGATACCTTTAATAAATCCTTCTTTAAAACTATAATGGATTGGACACCTACATGGTTCATGAACTTTGTCATTCTAACATTACCAAGGTTGAAAATATGAATATTTCTGACATTCTTTTGATTCTCTAAATATTACGTCATCATCACTTTAATCGGCACACAATAGATGGAAGAAAACGAATTTGAGAAAGATAATATTTTCCACCATTATTGAAAACATCATGATCTGTCAATTAAAAATAAAGAAATATTGACCCTTTTTATCCTCATCTTAAATATGATAACATGACCCATTCAAAAAAAGAATAATCCTTCTTAGTAACCATACCATGGTAGTAATTTATTTAGTATTCATAATAAATAATCAGCTCTAACAATATTACTATTTCATTTAAAACTATTTATTTTTGTATATATGGATTAAATATTTATGTATAGTATATATATCACAGATTTATTTATAAATATAATTATTAAAAATCATTAATTAAAAAATTAAAACACCTAACATTAAATAATGATTTGGGTAATTTTTCACAGGAACAACCTATTTTATTGTGGCATAAGCTATATTTATATCATTATTTATGAGGAAACATCCCAAACCCTACTTTGATGAATCAACATAGTCTATGAACCCTTCTACACTATAGGTTAATGTTAAAATAGAAGTGTTAACTAGTATTCTATTTAGTTCCATGAATTGGTATTCACAGTCATCCATACAAAGGAACTTTTTTCCATTTTGAGTTAACATGATGAGAGGATCATAAAACCATGATAAAATCTCTAATAATCATTGATAATATCAATCCAAACCAATAAATTTTCAGAACTTAGTCATAGTGGTTGGTATTTTTAAACATTAAATTGCTTTTTTCCTTTATAGAACCACTAATACACCCTATGTTATGATTAGACGAACTAAATTTGACATCTTTTTTTTAATATTTACACTTAGTAACTTTGGAATGGAGTTCCTACTTTCATAGGATATTATATTCATTTATCAAGTGATCATCATTATATTCTAGGAACATCGAATATATAATAATATTTTTTATAAGGACTATCAAAAACTGAGATAGGTATTCTATAAAGACTATATTCATTATATCTATGATGATAGTGGGGGAATCTAAATGAAAAAATGGAATCACTATATATTTATAGTGTTTATACCTTATATAGAATGTCATATTATGTATATCCTCCTCCAAACCCTTAATTTATGTTATATAGAATTTTGGTTAATCGTGAAAAATTACTGTTCTCCACTATGTTGATCAAATAATTCATCAGTATATGTTCGAGTATGATTTTTCATGATTTTTATATTTTTTAGCTACTGATAATTAAAACAGAGTCATTTTGATCCACCATTCTTCTTAAAAAAATTACTACTCTACCCTAAGGTTTCATAATTTACTAAATGTATATATTTTCAATATTCTCCTAGGAATTATCCTTTAATTAGTGCAACACATTAAGGGTTATTCTATAGGCAGTCATTAATATAGTCATAATACCATGTATGAGTTCAATTCAGAACTAAATATCCTGATTTGGATCCATACTAAGGAAAAATATGAAAAAAGACATTGAAAAACTCCCACACAACATCAATATAATCAATGTTTAGTTTCTCCTCAACAAAATGAGATAAAATCTTCTTTTGAAAATGAATCAATACATATACTATAGATGTGATCACCATTGGATATTCATATTTTTTATGACCTAAATTGATGATCATAAGATGGATTTTAATATTATTGTGATTCATATACATTGAGATTGATTTGGGTTTTATGTCAATAAATCCAAATAATTCCAAATATAAAATCTAATTCAACCAAAGGACAAATAATTATATTTTCCTGAATCAAATTCCCATAAATATCAACTAGAAAAAATGATATACTGGAGATGCAATAAACATGATATTTGGGGCCTTTATTTATAATTCAACATCTATTCATCATAGATATGAAATAAAAGTACACGATACATTTCATTATGTAATTGATTTTATATAACTTTTCTAAAATATGTTCATTAAATATTCCAGCATAACTATCCCCACCACAACTTCGTTATTCTCACTTCAATCAAATTATAAAACTAATATTTTGAGAATAACCAATAAGAACTTACTCATCACTGTGACAAATAATTAATAATCATTTTTAGGTTCACTAAATCATGACACCTTGTTATCATTATATGACACATTAGGTTTAAACTATTAAATCCATGATCATCCTCTATTCCAATCCTTCATTATAGTTCATAAAGAATTTTCAATATCTAAAAAATATACCCTAAGTGTGTCAAACCAGTTGTGAAAAAAGGATTGTTATCACACCCAAAGTGTCAATATAGTCCATATAAATATTACCATTTGTGATTAATTTACCCTAGGAAAATCTATATTAGAGCCACATCCATTATTAGTGTCTAGGCTGAGATTAAATTTAATGGAAACCGCTCATTCTATCCTTTATGAAATTTTTTGGATATTTTAATATAATTTGACTATCTATGTAATTAACATTGGTTATATTCCAAGGTATCACACTAAGGATTTATCATCATTAATTACAAAGGATTGATAAAGCCTGCTATAATACCAACTTTAAAGACCCTAACTTCTGATATAATGATATAATATCTTAATATATGAACATTAATTATAGAAGGAAATATTTTTTTTACATAATCATATACATATAGTGCCTTTGGAAACATTAAAACATAAACAACTAGTTCGTAGTTGATTTACATCATTTTATATTTAATTCTTCATAACTATCACCCTTCATAGAAATATCATACCTAAATTTTTTTCATACCTTATGGAAGGGAACCATAAGAAAAGCTAAGATCTATGCATAGTAAGGGTAACCATGGAATATATCAATTATCACATAAGAATAAAAAATAATAAGTGTACAAGTACATGAGAATAAAATTTTATAACCATAAACTATTTATCATACCCAAAAACATTGAGTCATTTCATATAGTTTGGATGTTTATTAGACATAAATCATAAGGGAATCAAAGAACACGATCTACAAGATCATAACATAGGCAAAAAACATGGATATTTGGAATATGTATAATCATAGAAAATTATATTCTTAATAATCAGTTATAACATACCATGATATCATAGTATAATGCCTTAATTACTCAAAAAATACTAGTATTCAAGGTTTGCTGCCAATATAATAATATTGGATGAAGTCCGATACTAAGTAGGGTTCTCTCAACATTATAGCACACTTGATCTCATGAGATATAAGTTTTTACCCCATTAATTAGATGTGGATGTAGGTCCTACCAATCAAATAATTAAAAGAATATATATGGGTTACAAAAAATCAGAAAATGTTTAACATTTCAGAAATGATTATAATAAATGGGTATCATAAACATTTAATTTTTGTGTACCAAAAACAAATTAAACATGTTTCATTAACATTTCATTATTTCATAATATCATAACCCATGGAAAAAAACATGTTTCATATACCCAATTTAATCAAAAATATAAACCCTATATAGAAATAATAAGTATGGTACTACTAGGTAATATCCTTAAAATTTCTACATATCCTCAAATGATCTCATATTTGATAGAAAATGTTTTTGAAAAATAACTAGTAACATTCCATGAAAAAATTGACCACTACCCTTTTATATAACATAAATAAAATATAATATTTTATCAGATTTTAATGAAATTTTTCAGTATAATCATGTAAACATTTAATGGAATATATATATATATATATAATTTAATGGTCTTGACTGTGGAAATAATATTCATGTTGTACTCATTAAATCAATGATTCCTTTAAAATTTTCAGAAAAAAATAATAAATTGAATCATTTAGAAAATGAAATAATCACTACATTTTAAATATATTATTAAAAATAAAAACATATTTAAAAATAAATTTTGAAAATTATTATCGAATAGTAAAAAAATAAAATAATTTTTGAAAACATAGACATAAAAGAGAATTGATTTTCAATCGAATAGAAAGTCAAATATGATAATTTAATGATGAAATTATTTTGGATTCATGAGAACATTAATAGAGTTTAAATAAGAGGAAAATATTTAATTTTTAGAATTAACCATTCGATAATAAAATTAATGTGATTCTTGACAGATATATAAAAATATATTTTCATCAAAAAAAGAATCATAAATAATCATGATAATAAATTTGATTACATCATAAATAATTTACCAGTTTGGTGACATTTGAATCATATGCACAAAGAATGAATTTATCATAGATAGATATGAATATCCCAAAATTTTCATCATAGTAACAATTAAATAAATTGATTTGAATTATATAAACCACATAAATGAAATAAGTGATGAATCTCACTCATCTCCTATAGTAATAAAAGTGATAAAATAATCTATTAAATCATTTCTCATAACTCTTTTTACAGGTTTAGAAGACTTATATAAGAAATATTGGTTTATGATAAATTTATTAAAGAACAAAAATCATATATTTAATACCATTTATTATTTATATATACACCATTATAACCAATTCAATGATAATTGTCTGTTTAAATTCCATTTTTTGATAACAATGGTTTTTCTCATTTATGTTTTGGTTTGGTATTTTTCTGATAATTAATATTTTATTATGGTTACAAAACACTAATAATGATTATAATTAAATAAATATAATATATACTCATTATATATATTTTTATAGTCATATATAAATGTCATAAAATGGAAAATTAAGTACACTATTCTTGGAGACAGTAGGCCATACATACATATGACTATTGTTTTCATTTTCTCAGCAGATGTTAAGGAAGAAAGTTAATTAATATATCAAACTTATAGAATCATTTATATCTCATATATACAATATATATTCATTAAAATTATTCTTATTGCCACCCCTTCTAAAATACAATAAAAAATACACCACATCACTTTGTAGAGGAAGTATTCCACACATACATATAATTGACATTATCTTTTTATAATAAAATGGAAGCTGAGAATGTAGATGTGATATTTTATTTAAATAATTATAATTATTTTATAAATAAAATATATATATATTCAAAACCCTTCACTGTGTCTATCCCTGATATGCGGTGATGGAAAACCAATTAATCATGTTAAGGCGATTGTAGTCCTTCGAATGTAGGGTCCATGGTTTCATTTTCCATTTTTATGGAAGGATAGATGGATAATGGATATTAAATTAACATGATAACTTATTAATTTATTTCATTTACTTAATTTATAATATAATATAAAATTAATAATAATTTTAGATGATGGATACAGAAATAATGTAAAATGATCGAGTAATTATGATACCAATTCCACAGACAACCTCTTATGGTGGCCCCCAAAAGCCATATTATGAGGTGTTTGTAATTAATATAATTCCTTTTAAATGTGGGTAGGTAATAAAATTGATATTTTGGAAGGAATATTTTGAACAAAAAGAATCTATATGGGTGAAAGAAGAGGAGAGTTGGTAACCATTTATAACTGGGCAAGAGGACCCACTTGGTTTTTTTTCAAAAGAATTATTTATATAAACCATTTACACATTATAAAAGGATATAAAATGGATTTTTTACTTAACCTAAAAGGCTAAAAATTCTATATTTAGACATTATTAAGGGTTTTTAATAGTTTTAATGTAATTTTGGCCCATATCATTCCACTTTAACCCCCGGTAAACCTGTTTTATCATTTAACAATATTGTTAATTTTTATTGATTTTTAAATTAATTATTTAAATAAGACTAGTTACCCATATTATATAATATTAATAAGTTTGATTTAAATTAATTAATTCATTTTCTCATATTCAATTTATAGAAGTTGGAGAAATAAATTTTAAATTAAACCCAGAAACGTGATGAAAAAGTTAACTCGAATAGTAATGTTTCATATGTATAAAAGTTATAATATCATAATTAATAATTAAATTTATTATAAAGGCAAAAATATGAGTAATTATAATATATTATAACTAGAATTAATTTTTAAACCATCTTTAAAAAAAAGAACTAGAAAATTATTTAAAATAAAAGAGTGTTTTTTAATAAAAACTTGTATTTTTTACTATTAATTTAAATTTTATATTTTCATAAAAACACAATGAAATTACTATAAGATAATTTTGAAATTTTGACTCTAAATAGGCTGTTACATTTTTTAAATTAATATTGGAAAATTTATAATTTTAATTTTTATTATTTTTTCACAAAAAAAATACAAAATTTTTTTGCTGAAGATATATTTTTGAATCCCTTATAGACATTACTAAAAATTAATTACTTATGTATAAATATTTTTTAATAAAAATTATATATATTTTATTTTAAAAATATTTTAATTCCAATTCATTCTTTTGTTTCTCAATGGATAATTTATAATTGGCATATTTAAATAATAATATTAATAGTATATCATGGTTCATTAAAAGTCAAATTTTCATCTAATATAGCAGATCAAGGAAATAATAATTATTTCAAAAAATGTTCATAAAATATTTTTTTAATGTATTTATAGTGATTTTTTAATATTTTTGTCAGTAAAATAGACTATAAAGAACTCTAAAGACATATCTAATGATGCGGAAAAAATAACTCAGATAATAATAAATAAATAAATGATTTTGTGTAGGTGAAATCATCATAATAAATATCATTCCAGACATGAAATATCCATTTAAAAGAAGAAGAATGGAGAAAAAATTGCATAAAATTTATTATCTTATATGGAATCATATTCATTTTATAAATATTCCATATAAAAATGTTGGTTTAATGTGATGAATGAAAAGAATGAATAGATTGAAAAATATAATAATTGGGATGTTTTCCTAAGGAAGTCAAATAATAATGTGGTAAAAAACATAATGAATACAAGAATGTTATAAGTAATGATTCATTTTTAGTGTCCAAGGTGTACTTTTAAAATATAATCCATCAATTTAGAAGAGATATTTTCAAGAGTCTTATTTAGAGACTAATCATTTAATCTTTTCTATAGTGATAAGACATTTTTTAATGTATATCAAATGTATAAAATGTCACTATTTTTTATTTTTTGTCCTTGAAGTTGAAGTATATATTGAAGAACTAAATGGATTTTTATTTCATTTATATGTATGTAGTGATTTTTTATTGAATGAAACATTATATTGTCTAAATGTAAAATCAAGATCCTTGTAATAGAAGATGGATTTGGACCTAAATAATCTCAGTAATATAGAGGATAGGTGGACCTAAAACACTACATAAAGAAGTAGTATGTTATGAATAGGGTGGTTATTATAAACATTGAAATAATCATCTATGGAGGCTCTAATAATACCTAATGATTGTATTTTTCAGTACTAATAAATTGCGAATTGAAGATATATAAAAATAATGAATTATCCAATTTCATGGTTTAAATTTTACCCAGAGGAATGATGGAAAATTTGTTACCCAAAATAAATATTCCAAGGAGGTCTTAAAAATGTTTACATATATGACTATAATCTAATGGGTACCCTGAGGGAGACTCTGATAAAATTACCCAATGAAGGTGAAGGTATGGGTGTTAATTTATATCTATATAATAATATAATTAGTGGTTTACTTATGTCCACTAAAGAAGATAATTTGGTTTTAAATTTTCACAAGTCAAATTATTAATTTTTTCCAAAGGAACATCAAATGAAGGCTATGTGAAATATACGTGGATACATAATAACAATGAACATTGGTACACATTATAATATAAATTCATAGTAGTAACTGATAGACCATAAAGATGTCGAGCATGATGGTTTTATAAATTAATATAAACCTACACCTATATTTTTTTATCATTGTATCTCTATAATTACATAGAATAGTAGAAAAGAAAAAATTTATATTGTCAAGAATAAATGAGGTAGAGTATATTGCTGTGAAACAATATTGTACTCAATTTATATTGATGGGATAATATATTGAATAAATTCAAATTTATGTGGCATCTCTTATTATGATATTGTGTGAAAATTAATGTGACATAAATATTATAAAAAATATCATTCAATAATCAAGGAAAATTCACATTGAGGTCAAACACCATATCATTATTGAGAAATTTGAGTAACATGTTCTCAATTTAGAGTATGTGCCTATTAAAAATAATTAGGATGACATCAATAAGTTGGAGCTACAAAAGGTAGATTTTTTTGGTAACCATTTGGATCTCCGAGTCGAACCAAAAAATTATCTCTAGTTGATTCAATAAAAGGAAACCTCGACTCCCTTGAAAGAATATCCTGCAATGAAATTTATGATCCATTTATTCAATTCATTTTGTAAATTTCTATCTATATTTTTTAAATCCTCAAGTATGTTCTATACGTTTCATTGAAAATGTGGGTGAATGTACTCATGTTGGAGGATAACCCCATGGTTATTGGAATGGAACATTCATCGGGAGCTTGTTTGGGTAAATATTTGTAGGAGAAATTTTCAGTTTTGGAGGGATGATTTTTGTAGAATTATGTTCAATGAGTTGTTATCGTGAGGATTATATCATCTTAATAAATTTCCATAGATTAATGTAGTCGTACATGAGAATAGAGTTTGGGATTGATGAATTATTAATTCAGTATACCAAGTAGTGATGTGATGCTTAGTATAAATGTGATTCATGTTGAGTTGTAAGTAATATCAAAGGGGAAATTGATGATAAAAATCAATTTTTTAGGTATTGGTTTTGTTTGATGAATATTAAATATGAGTTTTTATGTTGGATAATGTTTAAAGTAAGAGGTGATTATAGAAGGATTTTATGGATTCAGTCAATCCATATGGTTTTCACAAAGTGCAGAAATATGATTGATATACAGATTCCACAATGGAGTGTAATGGATTAAATCTTAATAGAAGTACATAAAATGGTTATATACTAAAAATCATACACAATAACATAATAAATGAATAAAATAGTTTCATTTATTCTTAAATTTTTATGGGTTCTTATGATATGGGGGGAATCTTATGCTTTGAGTATATTATAGTAATGGAAAACAGATTTTTATTATCCTTACAGTTTTGAAGAAACATAAATACTAGAGAACATACTATATTATTTCCTTATTAGGAGTGATTCTCCCTTGCTACAGTTGGACCTTACATCATTTAGTGTGTTATTTTTAATTTAAATGAGTGATATTATGTTCTCAAATCCTATAAATGTCCACAATATAACCAAAGTATATTATGTTGTATGTTGTTGGGGGTTTGAAGAATTCTATGGACATCTTCATGTGATTGTTGTTCGTTTTTGGCTAATATTTATACCTGAACAAATAAAACTAGTCATATGAAGTTGGAAAAAATAACAGTGAACTAGAAAAATATAATTTTAATAAATCTATATTTTATAACTTGGTGAAAGAATTTAAACAATGAATAAGGCTCTAAATGAGGATCATTTCGCATAGTGTGTATGATCACTCCACAACATGAAAGTTACAGGAAAATCTAGATAATATTTTTAGATATGATTTTAATTTTATTGAAGCCCTTTAATGAATATAAAATGAAATATTATCACCACATTAAATTAGGGATGACACATGAAATGATCATAAATGGAGAGATAAATAATTTATAGATACTTGTAATTTTGATCAAATCAAGGATATTGATTTTTCTAAATATGTTTTCAGTTGTAGTCGAGTAGAAGAGTATGAATGATTTATATGAGGAATCTTTACATTCTCATATAGAGGGGTTGGGTTGTTAACTTCCAAAGTTATTGGAAAAATTAAAGAGAAAAGGGTTAGGATGATAAATTATTTTCATATAACTGGATTTATATCAGGATTTATAGGAGAGGAAAATTATTCCATGTATTTTGAAAATTTATATACCATATTGAATATGGGTGTTATGAAAATGTAAGTGAGTTCCCCTTTGGGATGGAAGTCATTGAGTTTTTATTAATTTATTAAATAGTGAGTTTTTAGGGTCCTAGTGATCTCTATAATGTCTAAAGTAAAAAGAACTACTATGATCCAGTGTTTCCATTGTGTAGGCATGTCACCCTTCACGATCCCTTGACATGTCTAATTTGGGTGAACGAATAAAAATTACAAGTATATGTTATTAATTTTAGTACCCATAGAGAGAAATTAAGGAAGAGAAATACTTCCTCCTCATATTGGGAGAAAAAGATCACATTTAAGGTGTTAAAGATTTTTGTTAGTGTTATCCATATTCACCCTTCACCCATAATTTAGGGATATATTATTTATAAGTTTCCATCATAATATTTTTGGTTATATGTGATCAAAGAATCTTTTTTCACAGCTGACCAGGCTATTATCATGCTTAGTAGAAGAATAAGGGGAATTATTTTATGTGTTGCTAAGGAGTTACATGGTTTTTATAGAAATAGGCTGTGAAGCTACCCCTTAAATGTGATATCGAGTTATTGATAGATTTTCAACCTAGTGTATTTCTAATTTATATCACTCCTTGTTTAAACACATAGTATTGTTGTAAGAGTTGAGGATTTAGATCAACGACTTCATAAATAAGTATTTCATAGCATGAAATGTTTCTAATTGTAGTGATTAATTGTTATTATCTATGAATTATGATTTTAAGATGTGGTCATTAATTATAACATACAACTTTCTAGATTGTAAGAAAATGGAATATTTTGAAGAATACATATGGATCTAGGTTAATAGATGGTTTGAGATTCGGATTCCCAAAGAGGCTCAGTTTTGATATAAAAAAATATTTTATTATTTTATTTATCAAGAATTTATTTTTTCAGAAAGAATATTTTAAATCATAAATAGACTATTAGATCTGAAATATAGGACTATTGTTGAGTCTGGAACATAGGTTTTATCCTAGGGAAAATAGGTTTTGTTGTTGTTGGAAGTTTTGAAAAAGTGTAGTTGTTTGGGAAAATAACAAAATGAATTTAATTTATTATAATTTTTTATGATATTTGGATTAATTAACAAATCCAATCTAATATAATAATATTTATAAACAATTTTAGGAGTTATCCACATAACCCAGAGACTTGAGAAGATATGATTAGGGATCTTGGTAAAACATTATTGACCAATGATCATTTGTTCTAATGGAATTTTAGAATCTCACTGATGACCATGACACAATTTTTTTATTTTCATATGATAGATCCAATCATATATTTGGGTTCTATCCTTTGGGGTTCATTTCCCCATTTTTTCGTACAATTTTAATGAAAATCAAATAAACTAATATAATTGATTTATTGGTTGATTAGGTTTCTAGTGTGGGTTTATTTACTATTGATTTGGGAAATTCTTCGTATTATTATTATCAATTAAATTGTTGTTCTTATTTAACCATTATAATAGAAATTAGTAATCATAAATCCAAAACGAAGGCTGAGGTTAGTTCCTCTATTGTGTTTCTTATTTCTTCTCTAATTCTTGACAATGTTAATCATTGATATTCCATTGGATTGTATTTCAAAAAAATAACATGTATTTAATTAATACATAAATGTTATTTGGAAAGATGGAATGATACCAAAGGTTCGGGTAAATGATATGTGGAGTTATCAAGGTAAAACAATGATAAAGTATTATTGGAGGTTGGTCTTTATTGGATCATTTTTTCTTTAGTTACATTATGACTAGAGGTGGGAGATGTGTTATGATGGGAACCATTTCTCGAGTGATTCAGATTGTCAAAATCTGGCCATCATTTTGGGTGAGGATTTTCCAACTAGATACAGGCTTTTTATTGGTGATAGATTATATTATGAAGTGGATATTTATTGGGTATAATACATGTTGAAATTCTAGAGTTTCTATGAAATTCTGATCTACATGCCATGTAGTCTATAGTGAGACATAAAATGTAGTACACTCATTATTGTGGTTGGGGTTGTTTCATGGAGATAAATATCACATTCCATTTGTTGGTCCCACATTATATATGAACATTAGATGGAAAACTTTTCTCTTATAGGGAGTACAACTCAGGATCCATGTGGGAAACATGTGATATGTTCCATTTCACGCACTTTGTTTCCATGGCAGAGGTTTTTTAATTTATATGGAGTAAAATCCCAGGAGCCTATGTGGATACATACATTATGTATGGTGTATAACATGTCATGTTCATTGGAATGTACATGGTAATGGGTAGGACAACACAGTAGGTTCTAGAAGAATATCTCAATATGGTTTTTCTCCCAATTGTGGATTTAGTCTCAGGTAGATTTTATGGAATACCATTCTGAGGATGGGGTGGGATACCATAACTATCATTATATTTCATTAGGTGACCATTGTGAAATTAGAATTACCAACTTCTATAGGTGTCAATCCCAAACATAGAAGGATTTTCCATATCGGGATTTTCATGTCCTCTTGCAGTCCTTAGTGTGATCTCCTATCATTTTATCATGATCATTTGAATTTGATTTAGGATTCATTGTGTTTCCCAGTGGTTTATGGTATGGTACCCTACCTATGTTTTGATATAACTAGAGATTCATTGAGTACTTCCTTGGTGAAACACCAGAAGAAAAACCTCACAGAAAGAATTAATTTGTGAATACATGGATAATGGAGTGAGATCTATCTTACGTGTGTAACGATGATTCCTAAATCATAATCGAATGGCTAGAATTATAGTTGAAGAATAATTGAAACATGGATTCCATTATCAGTTTATCTAGGTTATTATAATTATTAAAACCTGTATCTTTAATGAAATATCTATGTACTAATTAGATGACTAATCATGATGATTTTTTTATTTTGGGGTGTCTTAATGTGTATTGTTTTACTCACCCATGCATTTTCTTTACATGCACATAAAATGTATTTTATAGATAAAATGAATTTCGTTGATTTATTAAGAAGACATAGAGTTATCAGAGTATAGTTTTTTCTTTGATAGGATGAGGATAATACTAGAGTTATTTTTTTAAAATAGTCCCCTCCGTCTAATATGGTTGGAATAAATCATTAATTTAGTTGTGGTTATACCTGGACCTTATGATTTATAATAATTTATAATTATCTAAATAAAGGATTTAGATATATTCTTATAGTAAGAATAATTTTTAATTAATTTTATCCTTTCATGGGATTATATAGTTTTTTATGAGAACTATAACCTTAGTCTACTGCCTCCTATATCTATGACCCACAAACTCCAAACTGCCCGCCCACTCCTATCCTGTTGGTGTTGGGGTTATGGTTTATATTCATGGATTATCTGTAAATGGTATGGTCTTGGTAGGTTTCTTTATGACAATGTGTTATTAGAAAAGAATTTATACCATAGTATTAGTGTTCAAGGATTGATTATCCATGAGTTTTGGCTTGGGTTTTTTGTAAAAAGTGTTAATGTGAGTTTGACTTTTAGGCTAGGGATTCTTATGTTGGTGTGACAAATGATACATAAATTCAATAGGACATTGATAACTTATTTATTAACTTTATATATGTAGGAATGGGTAGTTGAGAAAACAGTAAGTAAATGTCTCATATAGTAATGGGTAGTGGTTTCCATGTCTTTCTCGGGATAGAGCCCCCATATATACTATTTGATATTGGTATGTCATGTATCCATATAAAATTTATCCACAATGAAACTCATAGAGGGTTAAATATCATATCCAAGAGTATAAACTGATGGGTATTGAGGCATCCATGTAAGGGACTTCCCACAAGGTTATTTTAATTATTGTGGATATTTGGTGGTACTTCTGCCTAATGATCACTACATATACCAAGATCAAGTTGATCATGTCGATGAACATATTATACTGATCTACGGATAGATATAATAGCATTGATGATGAAAAAGAGTGATTGGACATGTATTTTGAGATTACATGTTAATGATATCCTAGGAACCGGGTTGGTCACGACCCATTGATAGTAGGAATTTGACATATTTTGTGTTTTAAGATGCTCTATTATTCATAAAGACCTCTCAGAAATCACAGTCTATCAAATTATGGGAGTTTGGTTGATTTTTATGAATGAGAAAATAATAATTGGAATTTTCCAACCCATCATGCATTAGATAGAGAGAAGATCGATAGACCATCTAGGAAGATGTATTTGTAAGAACAATGAGATCTGTAGTGAAAAGGGCATGAAATTAGAGCTTTGAGGGAAACCAGATGTGGCTGGTACATTGATTAGTTCCACCCACAAAGAAGTTAATTATAGGAATGATGAGTTTGTTTTTTTGGACATGGGTTGCTACATATGCTTGAGTCATTTGAACCAGAGGCTTTAAGAGTGATTGAGTTTTGACTTCTGTCATTTTAGAATTAGCTATAGTTTTGATAGACACAGGAACAATTCTCTATTTTCCTTCCATATCCCTGTTTTGAGACATAATTATTCTATTTGAGCCTTTTGGTATACCTTTGTTTTTATAGACTCAAATAGAGAGGGTAAGATGTCACCAACTTGTTTTTTATGTGACCTGACAATAGGTGAGAGACAGAGTCCGACATAGAAACTATCTATATTGGTAACAGAATTGTGTTTTCTTTTCCTCAGAATGGGATAGATTTCTATAATCTATTCTCAATTATATATTAACTATGGAGGTATTTGATAATTATAATTTTTGGGATGGAATTTTTGTTTTTTGGTTTAGAGTGATCCCTAATAGAGAAGGATTATCTCTTGTGAAGTATGACGTTGTCAATTTATTGTTAGTTTGATAGTATAATCCATGGGGTAATAGATGATTTGAAATTTATTTTCATAAAGTGTGAGATAGTATGTTGACTAATTCATTGAGTATATTCCATGTATATATACCAATAAATAGTTTTTTTAGATAGTCATTCATCGGTATTTTCTTGATATTAGTATTAGGACATAAGATGAACTCATAGAGCTCTGATAGATAAAACTGAAGTTAGAGGATCTATTATTTCGGGGATGTGATAGAACTAGTTCATTATCCAAGGATTCAATGTTTTTTATCTCCTAGGAGGAAGACAAGAGAATGAGTTTAGGTGTGGGTTGACATCTACCAAACTAAGTAATAGTCAGGAATTAGATTCCAATTTAAATAATCGATCAATAACTGTCATAATGGGTTGGGTAAAAGTCATCCATGGAGATATTACGTGGTATGGGTTATGAATGGCCACATGTTTTATAGGAGGATGTATGAAAGTTGGATTTATAAAGTAGTTATAGTTTCATTATGTTTATGGTGATACCTTTCAGTATGTTGAGCTCCCCATCCGAATGTGAGATATATGAACCGAGTCATTCAATCCCCTTTGGATCAATTTGTTGGTTTTATTTCTGAGGTCATCATTATGTACCATCTATCATTGGGGGAGTAAGATTTAATTATAATGATTGTTATAGAAATTTTACAAGAGAACCATCATCATAGGAAGCTCTTGAAGATTCATTTCTATGTTCATTAGGTCCACATATTAGGATATTTATTCTCAGATATGTGATTTATAGTGGGTGTAGTAAAAGTTGACTGAGTGCTAATTAGAGAGCCACAAATGGTCATGGATTTAGAATATTTTTCTTGCAGTGATGTTTTACATGTGTTTATTTTACTGAGGGGACATTATGTATGATCATTGAGGATGTGTTTGGTACAACATATCTCTATTCAATGGTTGTTAGCACTAAAATTAATCAGAAAGTCTACGAGGAAAATCATTATGATTCTGATTTTAAGGTTTCACATTACCAAATATCCACTAGTCATGTTCTTGATGGATTTTTATATGTGGGGGTTTACTTTATCCTTTGCTGGATAGACAATTACACAAGTCACTCTATGATATGAGGTACTTAAGAGGTTTCATTCCCATAATAATACATCTTAGTGAGATCAATATTTACCAAAATACATTTTCATTAGGGGTTGGAAATAAGAATTTTATAGCATGTATATGTGATTAATTTTTTGTGTCTCGCCTATCTGTAGGTGATGGATAAGGTTCCAAGATGGAAGTAAAAATAGAAATTTATAAATCTAGTTTTTATGAAAAAGCATACTTGATTATTGAAATAAACCAACTATATCTAATTTGTCATTTACTAAAACTATGTCATCCCACATAATAAACATCAGAGAGAAGGTCCTAGAGGAGATTTTAGGATTTGTTTACACGTTGGAGGTAATCCAGCTTCATAGAATTCCCTGAATAATCATTTTAGACCATGATTCTCACATCAAGTCATGATTAGGGATATTATACATTATGTTTTCAAACTCATTTTTGGTTATTATGGTTTTTTATGCAATATAAATTGACATGTATAGTTTTAAATTCACATTATATAAGAAAAACATCAAGATATAATGTTAGATTTGTGCCATTTCTAGAAGGATCATCTCCCAGAAGTAGAGATTATATATGTTAAAAGATACCAATCTATAAACTGAGTAAAAACATTCGAGGTCACATATGGAATACCCTATAGGGATGTCACGACCCATCCTCGTGGCCCGTGATGTGACTACCCCAAACCCGCCTTCCGTAGGCCAGGCGCTGGCGACAAGCACCAAAGGAATAAATCCCGATAAAAGGGAAGGCATTGCATTTATATAAGAAAACAAACTCAACAATGTACACAAGATGAAGTAAACACTATGTAAACTGAGTACAAAAGTAAGTGATAGAAAGTAAATGAGCCAGAATACAATCTCAATTTTAAGTACAGTACAATTGAAATGAAAGTACAACAACAGTAATGTAAATCAGCAACCACTGAGTCTTCCTCCAGCTATCCCACCTGAAGGGTGGGTACAGATGATCTTCTCAGCTCCTCAGGTCCGGTCGTCCGCTCCGTGTACGTCCCTCCTGATAGTCCACCTCTGGATACCATCCCGCTCCTCAAGCATCAACCTCGATCAGTGTTGTTCGTCGTCTGCAACCAACACCACGTAGTGTGGGAATAACCTGTGTAGGGGTCAGTATACGATACTCAGTAAGGACCCTGAGACCCCCGAAGCCCCCCCAGAATCCCGAAAGGATAAAACACAAAGTAAAGATACAAACAGGAAGTATCAACCAACTCTACTTAGGTATAAGCCCATACATATACCTAAGTCATCATTTCTAGTTCGACTCCAACTCACCAACCCATGTACAACCCAGTCAACACTGGATAGCACAATCTAGTCCACCCTGGAAAGCACAACTCAGTCCACATAGGAAAGAAAGACAATCATATCAAAGATAATGACTGAAAGTCAAGACTCGGCTCAAACATGTATACTACTCACGAAGAGGGGTGGATATGATAAATGTAGCCTCTAAATCATTGTCGATGTCGAACCCATGTAGGATCCAAGTTCAGAAGTCGTCATTGTCTAACCCACAGAGGATCCATGTACAGTCGCCCTCGCTGCCGAACCCACGTAGGATCTAAGTACAGTCGTCATCGTCCTCACAGTAGCAGCCATCTCTAGGGTTCCCGCACACAGCACGCTCGATTCCGGGAGGGTCCGCTCCATGATCCAAGAAGATCGATAAATCAACTGTCATGAAGTCCAATGTTGATGTATCAAAATGTTCTGTCTTCTCAATAGGAACTCAACGCGACAGACGATGCGTCAATCAGACTCCTGGTCTGAGAGATAATGGCTTTTTCGTTCCAGGGGCCTGGTTTGAAATACGATCGTTTCTAACCAAGATGATATCCACAGTTGTCCAAATCTCGAGTGGAGTAAGCCAAAATAACCGTCTCACCAAGTGGAATTCATAGTATTCGACGGCACGTCATTCAGACGTCTGGTCCTTCTGTTATAAGTGTTTTTGCTCCAAGGGCCTGATTGGTTTCGGGTTCGAACCAACTCGGCCATACTCAAACTTTGACTAAACCTCGAGTTTAATATACCGAAATGACCATTTCGATCCATGTATCCCTACGCAACTGACGGTGTGTCGATCAGAGGTCCGTAGCCAATGATATGTGTGTTTGAATGAACCTGCCACGAAAATAGGGGGTCTGGGCCCTGTCTGACCCGACCCAATACCCCCTGGGTCGGCCCAAACCAGGGAACCTGACCATGGTTTGGTTTTGGCCCGATTGGGCACGGCCCAGCCCGGCTGGCGCGGGCCTGCCCGCGTGGCCTGCGACTCGGCTCGGAGGCAGGCTGCGGCTCAGCATTGGCCGAGCGGGGCACAACGGGGGGTACCGCCCCATTGTTTCCGAAACGGCCAGCTGTAATGGCCGACCTTAGTAGAACCGCAGGACCCCCTTGGGTCTCTCCTCTAGGTGGCGCCGGCGTCCACCTCATCCGGCCGCCCCTATGAAGACTGCCCCGGCTCCTGTCCGACAGGCGCCGCGTGGCGGCACCACGCCCCTCCACCGCGGACCGCTCCAGGCCGCGTCCTCCTTCAGCCTCACCGGTGGGGCATGACGGCTCCGCGCACCTCCACCGCGGCCTGCTCCATCTGCGGTTCTCTTCATCCCCGCGCAGTGCAATGACACCCTGCCTCCATCGCCTCAAACAACATCGATGATCAACAAAAAAAGGGGAGGAGGATCAGCCGTGTTTGCGATGTCCGATCTCCTCCCATGATGACGATAACAAGCGGAAAATGTATAAGAGATTCCCAATGAAAAAACAAGCAAAATTTTTATTTATTAAAAATGAACTTAACCCCTACCTCAAAGGAATTCCGCGGTTGTCAAGTGCCGCGGATGATGGTGTCGATTCTGTCATCATCAGTGTCTGCTCCCTTATCGCGGAGGAAGAAAAAGACAGAGAAACTGAGCCATAGAGTAGACGTTCTTCTTCGGAGAGTTGGTGTTCTGCGTTGGGGATGAAGTTATTCAACAAAAAGATGAACTGATCTTCCAAAACTCAATATCTCCCTCCCTTTTCACTTAAGACCACAATTTCCACCCAAAATAAAATAAGGTGTTTCCTTATTTTATTTACTCATGCCAAGCATTTCAAATTTTGAAAATCAAACACTTAATTCAATTAATTGTTTAGGTTCAATTAATTAATTAAATGTTTGTTGGTAAGCATTAAATTGAAAGATTGGGGAGAGGAAGGGTCACCCACTTATAGGGGAATTTTAACAAGTAAAGATGGGATACAAATTTTAAGAGAGGGGCTAGAGGAGTTTTAAGGAATGTGAAGGGGTGGGGCTCGTGTGGGCCCCACCACACAAATTTCCTCACACGGGTAGTTAGGGGATTGTTGGTCCCACCCCAACTACCCCATGTACGATATAACCGCAAGGATAAGAATAAAAATTGTTCCACAATTTTTATTCAATTCTTTATTAAACCACAATTTTTAACAACTCCTCCCAAGAAAACACATCTTCGGTAAAGGTCCTCCAAAAAAATTACCGGCACTACGGTTTCATCAGTGCCCTTAGATTTCAATTTCGAGCGCCGGTTCAAAATATTGAAAAACCCACTCATTCGTTCTCTGAACGTACCCGAGCTGAACTTTAGAAATTGATTCCAGGCACACTGGGCCTCGGAATCAAGTGCCGTTAGAAACTGTGTACTCGTAAAATCCCAAAGAATTTAAGAAAAATATTTTCCATGAAATTTACGGGTCTTTACATTAATCCCACCTTAGGGATTTACGTCCCCATAAAGCTACATCATAAACTAGGGAATCAATTGAGTGTATTGTGCACGCATCTAAGCCTCTCGATCCCATGTGCTCTCCTGGAGTTTCCCATGCTACCACCTGATGCGACCTAGAGGAATCGACCATCCACGTAGGACCTACCCCTATCGATACTCGATCTCCACCAGAACCTCCACAAATGTCTCCCCGTAATCTATGTCCAGCTCCACAAGATCAATGATATGTGTCAGGTCATGTACGTATCTCCTCAGATGAGACATGTGGAAGCCGTCGTGCACATGGTGCAACTGAGGTGGAAGATCCAGGCGATTAGCCACCTCGCCTATCCTACTGAGAACCTGTAATGGTCCAATAAAGTGCGGAGATAACTTGCCGACCTGACCAAATCTTCATAATCCACGTCGAGGTGAGACCCGTAAGAAAACGTGATCTCCATACTTGACCTCTAGTGGTCTCTTCCTCTTATAATCATAGGACTTATGTCTGCTCTGGGTAGTGCGCATCTGCTCCTAGATGATCTACACCTTCTCTGTAGTAGCCTGAACCATCTCTGGTTCTATGAGTGTTGACTCCCCAGGGTCTGTCCAGCACAGAGGTGATCTGCTTGGTCAGACGTACAATGCCTCGTATGCTGCCATACCAATGGTTGAGTGGTAGCTGTAGTTGTACGCAAACTTGACCAAGTGCAGGTGATCCTCCCAGCTGTGACCAAAGTCAAGGACACAGGCATGGAGTATGTCTTCGAGTGTCTGAATAGTCCTCTCATTCTGACCATCCGTCTAAGGGTGAAGGGCGGTTCTTAGGCGTAGCTACATCCCAAATGCCTCCTACAACCCCTTTCAATGCCTGGAATTAAAGCAAGCATCTCGATCGGAGACGATAGACGACGACACACCATGAAGTTGCACGATCTACTGAACATAGAGGCGTCCCAAGATCTCCAATGAGCCCTGATCTTTGATAGGTAAGAAGTGGGCCGACATGGTGAGTCAGTCTACGATCACCATGATGGAGTCATGTCCTCTGGAAGTAAGTGGATTCCATGTCATGAAATCCATAGATATCACATCCCACTTCCACTCTGGTACCTCTAAAGGTTGTACCAAGCCTGCTGGTACCTGGTGCTCTAGCTTTACCTGCTGGCAGGTGAGGCATCGTGAAACGAACTCTGCCACAGCCTTCTTCATACCTGGACACAAGTGCTGTCATCTGAGATCCTAGTACATCTTCGCTACTCCTAGATGTACCGGTAAAGGGGTAGTGTGAAACTCCCTCAGCACCTCCTCCTGTAATGCAGCAGGTACCATGGTACATCCCCTGAAAAGGATGACATGCTCTCCTCCTATAGAAAATCCATTAGGTGCATGTCCTGTGGATATCTGTGCATGTCGCATCTCACAGTCAACTTCCCCATGTTGTGTCTCTCTGACCCACTGATGTAGTGGAGAAGTGACTGTGAGCGACTGTTGAATGGTTGCCCCATCTCAATCCACAAAGGTTATCTACAAAGCGATTAACTACTCTATCACCTCTCCAAGTACCTGAATGACCGACCACCGGCTGAGAGCATCAGCTACTATGTTTCCCTTCCTAGGAGTATAGACTATCTCAAAGTCATAGTCCTGGAGGAACATGAGGCATCACTGTTGTCTCAGGTTCAGGTCCTTCTGTGAGAATATGTACCTAAGACTCTGGTAGTTAGAGTAGATTATAAAATGATCGCGCATCAGATAGTGCCACCACATCTTCAAGGCGAAGACCACTGCTACTAACTCTAGGTCATGGGTATTATAGTTCTGCTCGTGCTGCCTCAAATTTCATGAACCATAAGCAATCACTACCCGCTCCTGCATCAGGGAACACCGGAGTCTGGTCCCTAATGAACCGTAGTAAACTACGTACCCTACGCCCTCCTCTGGTAACCTCAAGATGGGTGCACTGGTCAATCTATATCTCAGCTCATGGAAGCTCTATTGACATCTATCTAACCACACGAAGGGTTTCTTCTTCTTCTTCAAAGCTGAAAGTGGTGCTGAAACTCTAGAGAAATCGGGAAAAAATCTCCGATAGTACC
Organism: Viscum album; assembly: GCA_963277665.1. NCBI lineage: Eukaryota > Viridiplantae > Streptophyta > Magnoliopsida > Santalales > Viscaceae > Viscum > Viscum album. The sequence continues at coordinate 1,211,381,589 of OY728150.1, read as the reverse complement.
CGACCAGATCTAGGAAACTCCACACCTCTATGATGCTCCGGGGAGGCTCCCAAGATAGTACTTCCAAAATCTTCACAGGATCCACCGCAACTCTCACCTCAGAGATGACGTTCCCCAGGAAGTGGACCTCTCGAATCCAGAACTGACACTTCGAGATCTTACCATAAAGCTGGTGCTCTCGGAGTGTATCTAGTACAACTCGCAAGTGGTAGGTGTGCTCCTCCTCAGAAGTCATGTAATTCAGTATGACGTCGTTAAGACCACGAAAAATAGATCAAGGTAAGGCTGAAAGATCTTTTTCATGAGACTCATGAACACTGATGGTGCATTGGATATGCCGAAAGGCATAACCAAGAACTCATAGTGGCCATACCGACACCTTAAGGCTGTATTCTGCACATCCTCATCTCGAACTCTGAGCTGATGATATACTGACCTGAGGTCTATCTTCAAGAACCATTGTGCTCAATTGAGCTGATCAAAAATGTCGTCAATACTCGGATGTGGATACTTGTTCTTTACGGTCACCTGATTCAAGAGACGGTAGTCGACACATAGTCGTATGCTCCCATCCGCCTTCTTGGCGAATAAAATCGGTGAAACCCAGGGTGAAACACTGTGTCTGATGAATCCCTTTCCCTGCAAGTCCTCCAACTATACCCGTAGCTCACGAAGCTCAGTGGGAGCCATCCGATATGCTGGTATAGATATCAGGGCTTTCCCGGGGTACATGTCAATGTAGAAGTCTACCTCTCTGTGAGGAGGTAGTCCTGGAACAAAGTCAAGGAAAACGTCCACGTACTGATCCAACACAACAGGAATGCTCAGACTCTGCACATCAACTACTCCGAGGATGAGACTAGCCAATTGATTTGTGATCGGCTTCCCTCTCCTCTGCGTAAGTCCATCCAACGCTGCAAAGGCTCCCTTCTCGCCGGTGAAGGTGAACCTACTCCCATCGGTGTGGACACACCACACCTTGCACCTAATACAATAAATCTCGGCATGGAATGTTGATAACCATTTCATACCCAAGATGACATCGTAAGGCCTCGACGCCACTATAAGAATATCCGATCAGAATCTCTCGCCTCCTAGAGTAAGATCACACTACCGGAACCAGTGTACAATTGTCGATTTTGCTCTTGTAAGAGTCTCTAGCCTTAAGGATCGAGCCAATGTCTTTGTCGGAATCTCCGAGCTCTGAACAAGACCAGCAACAATGAATGAATGAATCACTCTTGTGTCTATAAGAACTGCAGCAAGGGTGGAGTAGACACAGATATTACCTCGAATCATCTCAGGTGCGCCGTGGTTGTATGCCTCCACTGCCTGATGTTGAGCCTGCCTCTGTCCTACAGCTCTCTATGGTCGGGGTGGACCTCCTTGTGGTGGTGGCGGTAGAGCTTCGAAGCGTCGTCCACCACCTACTGCTCGGCCATCTCCTCTCCCTAGTATGCTTTCTCCCTGCGGACCACCACGGTCGAACCTCTGCCTCTGCCTGGTGGTCCCTTAACTGTATGTTGCTCCACTGCATGTCGGGTTGGGTAGTCACGAGCCATGTGGCCCTACCCGCTGCATGCACAGCACTGTCTGCCTCTCATATGACTAGCTATGGTGCGCGTGCCCCACACCACTGAACCAGTATCATGAGGTCACCCACCTGATGGGCTGGTCCGCATGGACCTCTACGACATCTATCTATTGCCAGATGTAGAAGACTCCGCCACATGTCACCCTGCGGTAGGCCTCACTACTGGCGTATGAACAACATGGAAGCTCTCCATAAGTAGGTCTCGCTCCAGTACTCCTGCCTACGTCAGAATACTAAGGGAGATCATTGAAGCTCTGATATCATGCCTCAATCCCTGTTCGAAGGTCCGAGCCCGGAAGAATGGGTCCCGTACCATGTCAATGGAGTAGCGCAAAGGGTCGGTAAATCTCACCCAATACTAGGCTACTGTCATGCTGCCCTTCCGCAGCTATAGTTACTCCTGGATGCACACCGCACGGAGGGTGGCTGGAATGAACACCGAGTGAAAGAGGATCTTGAAGTCCATATAAAATAGTGATGCCTCGTCGTGCACCTGGAGAATTAGGCTCCACCATCTACCTTCTTCCGCGTGCAGGAGACTCACCGCAAGGATCACCATGAGGTCAGATGGTGTCTCTACTACTCTAAAGACTCTAAACATATACACCAACCAATCCTCAGCTGCCTGAGGGTCCACCTCTATACGGAACCAGGGTGGCCTCTAATGCTGAAACTCGTGCAGTGCACTCAGGCAACATGAACTCTCAGCTACTGGGGCAGGTGGCATCAGTGGCTCGGTGTGTAGAGGTACTGCCGGTGCCTCTGCTGTAATGGGGCCCTACACCGAGTCCTCGTTGTTCGGTGGTATTCCATCTCACACAAAACCTAGAACCCTAGATGTCCACCATCATGGGGCCATCCTCAAATGAAACAGCTGTTCCATGGTTAATACAATATACCTTGTGAGCTGACATAAAGTAATCACAAAGAAAACATTTAAATCACATATGCAATCAATGTTTTCAAGAACTGATTCGGAAATCATAAGTCATGGTATGGGTGTATGTATACGTCGACCGCCGCACCAACACTGGACTCCCTGGACTGATAACCACACTCAATACCCGTAACACTATTGCTTCACATAGAAGAAATTATCAGAGCCCTATGTTCTGCGGTAGAACCGACTCCTTTGATACCAATTTGTCATGACCTATCCTCGGGGCCCGTGCCGTGACTACCCCATGCCCGGCTTCCATAGGCCAGGGGCTGGAGACTAGCACCAAAGGCGTAAATCATGATAAAAGGGAATTCATTGTCTTTATATAAGAAAACAAAAACAACAGAGTACACAAGCTGAAGTAAACACTAAGTAAACTGAGTAAAAAAGTATGTGCTGAAAAGTAAATGGGATAAAATACAAACCCAACTAAAAGTACAGTACAACTGAAAAGAAATTATAGTAGCAGTAAGTAAATCAGCAACCACCAAGTCGTCCTCCGGATATCCCACCTGAAGGGTGGGTACATATGATCTCCAAAACACCTCGGGTCCGACCTTCCGCTCCGTGTATGTCCTACCTGATAGTCCACCTCAGGATACCGTCCCGATCCTCTAGAGCTGGCTGCGACTGTGACGACACGTCATTCGAACGTCCGGTCCCTATGTTATAAGAATTTCTGCTCCAAGGCCCCGGTTGGTTTTGGGTTCGAACCAACCCGACCGTACCCATAATTTGCCGAAACCTCAAGTGTAATATACCAAAATGACTGTTTCGATTGAAGGATCACTACCCAACTGACGGTGCATCGATCGGAGGTCCGTAACCCATGCTATAAGTGTTTGAAAGAACCTAGCCTGAAAATAGGGGGTATGGGACCAGTCTGACCCAACCCAATACCCCATGGGTCGGCCCAAACCGTGTCCACCCGACCTAGGTCTGGGTCCGGCCTTATTTTTCGCGGCCTGGCCCGGTGGGTGCGGACGGTGTGGCCCCATGGCCTGCGGCTGGCCCGGCCCGCGTGGCCTACGGCCAGGCTCGAAGGCCGGTCGCGGCTCGATGCTGGCCGAGCAGGGAGGAAAGGGGGGCACCACCCCATTGTTTTTGAAATATCCAGCCGTAATGGCTGACCTTGGTATTACCATGAGACCCCCTCGTGTGTCACCTTTATGTGGGGCCAGCGGCCCGCTCAGCCGGCCGCCCCTTTGAAGACCGTCGCGCCCCTCCACTGCGGCCCGCCCCGGCTGCAGGCCCCTTGATGCTCTGGCACGGCGTGACGGCGCCGCGCCCCTCTTCTATGGCCCTCTCCTGGCCGCGGCCTCCTTCGGCCTCACCAGCGCAGCGCGACGGCGCCGCGCACCTCCGTCGTGGCCCGCTTCGGCCGCGATTCTCTTCATCCCTGCGTGGTACACCGACACCCCACCACCTTCACCTCAATCATTATCGATGATCAACAAAAAAATGGGGAGGAGGATCGGCCATTTTTGTACAGTCTGATCTCCTCCGGTTATGACGATAACAAGCGGAAAAAGTATACGAGATACCCAAGGAAAAAACAAGCACAATTTTAATTCATTAAAATTGAACTTAACCCCTACCTCAAAGGAAGTCTGCAGTTGTCAAGCGCCGCGGATGATGGCGTCAATTCCGTCATCGTCAGTGTCTCCACCCTTGTCACGGAGGAAGAAGAAAATGAAGAAACCGAGCTACCGAGTCGACGTTCTTCATCGTAGAGTTGGCGTTCTTCATTGAGGACGAAGTTATTCAACAAGAAGATGAACCGATCTTCCAAAACTCATGTGCTCCCTCCCCTTTCTCTTAACACCACAATTTACAACCAAAATAAAATAAGGCTTTTCCATATTTTATTTACTCATTCCAAGCATTTCAAATTTTTTAAATCATACACTTAATCAATTAATTTTTTAGGTTCAATTAATTAATTAAATGTGTGTTGGAAAGCATCAAATTGAGAGTGTGGGGAGAGGAAGGGTCACCCACTTAAAGGAGAAGTATAACAAGTTAAGTTGAGTTACAAATTTTAAGAGGGGTGTCAAGGGAGTTTTAAGGAATGTGAAGGGGTGGGGCTCGTGTGGGACCCACCTCAAAAATATCCTCACATGGGTTGTTATGGGATTGTGGGTCCCACCCCAACTACCCCATGTAAGATATAACCACAAGGATAACAATAAAAATTGTTCCATGATTTTTATTCATTTTTTTTAAACCACACTTTTTAACAACTCCTCCCAAAGCAAACACAGATTCGGTAATTGTCCTCATAAGAAATTACCGGCCCTATGGTTTCATCGGTGCCCTCAGATTTCACTTCCGAGCACTGGTTCAAAATTTAAAAAAACCCACTCGATCGTTCACTGAACATATCCGAGCTAAAATTCGGAAATTGATTCTGCGCACACCTGGCCCCGGAATCAAGTTCTGGCCGAAACTGCGTACTCGTAAAATCTCAAAGAATTTAAGAAAAAAAACATCCTTGAAATTTAAGGGTGCTTACAAGGGATCCACAATACTGGTTATAAAAATTGTGAGAAATTGTTTTTCAGTTGAGAATTATTATTATTGATTATTATAAAGTTTTTCATTCATCAAAAAGAGTATAATGAATTCCTTTTAATATTAGCGGTTCTTTATGAATAGGTGGAATCTGCCATTTGGTATAACTCAGAGATTGTGTTTTCTGAGACCTTTCCCCACATTGAGGATTGTTTGTTTTGGTTGGGGAGGAAGGCTATATATTGGTTTGGTAGGCCCTTTATTAATTTATTATGATATTATACCATTTTATAAACAACTAGACTTGGTATCCATAGTCAGATCGAGTTCTACATATTATCCCTATGTCATGGTTAAAGTGGATTGTGGATGACTCATTGCATGATGCTGACCAAGATGAGATGAACCCCTAGAGTGGAGTTACCTTTTCATGGTGTTTAAGGATCATAGTGGCCTTTGAGAATATAAGGAGAAACCACGTCATGGGAAAATTAATTAGATGGGTGCATGTTTTTTGACATCATTATAGTATTCAACAGGTATCATGAGAGAGGGGGACTCGAATAACATCTCAATAATTTCACAAGTGTGTGCTATTTCACTTTTTAGAAAAAAAATCCATGAAGGGGTAGATAAAAGAATAATAATAAAAATATTATATCACAGTTTGGTATATTTTTCGTAAATAATTGAATAAATACCCAAAATGACATCAAATGGGATATTTGAGACTATTTTTGAGTGAATAAATATGGTTTTTCCGTAACCACGATATGCACATTGTATGTATTGTGGGGTTTGATCAATTTATTTCATGGGTGAAAATAAATAAATCAATCAATTAATTCATTTATATTGTATTTTGATGCATCCCACAAACCCTCTCCTATATAATCATGTTTCTAGACATTTTTTATGGTTATCTACATAACCTTAATAATTTAAATGACATTATCGAGGAGCTTGGAGAACGAAAATATATCGGGGATTGTTTTCCCTAATGAAATTAGAGGATATTAGTAAGGAAGAGAATGCATATTCATTATTCATCATCGATTATCCTAAAACAAATGTAGTGATTTTTTATCATGTTTTACTTCCCCATGGTATTATACAACTATGATTGTGAATCAAATCAAAAACAAATTATTCATGGGTCGAAGAAGTTGTAGGTGCGGGTTTATTTACATAAAATTTGGGGAAATAATATTATTTCATTTATGTTGGTTCATCATTTTCCATTTTAATGGAAAAATAATGTTTATCCCCAAAACCTGATGATGTTCATTACACTCTTCCATTTCCTAAATTTCACCCATGTTCTTTGCATGATTCACCATCAGTATTCTAAAAGGTAATGATTGGACCAATACCCAGAATCTGATCATTATTTGACTATTATTTGGAGTAATGGATCGATATAATGATTTATTGGTTCGTAATTGATGGAGTGATTTTTGTGTGGTGGTTAAGGTATATGATCAAATGAAAACCAGGATCAAAATGGGGTCCCATATACATGGATTGACATGCGACATTCAACATGGTTTTACATGAACTATTTCCAAAGGAAATCATATGAATGGAATCCATCCAACAAAAATGGTGTGTCTTGTTTAACCCAATCCAATATTTCAATTTGATCTCAAAGAGTATTTTTTAGTAGTGGAAATGTGGATTGATGATGAATGAATGTTTTGGATTATTTGGGAAATTCTGTACTACATGTTGTGTAGTTATCTATGTGCGGCGTCTAGGGTTTTCAAATATAGAAAAATATCACATGACATGTGGTGGGCCCAAATATCATTATAAATGTGGCAAAAAATCTTTGAATGTACTTGGACGAAATGTCTTTTAATCATTTTGATATTAAACGGAGTAAGTCTAAAGTCACATGTTGTGTAACCATTAGTAGGCGGCTCATTATGTATAGGAATTACACAACTAGGAGCCCAAGTGGATCCACACATCATTTTTGGGAATGAACATATCTTTTATATTAGAAAGATGACATGCATGGGTAGGATGGAAAGCCGAGTGGTGAACATATATCCTTTGTGTATTACCCCTATGGGAAATGGTGTGTATTTTTGAAAGTGCACATTATGTGACAATGAGACACGAATAATCCCATTATTAGTGACTGATGTTTTGTAACCTTATAGGAAACAATGTATATTTTTTGAATGGAATGTTAGATCCCAGATTCTCCTTAGTTGTTATCTACTATATTCTTTTATGATTCACTTACACTTTTTTAGCGTAGGCCAATAACGGTTATGTGTGTTTCCTTGGTCCATTCCTTTCAGGTTACAATTTGAAATTATTTCCTAAACATAAGACTGAAAAATCTCTATGGATTTTTTTTCCAAATATAGTTCTTGGTATCCCTTAATGAGAAAAGGGTGGGTTCCTCTATCATTCCTTTAATTTCCAAAGGTGGGTTTTTATGCATCAGCATGAACAACATACACGGAAATTAATCACTAACTTAGAAGGATATTCTTGATTGGGTTTGTAGTTTCCTAATAAGTCCTAGATGTGATATCTTATATGTGTATTGGGATATTATGAGTTCTAGTTAAGGCTCTCAGGGTCACCTAGTAGTCTTGGTAATGATCCCCAATTTGTATTTTGAGACCCTTGGAGATCCATTGATTACATACTTGGTGAGGCCTTATGAGTTTGGCATAATAAACAGACATCATCTGTTATATCATAGAACATGAAGCAGGATCTATCAAATGATCATTATCCTCAATAGCCATGAAAAATCTTATTTCTAAGAGTATGGTTGAAACCTATTTGGTATATAGAGTCTCTTATGAGTATATATTGGTTTTTATTATCATTATGTATCCTATATTTATCAACATACTTGTGTATTGATTTTCCAATTATAATTAATGATTTATGTTTAGTAATTTCATGGTGTCTTACTAGGTATTGTTTGTAATGGCCCATAAATTATATCCTAGAGATAATGCTTTAAAATATTACATTGGCATAGATACAAGATTTGAATCCCAAAGGACTAATCCATTTAGTTATGTTTGAAACTAGATTACATATGTGAATCTTACATTAATATTTAAAAAGTAAAATACAACACAGTGATTCCTTTGATGACAAAATTATTATCTTGGCTTAACCCAACATATTAGTCATAATACAAATTATGGCATCATAAGTAAAATGAAAAAAAAATAATGGGGTGAGATCAGATGATCAGTAAGGTTATACATATAGTGGAGGATATAACAAACCAGCATAAACAATAATGGATGTTAAATAAATTAAACCTATAAAATTAAATCAATAATTTTTTCATAATATGGCATAATAAATGATAATAAAATAATACCATATAAATAATTCTAATGATATAGAATAATTAAACATGGATATTATACTAGTAGAATTATTACATGGAAATTAATCACTAATTTCCAAAACCATGAATGTATAATGATGGACTTTATAAAAATTCTATCAAGGCCTTAGACATGAATTCTATATATATAGGAAAGGCCTCACCCCAACCTAGTTTATTTTATCTCATGAGACCTACTAAAGAATTGAGGGGCTATAACAGGCCCTTCCTAACACTTACTAAGTCCAATTCATTCCCTATATGAATGGGGTGAAACATAATCAACATATACATTCATTTTTATACTATCATATTAAATTTAAATAATTTTTCCAGCCAATAATCTTATTCATAAACTATCTAGAGTAATATAGGGAATGACATCAAGAATTTACATCCCAATTAAAATATATCATAAACAATTACATAAAATATGGTGGATGCTAACGTAAGATCTGAACCTCAATGAAGAAAAATATCAAATAATGAGTCATTATATAGGGGAAATACTATAATAAAATCATTTAAAAATTCTTGAGTGAAATAACACTTTTAATTTGAAACTATTTATTTAAAAAGTTATAAAATTTTAAAATAAAATATTTACTATGAAAATAAACTCGTAAACTTATAAATGATTAATAATTAAATTATTTCATCATGATATTTGGAAAATCTACTCTTGTCATATATTTTTTAGGAAAACATTCATTTAAAATTTTCTAAATGAAAAATTTAAATGGGGTTTTTTAAAATAAAGTATGAGCATCATGAAAATGAATTTAATATGTGTATGAGCTATAAATCCCAATAAAAAGGTTAATACAACATAAGATAATGAAAATTATTTTCACACATAACCATATAATGACATAATAAATTTGTTTTTAGTTTAACCCATAAAAAGGAATTTTGGTTAATAATTCCCTTACTACATTGTAATCAGTTAACCTGTATGCCCCATAACATCAATGAATGTTAAATGAAACATTGAATTACCTAAAGATAATAAGATATATGATATGATATATTAATGTTCACTATGTAAACCACACATAATAAATGTTGGATAAATAAGTAATATATATCACATAAGTAAACGTGGGATGAGGAACCCTTGCCTTATGTTTCATTTACACCATACGTGTCTGAACATCCTTTTCTTCAGTGAACATCCTTTTTATCTCATCTTAAGGGATTTATAGTTCTTCTTTTTGGAGTACCAGGAGCCCTATAACGTGGATAAAGATGTTAAGAGAAAAAAGGACATAGTTTGGAAGATCAATAAGGCTCGAGGAAGTGAAATGAAATGAAGAAAGGAATTCCCTTTTATAATTGAGCTGAGGGGAACCCTTCGAAATTCCCGAAATAGTAAATTAAAATAAAATCATTTCATCCAAAATTTACCAAACACACATGGATTCAAATATAATATGATAAAGGTTGAACTCTTTCATATAATTAATTTTTTACATTTTTGGTTTTACCCAAATCCTAATCTTCTTTAATGTCATTTGTCGAAATAATTTAATTTTGATTGTGGTAACAGATTATTTTATATAAAAGGCCATAATTTTATTTTTAGAAAATTTAAATAGAAATATAAATAAATAATTTGATATATTTTATACAAAATAATAATATTTATTTATTTTAATGGTGGTTTTATTATTTTAAACAATTTACTAAAAAAAATTTAAAATAAAATAAGTGTTATTTTTGACACTATTCATTACATTGGGCTTATGATAATTAATTAAATAATATAACATTGAACCAAGACATTTAATATGAAACTAATAAAAAATAGTCAATGATAAAATTCATGTTAACATTAACTAATTAATATTCTATTTATTTTAATATTTTTAATATAATTTATTTAATTGTTTCATTATTAAAATAATTATGGCCTCATCATTTTTTAACTATTTAATATATTTATATCATCACTAATAATTAGTTACAAAATTACATTATGTAGAAATATTTTTTATCTTTAAAAATACATCTATAGTTAATGATATAATCTAAATAACACCATATTTAAAATAATATATTTATTAAAATATGAATGTGACATATTTGCCTTTTATTGAAATAAAATATTACATATATAATAATCACATCCAATTGGTCCCCAAAAATCAAAAATAAATTTATATTATGAATATTATTATTATGTTAAAAATAGAATGTATAATTTTTTTAGAACCTACCCTTTTCATTATGTGGACACAAAAGTGATGTTTAAGATAAGAAAAGTGACATTTGTGATTGTCTTTAATTTAAATAATACAAAATTCATTCTAAAGAATAAGTGCCCATTTAATTACTCATGGTATGAAATTTGTGTTATTGGTTGAATAAAAATCATCTAATGAAATTTGAGAATGTTTTATGATAATAATTTAATCATAATCATTCTATTTTTTTCCAAAATTACTCAATTTACTCATTACCATGGTAACAAACACTACTAATGTTTCTGTTAAATATTGGTAAAAAATAAAATGAAACATTTAAATTTATTTAGAACATTAGATTCCAAATATGGAATATTTTCAAAAAAATTTATAACAAAATTTTTATGATTTTAATTTAAAATTAAATTGACAATACGTAATTAAAAACATTTTTATTGAATACTGTATTTTTAGTATAAAAAATATACTTATAAAAACAATATATATAAATGATTAAAATAAAATGTATTACATTATATATAAATAATGAGTGGTTAACTTAAATTTATATCAAATTGAAATGATAACTAGACTTTTAATATAATTAAATTTTTAGTTTTATAAGAATCATTGTTTTTCACAATTTAAGCGAAAATAAATATTTTTTAAAAAATATAAAGAAATCACCCTAATATAATTTTGAAAATAAAATTATAAGAATTAAATTTATTTTTTTCAATATAATTTATAAAATTTATAAAATTTAGTTTTAAAAAAGTATTTTATTAGATGTTGGTAATATTTCCTTTTAGAAAATATAATTATTTTTCTTGAAATTGGATTTATTCATATCTAAGCCTATCAAAATTCTTGAATATTTTGTTTAAAAAAAATATTAAATATAAAACAATTAAATTTATTTAAATTATTTTAGTAATAGTGATCAATTTATTTTATTATTGTAAAATTAATTTGTAGGAAAAAAATAGATTTTATAAAAAATACATGCTCGTTATGTTCAATTAGTTTTTAATTACCTTTTAAATTAATAGTTAACTAGTTAATTAATTTAATAATAAAGTGTCAACTATATTTTCATGACTTAGTTAATCTCATTCATTCCCTCCATTACAATAGTTATGTCATAACTATCAAAATTAAATAATATTAATAATAATAGCTCTTCATTTTTTAGGCTCGTCGTTCTATTTAATGTAATTTATTAAAGAATATGAACATAAAGTGAGACATACCATAAATTCATGGGGCGGTACATTATACCTTCCTTTATTAAATTTCAACCTTGAAATTTTCATTTTTTATTTGTAATGATTGACTTTTTCTTTTTAAAATATCCTTATGGAAATCTCAAATCGTAAAAAGGGTTAATAAGACATTATCTTAAAATGGGTCAAAGAGAAATGAGAGGGTAACCCCAAAATTAGGAATTGGAATAAGATGAAATCAATATGAATTGAAAATATGGATGTGGATAGAAATATATATAACTATCTTGTTATGATGGATACTGACAGAGAACATGGTAATCCTAAAGATTACCGTCACAAAACTATAATTATCGGATGGGTTAAAAGGCCATTTCTTTGTGGATAAGGAAAGTAAACAAATAATGTTTTTGTTTAGTTATAATTTACTAGAGTTTAGGGATTATTTCAATATCTATATAATCACTTGATAAAATATTCATATTTTATTTCAACCCACTTCATAATCATAGCCAAATCTTTTGGTTATGTTTAGATCTATTTCCACATTATTTCATACTACTGGATATGGATATTCTAAGGTAATTTTTCATTACTATATTAAATTTAATGAATCAAAAAAATTAAAGGTAATCCCTTCATCCTCTAAATATTGACCAAATAAGAATGGTTAGAATATTGTATCCCAAATGATAAATCATACTTTACCCTCAGATAGTAATTTACAAGGGTTGACTTAATCCCCTCCATAATAATTTACCTTACGACCCATTCAAAATACTTATTTAAATTAATGTTAAAAAATATTACAAGTAATATCACAAAATTTTCAAATTCAACGAAAAATAATATTTCCCCAAATAATTTATATCTTATTGTCACATACAAAATATCTCAATACCTTACCCACCTTTTATATATATATTTAAAATATGTATGCTTCCATTAGTATAATCTCATGTTTTCTGAATATATCCCTTAAATCCAAACATCTAATAATTCAAGAAAATTAAGATAAACTATAAAATAACTATCATTATTCGTTGAAAAAATTCTATCTAATAAAAATATATATATTATCATTAACAAATTTAGGTTTCTCATTCCCATGTCATGGATATTCAACTTTCAACATAATCACTTATCATGATTACTGGAACTATTCATCATATGCATCTAATTCCTTAAAGAAGAAGTATTGAACAACCTTCCTTATATATCTCGTGATTATTTTAACCAGATAATTATTGATGAAATTATTAAATAAAATAATTCTGAAATCCAGACATAGGCATATTAACAACTCCTCTTTTCCAAAGGTAGTAGCATAATCTGGACCATGATCCATTATCCTTATTTGGAGTATATTACATTGACTATTGAAACATTAATTTTTATTATTTCCCATCTCATTATAGTGGATTCATTGTACATCAAAAACATTTTTATTAGGCATTAAATCACAATAATGTTTTCCTTTCCTTCCACACTTGCATCAACCCACTATTTCATTTAAGTAAGTAACTTTCTGTTGATTTAAAAAATTATCAAATTTTGAAGAAATAATTATTTCACTTATCTAATTTTGAAAAATATTTCAAAATGTTCTCATTATCCCATGCATTCTTCAGAAGCCAAAATCCATAGATAATTCACTTTTTCTCCCACTAAGACATGATTCTATATCGTCATTCAAGGAGTGTTTTTCGGAAGCTTGTTATCTTATAAATATGTTCATAAGTCCATAAATTAATTTATCCTCATTTCCCATTAGATCATGGGAATTTTTGATTTTCCCATTCATTCTCTGAGGTTATATTTCCATATGAAGAAACACACAATATTAGAACATATCATTATGAAGCATAGTGTATAACACAAAAATAGTTAAATAATTACCATAAATTGGGATGCGTAAGTGTTTATAAAGGAATTAACATGGTTATTTGGGATTTTATTCAATAGTTATCCTCAAAATATATCTTGGGGTTAAGTTACCTAATCTAGGATTTCATAAATCTATCTTCCAAGGATTATACTAAACACTATCTGACACCAACTGAAAAAACCTTTAAATTAGTAGACTGATGATGGTGTCTTAATTTGTTACATTGTCAAAGATAAAATATTATAATCATAAAGGGCTGCTCATTTTTTTAGGGTTGAAAACTATATTTCATACATGAATCATACATAAAAATTAAAATATAAAATAAAATAGATATAAACCTTTTGTAACAACATTATTATTAAAAATTAACCATACATATTAGTAATAATAAAATTATTGGAATCATGGGAAAAAATAAAACATTCGAAAGTGGGGATCTCAGATGCTCAGTATGGGTAGACATTTATTAGAAGCTATCATAAATTTGAATAAGGGATTAAAAATGTAAAAAACTGAAAAAGAATCAATTTAATCCAAAATATGAGAATAATATGTAAAAAAAATGATCATATTATACCATAAAAAATATTCACATGAGCTAGAATAATAACCATAGACATTCTTGTATTATAATAATCACATGCAAATTGATGAATAATATCATAACAAAGGAATGAACAATGAGTGATATCATAAACATTCCATCAAGATCACCAACAATAATTCTATATAAATGGATAATGTATCAACCAAAACACAATTCAATTTGTCTCATAAGATCTACTGTTTCATCAAAGGGCTATAGTAGGCCCCAATGGCATATACTAAGTCCAATGCATTACTCGTTTGAAAGGGGTGAAACATAAGAAACATATACATTTATATTGAAACTAGAATATAAAATTTAAATAATTCTCCCATATTAGTAATCATAATCGTAAAATATCAAGAGTAATATGGTGAATTGTATCAAGAATGTACATCCCCATTCCAATATATCATAACAAATTCAGTAAAATATGGTTGATTTAACATAATATATAAACCTCAATTGAGAGAAATATCCACCAATTAGTGGGGATTGAGATTTAAATACTCCAATAAAGTAATTGAAACAATCTTGAGTTAAATACCACTTTTACTTTGAAATCATTTATTTAACAAATTAAACTAATATAAAATAAATCATTATGTATCAAATTAAAGAAATAATCATGTAAAGGTTTCCTCAAGAAAATATACAATCATGATAGAGAGAAAATACACTATTTACTTATTGTTTAAAAAAAATATCCCTCTTAAATTTTTTTAAAAATCATTTACAAGTGTTTTTTTAAAATAATGTATGAGCATTTTGAAAATGAATAAATTAAACGTATTATCTGAAAATACACCTAAAAAAGTTGATGTAAAACATAAGATGATAAAAATTATTTTCACAGATAATTATATAATTATATAATCAATAGTGTAGAATTTGGTCCTAAATAATAGAAATTTGGTTATGAATTACTTGAGTGAATAAAAATAAATTTTTTATTTTCTAAAACATTTAGGAAAATTGAGAAACCAGGAGTCACTTTGAGGGAATGTGATAAACTAAACAAGATCACAGCCGACACCAACCATAAGCGAAGAGCACGAAATCAAACTACAAGAACATACCAGCACAGACAGTACTAGTGACAATATCTATTCTCGTCACCACACCCAACACATGAGTCCTCCACTACAATGGCTAATTCCCATTCAAATGGTAGTTTAAACTTCCTCAAGAGATTAATAACTTGGTTCTGAATTCTTATTTGAAACAGAGATGGCTGCCGCAGAGAAGACTGCTTGGAAAAAATATCTTCTTTGAAAGCATCGATCACACCATAATCTCTGTTAGATGAGGCTATGATATTCACCTGATGAGGCAGGTAAGAATAATCCTTCCTTTTTTTCTTCTTGGGTTAGCTGACAACATTCCTTCATCCTCAATCATCCTCTTTTACCCACCTTGTATAATATCATGGAAGGACCGGGTGGCCAAGCCACTTAAATTTTCTTTCTCACCAATGAAAATAAACCCCCTCTTGTCAACGAGATTCTCTAAAATAGGTTCCTTGAAACCCTTTTCATTTCCCCTCTTCATGTCAGGCCTGTTGTATTCGATCAGAAAAAGACACTGAACCACATCTCCATTTCCTTTAGAAGTTCCCTTCTCCTCACCCTCAAATGATTTCCTAAGTTTACCTTCTTTACACGGGATATTGCTGTTATCTAGGATAGGAACATCCTCCACAGCCATAGAGACCTCCTTGTGACCCCAACCTTCATCCATGTGGTTCTCCTGGTATCCCCCATCAATATCTCAAGATTCCATAGGATTGGTGATCAATTCTACTTCTAAGATACCATAGAACCCTTTGCTTACTTGAAGCTATAAGTCCCCACCATTAATAATTACATAATATTGAATTAAATGAATAATTCAAATTGAGGATGTTTTCATGTTTAGAGTTTTAGAGAGTTAGCCCATAATGTTTACATTAAATATCTAAAACTACAAAGAGGACACTTATACTCTATCCAATGTTTCATAAAAAATAAAACTCCTTAAATAAAAAAAAGAGTACTTTTCTTGATATAAATATTTTTGTATACTTCCTTTATATTACTCATCCTTATACCCTATGAAAAAATCATTTTAAAAACATGGGATGATCATAAAAATCCCAGTAAGGGATATAAAATAATGAACAAAAACATTATCCCATTAATACATTAAAATCAAAGAATCCATACTTTTCAATCATAACATACCTCATGAAATCATAAGATTTATAAATAACATACAAAAATCACAAATCATAAAGGTAACTTATGGAATCCATATCAAACTTACATTGTGGCTATCACAGCTATTTAGGGAGTTACACTAGGAATACCCATCATATAATATTCCCACAAATATCCTAAAAGAAACATCCTGTTTACCTCTGTCACATAACCAAATACATTGGGGAACTCTCTCGGGCACACCCTCCCTTGGTTTATCATGGAACCACCTATATACGTAAACTGTGACCAGTAACCAAAACATAATCATCCAAAATTAACAAGCATAATGGAAAGATTATATTTCCACATTTAAATCACAATATATCATTTCAAGATATTAACATAATCAATGCTTTATCAATCCATTTTCAAAGCCATTTAAAACATTTAATAATGATATTTTTTAATCAAAGTCTCCCATTCCACTTTGATGATTTTAAAGGATTTATCATTTTAAAACATTAATTTCTATAAAAATAAATCCTAAAAACCATTGGAAAACATGGACATTAATGAGAATGGTTTAGAAGAATAATTCATTAAAACAATATTTTAGTTAATGAGTTCCAACCCAAATGAGAGATGCTTGAATACAAATAATTGTGGAATAACATTTAATCAAAAATTTATAATATCATGAGAATAAAGGTATTCCATATATAAAACTCCAAAGGATAGTATATATAGTATATAAAAGGGAATTAGTGTATAACAACAATCAAGTCTCAATGGAATGTAAATTGAGTTGAAATCCCTTATAAAGACGGTATTCTTAGAATAAGGATAAATCAATTACATAATAATGTGTGAAAACATATAAATACACTCAATATTATTGGATTTTCAGTTTTAACCAATCAGATTTTATTCACACATATTCATATTACAACATAATCAATAAGTATATGTTTAACCTAATGAATTGAAATTGGGTTAAGAAGTTCCCATATAGATATTTGAAAGCCTAACGATATCATTTTAAAATTCATAAAATGAGTTGATAAGAGGGAAAAGGGTATCCCATCACCTGTACATAAAATTTACAGCAATAAGGATATATAAAAACATATCTCAATAGAAGAAGACATAAATTAAAAGACATAACAAAAAAAGTCTTTCCAAAAGAAGAGGGTGAAAGGTTCCTTTACCAATTTGTTAACTTACAAAATATACACCTCCAGAAATAAGGATAATACATTAGAGATGTAAATACACATAAATTATTTTATATTCTTCAAAAAATGCAACCATGGTTAGTAAATACTCCACGCAAAAGGAAATAGTGTAAAACAAAGCATGAATCTCACGTGAATAAAAGTGAGATGAAATCCCCTTAGCACGTTGTAATCAATCAAGTCATATGACCAAAATATGATAACTAACAATTCAATCAAAGAAAACCGTGAATATAAATAGAATCATGATAATATATATCAAATTTTATTACAAAATACAGAACATGAAATAAATAAGTGGTGAATATTGGAAATCTCACGGAATTAAAAGTGACATAAGAAACCCCTTACCATGTTGTAATCAATCGAGTCATATGAAAAAAAGTAAATAACCACCCAATGAAACATAGAATACCATGAATGTAAAGGGATTCATGGTAATATATTTCATATGGCTGTACAAAATACACCCCAGGCAATAAATAAGTGGCGAACAACAGAAATCTAACAGAATTAAAAGTGAGATAAGAATTCTTTACCTCATATCCGACATGACTCATATGTTCTGTGTTCTTCCTGAATAAAAAAATTAATTTAGTTTCTACTTCCTTAAGAAATTTTTAATTTTTTTTATTCCTTTTATGTCAATTATTACCTTGATTTAACAATTAATTAATTATTTGAGTTCATATCGGACATTTGGTCGATGTTCGAACCTCTAGTAAAAAATGAACATGTTATAATTACAAATTGTCCATGTGGTCAAAATTCCATTATATCCAAAATAATATTCAGGATTTAGATATCATATATATCATATATATCTATTTTATATGTATTTATATAGTATTCCATATCATTTGGAGTTAATAAATGAAACACATCATTTATGGAGACGGTAATCTGTATGTATGCATGAACGCTGCTTTCATTTTTTTTTATTTAATGGGAAGAAAAAACAATAATACACAGGTATATTATAATTATAGAGTAATATAATATGATATATATGTTACATAATTTCATTAACTCTATCTTTTATACATTCTATGTAGATCATAAACGAATCATGTCACCTTGAGGTGGCGGTAGTCCACACTTCCTCAAATGAAATTATCGTGTTTACACATATTGGAAAGCATAAATATATGTATGTAAATAGAAATTATAGAATCATATAGAGAACATAAACACAATATATATCATATATAAATATAGTTCCATATTAGTGGTCACTATGAGAGGCAGTAAAAGATAAGTGAAAAATCATTGCTTTGTGAGGCGTTAATTTTCCATCCACAAAAACAATATGTTCATCACCTATTAGATAAAGGTGTGTGTAAGTCTAGTTTGAATAATTCTCATAAAGAACATCCTATTAAATTAAATATACTATTTTAAAATAAAATAATGGAATAAAACGAGTTTAGGGGTTGGATAAATATATTAAAAAAATTAAGTAAAGAGAAACTGTTACCTTTAATTTGGGTAACCCACTTTGGTTTAAACCAAAAAGACTTCATGAAGTGATTTTTGCCTATGGTAAGGCTTCAAAGAGGAGTAGAGGGATCTTGGGAGCTTATTTTTTTTAAGGTTTGGACAAGACAAGGGGCTTGATAGGTGTGAGGAAATGGTTAGAAGTGGTGTCCTTTTATAAGGGAGAGGAGGGGCTCTTTAGGAAAGATTGAAAATATTATATTATTATAAACATATATTCGCTTTCAAAAGGTCCAAAACTCATAAAAGTCTAAGTTAAGATGACTCATGTTAGAAATAAAATCATCCAGTAAGAAATCAAAATTTTTTGGATAGTGTTTTAATATTATTAATCTGATTTATTTAAATCATTTATTAATGAGGTAAATAATGCATCATTATTATGTCATAAATAATTTAATTTATTTGATATCTAAAAATTATAAAAAAAATGATAATGTATGAAATATTATTATCATTACAATTAATATTTATAGTCTAAATGATGACTTATATTACCCCATGTAAAATTTCATATACTATAAGATATTTGTTAATGTCATTTTGTCTTTAAGATAATTAAAATAAAGTGTCATTATAACTCTTAAGTGGCTCCATGGGGTCCCAAAATAAACTCAAGGATGCCAATGGTCGACCATGAATCATTAAATAAGGATAGGAAAAGTGTTATCGTAATTTTTTAGTATGATAATATTCCTTTTACCTTGACTTATCTTGTGTACCTTTAACTACGGTAAATAAAAGACAAAAGTTACTATTCCCCACAAATTATTTTCATTTTATTGAACCACATTTTTCTTTATAATAACAATTATGTGTGTTAGATTTTTATAATTCAATTCAATGAAGTGGTAAATTTTAATTTAAATGAAAAAGACAATTTTTTAGCTACTACTAAGTGGTTTCACTATTTATCAAAAATTGAAGTTTTTCAAAAAAAAAAAAAAATTTAGCCTAAGATGTATTTGATATTACGAATTAAAAAATAATATCTATTTTACCAAATTAAAAATATAGAAGTGGAATTAATTAATTTAAAATAAATTCTCGTTTTCAAAACAAATAGCGTGTTTTTACGAAACAATAACTATCAAAAGATTGACACTTGTTTATGTACAATTTCAAAGTGAACTTAATTCCAATGAACAAAATTAGATTAAATGGTAAAATTATAACATAATTAAAATTTAAAACCAATTATAAAGATAATATAACCATATAAATAAATTATATTAAAAGGCTATTTTCAATTAAAATACAGTATTATTCACTATTCATTAAAAAAATAAATTTTATCAGAAAAATACCAAAAATTTACACACAGTAAATTTTGATGTCCCGAATATAAAAAAGAATTATAGTTTGTCAAATAGAATATATAAAAGTGACCAAGACAATATTTAAATAGGTATCTCCATTAAAAGTCAGTAAATCGACCTTATAAAAAAATATTTGAGTCTTTATGATTAAAATTAGATTCTTTCTTATTTTAAGCCGCTAGAATTTGTTGGATAAAAGTAAAAACTTTTAACAAACATGTACAATCATATTGTAGTTCATTCTGTTCATTCCAGCCATTACAACTTCTTCATGTTAACTACTATTTAAAATAATAATAATATATTATTATTTTCCATTATGACTCAACATTATGTGCAACGTATGATCTCAAAGAAACCCATTGTTGCATATCAGGTATTCCATCGAATCATAGCATCCACTTTAAAGTAAAAATATACTTTATTTAACAAATAAATATGAAAATATATTACTTTTTATTTACCTGGGACGTTACCGGCATGGATGGGTGGGTAGGACCCCCAACTTCCCTAGTTCTGACTGGGCTAGCCATATCCAGGGCAGAAATGGCCCCCTCTCCTTCTTCCATTTTCACCCTTGCCTCTACAGATCTATTCCTATGTTGTTCAACCTAATTCTCTGCACAAGTCGAAAGACCCTCTAAGTCGTGCCTCAACCTTCCAAACCCTTCAGACACCTTGGGGATACCATTGGTCATCAAATATTCTAACATAACAGGACCATGAACATTTACGTCAGACACCTTGCTAACACCATCCATGTCTTCCTGCTCCAAAATACACGGTGACTGAACCCCACTGCAACTATCTGAACCAAACTCCCTCTGTTACAGACTAGTTCTCTCATAAACAACGACTTAATTACCCTTTCAAACTCCCCCCTCCTTGCTGAGACCTGAGAATCCCAACGATGAGTATCCACCTCTTGGGATGAAGGTCTCCTTAGAAAAACTTCTAGAGAGTGTTCCAAGCGGTTGCATAACGAACAAAATTTGGTCCAATTATCATAAATCAACCACTTTTGCATCTATATTCCTCTCCAGTAGTAATCCAAACAAAATATAAAGGTAACTGAGATGCATTTACTTCTACACAGACCTGAGGATTGACAGATGACACACTACATCAGTGCAGCTATCCGGGTATAAGAACCTACCGATGAGGTTACCCCACATTTTGATAACAGATGGGTTTTTAAAAGGTAATGGAATGTTAGGGAAGTTTACCCAAACCTTCACATAAGGAAAATTGCGGTCCATATGAAAGTCAATAGACCAATGTTGAAGTAAAAATCGAATCTCATTGTAGTTACGAGGGGCCACAGAACAAGCTTTGATGAGGTCCACCTCTGATTCAAAGAGAATAATAATGTGGTGGCTTTCTGGTAAAAATGATGTCGCCCTTTCTTGGTGGTCCCATGAGGTGAAAACGAATCTGTCAAAAGCATCGACGAAAGGTCTCCTCTACTTAAATCGATCAATCAGGGTGAGTTTCAAAAGTGTTGAGGTCTCTGTGAACTCAGAGGTCGATATTTGAATATTAGGGATTCCATCATGACGATTCGGGACTTTCAGACTTACGGACACTTTCAAAAATGGAGGTAGAAAATCAGGGTTGGAGAAGGGCTGAAAAGGTAACCATGTCCTCTCAAGGGATGACAATTCCCCCTCCCCCACCGGAAGAAATATTAGTTATGGTTTCACCCGAGCACACCCCAGAGATCAATCATCATTATCAATTACTTTACTACTTTGTAATGATTTGTAGTGTATGTGCCATAACATTAATGATAATCATATAATATTTTGAATGATATGAAGATAGAAAGATTCGGATGTGTTATATTAAACATCATTATGGACACCACACATAAGATATAAGGGTTTAATAGATAATATATATCATAAGAGTAAAAGTGAGAGGGGAAACCCCTACCTTAGGTCCAATTTCCACCGTATGTGTATGAAGGTCGGCTTCATTAATAGAATTCTTTTAGATCTAATATAAAGGGTTATAGAGTTGGAATTTTGGAGATACATGACCTTTAAAATGTGGCTAATGATGTATGGAGGTGAAATGAACGTAGTTATGTTGACCAAGAAAGCTCAAGGTGGTGAAATGAAATGAAGAAATGAATTTCATTTTATAATTGATGTGACATAAACAATTAGAAATCCTAAAAACTATAAACTTATAGAATACTAATATTATTAACCAAATACAACAAAATTAATAGGGATAAGAATAAAAAATAATATATGGTTGTAATATCAACATAAATTTAATTTATATATATTTTTTTACTTTAACCATATCATTTTGCATGAATTTAGACACTATATTTTAATTTTTATTATGGTGATAATTTTTTGAATATTAAATGGTTGTAATCATTTACTTATAAAATAATAATTAGAAAATGTAAAAATATTTAATTAAATTTAAGAAAGAATCACTAATAATTTTTTTAATTATTTTTATATTTTAAAGAAAGTAAATATAATATTATGTTTATAAAATACCATTGGGGTCAATTTTGGAACTATGAACGACTTTGTACTTATGGAAAAAATTTAAAAATATATGTTTGAAAATAAACATTTAATACACCCTTAATATGTCATAATAATCCATATACTTTTTGTTGAACCTTATTTAACTAAAATTAAATTTATTTCAATCATTCTAGTATCATTTATTTTATTTTTTCATTAATAAAACAATTATTTCATCATCGTTGAAAAAAAATTTGTGGTAATTATTTATTCACTATATTTAAAAAAATCATATTATGTACAAAAATTTTTTATCTATAAAAATAAAATCAATATTCAAGGATATAATCTAAATAAAAACATATTGAAAATAATATATTTATTATAATATTAATGTTACATATTTATCTTTTCTTAAAATAAAATACTATAAATATCACAACCTCTTCCGAATGGTCCCATTAATCATTAATAAAATAATATTATTAAGATAAGGTTTTTATGTTCAAAATGGACACTTAAATTTCTTTATAAACTACCTTTTCCCCATGTGGACATATAGTGATGTTTAATACAAAGAAAGTAACATTTGTGATTCTATTAATTTTAAATAATATAAAATTCATTCTCATTTAAAAGGTTCAATTAAATCAATCAAAATAGAACCATATGTGTTAATGTTCTAATATAAATCACCCAATAAAATTTGATGAAATTTTATGTTAAATTTATAATCATTATCATTTTATTTTATCCTAAATTACACAATTTACCCTTTGTCATTGTAACAAAATTACCAATGTTCCTATTAATATTGTTATAAAATAAAATAAATCTATATTTAAAATTTTGAAATATTAATTAAAAATATGGAATCTATTTTTTAAAATTTATAACACATAATTGTAATAATATAGTATGAAAATTAACTAATATAACACAACTAATTTTTTTATTTAAAAATGTATTTTTAATCCCACAAATGTACATATACCAAAATAATATATTTTTGTGATTAAAATGAAATGGTTTATATTGATTATAAATAAATATTTATTTAGTTTATTTTATAAAAAAATTAATATCATAAATATACCCTTAATATAATGAAATTGATAGTTTTATAAGAATAGTTATTTTTACAATTTACTAGAAGAGAAATATTTAAAAAAAATTCCAAAAATTCACCCAAAGATTCTTTATACATTATGGTTTTAAAATATAATATATAAATTCATCTAAAATTATTTTTAAACTAATAATGTAATTAAAAGTTGGTAATATTCTCTTTTAGAAAAAATGTATCTATTTAGACATAAAATTGGTCTAATTCTTATCTTAAGCATATCAAACATATTGGATAAATTTAAAAACATAAAATTGAATATATAACATATTAATTTTATTAATATCTTTCACTAATATTGATTAATTTATTTTATTATTCTTTAATGTAGTTGTGGGAATAAAAATAATATTTATAAAAAACACTTACTTTATGTTTAATAGGTTTTTATTTTCAGTTATATTTAAATTAGAATAAAATGATTTTTTTATAAAAACATGTAAAAAATAATTTCCTGATTTAGTTAGTTTCATTCATTAATTTTATTATAAATAAAATATTATAATAGTCATTATTAAACAACAATAGCTAATCAGTTTTTTCATCAGAATGTTCTGTGTAACAGAAGCTATCAAAGAAGTAATATTTAAAAAGAGAAATACATTGAAATCATGGGATGTTTCATTTTTACACTAATAAAATAATGGGATATGCACATAGGAGTCTTGTAGTATTGAAAAATCCATTTAATTATGTCTTATGAGGTCTAGCAGCAGGCAGAGCACACATTTTCGACAGACTGGATGAGGTTCATTCATGTGGAAAATGATATCAGTCCCCTCTTTAAGGGATGGTTGGAGTTTATCTTCATTTTTTGGATGGTATTTAGTTCTCCCTTATTCATTATTGAACTCTTTTATACTCTGATTGGGGTATATATATACTTATTCATTACTTTATTATCATTAGTAATTTAGTTTTAGAATTATATAGTCATATAGAGGTGTGTGTATATAAATGTACATTAGGACGATGCCTACCATATGTGTGATATTTATACTCGGGGACAGTCAACAAGAAAAATACATTTTGATGTGGGATTAGGGTTTTTATGTTTGACTTATCACTAGTCAGGTGGGCCCCTGTGGTTCAGATTGTGACATGCATATACTTCCATTGGTTAAACTTGGTGACAGTTTAGAACTGTTTCCCTATAACAATATCTAATTAATTGATTGATAATTTCATAGGAGCCAATGTGTTTCTAAATATTGATTTATGGTATATATATTATAAAATGGGAATTAAATGAGATGATAACCATATGAATTATTTTAGGTCTTATTTTTTACACTTATTTTTTTGTAATATCAATTGAAGAACCAAATTCCATGATAGGACTCATGAATTTTATGTTATGGGAGTTCTGAGGTAATTTCATATTATCGCTTAAAAATGTTCTTATTATTTTCTAGAAGTTATAGATGGACAAAACTTACTATCTGATAACTATTTTGGGAAACCATCAACACCAAAAACACCATAAGAAATAATCAAGGTATGTTAATTTTTTGTGGAAGGTGTAATTTATTTTTAAGTTTGTTTATTAGTTAGGAGTTATAAATGATATATTAAAAATATCTGATTATTTTTATTAAGAATATATAAAGATTGGCATTAATGATTATAGTTTCCTTTATCTTTTTGGCTATTATTAGTCGATAATGTTCAATGTCTATAAGATTTTGTACCCTATAATGACAATGACGGGGAAGGATAGGGGCTTCATATGAATTTATTAGTGCTTGGAAGATTTTAATTATCTATGGGAGAATCAGACCAACATGCTTTTCCTTTGGTTTATTAATAAAGTATTCATGTTTTATGTTTTTATGATTGTTATTTTCTATTTTTTATTTTATCTTGGTTAAATATTAGGTGGTGACTATATATGGGTCTTAGAAGTAACATATTTAGGAGAATAAATATCCAACCAATGATATCAAGTTTGAAATGAGGGCATTTTTTTAATGTTATGGTGACATTACCACTAAAATTATGACACTTTAATATTCCAAAATCAGAACATTATTTTGATAGGTATTATTTTAACATGATTGGAAGCTACATTAGAAGCAGTGGATTATGTTCTTATAGAATTATAAATTATATATTTCCTATATACAGTGTAAGGAGATTTTTTTTTGTATTTTATGAATTTGTAATCACTGAGATATGTGGTTATTGAGTCGTTATAGGTATATAAAGTAATGTAGGATCTTAGATCCTATCATATTAATATGTAGGAAATCTATGGTAGAGTACATGAGTACTAGATAGAAGTGAAATATTATTTATTGTAATATGTGGTGGAGTATGAGTGGGGGTGACTCTGAGGTAGAGGTATTATGAGATCTTGTTTTCTATTATGATAATCATGAAGAATGATCAAATGATGATCAAAATATAATATTGTTTCATGTGATATTTTTTATTTCAATGGTAATGTGAGGGGTGGTTCTTGTAGAGTTTTTTCACCATTAGCAGTACATCATGACATGTCAATGATACATCATTATTTGAAGATCCAATTACAACACTGAGGGAAAACACAGATATTGAAATATTTTTTTATCATGTTAACTATTATTCTTCTATTTTACAACATAGAATCATGTTCCTCTTGGGTTTTTGGATCCATTGAACACTATATAGGGGAATTAATATGACATCTAATTGGATATCGTTATATGTTATCCCTGATCTTATGATAGATGTGATTTTATTTGGGTTATTTTGGAAAAATTATTGATTTCAACTTTTTGATTTTTGATTAAGGATTCATGTCTTTTGGATTCATGGGTTATGTAGTATTTTGATGCAATATTGAAGGTTCATGGGTTTTTGAAGATCATTATCTCTTATCTATATCGTTATTTTTCTTTAAAAGTACAGAGAGATCTTTAATGTGATATATTCTATCTAGTATTCCTTATAAATATATCAACATAAGATTATTATTCATAAATATTACATATTTTTAGTTTAATATTCAATACATTTCACAAATAGCTACCTTAGGAAAATAAAGGATTATGTGAATTCAATACTAGATATAAAGTCATCTTATATCATGGTTTCTCTTCAATATCTTCCATAATTTCAATCTCACATATTACTCTTCATAAACATAGCCTAGTTAAACCTTTTTTAAAATTTTAGGGAAACCGAACATATGAAAGTGTGAGATCATATGATTAGTTAGGGTAAACATGGTATGTATTAATCAATTATCATATGAAATAATATTATAAGAATAAGAGTATGATATATTGATTTTATAAAAAAAACACCATTTATAATTTACGATCAATTATAAACATGATCCTTGTATTAAAACATTATCATTACAAAATAAAATAATCATATATTTAAGAATATATCATAAATAAAATTTTACCGTAATTTCATGTCATACAACTGTGGGACCATCATAAATGTAGATACCATTACATATGAAAAGGTGAACTACAAAGACCATAAAATTATAATGGATGAGGAATAAAAACTATTTTCATATATCAAAACAGATCTGGATCAACACTTATATCCCATAGTGGATCTAGATCATTGACTGGTTTCTAATAGTAAATCCTTCACATCGATTTGTTTCATATATAAGATCATGAACATAAACACATTTCCCATAGGCCTCACATGAAATATAAATCATTACGCAATGAATTAGATGGATATAAAATTATGGAACACCTATCACATAATGAAACCATACATATGCATGCCACAATTCCATAAAACATTTATCATATCATCATCTCACAACCCATGAATAGAACACATGTTTCAAAATGATTTTTTAAATTAATCATAACATAACCCATGGAAAATATATATGTTTCATAAATATATAATTATCATAATAAAAAAAATCACATTAAATGATAAGTATGGTTTATTTTGAAAAAATCTATACTATTTCATAATTATCAACCAATGATGCTTTCATACATAAAAATTCATTTAAATGAATCATTAGAATATTTCATGAGGAAGATAAAATTTTCAATTTGATATCACATATTTGAAATCTAAATATAACATTTACATTAAAGAATAATGTTTTTTTGAAAATAAACATGACAACTTTTAATGTAATAATCAAATCATTGAACTATTATAAAATTCGTTTACTTTATTTTCTCTATAAGGGTTTAAAGAGAACATTACATTAATATATTTGTAATAAGAAAAAAAGTAGAACATTTGGAAGATTAAAAGAAAAATAAATTTAAAAAATTATGTAATAATTAAATTATGGGTAATGGTGAATTTAGGAAATCTTAGTTATATATTAAAATCATTCATAAAAACATTTTTAAAAAACATGAATATGGAAGAAAAATGGATTTTTGACTGAAGAGATAAATAAAGGAGGTTTCCCATAAGAGAAACGGTTATCTATCATGATTACATAAATTAGTGAAAATAATAATGGATATATTATTATTCCAAAATGACTCAAGCATAATATAAATAATATTATTTCATCAGATATGGGAGATAGAATTTCTTAAATATAAATTCCAGCATAAACAATCTCAAATATTAATATGATTGAAGCATAAATCCCTTAACTCATGTCTCATATTTCTTTATGCATGTTAAAATCTACATTATAATAAATATATAACTATTATAAATTTATTACATGACTATAATCATATAAATCACATCATGTGTTATTAATGTATAAAATCTACTTACCCGTCTATTAATAATCTGTTATTAATATGACTGTTCTGGGAGATAATTGCTTCCTTTTGTAGGCATGTTTTCATTCGGCGGTCTCGGTAGTTGTATATTAATCATCGATATATTAATTATATAATTTTAATAATGATATGAATATCATATATATTCATTATATAAAAATTTAATAACATTCAATAAATATAGATATAGAAAATTGATTTATATTGTTTATGGAAACTGTATGTTATACATATTCAAGAACACTATTTAAAATTTTACAATGAATGGAATGAAAGAAAATAAAAATTTTAATAAGCCTTAAAATAATTATAATTACATAATGTATAGCACATATATTTATTTAATATTTAATTATTACCATTCATGTCATAATAAAATGAATAAAAATTCACATCACACTCCGTAAAGGTTGTAGTTCACACATATACACAGAATGTGCTATTATTTTTAAATGAATGGGAAGGAAACATGGTAGATAAAATATTTTTAATTATAGATGAATAATTATATCAATAAATAGTATTTAAATATTAAATCCATAATTATAACCATCCATGATATATGTGTTGTAATAGAAAAGTTTTGTTATGTGGAGATGTAAATCTATACGTATGAACTAGCGATACTTTAACTTCCACATTGATTGAATGGGTGTAAAATAATAGTGGTTAATAGTACTAATAATAATATAATAAAAATATGTTTATGAATCATTAATTACAATTTTATAACTAATATTAATGATTTATACGATATTAAATATTAATCAAATAGAAAAATGTTTGTTAAGACGATTACTTCATTTTTTGGTAGGCTACATTTATATTTTTTCTTGGGGACCATATGAATAAAATTTTGTAAATACAACCATTTATTTTTAATGAATATATAATTTTATAAGATAGTTATTTATGGTGTGTTCATACATAAAGGGATAACATGATTTAAAGAAGTTAATGGGGAGTTTCTTTTTTATAAGTGTGGGAAGGGGCACTCAAGGAATTTCATTAAATATCAAAATATTAAAATTTATTGTCTAAAAAATTGATTCTAGTTGAATATATATTGAAATTTAATATATTATATGGTTGAAATATTATTAACCAAAGAAACTATACATTTTTATGTGGTATTTTAGATGATACCATATGGTCTAGCAACTTAGTTATCAAATTTTGGCCTTTACAATGGTAGCAACTTTTCAACACATAAAAGGTTATAAATTAAATTATAAGTGGAAAATTGGATAATATTTGGATATGTAATTATTTTTTATTTCATATCATATCATACTTATTCTATTTCATGATTTTTTATATTTTTAAATAATATGAAAAATATTATTGTCATAAAATATCATTAATGTAATGTTTTACACTATTCAATTAAATTGACCTTAGAGACACCAATATAAAGGTGTATTTAAAATATATTCATTAAAAACATAACAAATATTACATATTAATCTATAAAAATAATGGTATACTATAAATGAAAAAAAATTGAATTAGTTTGATTTTTAATAAATCATTTATTTTCTCTTTCAATTAATTTTACAAATTCTATGTTATCCTTGCATAATTTTTTATTGTAATTATTAAAAATATTAAATATTAAAAAAAATTACCATGATAAGATAATTTATTACCATTTTAAATTAATATTTATCACCAAAATTGAACGATTTTATTCCCTATTTAAAACTATTAGATAAATTAAGCTCTAAAGAATGAAATTTTTTATGTGTTCTTTTATTATAATAAAATAAAGTTTATAACCAATGAAATCACATAGAAGAGTCCATCTATTTAGGACATAGATTAAAATAAATTAACTAACCTATTAAAATATGATAAAAGTATGTTTTTGGTTGATTTTAAGACTGTATGATATTAGTTTTTACTGAGATTAACCAAATTTACATTTAGTGTAGGAATTAAAATTTCAAGGGGTTACTATTCCAATTGACAAAAAATATAGGCAGAATAATCATAAAATTGTAAATTGATGATTCCAGATATTGAATCAATTTTTTTGTGATAGAATTTCTATAAATGGTAGAAATAAATTTTAAAAAGAAAAAAGCATGGATGTTTTTTCCCTAAAGTCTCCATTTAAATTATTAAAATTGTATTTTTCCCAAAATAATAATAAAATTTATTCCAATGAATACTAATTATATTATAAATGATAGTAGAGAACTATTTTTAAAAAATAATAGACTTTATAATTCTGGAAAAAAATAATATTTTCAATATTAATAATCATTTTTTGTATTCATCAAAAAATATATCTTTTCATAAAATTATTTAACATGACAGTATGATATATTTATAATTGATTATTTAAAAAATTATGTTAATTTTTAAAATATATTTATGAAAATAGGTTTAAAATAATAAAATTATTATCTCACAAAAGCAATAAAAATCATTTCTAAAGAAAAACATATTTGTTATGACTAAAATGATTTTCGAAAAAATTAGTTATTATTTCCTAATAATTAATCAATATATTTACATTTTGATGGGAATTTATATATATTTAATAGTTCGGATATTTATATTTATATCATCTAATATAACAGCTATATTATAATGGTCTTAATAACGTTACATGATTCATTAATGCTAAGTGTTTCATGTATAATACTCTATCGAACATAATTTCATTAAAATATTTTTGTGTTATATTATACAAACTTATATATACATATAAATTAATATTTTAACTTATTCTAGGAAATAAATTGTTTGATATTTGAAAATTTATTTATTAAAATTTCACATCGTCAAAAGGGTTAGTAGAACATCCTTTTCATTTGATGGATAGAAACATTTGATGGTTATCTGAAATAACTCACAAATAGAATTCTAGGAGGAAAATGTTATTGGATGTGAAAATATGGACATGGTGGAAAATTAATTTCCATGTATTATTAATCATAATAACTTGAATGATCATTGTAATGTTAATGACCACCAAACCATAAGTAAAAGGGGTGTGAAAAGGACCACAAATTCATCATAAATTATGATAATAGACCAACATTTTTGTTCCAAGATCCTTTTCTTGGAGCTAATTAATTATTTTACCATACAGAATAATAACCTAGAGAAATATACTAACATAACAAGAATAATTTCTATGAAATCTCAGTCCTAGATGGCACATAGTGGTTTCACTGGTCCCAATGGGCCACATGGCCTCAATCACATCTTCCCAAATTCCAGAAAATTATGAATATCAATGAGAGCCTAGGGTGTGTCAGTGGGGAGAGTATTCTATCTTTAATACAGTGTATCATAGTGGATAAATGATAATATTGTAGAAATGTAGAATAAATACAAGTAAATATAAGGAACAATGAAAAATATATACAATAATAATAATAACTTAAAGAACATGAATAATAACAAAAACTTATGATTATATGTAGTGTATCTAAGAAAGTTGAATACATGGATATAAGATGACATGCATTACATGTTCAGTGAAAGTATAACGGAAATCAAAGGACTATCCTAGGAATCCTGAGCTCTGGATCGGCTATCTACTATCATGTTCCAACCTAAAAAAGTAATCAAGGGTTCAATTTCGTATGGTTCACTTTATCAACACCCACAACCATGTAATCTACTCTAAGTACCAAATGATTCCCAGATAGGGTGTGAAATAATTCTCAATGGGTAACCACCAATGGTTTTTATAACATCTAGCTCATGTAATGGAAATGTAACCATGTTGAAGACTTAATATATAAAGAATAACAATATATTGTAACGGCATACCCATGTACCTGTTTCAACACTCGACTAGAATCTGAACATAACCAGTCCATAAATTTTTTTTTAACAGTTTAGAAATAAGTCCCATGTTAACAACAGTGAAGGTTCCATGAAATGCCATGGAAACCTGAAATTACATTTACTAAAGAAGTTCCACTATAAAAAACAAAGGCAACATAGACATCAAGGGTCATAACCACTATAAAAATTTTAACATACCTAAGTGTAATATTGTATTCCAAGTAGAATATTCCATGGTTTTTCACAAAAATATTCCTATTGAATCCAAGGTGATCATCCAAGTAATTATGGGGATAAGCAGTGATTGGGCCTGATGGCATTAACCGTGGAACCATGTTTTTAATTCTAGATCAAATAGTGTATCCAAGGAATCATTTAATACTATATGAGGGATACTATATTTTTATAACAAGAATAATAAATAGACAGAGATCAGGATTTACATGGGTATCAAAATAAGTAAGTTGTAAACATTAATCGGAACGTGGTTCCTAAGTGCTCAAGGCATTACCCGATAAAAATCCAAGGAGATCTCGAGTCAGGACACTCTTGTTTGATAATACAGTCATATTTACAATTTAAATTAGTTTAATCTTTTCCATTCATTTGTGTGAATAGTCCAAGTTGCATGTAGGCAATATCAATTCTATTTAATTAATATTCCACAATTATGATCCATTCCACTGTCGTCCATTAATGTGGTTAGGGATTCTATGGATATGCAACATATTAATATTTTAATTTAATCATGTCAAGTAATATTATTAGTATAATTTCCTACTTCTATATAAAATTTAATTATCAATTGAATCAAATACCATTGGTGGGTTAATTGGTGAGTATAAATGGTACCTTCCAATATGAAATTCACTATATAAATCCGGAAATTTAATATGGAAAAGCTTACAGTTAGAGGGGTCAATCCATGTCACATCCGAATAGCAGATAAAATGTGTCAAATAATTAAAACCCAATTGAATAATTACATCATAGATGGTGTGGATGGAGTTATGAAGGTAACGAAAAAAAATTAATCACATATATAGAAAGAGCATAACCATACAGTTCTAATGATTAGAAGCATGGAATATAAATTCAACAAAAGGTACACGATAAAATCGGTGGGGGCCATAGAACAATTCCAAAATCAGAGAAATTGAGGGATTTTTTATAGATACCCAAATTAGGGTTTTACAATCCTTATCTTCTTATATCGGCATCCAATTTGGCTTTGAACAGAGTAGATTTGAGAAAAAGGAAAAACCTCTCACACCTCGGTAACTAGGTCGAGGTAAAGAGAGGAGAAGAATGACTAAAAATGACTCGAGTACTTATTTTTGTGCATCCAACTTGGAAAAATAAGTTATATCAGGTCCTGGAAGAATAATATCATTCAATCCCAACTTTATTCCTTCAAAGAGCTCCTAAATGAAAGAAACTTTCATATTAATGGTTTGTCCGCATGGTTTTCCCAACCGTGCACAAACCATGCATCGGTACTTGTTAAAAAGGGTAATTTTCTTGATTAGGATGCTTTATTTGATAAACCATGTGCTAAGGCACTGTCAAAGATCATTCCAACCCACACGGGTTTCTCTAACTAGGAGGCATTCCCCCACAGTTTACTACAAACCTTGCGCCATGTCTGTTTTACCAAAAAGCTATATTATAGGGTCTTACAAATCCCCTAAACCCCCGAGGAACTTCAATAACTCATTAGGAATCCAAATTACTTCCAAAACATAGATTTAGACCGAAATTCTAAATGATCCATACCCAAGTGAAAAATAGGGTTTTTACAATTTCATCCTTTAATAAATTTTAACTAAATAATCATTTATTTATACCAATGATGATCATTCAATATGGATTTCACATGAAAGATGAACTAAAATAAAACATTATCAGGTCAAATAATTCCCTAATCTGATGATAAGATATTCCTATTGTGTATATATATTATCCAAAACCAAATATGTTAAGAATAAGTGAATATAATTCTCAAAATAAAAAACCATTAAATAATACATTTAACTCAAAAATATCTATTAAAACAAAAATGGTTCAAAAAATTCTATTTAATAAATAACCCTAAATCACATATATTCTCTATAACCTCAATGTAAAAGATTTTGTTTACCATTATTCTCAAACCATTCGTCTGACATGAAAAAAAATTAATCACATTATTCCCAAAAAATCATTTATGTTTATTAAATGGATAAATCTATAGGTTATATATACATTAACCAAAATAATAATATCCTAAAATAACATTATTCATATTTGTAAATATCTTTTATAATATTATTCTATTTATAAATTAACCATAATATCATAAAAATTTATATACTAACAGTAAATGTAACCATCATCCTAATCGTATTTATCTTTAAAATTATTCCTTATCAATGATTCATTTTCAACAATCACGTTTAACTATATAACATTGTCCAATTGTCTAAAAAATCATATAATATACAAAATTTCCTTTTAAAATTCAATATTTTGTTCTTCATGACATCCAATAAAATTTTCATATCACTTCAAAATACAATCACATATAACATTAAATGGGTTGATAGAAGCATGATGTTATCCATAACTATCAAGTTAACATCAAAAGAAAATATATATGCTTCAAAATCTATATTTATCAAATAAAATAATATACAATTGAAAAAATTCTAAAAATAAAAAAATGTAATAATCTTCCTCAAATATGAATAATAATCGCATTTTATTCAAATCACTATCCAACTTCAATGTTACCAGTACTGCCCCATTTACTTCATAAACCTATATAATTATTGATATAGTACATAAATAATATAATTTATTTAAAAACCCCAATACATTAACTTTTCCGATTAGAATTGAATAGGTCCTTCATCGGTCTATGTGTTAATACTTAGATTGGAGAAATGGATCAAATAATGTTCATATTCTCCATACATTGTACATAGAAGTATAACTATTAATTTAAGATAAAAAACATATCCCCCATCGAGATTTTCATTTTTCTTCACATTTACTTGTTTTATTCTCTTAATTTACACACAAAAATAATCTCTTTATTTCTTTGAGTTATAACATTGAGTAATTCTTCTACATTATCGACATGTAAGAATCGCAACATCTGTTCCACTATGGTATTTATTAATATCCTTTTTGTGTTGTTAGGAGTGTCAGGAAACTCACCCATGTTGAGGTTTTTAATATTATAAAAATAAAACTAATTAGGAACAGTAATAGTGTTACACCTTAAAGATAAAATTTGAGTTGTCTTCCCATATTGAAAATTATTATTTTTTATGTCAAATTTAATGTTAACCTAAATCCTCTTTGTTCCATCCATTAACTAAAATGAAGCAGTATAGAGGGGGAACTAATTATAAATTTGGGAAAACACATAATCATGAAAAATGATTTATAAGATGTATATATAATGGATAATTATTTTGAAAATATAAAACCTTAGTTTTAAACAAAATCATCCATTATCATCATATATTTTAATAAATCATGATGGGTTGTAATGAAAATGTGAATTAAGCAATGATTATAGGTCGAGAGTGTCAAAATAGGTGTGAGGTAGGGGATTGCATACTTTGTATCTAAATGATGGGCGAGATATACTCAAACAACAATTTTAGGGTAATTACCCTTACATGAATCTATTCCAAAACAAAATCCACTAGAAATATCCATACCTGTATGTATTTCTTAGAAAAATATATAATATATTCCTCACCAAAGCATGAGGATGATATTGATATCTAATATCACTCAAATGGTTTTCAGACAATTTATATATTTATAATCTCAAAATATTTTCTTAACCTATCCTCTTATAAAAAAATATAGTGATATAATGCTTTAAAACATAAATTTTATATCCTTTCCAATTAATGTTCAACAAATTTCAGAAATACTGGCTTTAAGACTATTTTTTTAGTGTCTTGAGAGATATGATATGATAAATTTTTCTTCCTTGAATAATCTTGTATATCTCCCATAATTATTTTCAAACATTTTACTCATCATTGAAATACAATACATAAACCATTCATCATAGTATGGGGGAGGAAATAGAAAAATTGGTGATCTTAAATTATCTATAAAGGTATGTATTGGATATGTAAAAAATGATCATACAATAACATAATATAATATTATGTGTATGTGATCTAGAACATAAAACAAAATTTGTATACCCAATATATCATGGATCTTAAAAAAAATCATGTCATAAGAAATTATCATTCCAAAATACACGAATCATAAGAGTAATAAATCATCATAAATCAATCCTGAACCATAATCTCAATTCTTAAATGTGTTCCACCATCTTATGTATAGAAACCAATTCATATGTCAAGGTTAACTTCCTAGAGAATTAAATTGAAATGTTTAATTCATCAATACAAGTATTCCATATCATAATGGATCAATATTCATAACATTTTTCTATAGTGGATCATTCTCATCAACTTTGGTCCCATAGTAGACCAATTATGTTGAATTTTTTCATAAATTTGATCGTGAACATCGATTGGTTTCCTATTGTTATCTTGCATGATATAAAACATTACCCAATGATTAATATGGATATATAATTTCAATTCCACCCATCAAATAATGATTCTGTATATAGGTGTGTGTGTTACATATGACTGTAAAACATTTATCATATCATCATGCCACCACCCATTAAAATAATATAGGTTTCATCAAAATTTCTTAAATTCATCATATCATAACCCAGAAAAAAAGCGTTTCATAAACATCCCATTATAAAAATGATAAAAAAAATAAATATAACAAATAAATATTGTATCACAATAATAGAATCCATTAATACATAATTAATATAATTTTTTTTATCATAAATGACAATTCTTTTAAAAATTCCTTATAATATTTCCTGATGAAAATATAATACTCAATTAGAAATCACATATTTAAAATCATAAAAAACAACCCAAATTTTAATGAATATATTTTCTGAAAAATGGAACTTTATAATATTTAAATAAATATTTAAATTATTGACAGATCTTAATGGTTTTAAATTTATTCCATGTTATATAGGTTAAATAAAAGCATTTATTACACAACTATGTAAAATTTCAAAAAGCACAACATTTAGAAAATGACAAGAATATTCATTCTAAATAATATTTAAGATTTTATTATTAGTTAAAAATAAAATTAAACTATAATAGTAAAATATTAATAACATTATTTAAATCATATTTAGAAAACTTGTATATGGAGGATAATTGATTTTTGACCAAATAGAGAAATAAAGGAAGATTTCCTTGGGAACATTATTTTTATCTATTGCGTAAATAATGTAAAGAAAAAAATGAGAACAATAATTATATATGAATAAGTAGATGATAATTTAAATTAAAGGGTTTTAGCATATAAGTATTATATAATTTTAATTATATAAATCCTATCATTGTAAATCCTGATTAAAAATAGGACTGAAACATAAATCCATTTCCTAAAGTATTATATTTCTTTATAGATATTAAAAAATCTTGTATTATATATATATATATTATAAATGTATGTTAAATCAATAATAATATCCATTATTCAATTTTTTAGTTATATAAAACACCTTATCACCCATTTTTACCTATTAGTTATTGAATTTATTGTTCCCAGACAGAACTAAATCATTTACAAGAATACTTATGTTCATCAGTGTGGGTCATTGTATATTGAACATGTATCCATAATCTCGATAATTTAAATAATGATATAAATATAATATATATTCACTATATCCATATCTATATTATCCCAATAAATATAGAAATATAAAAATGAATCACACTATTTAAATAGACGGTAGGTCATAGAGATGCATGAATGTTGCTTCCATTTTTTATATAATTAAATAAAAATGGTATTAAGAATTTAACTTTGTATAATAAAAATTATATCATATATATAATATACATTCATTAAATATATCTTTATAAACATTAATATAATCATATAATTTAAAATTAATTACATTGCTTTGTGAAGGGGATGGTATACATTTACATACAAGTGTTGTTATCAACCTCCAATGGATAAGAATTGATGTTGTTGGATGATATATTATAAATAAATAAAAGTTATTATTTTAGAAATATAATATATAAATTTACAATCCATCATTAAATAATCCATGGAAAATTTTAACAAAAAATGAATTGTATTGCAATGTGGGTACAATAGGTCATACTTTTGAATGAGTGGTAATTCCACATTCCATTTTATGGAAAGATGGTGAATAATGGGGGTATAATTATCAAAATAATATTTCAAAATAATTAATATATTTTATGTATCATTTTTAATAATATAATATTCTTCAAGGAATTAAAATTTGAAACAAATTGAA
Organism: Viscum album; assembly: GCA_963277665.1. Classification (NCBI taxonomy): domain Eukaryota; kingdom Viridiplantae; phylum Streptophyta; class Magnoliopsida; order Santalales; family Viscaceae; genus Viscum; species Viscum album. Next base: position 1,211,342,469 of record OY728150.1, on the reverse strand, counting down.
ATAGTCTTGGTAACATGATTACGTCTTATTTGATAGCCTCCATTAGATTTATTCTTAAGAAACCATGGAATGGCCTTTTATGGTGGAAATTATCTCCATTTAATTTATAGGGATGTCTATTATATAATTAGGAATGGTTTTGTTGATATAAAAGGCACAATTTGTGGTAAATAAAAGAACATAGTGTTTCTCTTTCTTATGTTCGGGGAAGGGCACTATTTGATGTCTGAAAATATAAAAATATAATAAATTAATTATATAGAAAAATGATTTAAAATGGATATAGAATACAATATAAGGACATATATGATTTAAAAATAATCAACCAATAATATTTCAATGTTTTATTTTTTTTTCTAAACAATCAATTTTGGTTTAACCCCTAAGATAACAAATTTTAACCAAAACTGTGATAACGACATTTTTCATACTTAAAGGGGTATAAATTTACTTATATGATAGAAATTTGAACATAAATGGAAAATATATAATTTACTATAACATATATAATATATATTTTATTGTTTATTTATTTTTGTATTTTTATATATTTTTTAATAAAATATAATTTTCTTACCATATCTTTAATATCATTTTTTATACTATTCATATAAATCAATATAAAAAACACAATGAGAAATCTATAATTCAAATATAATATGTTTAAAGATCCCTAATATGTAATATTTGTTAAAATATTTTTAAGACACTATAGATTTCTCAATATTATTAGATTTATTAGTTCTAAAATAACTAATTTAAATATACCAGTAATTAAAAAAACATCATCTTGGAATTGCATAGATTTTTGAATAAGTATTAAATTTATAAAAACTAGAAGTAAATTACCAAGATAAAAAAATTATTTCTTATTTTATATAAATATTTCATACTAAACATCTCTTCTTTTTATCCTTATTTAGAAATATTTGAGATTTTAATGTAAATAGAATGTAATTTTGTATTTATTCTTTTCTTAAATTAAAATAAATATCACAATCAAAAAAATAGGGAAAATGTGCCATATATATAATAATTAGATGAATTTGGATAATAACACTTTTAAAATAGTATAAATTAATTTGTTTGGTGTATTTGAAGACCTTGTATTATTATTTTTATCCCTAACATACCCACAATGTGTTATAAACTATGTTGGGTCAACCCCGAACCTGTCTCTTGAGTTGACACATGAAAAGGCCTGAGAGGCACTCTCAATCATCCTAGGATGGAGAAAAGTGCCAAGGGAATGAATAAGAACCAAAAATAATGATTTACCCAAAAATCAATAAATTGAAGTAGTCTAAATAAATTAAAAATCTCGATAAAATAAATAAAACAAGAGAACAAAAAATCTATATAAGCTAAAAAGGAAATAATCAGATCATCAAATCCCAAAATAATCATGATTACAACTATGTCCCCATGGGACCCCTAGGGTCACACTCTGAATCTGAAACCCAACATGACCTATGAATATCAAAACCAAACTGGAACCTATACCATTATAAACAGCAAGAAAAAACTATAATCGAGAGTATTAAAACTCATTACGTGTGCCAAAAAAATATATTGCCAATGAATTTACCTGAAAATAATAATAATAAATTTTATACATGAAATTAGATATTTAAAACATAGGTTTTCTGACATTATATTTTTAAACCAATTATGGTACATTTCTATTTTATATTCTAAATCATATTTTTTCCAAGGTGAAATTAGCTCTATAGATATAATGATGTTGTCATCTACATAAAAAGGAAGAATGAATGGTTTTGAAAAATTCAAATCATTTCCTAAATAATCTTTAAATAAAACCAAATTTGAACCAATAAGTACAGTATAGAAGAAAAATAAATAAATGATCACATAATAAGGGAAATGGAAAATAGAACGTATGCATATCTAATAAAAGAACGTATCTCAATTATCCACCAGAGATAAAAGAGTTGAAATATATGGTAGAACCTAGGAGATTAGTGGATTGTATGGAAAATATGAAGCACCTATATAATCCCACATGAATTCCTCACCATATGACATCAAACCTTTCATACGATTTCTCTAACCCAAGGTACTCTAACCAAGGGTAACAATCCCAAAGAAGAGAAAGGCCCATAATAAGGGACACTGGACAGATCAGAATCCTAAGAAAGTGAAGCTACTATTCATCTAAAATATATTATCTATTCTAATTACCTAATTCCTTACAAAAGTAGGGGTGAACTAACAAATCCCAACAAGAAAACATTAACATAAACATACATCACACACAATCAAAAAACAATACAACATCTCCCCTAGGAAACCCCATAGAACAATCTATTTCCTGTCATCATTTTTTTCTACAAGGATCCATACACCGAGGACATCAAACACTATTCAACACTACCATGTAAAGAGGATTATCGATGGAGAGTTTTCAAAAGAGACATTTTTCCAAATTTTCCAAATGAGCCTTAAAGAATCATTGAGAAACCAACCATTTAAAAGAGAATCCAACACATCATTTTCAAATACAATTTCACATAGAAATTCATTGGAAAAACAAAAACTACCATTTTTATGACAAATTCATTTTCCAAGAGAAAACAATATCTTCTAAATCAAAAATAACATACCATATCCAACAATTCATTTTATCCAATAAATGTTGTGCAATATAGGAGAAAACAAATCCATACATATTAAAATAATAATTAAAACACTTTATTTAATATTAAAAGTTTATTAAAAAAATAAAACATCACAAATTATCATATATGGATGGTATGAAAAGAAATAATCCAATGATTCTTTAATAAAATATAAATTTGAAAAGGTTAACCAACCTCAAACTGCAAGTGCTTCTACAAAGGAAACCCTAAATAATATCAAAATTTTTCCAATAAGAAAGAACATCAAAGAGAAATCATAGGTGGAAAAAATCTACAAATTAAACTCAATGAAACATAAACCCAAGACCCAAATGAAAAAAGAAGAATAAAAACTCAATATAAATTAAATAAAGAGGACATGGAAGATGAGAGGAGAATATAACATTTTTTAGTCACTATAAAAATATGAAGATATACCATAGATCAATGCTTGGAAGAGGATGAGAGACTCGAAGAAGTAGAAAGGAGCCCCCCCTTGGTCTCAAGAGACAACATAGTGAGATATGGGTGTTTGAGGTTAAAAATATGAGAAGGTATAAAGTTAAATTAACATTTTTAATAAACTTTGGCATTTTCCAAAGTTAGGCCTCATGGTTTCCGAAACCATGTGTTAACTGTGTTCCCCATACAAGACATACTGGGCAACCACACAGTTTAACCATGTAGCTTGTAAACCATGTACGATGTTTGCAACCTATTTCATTAAAAAAATTTCATAACCATTCTTACACATTTTTCATGGTTTACCTAAACATGCTCATTTCGTGCGCCCAAACCCAGAAAAACCCAAGGAACCATAGAGTTTCTACTTAGAGCCACATGCTTTGGACAAAATCGTGATGATGCTGTCAAAAATAAGCCACAAAATTTCAAAATAAAATAAAATGAGACTCAAAAAAATGTGGTTTCATGGTAACCCCTTAGTCATGCACCAAAAAAGAACAACATATTAAAAATATTCCAAAAATCCAAATATATATCTACATCTCAGAAAACTGAAGACATAATCCAAGATAAAAAAAAGACAATATGAATTTATTGAAGAAAATAAAAACAATAGTGTGAAAAATTCTCCCCAATATCATGATATATGCCCCAAAAAGACAAAAAAATCACGTCGACTGGTCAAAGATTTAGTATCTGACACTCGCATGACCTAACTAATCAATTCGGGATCACCTCAACCACCACCAAACATAACTAATAACTCTTACATTAAATGAACCAATGAACTAAAAATAATTTTTGATAACAACAAAAAACTCATACTAAATCCTCTTTATCCTCCCCCAAGTAAAACCACCTTTCACACTTCAAGGGAACAACATTCACCAAGAAATGTAAAAATAAAGAATGTCATGAATGGGAATGAATACTCACTAGATTCAACAAAAGAGATAAAAATTGACAACCCATAATTAGAAATCATTAGAAAAATACCTAAATATCATCACTTTCCAAACATCAACACTCTAATCTGGAATGACCTCACACAAACTCTAGAAAGTAACATAAATGAAATGACACATTAAGAGACTCCCTTCAACCCATCACTAAGACTTATACAAAAAATGGATTAAAAAACACACATATCATAATCTATCACCCTCTATAAGAAATTTGTGTAATAAGACACATAGAAGGAAACAAACATCCCCTTATGATGAAAATAATCATATTTTCCCAAAAAGAAAACTTCAATTAAAAAATAGGTTCCCCAATAGGCTTTATAAAAACATTCCAACCCAAGAACCATTTAAAACTTAAGAAACATTAAAATGCACCAAGAGAAGAACCTTACCCATGTAAACTAGATGATGTGATTTATAAAGCAGATGATTTTACTCCATGTCAAGTCTTGAAAAAACCCACTAGAAGTGTCGAAAGTGACCTAGGCCTCCATAATTAAAGGAAGAATTTGGAGCATATAGAAATGACTAATTTTTTCTAACTCATATTGCACATTGATGACACACTTGGGTCCTTTGCACAAAATAAGATGACGAATGAACAAAATTACACTTGATTTCATGACCTGCACCACCGACATCTGACCTATTTCCCATCATATTACTGGGATTCCTTCAATGATTCCTAAGACTAGAGGATGGTCAGTTGTCTTAGTTACCACTGTCAATAAAGATTCAACCCGAATATCATTCCTCATCACATCACCAAAGGTGGTTTGACCGAAATCTAACACCTCCAACTACATAATAGGATGATTCCCATTCTTAAAATGTCAATCCTTTATAGAATCATACTCAAACCATTGAGTAAGATAGGGAATGATTATCTTGAATGGACATATATAATCTCAAAATGAACATCACCATGATGAAGATAATACATTTCCATCATCATCATCGTAAACATAATATCCTCAAGGAAAACCCACCGGATAAATTAATTCTTGATGAATTCACATGAATGATCTTCTCAAGGATCGATCCAAAGGAACTAATTTTACCACATCCAACTCATACCTTCAATAATATTGTTATAAATCATAAATTATTGATAATTAGAAAACGTGATGTATCAAAATATAGTTCTATTTTCCAAATCTACTTTTCTTTATCTAAAGGATCAGGTTGACCATAAGAGAGAGGTGGGTTCAACTTATTAAACTCAAAAAGTAATCACATAGGTTGATCAATTGGAGGGTCCTTTAATGGAAATCCATTAATAGCTACATCTCTAAAATTCACCAAATATTTGGTGGGGTCATACAATTAACAACAAGGAACCTTAGATCTCAATAAGAAATAACTCACCAATGATAAGACAAACCTGAAACACAACTTCAAAAATATTTCCAAATCAGAAGAAAACACGCTACCCAATATTTGGTTGTCAAAATATCACACATTTCCTCGTAAAATATTTTTTCAATGAAAAAAACATGATATGATTTCCACACACAAATGGTATTCCATGGAGCCTCACACACATATATTCCCATGAAAACTCAGGCACTCATCCACTCATCTCATCAATCATCCATTTTCCCATATACATCCAAGAATATGAAACCTCATGAGAATACCACAAGGAAAAACATGGAATTTCCAATTTTGAAATAAAAATCCATTCCATGTTAAAATTTATAAATCTACATCACATTTCTAATTTCTCAAAGCTTTTCAATAATTTCCCAAAAAATTTTCCAAAACCACTCAACTTCAAAATAAATTTCCATTTCACTTTGAAATAAATTTGTTTTTTGCAATGGATTATTTATGACAGTTGGATTTCCCACTGAAAATAGTCTATCAATAGAGAAAATTTGTGACAAGAAGCATATCCCATCATAAATAGTCAGTTAAAAAATTTATTTGTGATGGGTTGATGTTTTCATTGTGAAACAATTTCCCACATGATTCATGTGAAGCCACAAGTGGACTATTTGGGATAGAGATATACCCCTGTCAAAAATAAAATACCATATACATTGTTATTTGCGACATGAGTTTACTCTCATCCTAAAAGCTATGTTGGCCAGAATGTATTTTTGAAGGGTCCCATCACACATAATTTTTGTTATTTTTTTATTTGCAACTAGATTTTATCCTCTCGTAAATAAACTGTTAGTAAAGGGTATTTTTGATGGGACACGTCATGAAAACATTTTTTAACCACTACCATAAAAAAATTTACTGACATTATTTTTCATGGGAATCCTCCCCAAATAATTTGTTCTAAATGCACTGACATATATATACCACCAATTTTTTTAATTTCTTTCATTTATCGACTCTACTATCTTTTTCAACTTTCATATTGTTTTCTTTTCTTTTTTCAATGTTTTGAATTTTATAGTGATCCATCTTTCATTCTTAGCATCCATTAAATGACTCAGTTTTTGGGTATTTATTTAATGTGTTTTATTTTTTAGTTTATTTTATATTAGTAATAAGAAGTATTAATGAGTGGAAATTATATTTAATTAGAATTAGTTAGTTTTATTTTTCATTAATTAGTTTTGGAAATATTATTTTTAAATTAGATGTAATGTTTTTAATTAAAAGTAAATAAGTTTGTTTTGAAATAATTAGGTTCTATTATCCGAAATTAGTAATAATTAGGTGTAATTAGTAATAATTAGTGGTAATTAGTATTAATTCGTAGTAATTAGTAGTAATTAGTAATTATTAGTAATTATTAGTATTAATGAGTAATAATTAGTAATAATTAATAAAAATTAGTAATAATTAATAAAAATTAGTAATAATTAATACAAATTAGTAATAATTAATATTAATTACTAATAATTTGTGAAATTTAGTAATAAATTATAATAAACTAATAAAAACATGGTTTGGTTATTAATAATTAGTAAGAATTAAAAATCATTGGGGATTTATTCTATAAATTAATTATTATTATTAAATTGATAAGATTGATAATAAATTGATAGAAAATATTATATCTTAAAATAAATTACTATAAACTAACCAAAAAATTAATAATTAATATAAATTAGTAATAAAATTTAAATTTTTTTATTAATTAATTAAAATTAGGAAGAATTTATAATAAATTGTCATAAACTATTAAAAATTGTAACTTATTACTAGAAATTAGTAATAATTAGTATAACTCTATATATAATTGTTATAAATCAATAAAATTGAAAAAATTGATATAATTTACAGTAAATATATATATAATAGTAGACACTATTATCCATTATTTTAATTTTTTAAATTGTTTATTAATTAATAAATTTAGTAATAAATTTAACAAATTAGAAATAAAATATTAAAAATTTGTACAAACTAGTAATAAATTGTTATAAACTAATTAAAATTAGTTTTAAATATTGGTAATTAGAAATAATTATTATAAATTCATAAAAATGTTATAATTTTTTGGAAACTATCAAATTTATTGAATTAAAAATAAATTTGTATAAAATAATATATATTTTTATAATTTATTTGAAATTAGTTAAAAAAATTATTACCTTAAAAATAGTAGTAAATTGTAAAAATTATTAATAATCTATTAAGTATTAGTACTCATTAGTGGTAATTAGTAATAATTTGTCGAAATTATTTAAAAAGTATTATAAATTAATAAAAATAATGAATTTATAGAATTTACAATTAATTGATATAAAATAATATAAATTTGTATAAATGACTTGAAATTAAGAAAAAAATTATAAACTAACATAAATTTTTAATAATGAGTAGAAATTGTTAAAAAACTAATAAAAAATATCAATAATTAGTAATAAAGTTTTATAACTCTTAAAAATTTAGACTAAGTAGTGGTAATTACTTATAATTACTATAGATTCATAAAATAAATTGATAAACATTAATAAAAACTAACAACCCGATTGAATTTATATTAAAATAGTATAAAAATATAATTAATTATAAATTACATGAAATTAATGAAAATTTATAATCTAATAGAAATTTGTGATATTTATTTATAATATGCAAAAAAAATAGTGAAAAATAATATTAAATTGTTATAAGGAAATAATAATTAATACCAACTATTATTAATTAGTATTAATTAATATAAACTAGTAAAATAACTGAAAATTAGTAATAATTATCTGTAAAACATAATAATTATAAAAAATAAATAAAAATAAACAGCAGTTAGTAAAAAATAGTAAAAATACTTGTTAATGACTAAATATTAGATAAAATATATATTATTAGTAAAAAATAGAAAATTGTATTAGTAAACTAGTATAATTAGTACAAATTAATATTAATGAGTAATGATTAATAGAAAATTTCTATAATTATTAAATATTGGTTGTAATTATTAAAATTAAATGCAAAATCAATTTAACAATATAAAATTACTAGAATTTAGTGTTAATTATAAATTATTAATTTTTTATATTAAATTACTAGAAAACATAAAATTATATAGGTAGTCAATATAGAGGAGATGGGTATTGAAAAATTTGGATATGGATGGTAGAAATTATTGGAACGAAACATTTTCACATAGTTGGTATAAAGTGGTTTCATCACCGGATGATTGTAAAAAATATGATTAGCCCCATTTTAGTAAATCATTAAATTTGTAATATTTAGATGACTAAAAATGACCAACATTGGTAATACATGTCCAAATATTTCATTAGGTTTCACTAACTGGGATTGATAGGATGTGATGCATCGATGGTAGGAGTTGTAGTAGGAGGAGAAGATATATTAATGACAAGACATTCTTGACATAAACTGGTGAAATTAAAAAATTGTAGTAGGTAAGTATCAATTGGTTTCATAAAGTGAATATTATAAAATTTATGATTCACATATTTTTATTACAACATAGGATTTCAAATCTTCAGGTGATTATAATTGACATATCTATGCCAACAATGTCATGATTTATCATTAGGTCTCTGAAACTATGGATAGAAGGATTGACCTGTTGATTATAGAAATAGGAGGATGATGAGGGTATGCATCAACGATAAGAGAAGAAACATTAGAAGATGATAGAGTGCATGTGATATTTATTGTAAATTAAAAATATTATGTTTTCAATAGTAAAAATTAGCAAATAAACTAGTAAAAATTAATGATAAAATAGTAAATATTAATGGTAAATTATAATATTTATTAAAAATTACTTTTAAATTGAAAAAATAAAATATAATAGTTGTATAAGTACATATTACTAAAATCGAACAATAAATCACTATAAAAAAATGATAAATAGTAAAAATCAACTATAATTAGAAAAAATCTGTGATAAATAGATAGGATTGGAAATATTTATAATTAAATTATACATTTGATTAATTTATACTCCTTATTGGATTACCAGTTACTATATCAAATTATTCATAACTTTTTTATACAGTTTTTGAAATATGTAGAAAGGAAGCCGAAAAATATTTTTGTTATATGATCACTATTAGATAAATAATAATATGAATACAAGTGGTTTTTGTATAAAATATTATATATTGAGGGTGTTGAAGCTCTTTTAGCAGTTGAAAAATCAAGAGAAGTAGTTATTTCGGAAGGTAAAATTAAGTGACCATGTTATAAAAGTGATATAAGGTGGATTGACACATTTGACAATGATGTGGGTCATCGAATGCATTTTAGTTTTTGAGAAGATTATTTTTTTAAATCAACATGGTGAATGTATTTCCTGAGAAGATACTTGTAATTTTTTTTCTAAATCCATCATGTTTTGATAAACTATAACATTATGTGTCAAGTATGTATTTTTAAAAAAACTGAAACTCAAGGTGATATTGATTTAACTCCTGAGTTGGAAGCTTCACAATTTAATGATTTGTTTATGTCCTACAAGAATTTTTATATCCTGGTTTCAAGATAAGAAAATTTTATATGGTTTCAAAATTTATGGATAATAAATTAGGTATTTTAATGTCATATAAATATTCTGACCAGATATTCTCTTTGGTTAAACTAAGGTTACCTAATGAAAATGTTTTTCCTACATTTTTCTATGATGGTAAGAAGCTTGTTCATGATTTTGGTCTTATTTATCATAAGATAATTTAAAGTTCTAATGATTTTATATTATATTATGGTTAAAATCGGTCAACAGTTAGTTTTCAACAGGATGAAAATTGAATTACAAGGTAGATCAACTAGGGATGTATGGATTGGTTTCTATAAAATATTTTATGTATATACTACTTATAGTTAGATTTTAATGTCCACTTATTTCTCCGAACATGACAACATTGATATCATGGAATGAAATAAATATTTATACCAGTCAAAGCTTACAATTTATTGATGATGGATATTCATGGAAATATTCTGACCAATTATAGCCATATTTTTCATTAAAATCTCAAAAAATTTGATCGGTCTTTATACTAATAGTCCTTATCCATGTTGTCCTTAGAACTGTCAGTATTCTTGTTTGACCATCATTAAAACTCCATACAATTTACCTTCATTGACGTTGATGAATGAAACATATATCCTTTTGAACTTCTTGATTTTAGGACATCTAAAAAATTATCGATGTTTATTTAAATCTAATTATTGATTAGTTAATTTTTTGGAGTAATGGTATTAGTACATATGATGTTTCTATGAATGAAAATTTCCTAATTAAATATGCATTGATGTAGACAATTATTTAATTCCCATCATATGTCATGTTAACTAGATAGAGTATACATAGTTTAAATTTATTTCCATACTATATGAGAGATTAAAAATAATTTATGCTCATAAATATGGAATAAAACATTATTTATTCAACTTTAATTTATGATTTATTCAAACCAATCAACCTTTTCAGAGGAAAAAGAATCATTTCATGAAATATATAATTTAAATAGATAGCTATCCAATAATTATTTTGGGTATTTATTCAATATATATTGTCTATTTATTAACTGACATTAACATTTGGACTAATGTTAAACCATCATAAAGTAGATATATTTGTGAAAAAAAAAAATTTTAAAAAACATATCATATTTTTTGATCATATATATTTTCCTCATGTGTTGGATCTCCACATGTTGGATGGAATTTATATTAAGAATAAATATTTTAATAATATGTTTTATTATTTTCTACACACCTAGAATGGCCAATGATAAGGTAATGGAATCATTATATCATTCCCAAATTTGCAGGCAACCAGAACTTCATCTACTTGAAAATGAATAATCATTTATGTTAATAAATACATAAGTGTCTTCTACTATTTCCAATAAAAAACATTTATTATTTTGTTAGTGGATTGTATATTGGGGGTTTCCCAATTGTTATGTTTCAAATTTGGCTAGATATATCTGAAATGGACATATTTTTATATTTATAATTTGTGACTTTCATATTATTATGGAAGGATTTCTATAGATTATATTTAGAGGATTGTTTAATTCTATGATTTGGGTTTAGCTAATATGAATATCTTATTTTATCCAAGGCATTGGAGTAGTGAAAAAAACTATGACGCACTAAGTGAACTATAAGATGATTTTTTTTAATATTATGTAAATTGGTAAAAATAATCCCATTGGATTATATTTATTTAATAGGAAATTTGATATTACATTTTTCCATGAAAAAATGTGTAAATTCAATATAGTTTCGGTGGACGATCCCATTCGAGAGACGCATATAGAAGATAGATAAAAACCTATGTAAAAAAGCATCGTTTGAAGGATCAATAGTAGATGTTTATGTTTTTGGAGAAATATCATTCATTTTCCATACTTATTTTCAATCTAAATATCATTCAAAACATAAAAACATGGGCCACAATGGAAGAAATGTTGATGGTGAAATGAAAAATCAATTAGCAGTATTTAATCTTCCAAAACATGGATTTGGTATAGTAAATGAATGATGGATTCCAGATTATAAACATCACATGTCTCATTCATATGTTCTTACCAACTATGATGAAATGGAACAATTATTTCAATGGGGACTCATATAACTTATTCTCTATTTTCTAATGTAAATTTTCATTATTTTATTAGTATATTATAATATAATGATATCCAAAAATAGTTTCCATATATTATAATATATACTATTAAGGAACATCTGATAATTCAATTTCTTTCCTAGTTTCAAAAATTGTTAATGTAAATTATTTAAGGTTCAACAAATAAAATAAATTTTTATTTTTTATATTAAAAATTTATTTCAAAATTTTCATCTATCTCATAAAAATGATAAAATTGAGAATCGATAGTGTTTATTAGGTATCCCACCATAAAAAAATTGAAAAATCATATAAATAATCGGTGGTTAATGAGAATTTGGTTTCACACACGTCCGTATGAGAAATAAAAGAAAAACAAGGAATAGTCATGTTTTCTTGAGTGGGTATAATCATATAGAAAGTGATGTTTACTTTTATATAATACATTATGAAATAATTAATCTATATTATTTGGTAGATAACTATGAAATAATGTTTCAATATCCTTAGTTTGATATTGGTAGAGGCTCATATGTTAATCCGTGACATAAAATCTTTGATATTAAATATAGAATCCTTATTCTGGTAAATAAAAAATATTTATTGGATAATTATGATCACAAAAGTTATTATAAAAATTATTTTTCTACTTAAAGAATCTTAAGTGACTGGTGTTGCAATGTAAAAAATGAAATATCGTGAAAATTTGCATATACAAATCGAATTTGGTTCTTTTGAGGTAAAATGGATTGAAAATTTTCAAGAGACTACTCCAAATTCTTCATTTCCATCATGAGATATGAGTATCTATGATGAAACCCCATTATTATTGGTCAATGGTGATAATGATGTTTTTGATGTAACAAATGAATATGAAATAAAAAGAGAATATGTAATTGGAACTCCAATTGAAATTGATTATTATAAGGTAGAATATGAAAATATTTAAATTTTCATATACAAGGATGGATATTATGATTGAAACAATTAAATTATAGTTATAACATGTATACTATTTATCTATATACAATATATGTTTTAAAATATTTACTAACAACAATAATTTCATGTTTTAGATGCCTAAATTTTTTTTGAATGATATATTTCATCAGTTGGAGGAGGATTCACTACCTAGTGATGAGCATGATGCTACACCATCTGACCCTCAAACTATTGAATGATTAGTGATGACTTTGAGAGGCTATGCTCTTTTGAGATTAATGATTCATGACACCATCCCTGAGTCACTTCCATATCATTATTTCAATCCATTCATGCATACATACGTTTAGTTATGTATTTTAGTTAGTTTTTGAAAAATTACATGAATTTATTTATATAATTATATTTTAATTATTTTTTCCTTAGCATGGTTGATATGAGACTAGATTTCCATCGATGATCAACACTGCATGTTTGATCATTGGATGATATATAAATAAATAACAGCTAATAAGAAAGTTATATAACTAGTTACTTGATATTACAAATTATTTTTAATGTTTATTAAATCTCCTCAATGATAGAATGCATGCCTTTATATGGGAGGCATGGGATGTCTGTTTGTGTGATCGTTGCCAACAATTTTCATATGATATGAGGAGGAAAACAATACAGTATGTGAGAGTCATATATTTTTATCAGTCTTATCCCACCTACCGACTAGATTACTACTCATCAATGATTTTGGATGAAATATGTTCATACTAGATTAGAGATACTATTTATAGGACAACATCATTAGGTTGACATTATTGTAGAAAGTAGGAGGTGTTACACCAAGTTCGAAGTCGTACATTCAGTTTGAATCGACGACAAATGGTATGTTAATTTTTTTATAATTTATATAACTTTAATTGATAACTATTTAGTTTATACTCATACTGAGGGTCAAAAATACAAATACTACATAGTTAGATATTTATAATAGGATTTATGATGATCCTATCACTAGAGGGATAACAGGTTGATTTCATAGTCACAATGTAATCAGTAAAGTATTTTGGAGTTTTAAAATTATCTAAAAATTTGGTATTTAAAATGTTAATTTCAATTTCAATTGAAGGAGTATATAAGGCTATGTTTTCTAAAACATATGATGATAGTCAAGACGAGACTAAGGATTATACCACCAGTTATACAACATTTGATAATGTATCATGGATGTAGAAGACATCATGTGGCATTAAGAAAAGTAGGGTTGTTGTTATCGACTCTTGATTGATGCCTAATATTTATTATGGTATAACTATGATTTCATAGGCTAGCATAAGGAGATATCATAGAGATTCATCATCGTCTTCTTCCCAACATTAGGAGTAGATGCAACCTAATGTTTAGATTATAGAGACCATGCATAGGCAGTAGGAGGAGGTCTATTGACAGCATCAACATTTGCAGGAGTAGATGTGTCGATGGAAGGAAGAACAACCTAAGAAGATGATAGAATACATGATCCTTCGTACTCATGGATTTGGGATGGAGTTCCCTCCACCACCTCCTCCAGATAACCTCCTCCACTCAGTGATTTTTGAATTTTTAATAACCATTTAAATGTACATATTTTTGTAAAATTTATATTATTATATATTTATATTTATATTTAATTTTATATATAGTATGTATTTAAATTGGTAGGAATTTTTTTTAATTGTATATTTTTCTTAATTTTCGGTATTAATTTTTATGTCATTTACAATGGGTGAGTCCTCCAATCGAAAATAAATTTTATGGAAACCAAATTATATGATTGGTGATAGGATTCTATCCTCTTAAAAAGAGTATTTTTTATGATTGGCTATTGTAAAAAAATATTTGTGATGTTGTTATCTATAAGGAGGTATTTGTAATGGGACACCATCCCAAATTACTATTTTCCATGGTATCCCATTGCAAGTAACCCTTTTAAAATAGTTCAATGTTTTTTAGTTTTTCCCAAACAACCAATTGCAAAAAAACCCGATTCTTTTTTTTATAAAACTAAAATTATGATAAATCATTCCATATCTTACTGAAATTCATCTTAATAAAAACTCACATTTGAAGACACTACATTGAAACACCATTAAAAAATCATTTCCACCTCACACTATCTAATAAATTACTTCTATAAATATTGTTTTCATAATCCAAAACAAGGTTGTCCAAATTACCTAAAAACATGAAAATCCAATCCAGGCTCACAAACGTGGAAAATAGTGTTGATTAGTGACTTGTACATATTGTTGGTGTCCATGTGCTAATCATGCATGTATCATGAATAGTCATTTATGACCATGTCCCAGGATCCACAATTATTTCTATACCCTACAATATCTCTAAGGCCTTCGACCCAACTCCCAATTCACATTCCCAGACACAAAACATCCCAAAAAACCAAACATCAAATGTTACACCATTGTTTTGGAAAAAAGTTTTTGACCAAAACATCCTCATATGTACACCCCATGTTCTAATAGTCCTAATCCCTCTACCGTGAAATATCAAATAAAATGGGGAGATCTAAAGGATAGGTCATCTAAAAATATTATTCCCGAATACAGTTTTTTCTTTAACCAACCTAGGTCTACCCCCCAAACGTTAACATGATTCATCATGTGAAAAGTTCCTGGAGGTGTTCGTAATCTAATTGGGTTGATGAAAATATTATATTTCATTAATTATAACCAAAGAGAATGATTTCAAACCAAATAAATAAACTAAAGAAAAAAATATAAACATTACTTCCCAATATAATAATTAAAACAAGAGAAAAACATGTTTACATAATCCAAAAATAGAACCAACCAATTATAAAAATACAAAAAAAACATGATGACCAGTAAATCTCTATGTGACATTCAGATTTAAAAATCAAATCCAAAACCCAACATCACCCAGAATGATCAAAACCAATACATACCCTGCACTAGAATCTAAAAACATGAAATACCTATAGGAGTGAGTAATAAAATTTAGTAGGTGTTCCGGAACATATATATTCTCAATGAATTTACTTTAAACAAAAAAATAATCAATTCAAAATTTGAAATAATTTATATATATATATGACCTGTTTTTAAACATTTTCTTTTTAATCGACTCATTTTTTCATAACCTTTTTCAATCCAAAAAAGATTTATTTCAAAGGATAAATTGTTATTATAGATAATAAAGATGATTTTGTTTACATAAAATAGAATAATATATTTATAAAATAATTTCAATCTTTTTATATAACATTTTTAAATCAATACTGCACATTTAACCAAGAATTATACTATACAATAAAATAGAAGAAATTATCCCATAACATGAAAAATAGAAAATATCATGTATGTGTAAACAACTGAACAAGGAATCTCAATCATCCCAAAAAACTAAGTGCTGAAATATAAGGAATAATATATGTTCTCAATGGATAATCTAGAAATTTCAAATCACTTGTATCAACCTTTAGGCATACATCAACTGATGACATCATTCCACCCACACACTTGGTCATACCCAACCTTGTCTAACTAAGGGGCAAAATCCCTAATCATAGAAAGGTCCATAATGAGGGACACTATCCAAAGTGCAACCCTATCCATGTGTAGAAACCATTCAACAAAAATTAGTTAGCTATTCTATATTCCCATGTCAAGAACGATATGTCAATGAACCAGAAAATCAAATTCACATACATCACACACAATAATATCACCCTTGTGTCACCCAATGGAACAATATCCTTTATTTAAACATTTTTTCCCACAAGGGAGTCCCACACTAATGACCTCCCACACCATTCAACATAACCAAGGTAAGAAGATCATTTAAGGAGATTTTTCAAGAGATGAAATTTTATAAAATTCAAAATAGACCTTATGAAATATTTGAGCAACTAAGAATTTCTAATGGGAATACACCACAACATTTTTAAAATCCAATATCCCATAGAAATTAATTTTAGAAACCCAAAAAAGCATTTTAGAATCCAAATATATTTACCTAGCCAAAACCATGTCTTATAAATAAAAAATCACTTACAAAATCCAATTGAGAATTTTATCAAATAGTTTGTGTATAATTACTAATAAGAAAAATCTATTCACATAAAAATAAGTAGGAAATCCCTTCATTTCAAATAAATCATTTATTGTAGAAATAAAACATGACAAACATACATCTAAGGAAGGTTCAAAAACAAATAAAACAATTATTCAACAATTTAATTTAAAAGTTAAAATGGAAACCTACCTCAAATTTAAATGACGTATAGGACACCAACCCAAAACAACTTCATGAGGGTTCCAAAAAGTGGGAACATCCCTGAGAAACTCTAGGAGACACGACTTTAAATTTACTCTCAAATTAACATGATTATTAGATCTAAAAGACTATGGAAGAATAAGAACTTATGAGAAAATGGAAGAAGTTGGAAGAGGAAGAAGAGGAGAGAATATTACATTGAAGATTCTCTCCACAATAAAAGACATAGATCCACCCTAGGAATGGGAGGAGAGACATAGAGAAGAAAGGAGAGGCTCCACTTTGAACACATGATCCAATAAAGGTCGAGAGGTTTTGTTTGGGGTTAATGTTACAAGAGGATGGATATGAAAATTCAAATTTTAAATTAACCTGGGAACTAGGAACTATTAGGCAACATGGTTTCCAAAAACATTTTTCAACCGTTCTCACCTTGCTGGACACACTGGGACCCACATGATTTGTTAAATTGTTCCCCCATCATGCGACATTGTTCTATGAAATGTTTATGAACCATGATAATTATTTACAAATAGGTTTCTTATCTAGTATTAGGTCATGCATCCTCAACGAAAGACACCCAAGAAACAACATAGTTTCTCCTGGGAGTCACATTATTTAGACTAAATAGTATTCTAGTCTTGAAATGTAAACCATGATTGTTCAAAATGAATTGAAATTAGACGTAGAATCAAGAGTTCATGTTGTTAAACCTTATTCATGCATGTAAACTATGAAAAAAATATAAACATACCAAAACATTAAATTTAAATCACGAACTGACAAAAATTTAGAGATAAATGAAGATGAAAATGATAAGATAAATTAAATGGTGATACTAAAAACATGGGTATGACAACACATGAATATAAATTTACAACGGTTGCAAATAAAAATTAGATTAATAATAAAGGCTATATATTTTACAAATTTTGACATAATAATTACAAATATTGAAGACATTTTTATAGATGAATTTTCTACAAGGGGATGAAATTATTTTCTAATCAAAATTAAAAAGGTAACAATAATATTTTTCTCAAAAAAATTCATTTTAAATATAAAAAATGTATTTATAAAAAATTAAATATCAAAATTGATTCCAATGAACATATTATTACTATTGATAATATAATATAACTAATTTTATATTGATGAAATTTTAGTTGAAAATGGTTCAATTAAACTACTAGAATCAAAAATATAGATTTCAATAAAAATAGCTTTTTTTATTATTTATCAAAAAATATAACTTAATAGAAAATTATCAAAAGTTCACACATAGATAAATTTTAAATGATTACCTAAAAATATAATTTCCTTTTTCATATAAATGTAATAATAATTGTAAAAATTATTTATTTTATTTCATCTGAATATTAAATAAAAATCATTTTTGATGAAAATGTTCTTTTAAAGAGTAAAATTATTTTAATAAAAATTGATTTATTATTTACTGGTCATTAATAAATAAAAAAATATTTATTAACTGCTTTTATATATTAAATAATGTGATTAATATTATTCATACATGGATATTGGATTGCAACCCCTCTTTTTATTAAACAATAATTTAGTAGTTATTGTATAATGTTACACATAATAAAACCTAGATGATCGATAAGTATGGTATCTTCTTCAAGAATTAGGTAAAATACATAACAGAATAAAATTTGGATTGGATCTCCATTATTGAAATATTACTAAATGTAGTCATAAAATTCATTCATGCATAACAACACATGGTTAACCAAGGGACCTTCATAAGAATGGTGTGAGCTATAAAGACCTTTAAGGGAATAAACATGGCATAAAATGAAGATTGAAATAAATTTTATTAAACAGTCATTTCAATGGGGAATAAAAGAATATTGAATCGTAAAAATGAACAATGACGTATGATAGAGAAAGATAATCATAAGGGAAACCTGGGAAATGTGGAAAAAACATAAAACACAACATCATAAACTTAATTCAAGGCTAAATGTATATACATCATGATATAAAAAGACTTTTTATTGATTACATTCACTCTATAATAATCTTCATGAAATCTTGTGATACATAAACATTACCCAATTCATTGGAGTGCAACATATTTCTGGGTGCACCCGTCATTTTCATTTCATTATTATGAATATGTGGTCCAAATATACCATAAAACATGGATTCATTTGTCATCATATTTAATTACATGATCAAGGAGTGTGGAATGAATTCATTTCAGTCTCAAATTAAGAACTATATTTGTATAAAAGTGATCAACCTTAATAGTAAATGGGGAAATGTATTCACAACATAGTTGTTGGGAATATAAAATCATGGTGACATTTTATCACCACAAAAGGTGCGTATATATGGTCATGGGTGCGATTGATGAGAGTGAGATATAATCACCCAAAATTTTATCAATGAAAATTAACTTCTTATAATTATATTATATAGTATAAAAATCACATAGAGAGTTCAATAAAAACATTATTAATTAATAATCAGTGAAATAATATCTGTTTCTACTTGTTAAGGATCATATACCAATAGAATAATAACTTGACATTTAGAACAGTAATGTGAACATAAGAAATAGTACACCAAAAAGTTAAATTTTATCCTCACCTATGACAGTATAAATAATGTTTATCCATCTTATAAATGAATAAAATAATATAATTATATCATTATATATAAAAAAATAATTTATAAATAATTTATTATGTATTTATATTTGTAAAAAACATAAGTGCTTATTTTCAATTTTATAATTAAAATCAATTTTCAAAATAAAATTGTTTTCTATTAAATGTATTCATATATTAATTTAATTTTGAATTATTAATATAAGAAAATTTTATTTGACCTTAATTAATTTTTGAAAGGTTATAAAAGGATTTATAAATTTAAAATTATTATTTTCTAAGTAAATGATGATTTTAATTGAAAAAATAAAGTTATTAAAGAATGAAAATTATTTAAATAAAATGGAATTCATTTTAGAAATATACATGAAAAAAATGGATAGGATTAATATTTGGTAATTTATTAAAAATAGTTTAATATTTTGTGAATATTGAAATAATGTAATTTACAATATTATTAAATAAATAAATATTTGATCGATTCTTTAGTCAGGGATAATATAAGTGACCATTGGTTAAAAATCATATGTACTAATTACTATATTTTGTCAGAATATTTCTCCCTATTATTTCTCTATATTAAAATCATAAATTAATGAATACAATAGAGAGAAAGATCCCTTATCCTCGCTTATAAATTTCTTCCCATCAATTATTCTACGTACAATTCTCCAAATATTGAGGCATGGCCAAATTCCTTCTCAAATACCTTCCCATTCCCTCCCCCATGTGTTATATACTTTGGATCAAAAAAATGTACAAAACCAATCTCCCAAAGGAGGTTCTCAGTTATAAGGTTTCAAGAGGAAAATTCCACTTTCATTTCTTTTTATTTATTTTTATATCCTTTTATTTTCATATCTTTTTCTCACCTCCCTTTATCCAAATTGTATTATTACGACATTCACATTAAAATATTGGAATGTAATTTTGATAATTTAGTCACCCATCATCATTATTCTCCCTCTTTTTTCATACAATAAATGAAATCAATATCTTTGATACGTTAATTTTTCATATTCAATAATGCCAAAGTATTAAATTTTAATTCCCTTCTTAAAGACTTTTCATAAAATCCTTATCATTGTTAAATAATATTATATTATGTTTATTAAATTCTATATAATTTTCTATATCCATTATATATACATGATATTAACTAATAAAACCGAACTAGTTCATGATGATCGAAAAAAACACTAAAATAATTCAAATTGTTATCGTTAACGTGTTTTCTAATGATTCATCATAACAAAAAATTACTAAGTGAGTTATATAATCAATTAAAATTATTTATTATTATTAATAAATAATAAAATAAATTACACACAACCATTCTCATTTTACAAGATTTTTGATACATGTATTGAAGTAGAATATTAGGAAAACCAACAAAACAAACACTTTCGAACAATGAAATTTTGTCATATAACTCATAAAAATGGAAAAAATGGACATAATAAAATTTTAATAGACAAATTATATTTATAAATGGTAATAATTTAATTATTTAATGGATTTAGTTTCATTATCATGGAAATTATGATCAAGTTCATACCACTTTCGTATATAAGGTAACAGTTTCATTCTGAACCTCCATTTTTCTATTAGGTTACTCTTTCTCTATATTTAACACAATGTAATTATTATTTATTTTTATGTAATTATTAAAAATTCTATTTATATATTCCATAATCATGTTCCTTGATCATATCATCCTTCTTTTATGAGTATATACATGTTTTAAAAAGTGTCCCTTCTCAATTTATCCCAATAAGCAAACACAATTCAAGTGAAATTCCAAATTTCTTACCCATTTCTAAGTACCATCAATAATATTATTTAAGATATGTTTTATTTTCATAATAAAAATAATTTATCATGAAAAATTTACACATATTGTTTTATGAAAACAATTAATCATTTTTCTTTGAAAATTCTCTTTAATATTTTCCTTAAAACGCAAAAAATGATTCATTTCTAAAGATTATTACACTCATTATTTTATTATTCCATATAAATTGGAAATAATTTATCATTATATATTTCTATTTATCATATTAAAGTGCATTTATGATTTAAATCCATTTTTTCATGGACACCATTATGATATTCCATGTTTTTATGCCATATAAAATTATTATGATACCCATTTCCTTCAACTGTTAACCCTTCTGCTTGAATCCTAATGTGGAACACATATGAATGAACATATTATGATGGGTTAACCTTGATATAAACACTATTAATTGGGTAATTTTTTGGTTTGATGAGTCATCACGTTGGGATAGGGAGTGAACCTTGTTCCCATATAGGACATTGTCCGCCAAGTGATATAGTTTTGGTAGTTTCCCTTGTATCATGTTTATGTCATGTTATATTATGTTACAAAATTCTTATGATGACATGATTTTATATTCCCATGTTATAAATTATATTATTACCTATTTTTATTTATGTTTCATGATTTAATGTAATCATATTATGCATTTTAAACCATGTGTTATGTTTTATTCCAATGTTTATTATATTACTAGTCTTTTTCAGCCCAATCCTTTGTTCATTTATTCCCCAAGAAATCATATTCAAATATAAGGTCTGAAATAGAGTGAGGAGATCATTATAAAGTTAAAATAAATGTTTATTTTATTTTATTTTGGTTTCATAAATTTTAATTATATACCAAATCATTCAAAGACACTAGACACCACAATCCGTGGTTGTATTTCATACTTAATTATACTTAAAATAATATAATAAATTTTTTAAAAGGATAGGGTCCCAATAATAGGTATCGGATAATGTTCTTATTATAGTTATAGATTAGGAAAAGAAAACATCAGTAAGAAATATATTTATAATTATACCACCATGAATAACCTAGATTGAAACCTAGTGAATCAAATGTTATGAAATAAATTTCAATTAAAAATTTTCTCTATTAGAATCAAAGATTCCTTTCATTGTTCTCATTATCTAACTATTAAATCCCCATAATTTAATTTTATTTTTTTGAGTTAAAATACAGATGGAGTAAGATAATGAAAAAACACATATCTCTTCATTATGAACTACTTAGGATGATTATTTTGAACTCATTCTTAGATTACATCAAAACATGGTCCTATATCTAAGTTACATGAAAACAAATTTAGGAAGAATAAAATTCCTCTACCATTTCACGATTCCATCAAGGATCATGTATCATATTTTGGAGAATCTTGAACTCAAAATTTGTATAAGACTATAAGAGTGTGAAGTACCAATAGGGTATTTTGAAATTATTCTCTTTATTCCAAATAGATAGAGAACTACATGATTTTTAAAAAAAATTAGATGAGTTAGAACTCCAAGTAGTATATATATACCTAATCATAGATTTTTATTATTTGTGAAATATGAAAACTGATTTACCAAAACCCTCTTTTATAGTATATGTAGTAAAATTAGTAATACTATATTATGAAAAATGTTCAAGAAGATGTTTCAAAATTATATATAAGAAAAACATTTTAACGACTTATTGATTGTTTCAAAGATATAATCCATGATTCTTAAGGTGTTTTCTGATAAACTAAGCAAATGATTTTAAAGATATCTTGTGGAACCATTGTGATTCCTGAACCCTTTCTCATTTATGAAAATGATAATAAAAATAATTAAGACCTCATTGAAGAAATGTACGATAATTACCCTCTCCTTTTTTACTATTTTTTGTTGAACTATATTTCAATGGAGAAATCATAAGGGGGGAAGAATATAACAAACAGAAATGTTATGAAAGAAAATTCCCTTCTTATAGTTATGTTATATAATACAAACATAGATAGAGAACACAATAAAAACCTTATAAATTATAAATGGATGACATAAGAGGTATTTCTATAAGTTTGGGAACCTATCAAAATTGAATAATAATGTGGCCATTGGTATTGTAATGTGACACTTATGAATAGTAAACTATAAAGTAGAATATTAACCTCACCTATGAAAGTATAAATTAAATTTATCTATGTTATAAATTTGAATATGATATAATTATATAAAAACATACATAAATAAATTTTGTTTATATTATTAAGGATATTTGATATTATAATAAAACATTAGTGTTTATAGTAAATTTTATAATTAATTTAATGTTAAAAAAATCATTTTCCTAAAATGTATTCATAAGTGAATATTTTCTGTCTTATTATTAAATTTAATTTTATGACACCATAATTAATTTTCCAAAGTGTTATAAAATAAATTATAATTTTGTAGTTTGTATTTTCCATGTAAATGGAGATTTTAATAAAAAATTAAATTTCTCATATACAAGATATTTTTCATAAAATATTGTATTTTTTTATTATAAAAATTAAAAACAATCGTTGAATTTTTCTGAATTTTCTAAAATAGATAAATTTTTTCTAAATACTAAAATATAGTAAGAAAAAATATATGTAAATAAATGATTTTTTTATTCATCCTTGAGTCATGGATATTATAAGTGACACTTTTTTGAAATCAAATACACTTATTACTATTTATAGTTACAATAATCCTCAATCTTGATTGTATTTATAAAAATAATAATCTAATGAAAAAAATAGTGAGACACCACACCTCCCTCCATTAAAAATTCCACCACACATCCCCTATTCTTCTCACACCCATAAATCATTAATCCTTGAAAAAATTCAGATAATTTATTTTCCCAAGACCCTAACTCATGTTTATGAGCCTTTTTTAAAAAAATGACCAAAACCAATCCCTCTAAGAATGATATCAAGAAGAAGGAATCACGATTTAAAATCGTCTTTATTTTCTTTTAATTTCTTTTCATGTTCTTTTATTTTTTTATTTTCTCCTCACCTCCTATCATAAAAATCGTAGGATAATTCTATTACCTTACATCTAATGCAATGTTACTATTATAATGGAATAATCCATCATAATTTCATTCCTTCTAATTTCGTTCTGAAAATCAATACATCATCCGTGTTGTGTAAATTTATACAAATCAATCATGAAAGGAATTAAATTTTTATTCCCCCCCCCTCAAGACTTATCATCAAACAATTTGTATAACTAAAACATGTAAAAACATATGTATTAAATCCCATGTAATTGTTTTGAGAAATTATATATGCATGATATTAACAAATAAAACAAAAATAATATATGATGATCAAAAACCAGCTAAAATAATCAAAACAGTTAGAATAAATGTGTTATCTAATGATTCGTCCCCAACCCAATATAAAAAATAGTTTATATAAATAGCTAATATTATGGATGATTATTAATAACATATAAATTTAATTCTAGAAAGACATTCTCATTTCACATTATTTTCCATACATATATGCAAGTAACAGATTATAATAACCTATGAAATGAGTGCTCTCAAATGATGATATTCTATCTTATTAATCATAAAAGGCCTCAAATTAAAATAATAAAATTAAAATAATTCAAATAAATAGTTTAAAAGGTTTATATTAATTAAATATTGGATTTAATCTTATTATCAATTTCATTAAGATTATGTGCAGAACACTTTCAGATATAAGGTATGAGTTTAATTTAGAACCTTATTTTTCCATTGGGATAATCTTTTTCACTCATTAACCCATTGTAATTTTTCATTATTTTTATCTACTTTTTACAAATTCTTTGTATATATTCGAAATCAAATATCCATATCAAATGATTCTTATTTGATTGAGAAATACATGTTTTAAAAAATGTTGCCTTTTTTAGTTTCTTCCAATAATCAGACCAAATTCATGGGAACTACCCAATTTCATACCAATTTCCACAGATCATACATAACATATTTTGAGAAACCATTATTTTAATAAAATCAAAAAATTTATCATGAAAATATAGAGTTTATTATTTCTGGTTTTATGAAAACAAATATTACTTTTTTCCCCTTAAATAATATTTAATATTTTCATTAACCCTAACTGTAATGTTTCATTAATAAAGATTATTAAGAATATTTTTACATGATTCCAAGTCAATTAGACATAATTAATAATTATCTATTCCTATTTTACCCTATGATTTTCCATTTATTATTTGAATCAATTCTCTTATGGACACAATTAGAAAATTCCATTTTTATGCCTTATGACATGATTATAATAGACAATTCATTCTATGGATAACCCTTATGATTGATTCTTAATGTGGCACACATTTGCATGAACATGTTTTTATTAGTGCACCCAAATATCACACAAATGAATTAGGTAATTTTTATTCTCATGAGACTTCATATTGAGACATGATGTTAACTAGATTCATCTATGGGACTTTTTCCACTATGTGATATATTCTTGGAAGATAGCCTTAACTCAAGAATATGTCATGTTATATGATGTATCCACATTACTATGATTTCGTGATTATATGTTCCCATGTTATAAATGTTATTATTTCTAATATTTATTCATGTACCATGCCATTCTGCCATCATGTTATTCAATCAAACCCATGTTCTATGTTTTATTCTTTTGTTTATTCCTTTTCTAGGATTTTTAGATCATCAATTATGTTCCTGTATTCCTAAAGTTATTATATATAGATATAAGGGCTAAAAGGGAGTTAGAAGCTCATTATAAACATTAAATGAAATATGTTTTATTATTTTCATGATGTTTAATTATATACCTAATTTTTCAAATAAATTAGACATTAATATCATTGGTTGTATTTCAGGTTTAATTATCCATTAAATCACGTAATAATATGTGTAAAGTGTAAGGATTCTATATTAAAGGGATCTATAATCATATATGAATATAAATTATATCATGGGGGAAATGAAAGAACATATACAATCCTTAGTAAATGAAGATAAATACAAAAGATAAAGATGATACATAAATAAAAAGGATGAGAGGATTCCTTTCCTGAAGATGGTGAATCAAAAATTATGGGAGGAGCTGTTTTAGAGCTTGGAGGAAACTCAAGATAACTCTATAGAGAGGATGCAAATTTAAATATATGATAGATGTATTTTTAGTGAATTGAAATGGGATATTTTGTGGTTTTCTATAGGAAATGTGTGGGAAATTATTTATTATTCCTCAGACCTATGTTTTTTGCTCTATATAATAAAATAAGCTAAAACACAATCCACCCCTGGGTTTTCCTATTTTTATACCAATACAGGGAGGATTTAATAATTTTATAAATCAATTGGATGTATACCATTTTTAGTATTTATTAAATCATTTTGGTTGATTAGGATGTCATAATACACATTGTATATTCATACCATATCTAACTTACTCGAAAATTATAACGTGTCAAAAAAGATAGAAAAGTTCACCATCACATAACATAAATCATATGATTAGAAAAATAATAATATTTTTATCAAAATAATTTTCTATGTATGTGAATTTTATTTTATAAAATAGAAATAAAAATTTATTTTAGAAAAGATCATCTTTTGACAATGACAATTTTTAACTGTTATAGAATTACATATCACATCAAAAAAATTTAAGGCTTATTTATATTTAATAATAATTATTTAATAATAATATTTTAATAAAATATTTTTATACAAGAACCATTAATTCCTCTAAATAAATTCTTTAATTGAATTTATATATTAGCCAAAAATAAAATGTGTGTTTTATTATATTAAAAACAAAATAGTTTATAAAGAATGAAAAATATGAATTAAATATATTCAATATTATATAAAGTATAAATGTACTTCTTATTAAGGTCTTGATAAATATTTATTTAATACACCAGAAAATTTACTATGAGTATTGTGTGAAATGGTGGTACTTTCATTGGGTGGTTCATCATATGTGGTTTGAAATTTGATTTCGATGATCTTTAAATTCTACCGTAAACAGTTTCACTCATGTTATGTCCATAGTATATCTTGATGGTATTGTTCATGAGAGAATACAAGTGATTCTATATCCTTTGAAATCTTCGATAAATGGGACTAATAGTGTATGATCTAACTGGTTGAGGTCAACACATCATATGTTTGTGTTAGTTCGATTTTTCAGAACCCTTTATTTATACTAATAATATGATCATTGTTAAATGAATATATTATCAATTATAATGATAATAAATGTTATTTTACATCTAAATAGATAAAACCAAATAACATCAATGATTTTCAATATCCATAATATGTAACAATTCATTTAATTAAATTGTAAGAGGAATTTTTTTATAAAATTACAGTTCATTACAGTCTCCCCCCTTAAGAAATATCTCCCTCGTTGATTTCATTTAACACAATAAAAAATATAAGTGTATTTTTGTTTCCTCAATTTATCTAGTTCCCAAATCACTTCTTCAAGCTTTTGGTTTCTCCATAGCATTTTGTTTAGATGTATTTTATTATTTTGTAGGTATTTCCCACTACGTTTTAAAACCATCACTAGCTTCTTCCCTTATGAAAGATAATTATCAAAGAGACCCACATATTGATTGAGTACATGTGAGATGATTGGTATGTGCTTCCCCAATAGTGATTTGTAAAAGATATCAATTAGTACTGATATGTTAGGTGGTAGTTCAAGTCAATAGGCCACCTCTCCAATGAGATCAAGGATTTCATGGGGACTACTGTATATAAAAATAAAATTACAATTCTTCCAAAATCTCATGAATTTATTCCATGGTGATATACAGAGGAGTTGGTTGTCTCTAAATTAAACTGCAAGGTCTCATCGATGACAGATATCATTTCTATTTTGTGGAATCTAAGTAGCATTTATGTGTTGTCTAATTGTCTTGACCATTTACACCATTTCCTCGACCATTTCCAGACCCAATAGTTGAATTCCTTATCTACATCCCTACATAACGGTGTCATACACCTATTTCCATAAAGGGTTTACTACGGAGACATTTAAAATATTGAGTTGAAACTATTATTGAATGAGAACATTGCTAGAGGATGTTTTTGCCCCATCCTATATTTAATTCAATTGATAATGCTCTCATCATGTCCTCAATGCTATGTATCATCCACTCAGATTGTCCATCATTTTAGGGGTGTTATATTTTTTCTAAATTTATACTAATAATTAAAAAACATATTGGAGAATTTTATAAATGTTGAGGTAAATTGTAGGACTCCATCAGGTATAATCGACAGTGGTGTTCCATGAAACCTTACCACTTATCAAATGTATATCTGTTAATGTTTATAGAGTGGGATTTCCTCTCAAATCAACATGAAGTGAAGGAATTTATAAGATGATCCACCACAACCCATATAAAATTATTTTCTAATGATGTATTTAGAATTCGAGTGATAAAATATTGGGGTTTTTTTCTTTCATTTCATAGTAGGTATGGGAAATAGTTTCATCATTCCATTGGATTATTGAGTTTCTTCCTTCCCTGGCAGACATAAAAGACGTCTTGATGTATATTCCATGATCTAATTCATCTAATTGTTCAACCAATAATGCCTTTATATATTTTGGTACATATTTTTTCTTCCTAAATAGATGGATAATATCAAACTATGTTCATTACCCAAAAAATCCTTCTTTAACTCGAAATTTGATGGTACATATTATCGTGACCCAAATATCACAACTCCATTTTATTTATAATTGATCAAAGATAAATTCCATTCCCTTATAGATAATTATTTATTTTAAATTTACATATAATGTATTAGATCATCACTTATAGTATCTAGAATGCATTGTTGATAAAAAAATCCCTGAATGGATTGATGATGTACCATCCATTATAAATTCCTTGTCTATGCCATTAAAATCCAAGAATATCGGATCATTCTCAATTATTATCAATGAAATAATCGATTTATCCATTATACTTACATAATATGAAGCATTATTTTTATTCTAATGATTGGGGAGGATTCATTCTTTATAGTCTTTGATCACCTCTAACTATCTTCATAAGGCCATATTCATCTATTTATGTGTGACTATATATTTGAGAATTTTCTGATCTATATATATTTCGACCTTCTACCCTAAGAGATAATTACATAATATTATCAATGAAAATATTAGAGAATCCAAATCTAAATCATGCATTGGAAGGTTCTATTCATGAACTATCAATTTCCTCGAGGAATAGGTTTTAATTGGGTCAATATTTATTAACAGACATTCCAATCCATTCTTCAAAGGATCACTGAACTACAAAAAAGGTCAACAATTATGGGTAGAGTGAGTATATGTTAAGTGTTCAACATCTTTATCAACTCATTGAATCACTCTTAAATTTCATAATTCCCAGAATACTAGAATCCCTTCCAAGTTATTTTGGTTAGAGGGTTTAAAAATCATGATAAATTTCTCACCAATCGACAGGAGTACTCATCCAATCCATGGAATCTATAGATATATTCCATAGATATTGGATTCAAAAATCATTATATTTAATTTTTAAGGGTCTAAAGATAACCAATTTTTTGTGATAATATTCCCCAATAATTATACATCCTTCAAAAATAATTATAATTTTCTATACTTTTCATAAACTCTATCCTTTCATAAGTTCTTTAGAATAACAATCATATGCTCCTTATACTCCTCCATGATTATGGATTATATTATAATGTCATCTATAAATACTACCGCAATTTGTTTATAATATATAAATACAATATTGATCAATCTTATAAATATTGATGGATAATTAGTGAGTCCAAAATTAATAACTATTAACTCATAGTGCTCATTCCTTGTTCGTAATGTAGTATTGGGGATATCATCCTTCTTCATCATAAAATGGTAATACGTCGACTGTAGATGCAGCTTGGAAAATTATATTTCCTGACATATATAATCTATAAAATCATCAATCCATGGAAAATGATAATTCTCTTTATCATGATATTTTTAATCTCTCGATAATTAATGAAAAGGAACATTGACCCATCAATATTAGTGATGAAGAGGACTACTTCACCATACGGTGATGCACTTGGACATGTGATCCTTGTATCCAAATTCTCTGGTATTTGTTTCTACAGCTCCACATCTTCCACAATAGCCATTTTATATCATTTCTTGGATAATAGTATGGACCTAGGTATAATGGTGATTTAAAATTTATCCTCTCATATAGGAGAAAGATAATGAAATTATTAGGGAAATACATCAGTGTGTTCCCTCCAAATGGGTATTTATTAATAGAAGATTGTTTCCACAAAAATAATGTTTTTGATATATACATGAATTCTTATAGGGAAATAATATACATTCATTATATATTGGTTCTAAATATGATTCTACTTATCATTAAACTTATATAGAATCTGGTGTAAATTCATGGTACATAGTGTGATTTACTTCCCATGAAAATTTATGTTAGCTCTGTACAGGTAAATCCAATCCATGCACATCATTAAATAAAATTAAACTCAAGGGAGTATCATAAGGTTTTATGGGAAATTAAATGTAAAATACTGATAGAGGAGGATTTATATACTTTCGATGCAAGAAGTCTGTATTTTTTATTTTCACAGATACCTCTAAATCCATTATTTTTAGTGGTGTTTGAATAATTCTACTAAACATCAGTTGTATAAGGGAGGGAAAATAATTAAAATTAAAAGTTATATTCTCTATTATTGAATGAATAACTAGAACACATATCACCATATCACTGTCATGATCATCCTCAGTGGTTTTGATGGTATATGATTAACCTTTCTGACATAGAGGTTTTTTGTTGTCTCTAAAAACCCGTTGGAATAGTGCATTAGTTTACAATGTTCCTTGTTTCCATGTAGTTGATGTAATGATCAAAATGATAATTATTGGTTAGATCATTCAATTTTTGTATTGAATTAGTGGATTTATCTTATCAGAAATCTATCACTAATAATCCTTTCCCATACCTAATCAATTTCCTCACCCCTTATATAATATATAGGGTTCTTATTTCCAAAATATTGACATGTGAGATGATGAAATATAATAGCACCATAATATTTCTCCATCAGACCATGAGAATTAAAATCAATAACTTTATTCTCATCCCTATGATACCCTTGAGATCTACTAATCTCCATTTTTACTATGAGGGAAATCATACAATTTCCACTTAGATATCAAATATGGAGATCATTGAGTATATTCGTAGACAATGTTTTACCCCAGAAAAGAAGCATCTGACCTTGAATTCAGGGGTAATGAAAATTCTTGAGGTGTATTCTGATATTATTTTATATTTTTCATTCTACACCATAGTATATTCATTTTCTTTTTTTTATGAGGTCAAGTATATCCCTTTCCAATTTATGTTTTAGAGTTCACAAAAATTATTTTTCAATTTTTTTTGAAATTTCCTTCCACCCCATCACCTTGATCATTTCATAGAGATTCATATTCATGATCAATTTGAACCACATATCAGGTTATTCATATAAGTGATACATAACCAGTAGAACCATCTATTTTTCAGATAATTCTAGGATTGAGAATATATTCTCAATGTAGTGGATATAGGGTTCCATGATTAAAGGTTTAGATGATCCATTAAAATTGGAAGGAATTTGTCCTATAAAGATCTAAATTATAGCTTGTTATATCTTAAGGGGATTTGGATGATCTTCTTGATGTATGTTTCTATTCATAAGTGCATTCGGATGAGAGGATGTACCCATAATGTTTTCTATTCTTACTCAGATTGGGTTGGGAATCTCATTTAGACCATCATTACATAAACCTTTATAGTGTTTATTAACCTGATAGCTCTAATTTCTATCCATTTGGTAGAATAATGGTAAATTTAAGGATGAGTATTTTTAAACTATTAAAAATTGAAATGAGAATTTAATTTCATTAACATGATAACTTATAAACGAAATTTATTTCATCATTTATTAATTTATAGTCTTCAATATATGTTATCGATTATCTATATCCAAACATATACTCTTATAGAAATTTTTCCCTAATAATGGATTGCAATGAGATTTTGAATTAGACAATGAATATGTTTCTATATTTTAAATATAGTGGTGGAGAAAGACTGATTTTCATTCACTAGTTCCTCATCAACTATAGCTTAATGCGGTGTTTCTAGGTTTACCCCTATATACATTTGTTCCAGAGCCACAACAACTTATAGTAACCAGACATGGAAATATTTTCTTATAAAAAAAATCTGTATAATCATAAAAAAATTTATGTATAGTTCCATATACATATTTTTATCCCAAATTATTTATCTAGAGTGTTCTAATAATAATCCCAAAAAAAACAAATATTTTCCTCTAATACAAAAAATTGAAACCAAGTTCTTTGGTATGTATTAATTCAGTATTTATTAGATAAGATTACACATAGTACAACCCATTAGATAGATAAGTCTACTATATTTTGTAATTATGGACATTACATGAAATCTTGAAATATGGAGGACATATACATTAATGAAAATTTCTCTAACATGATCATAATATTCCTGCATTTATAAAACTAGATGGGATAACCATGGGACATACATAAGAAAGTGGTCATATATAAGGCCCAAAATTGGGGTAAACATGGAATTACATGAATAACATAATACATTTAATAAAATAATAATATAAATGCAGAATAAAAGGAGTGAGATTCGTAAACATGAGAAATGAAGCATGATATTTTGTGATAATAAAATAAGAAAACCTAGGAAATTTTGGAACAACATAAAACACTGCATAGTAAACATAAGTAAAGGAAAACTACCAAGACAAGAATATGGAAAAATACCCATGATGGATAAGGTTCACTCCCCAATCCCTTTCATGACATTTCTTGAGTCTAAAACAATACCTAGTGTATTGGAGCACTATATCATTATGGTTTCACTAATAATTATCATTTCATTCTCATGATGAAGTGTGCCACATAGATCATAATATGTGGATTTATTAATCATAAAATTTAATTCCCTAATCATGGTGTGTGGAATATATACATGTATATAAAATTTATATATATATATATGTGTGTGTCTGTGTGTGTGTGTGTGCATAAAGTTGAACACCCTCGATAGGAAATGGGTATGGGTATTCAATATAATTGTTTGGAATAGAAAATCTGGGTGAAATTTCAGAAACATAACTGTGGAATGTGAATGACCATTGGAGTGAATGATCAGTGTAAAAGGGTTAACCCATCATTTATAAATAAAATGTATAGTATGGTGGATATGTTAGAACATACCCCAATAATATGAAACAAATATAAAAGGCATGTTATTAAGAAGATATTTAAATAAAAAAGGAGAAGGAAAGGATCCCTTACCTTGAGAGGGTGATTTCAAAAGATAGTAGAAATATTTCTGATAGAATAGTGGAAAATTTGAATGACTATTGGTATGGTAGGTAAAGTAAATGAAATTATAAAAGGTTTTTAGTTAATAAAAATGGGATATTCGGTGGGTTTATATATTGAATGTGTGGGGAATTAATTATTATCTCACAAACATATGTTTTGTACTCTATATAATAAAATATTCATGACCACAAACCTTACCATGGTTTTCCCATGGATTTTTCAAAAGAGTGTTACTATTAATTATTTTTTTGGAAAGGGTCCAAACCTTTAAGAATAACACCATTGATGACATGGAAGTGAGTCATCTCTTTAAAGAAATGATTTTAAAAATTTAAAATATATGATATGTTTTGGAGGACTCATAATGGATATAAAAAAAAAATAAAATAAACTCAATATTAAATTATATTAAATTGGAAACATATATTTGGTAATTGATACCATTTATAATATTTAATATATAATTTGGGTTCATTATGGGATTATAATACACATGATATATTTATATTGTACTTAATTACTACTAAACGATTCGATTTCCCATGAAAATTATAAAAAATTCACCATTAGATGATTTCAACATTTTGATTCCAAAAATATTATTAATTTTACCTTAATAATTTTTTAAATATTTTATTATTTAAATTTAATAAAATAATTGACATTTATTTAAGAATATTTAGGTTTTCTTGAAAATATAAGTTTTTGAAAACATATAATGTTAAATTTTACACCATTCAAATTATACTATCATTTATATTTAATAAAAATTATTTGACAATAATTTTTCAATATAATATTATTTATTTAAAAAATACATAAATTCATAAAAATAAATTTAATAACTAGATTTGAATGTTACCCAAAAAACAATTTTAGTTTTATTATAATAGAGAAAAATCATTTATAAGGTAATAATAATATGATTAAAATATATTCACTATAATGTAAAATATACAAATTAATATATTTATATTTTTGTCACATATACCTTCAATACACTAGAGAACTTCATAAGTGTAAGGTGTGTGAGGGTTAGACATTCATGGGGTGGTCTAGTGTACATGGTTTGGGTCATGATCTCAATGATCTATAACTTCTCTCATAATCAGTTTAACTGATGACTAAATTATTAAATATCAGCTTGGTATTGTCAAAGGGAAACTTTTTGGTTTTTTATCTAAATTATAAGATCCAATAAATTAGATTTAAAGGGTTGTAAGGGGAATTTTATTTAGAAAGGTTTCGACCGTTTCATTTTTATCAATAAAATTATAAAATTCATTACAATATTTCATCATATATTTATGTATAGTATTGTTTATTGAATACACTATCGAGCATATTTATCATTTAAAATAATTTGGATTTACAACAACCATCTTATATTCTATAAAAGATATCTAGATCTATAAGAATATTGAAATTATATAGGACATGATCTGTACATGTGTTGTTAATTGCCGTTTATCTTGGTTGAACCAATTTATTTTGCTCATGTTTTATTAAAATAATAGTTACCACTCATCCATCATAATTGATATATCCAAAGACATATATGGATAACCTTTTAGATATTTATCATTCTAGATTGATATTGTGATGTAATATGTCTTTGTATGAGATTGGGATTCGAGCATGTCTAAGAAGATACAAATAGTGGAAGAGGATATGTTAGTGATTCAATAGTATTAGAATTATTCTTCTGATCATAGGATAATATCTATGAAATTTTAATTTATAGAACATGTGTTCATGAATGATTGTCTTCATTTTGGTAGGTATTGGTTTTCTAGGGGATATATTTACTACCTTGTTTATTGATCATTTTATTTATTTTGTAGGATGTTGATGAGGTTGTGCATTGTTTATACTATCATAAATAACAAAGAACAAGAAAATTTCCACATGTCATAGTTTAATTGGTATATTGATGATGAATACCATATAATATATTAGAGTGGGTCAGATATCAATGATGATACTACAATTTTCAATTTCCAACTTATATTCATGATCATAAAGACATTGATTTTCATGGGTGTATCATTCAAATGGTTCTTATGTAATAATGGAATAGTGTCTTGGAGGTGTGTATGTGTGAATTGAAGTTGAAGATTCACACTCAACATTGAGAGTTATTTTTATCCATTTATAAAATGATGTAGATATTACTTATCTTTTAATGACTTAACTAACATTATTTATAATTTTTTTTGATATGGTTTAGTGATGGAATAAATGATATTTTTGATTTTCCTACCATAGATTTTTTGGTTTCTCATCAATTATATTTCGTCTAAATTAAAATTTTAATCTCAATGATGAGAGTTATTACACAAGTATATAATGTTTCTAATAAAAATGTATAGGTCCATTAAATTTCATTTTTATGGAATTGGAGGTGATGGGAGAAGGTTTAGTGAAAGGTAGAAAGGACTTAATGTAATTCCTGGGTGGAAGGTTGCATTGAAGCATGACATTGTGTGTTTCATTGTGACAGGTGAGATAATAAAGAAGGGTTGATGTAGTTTGGTGTTGTGTGATGTGAGGGTTAGGATAAAGACATTAGATGTGTGATTTTGTTTGTTTTTAAATAAATTATTTATATTGAATAAGATCATATATTTTTCGGATTTCTTATAGAGAACAATGACATGCAATGCATGAAATGGATGTGCTTCTTATGTTATATTGTATTTTCAACAAATAAATCATTATTAAATAATTTTTTTTATTTTTAAAATATTTTTAATGGAAAAAAGTTTATATTATGGTTGATGATGAGACACTATATAAAAAATTATTAATGAGATTTTCGGTTGGATGAATAAGGTTGATTATGGATTGAGGATGCCCTGGTTTGAGTTTAGGATTATAATGAAATTTAATAGTGAGACAATGGCATACTCAATTGACCACCTCTTGGTTAGTCTATAAAGTCATATGATTTTCCATAAGATCAATATAGCGTAATATGAATAGTTTATTGAATTTAATTGTTCGATACAAGTGAATAATGGCTTATTCATGTGTTGAAACAGACAATCACTTTCAAACATCAGGGGTGATCCAGATTCATAATTAATTATACATGTAATTGATAAATTGTAAATATGTATTATTACCATAGTATCTTTTTATACTTGAGATCATTCCCTGAGATCATTTTTCTAAATCTTATAATCAATATATTGATATTCTCTAGATATATTTTATATATACATATATAATTTTTAATGTAATTTTGGCAGAAAATAGAAGTTTTCATGTTTTTAATATCAAAAGAAAAAATTTACGAGATTATTTTTGGGACATATTACAAAGTTTAATAAATTGAAAATTTAGTGTGATGTAATTATTTAATTTTTATGGTCTTCTCTTTTTTTATGGAAATAGAAGATAAAAGTAAGATATCAAACATGGGTTTCCATAATTTGAATATATAAAGAATTGTATAAATTTATTGGATTCGAGGTTTGAGGTTACTTATTGGAAAAAATATCAAGATAATTATTATCACTATTCCTCAATGATTAATGTTGGAATAATAAGAGGATTTTATGGGGATATTTTCACCATAAAAGAAAGAAACCATCATTGTAACTAGTAGATGCATGAATGAATATATGTATATAAATCATCCTTTGACTTGAAATATTGTTGGTAAAAGTGGAAGTATTCCATTATTGAATAAGGAGGATAAACATGAATATATTATACTATGAAGAGTGATTCTATATATTTAGAGGTGGCTATAAATATCATTAATTAAAGAATAAATTTACTTTCTTGAATAACAGATTAAATGATTTTTTTGTTTCTGTGTGGAAGAATTAAAATATTATATCGATGATATTATTTGTATTTTTTTGTATCAGTTTTAAGTAGAAGCATTAGGTTTTCTGAATAATTTAATTGGAGTCATTGGAATAATTAAAATTTTAATATATGTAACAACATTTTTATAGTTGGGAGATCAAAAACAATAAATATGACTTATATGAAAAATATTTCAAATAATATATAATGACTATGAATAATAATGAAATTTGAAAAAATGATCATGATGTGTTTTATGAGAATTATCTAGCATGCTGGTCATGATGTTTATGGTAGTTTTAAAGGAATAAGAACTAATTATTACTGTTTATAATTTTTTACAATCGTTGTCATGATTGAGATATAGTTATCCACATAATTAGTTTCATGAAATATTGTTAATGAAAATATATTATAATTCTGGATTATATGAAATAATAAAATAGAAATTATATCTCAACACTCAAAGAAATTGATATTAGTCCTTGGTAGAATACTCTAAAATTGATTACCCGTTAAATTTTATTCTTCCTTGTTGATGGAGAAATAACTATATAGGGTAAAATAACCATTAAGGATGGAGATTTGTTTTTTACCTTTATTTTTAATCTTCCTTGTCTGTGTGTATTATTTTGTTTGATGATCATTCATAACACTTCACTCTATGAATTTATTAATTTTGATTTAACCGAAAACCAAAAAAATGATATATCATTTATTCTACCCCAGTGATTTCAATAATCATGTGCCTCTAAAATTTGTGTGAGGGAAATGTTTCCTTATTTTGTGATTGGTTTTAATAGTGGGTTGTTTAGTCTCTCCTAGATTGGAGAAGTTACTAATCTATATTTTTTGTCTTTTTACAATAATATTTTAGTGAATAACATGGGGATTCCATTGAATGATAGAGATGGTTTTCCAATTTTGAAGGATAATAAGGTTCCTTTTATCTTGTATATCAGTTATGATGTATGAGAAATAAAAATTGATAGTTTTATTACATGTGTCATTGGAGATTCCAAGATATAAATAAATAATAATAATAATTTGGAATATTACAGACCTATTATGAATTTTATTTAATATTCTCTTTCAAAATGTGAAGTTATAAAAGTCCAAGGACCCACAAAATAATGAGATATTTGTGACAATATAATAAATATATATAATGTAGGACTATAGTGAAGTGGGTAATGATAAATATAAGTAGAATTATGCATAAATTTTTATGAATACAAGATTATGACTCTATTGAAAATTTCATTATATGGATTAATAACATTGTGAGTATAATTAGATGTTATGGTTAGAAGAAAAAACATTTTTAAATTTTTTAAAAGTATTTACATATATTTCATGATAATTGTGATGTTAAATTATATTATTTGGAATAACATGATCAATGTGATATTATTCATGATGAATATTATATTATTTTAATTTATTACATAATGTGGAAAGATGATGGTGTCAATAAAATGGAAAATGATGGAAAATAAATTTCATTAAAAGCTTCAAACTAAAAGAACTGTAATAATGTTCATTATGAGGATGAGAAATTTGGATCATAAAATTAAGATTCATATATAGATATTAAATTTCAAAAAATAAAGTTTAAAAAATAAATAAATTTGATATGATTCAATGTAATGATTTAAGGGAAGCTATCAAACAAGTACTTAAATTATAGGGACTTTGAAAATATTGAAACAAGATATCAAAACCGAATAGTGTTGAGTGTGTGAAGAAGATGGTGAATGAAATATAATTTGTGATTAATGAATCTATATCATTGTTATTTTAATAAATAAATGGTATGAATGTTTCATGGATTAAAATTGGAAGATTTCATTAATGACTGAGGAAGGTGAAAGTGGAGTTTAGGAATAATAATGTGATATTGGTAATAATGTTGCAAAAAGGATTTTAATTTAAATGATAATTATTTCATATTTTATGGAACTAAATATTCTTGAAGTGATGTAGGGGAGGAAATTATATTCATAGAAAAGGGATGAATTATATATTGTTTAATGGTCTGAACCTCCCTGGTCCATTACTTTGTCAAAAACAACTTTTTATTATTTTGTTCTGGGAGGCAATGTTAGATCATTTCAATAGTTTTCCAAAATTCATGTTTTTCAATGGTAGGTTTGGGCGTCGGTTTGTTAGGGAATATATAGCTCATGGCTTCTGATGGTTAGGGTGTCAATGGGTTAGGGTGTAGGTAGGTCAGGGCATAGGTAGGTTGTGTATCGGTAGGTTGGGAATCAGTAGCTCACACTGGTAACATGCATTGGTAACTCGCGTCAGTAGTTCAACTGCAGGGACTAAGTATCTTTACATCTGCAGTCGGTGAGTGGTGTTTTTTGGTCACATCAGTGACTCACTATTAGTGGGTCATATTGGGGATTCGTGTCGGTGAGTCAGGTATGTGATTCGCATCGGTTAGCCAGGTGTCGATGACTCACTATCGGTGACTCAAGTTAGTGACTCACCCATCGATGAGTCATTTCATGTTTTTCCAGTTTATCCCCTTTATGTTTTATTTGATGTTAAATGAGTTTCCTAACTTTTTTGAGAGTTTTTAAATTCATTAAAATGGATACTCATTATATCTCTTATATCATAACACTCTTAGGAAACTGAAATAGCCAAGCATCATATTCTTGATCATGATCTTACTTTTATGGCCCTTGAAATCATTTCCTTTCATTGATACTGGATATAGAACATCTAAGAAAATATATTCCCTTCCCATTGTGTTTCCATTTTCTTTTATAGGACCTCAAACCATTCTCCGTTGAGCAGACGCATCTGTGCTATAGTTATGGATCATTTTTTCCCTGGAGCCTTTCTTTCTACCCACGAACCCCCTGTTTTTGGCACAAGGAGGATTTATTGAACATTTGTTTTTCCAAGTTGAAATTCTTTCGTCTCCATTTTAATTGAGTATCAGGTGGGGTGGCTGTAATGATTTAGTCGTATGATCACGGTTGAATTTTTTTTAACAAAGATAATATATGGAAAAGATAATGTTTGTGATGATCTTATTTTTTTATTTATTATCATTGATCCACATTGTATTTTTTTCTAGCTAAATTCATTATAAAAATCATGTCTATTTATGGTTTTATCCTTTCCATAGGTGATGATTTATACTTTTTGATGATCCTTTGCTGAATGGTCAATATTATGAAGATCTAGATAATCATGTATGCTTATTTAAATAAATGGATTCCCTAGGATTGAACTATTATGTGACCAGCCATGAAATAAAAAAGTGAAATTAAAGAACAACTGTTGTTAAATCTGAATACACCATGCTTTTTGATCTAGAGGAGGATGACAACTAGTGGCAGAGAACATTATGTTCATTCATGTGATAGTATCTAGTAATGTAAGAGGGATTTTTTATAGACATGGTGATAGAGAGCTTGATCAAGGATTTTGAGGTCACCTTCAGCATAATGCGGGCTCTAAAGAAGTACTAGGTTCTGTAGGTAGTTAGTCAGATGACGGGAGTTGTGTGTTAGTGGTTGAAACTATACTTTGGGGAGAGAAAGTAGGCTGATGTTCTATGGGTAGATTTTGGGAAGTAGTTCTGGGGGGAAAATATTTTTATCAACCTCGATGGTTGCGAAGAGACAGGAGATACTCTCCCTCTAGTAGGGGATTATGTCGGTAGAGGAACTGGGTTTCATGTTCTAGGATCCCTTTCACATTGCTCCAGATCACAATCCGGATGAAAAACCTCAAGTGACATTCTAAGAGGAGGCACTTCTTCCATCCCACTAGTACACAGTTACTCCATTCACCTTGACGACATACCTACATGTCCAGAAAAAGGAAAGTTTTTCTTATAGTTTGAACTTGTGAGGAGGTTTATCATGAGAGGGGGATAATGTAATTATTCAAAGGGGACGACTCTCAGCAGTAGGTATCAGGCTCTAGGGCCTTCGAGGTTTTTTCCGTATGGGGTTCAACCTCAAATTTTTTAGTTTCATCCATTCAGTCCCAAATATTGTCCCATAGGATTTGGACTGGGGTGTTTCTCTTATGGTGGCATGGTGTTCTGGATGAGATAATGTGGGAG
Organism: Viscum album; assembly: GCA_963277665.1. Lineage (NCBI taxonomy): Eukaryota > Viridiplantae > Streptophyta > Magnoliopsida > Santalales > Viscaceae > Viscum > Viscum album. Next base: position 1,211,300,279 of record OY728150.1, on the reverse strand, counting down.
TGATAAGGGGAGATGTGTAATAAGTACCCATTGTAGTTTTGAATTTCTCATTAGTATTTTTCTGATGAAGCAGTGCTTGAACCTTGTTTTCTATGAGATAGGTTGTTTCCTTGTTCCATAATGTGTGATGAATTCATGACAAGTAGAAAATTAGGGGACCTGATTCTTAATTTAGACGCATTAATTAAGATGTGATTAAACATGTGCGAGTGAGTCAGTGCCTCCCAGAGAAGATAGTATCTTTACATGGAGAAAAGAATTCCCTAATTCCTTTTTCTAGATAGTTGGTTCTTCTGTGGGGAATCTTTAGTATATTTGGGTTCATATATCTGTGAGGAGGTGTTCTTGGATTTTAAGGTATTTTCCATTTTTCAAACAACTAATGTTTGTTTATTCATAAGAGGTATCTTACTGGGTTCTTGTTAAGACCCATATTTATCTTATCTTTGGTCTTGAATTTTTTATGGTGAGAATAGTTTGGGAGGTATCTGATGTAATTTTATAGACATCCTTGGTCCATTACATTTTCAATATCACGTTTTTAGCTGTGTTCGGGGGAAACTGTAGCTTATTTCAATAGTTTACCAAAATTATGGTTTTTTCATCGGTAGTCCAGGGTGTCAATAGGTCATGGAATCGGTATTTCAGGTTTTCAGTAGGTTAGGGAATCCATAGGACAGGGTGTAGGAACATCATGGCATCGACAGGTTATGATTTTGTAGGACAGATATCAATAGCTCACGTCTATATCTAGTGTTTATAGATCGTGTTGGTGAATCATCGTCGCTGGGTTGGTCGTCAGTGAGTGGAGTTGGTGTGTCGCATCGGTGACTCACTATCTGTGGGTCATGTCGATGACTCATGTAGGTGTGCTACATTGGTTAATTGCATTGGTGAGTTAGGTATCAGTGACTCACTGTTGATGACTCATGTTGGTGAGTCACCCATCGTTGAGTTATTTTTAGTTTTTCCTTTTTCATCCCATTAAATTTTATAAAATGTCAAATTAGATACCAATTTTGTTTATAAATTTACAAAGAATTTTAAATGGGTATTAATTATATCATTAATATAGTAATTCTCCTAGGGCATTGAAATATCTAACCCCTATAATCTTTATCGTGATACAGCTTTAATGGACCTTGAAACTATTTCCTTCAATTGATATAAAATTCTTCTCTTCTAATCTCATATCTTATCTTCCCAATGTGTGTCTATTTCAACATTGGGAACCTAAAACCTTTCATACATATGTATTCATATTTATTTTATATTCATGAATCCAATTTTCCATAGAGTCTTTCATGCTACTCACACACCGCTTATTTTTGAAATAAGGATGAATTGTTAATATTATGTTGTTCTAAGTAGGAATTACATCATGTATCTTTTAATTGTCTATCATGAATGGATGGTGTAATGATGTCTTCAGGTGGGTATGTTTAATTCTTTTTACCAAAGATAAATTGGGGACAAGACGATGTTGATGATGATCATATAGTTTTATATGTTATCTTTGAACCACCATGTGTTTTGTTCTAGCTTAATGCTAACTAAAAATCATGGTTTTTGGTGGTCTTTTCATGTGCATGAATGATGTTTTATACTTTTTATTGATCTTATATTGAATTGATTCTAATAGGATGATATGGATAATCACGTATTCTTGGTTAAATAAATGGATTCCCCATGATTAAACTGTCTTGTGATCACTAAAGAATTTACAAGGTGAAATTAAAGAATGATTGTTGTTAAATCTGAATATACCTTGCTTGTTGGTGTGGTTGTGTACTATGTGTGGTTCTGTTTGTCCTTATGTATTAGCTTTTCACCACCGTAGGGCCTACTAGAGGTGTGACTTGGGGGTCCTTATCTTTTTTTCATCTTGAAGAATAAAATTCATGACACTTTTGTATCACTCCCTTCATCTGGGTGAAGGATGATCATAAAAGAATATCTCTCAAATATTTCCTTAAATTAAATAAAGAAGAAGAAATAAATTAATGTGATCAATTTAAATAGAGTATGAAATTATTCCATGAAGAAGAAAAATATAATCCATTAAAGAGAGTAATGATCTAAAAAATCATGATGTTTGTATGATAGTTAATATCATGGTGAAAGGAATGGTTAAAGAATTTGAGAAGAAATTGAGTCATATTTAAATTTAAATGTTCAATGTAGAAGAAGATGAAATATTATTCCAATCAATTTTGGAAAACTATATTAATGAAGATGGGGAATTTTTATAGAAAAGTCAGTTTTAATAATATGAAAAAATATCATTAAAGGATGATGTTATAGTAATTGTGAAATATAGAGTACGACAAGAATAAGAATGTAACAAACTAGTTTTTGACTAAATGAGTTGAATATCAAAAATATGTAAATTCTACAATTCATAATACTGATTCAAAAAATTATAGAAGTTGTGAGTATAAAACATCATAAAATAGGTTCATTTAAAAGAGGAAGATGTCAGTAGTTCATCAAAAATGTTTGGTTCCAAAAAAACATTTAATTGTGGAAGAAATTATTTTGATGAAATGTACATGTATTTTTCTAGACAATATAATGTTTTGAGAGTTAAATATCGTTTTATTATAACTATAGTTGTTTGTTCAAATAGATATGTTGTGTTATATTAATTTCCAATATCACAATAACTATATAATTTAATGACTTAATGATTATAAAGGATTTTTGTTTCCAAAAGAAATATGTGTTATATTTTAATATATTATATTATACATATATATCACATAAGAAGATAAAATAAAAATTAATTCACTGATTGATATTATTACATTACTCAAAAAATTAATCCATGAAATTTTCAAATTTTATAATTGGGAAAAAATATAAAAAAATAAAAAATAGAATGGGTATATTTGGATCTTCATGATATGTCAAAATAATTACATACATGGAAAATACTATAGAAGAGAAACAAAATATCATTAATGAAATTGACAATTTATAAATAAAAATGTAAAAAATTTAGATTATTTTTTTATATGATGAACGGAAAAATAAATTGTTTTCATAAGAGTCTAAATGACTATTTTAATATTAATATGGTCATTAGAAGAGTAACAAGTCTATTAGGAATCATGGTGTGACTGTTGGAAATATTATTTTTACAATTGGAATAGAAATTTAAACACCAAATAATATAATATAATATAAATAATAATTAACATTAGTTATTTAATTACATATTAATATTTTTATAATGTAAATGAAATACCATGACTAGAAAATCAATTAAAATATAATCTTTTTGTATAAATTAAATTTTAATACAATTTTTATGAAACATTATTTTTTTCTTAAAAATTATAATAACCAATGATACAAAATTAATTTCATAAAAATAAATATCATTTTTATTATCATTGTGTTGAAATTGGACAAGGGTGAATTTTATATATTTTTTAGGGATTACTAATTTTTATATAAATACTAAATATACAGTTCTACTAATACTTCATGTTTTATAACATAATATTTATTTAAAAATTATTAAATTTGTTGTTAAACATAAAAAATAATTTTAATTACATGGAAACATAATAAATAGATAAAAATTATTTACAATCATAAAATATAATTTCTAAAGTATAGAAGTCTAAAGAGTCCCTTTCAACAAACGTTTTTACATTTTTCTCATTTCATTTTCAAGAAACAAAAAAATTATAATTGAATAGTGTTTGAAATTCCCCAAATGATTTTAATTTGTTAGAATGTTTTTCATAATTCAAAAAATATTATTATTGAAACTTTTATGCTTGAAATAATAATTTATTCAATATTATAACATCAAAATACCCATCTATGTAGCTATAGATAATCCCTCTCAATACCCCAAGAAAACAACTCCTCCCTCAAATACCCATAAACAATATCTACCCAAAATATCTCTATTAAGAACCTCATAATCAATAGGTACGTTTTATAGTATCTCAACTCCACAAATTGTAGGATTTTAGTGCTTTAGAAATGAATAGTCTCCGAAAATATGGAATGATTCCATCGACCTTTTCTCTCATTTTCCTCTTCAATCCATCTTTTAATGTTTTACTTTCAAACCTAAATAATATAATATTTATTGAGTATTATGTTAAAATTATATTGTGATGGTAACCTCTTTAGTTATTATATTTAAAATGTACTTATATTTCAAACTTATCTTTTTTCTTATTTTGAAAATGTCCCATCAACCGTCAGTTAACTGCCCATGTGGAAATTATCATATATATAATTATCACAACCATTATGGATGAATATAATATGTTATTTATACTATATAAATGTTTAAATATATATATTTTAATATTATGGTTTTAATTTCAATATTTAATAAAATAAAATAAAAATCATTTAATCAAAGAAAGAAATATATTTAATGGGAAATAAGATAAAAAACAATCTGACTTTAAAAATGATTATTATGAAATATAATCAAATTTAATATATTAAACAATTTTTCAAAAAAAAAACAGAATAATTCAATTCTCATTTAATGTTTTGATTTTCCTTTATTTATTATATAAAAGAGGGAAATTGGTGAATTATGTGGGTATTTATGGTAACAGGATTCTAAAACTCCACTATTTATATTTGTTTATCTCCTCTATTACACTATTTTGAAAATAAATACTTTTGTACAATACATAAAAAATATTTTTAATGTTAATTTAATTTAATTTATGTGGATATACATGTTTCTACCATTTCAAAATAATCTCTATTCAAATTTCAATGATTCATTAAAATGTATTTATTTTTCAAAACATCGCTTGTTTCCTTTTGAGTTGTTTCTTCTCCAATAAAAAATGATGACCTCTTACACCAAAATATGATCTCTCATTTTCATTTGGAAACCCCTGTGGTTATTCATTAATATATATTCAATTAAAAATAATTGAAATTAATTCCATTCTAATGTTTTGTTTCATGACAACAATTTATTATATGTCATTTTTCTCCGTGGAATGCATGATCATGAGAATTTTATGATGTGATGAATTGGTACAAAAATATAAATTCCTCCAATTCATTAGCTCATTTGATACATCACATTAAATTATATATCATATGTATGAATATTATTCTATATTTTTTCAATATAATTATTTTATTCTTTATGTACATATGTTTTTTGTGAACGTGTGACTAGATTTGCACAAAATATTGTGTGGTATTTGACCAAAATGTTTTTATGATTCATTTTTAGGTATATATCAGATTATATGGATTATTAAAATGATTTCATCTTGTTATAAATGATGATTCTATGAATATGATATGATGATTATTATTATTCTCACCCACATACTTTTGAATCATGTATTTTACTAATTTTATATTATATCCCCTCTCCCTTAGATATTATATCATCCCTTTTTATGTATATTCATTGGTGATTACATTTACTAAAGGGAAAATAATATATTTCTGATGAACACTAATAAATGTTGAAAATTAGGTTTATTTTGTATTCAGTAATATTAATACATGAATCAATTTTCACAAGATGCTAAAACATTTGATAATTTATGGTTTTAAAATTATGTTATTTTTCAAAAAAATTATGTAATATATATGTAATAATAATTTGGGATATTATAGTTGGTACCAAATATGTATATTCATTAATCTGGTATTTAGGACTAGAACCATTTTTCAAATACACACGGATAAGTCTTATGGGAAGAAACCACATGTTTTGGTAATTTTTAAGATCATATGGTTTCTGTGAAATGAAATACCATACATTATACTACATGTTGATATCATTATGGAAAATATGTACAAATGGGTGACAACTAGAAAAGAATAATTTAATTTTAACATATCTTGTACCTCGTGTATAACATCCATGTGTTCTTGTGAACCTATTTCAACACTCTTGGTGGATCTTCCTATGTTAATCCGAAATTATTCACACACTATTACAATGTTTATATATCAAGAGTAATTATCCCTTTAAATGATAGAATATGGTTAAAGTACATCATACTAGAAGAACTGTTTGTGAACAATACTACTCTATACATAGTGATCCCATATGATATTCCTTCAGAAATAATATTCAAATGATAATGAATTATTAATTCATTATTTTTTAATACAGTTTTTTAAACAATTTATGTGCTATAAAATGGTGGGAACCTTGAGAAACCTCCCAAGAAAGCCATATAAGTGACAATGAAATGATTTATCGAAAAAAAATTCGAATGTAATGAGAAATGGAGTTCAAAAATACATTGAAATTATTACATAGATTTCATAGGCCATGCCCAATAACCTAAACCATGTAGAAAATTCACCATTACCAAATAAGGAAAAACAATAAATAAATACCTTAATGTGGAAATGTACAAGGAAATTTAGTGTATACGCTTATAAACATATCAAGAAATAATGGGTTAACACTATGGAGAATATATTTTATGTTCTTTAATGTTCTGAGAAGGGGAAAGTTACATTGTGTATATATCATTTAAATGATTAATATTATAAATGGTGGGAATTGATATATAATAAAAATTAAAAAGATTAAATGGAACAAAGAAAGTTGTGATAATCAAAAAAACATTGATTAAAAAGTATTTATATAAAAATATTCAAATAAATACGGAGATAAAAATTAAGAAGATCATTAAAAGGGATAGTGTATTAATTATATCTTGTGAATAAAATTTTAAAAGGAATTCAATATTTTCCTCATGTTCTTTATATACAAATTTATAAAAAAATATATAGATTATATAGTGGTTTAAAACCATATCTTCAATATTCTCTTGCTATCCCATAATTTGGGAGTTAAAAAGGCATAGTTCAGTGTTCTCTCAAAGTAGAAATGCAGTTTAGAGAATGGAAATAATGTTATGGATATAAATAATGAGGGATAGGGTTTTATGTTTTTGGATCGAATGATAAGGTATAAAGAAGACCCAAATCTCTATATTTCAATGATGTGGAATGAAGTATCATAAAAATTTCCACATTTGGATAAGGAAGTAATTTTTGTAACGTTGAAGAGGCATGAAGAAGTCAGCCAAAGTGATGGTGGAAAATAAGGAGGCACCCAATTCTCCACCAATGTCTTAATGTTTCAATTTTAATAACAAATGGAAATATTAAACAAATTTCTCTTAACCATGGGCCTTCAAGTGAAATAAATTTCAATAACATCAAAGACGAGGGATAAATATAAATCATGTCACACCACCACAACTATGGTAGAACATGAAAATGAAATTGAATAATAAAAAAATAGTATTCACTTAAGATTTGAAAATATAATGTTTAACTCTGATTCGACATGTTCATTTATAGACTATAGGTTTTCAATTACATTTGAATCACATCTTTGATACCATGGTATAGATATATCCTTAAAAAACCTAATGGTGAGATCATTGTAACCCATGTGTTAAATTTCTCTCTAGTTATCATTGACGGGAATATTATTCTAAGGAATCATTTAATCCATCTCTTAGTGAAAAATAATTAAATACTAGGCATGGATTGGAACATGTTAGATAGATCTTATGTCATCCTTTACAAAAAAGTAATATTTTAATATATTCAAAATCATTACATGATCCTATAAAATTTCAGGGAAGACAACAAGTATCTATTATATAATCACTCAACAATTTGGTTTTAATACCTAGTAAATAATCACATGTTTCCCCAATTTTTTAGTTGAAGGAAAATAAAAACCTTAATTATATTCTAATTATGATGGAATATACTACTTTTTTACCTAATGATTTTCTTAGTGTTCCCAAAAATTATGAGGTTGATTTCTCAATATAAAACATACATGGATTCACCCTTATCTCTATAATCTTCTATAGAATGTCTATAATGGAAAAAGAGGAGATAAGGAAAATGTGTAAGAGAATTTTGAAAAAGGATTTATATTCCCATATGCATCACCATTGGGTGCACTAGTTCTCTTTATATTGGGAAGGATAGACCAATGTTGTTGTGCATCAAATATTAGTATCTCAAAAAGATCACTATAAAGAAAAATTATCCCTTTCCTAGGATTGCTGACATTTTCAATCAACATTGTAGAGATAAGTACATTGGAAATGTGGATTTTCATTCTAGATATCATTAAATAATGCTGTATAAGAATTATATTTAAATGAAAAAAAATAGTATAATTTATAGAGACAATGTGTTTATATTGAGTCCCTAAAAATTTACTAATACATGAAAAATATTTATTTCATACCTAAATATAGTCTTTAGATACCACCATTAAATATTATTAAACTATATATCGATGGAATTATCAGTTAAACAAAGGGAAATGAAGAACATTAAGGGGATCTAAAGAATTTTTGAGAGACATTAATAAAGTTGAATATGTATACGATGTTTAGAAAGATAAAATTTTGGTCATATAATGTAACATTCATGGGGAACATGAACACATATGATGGAATTATTGTAACCCCTTCAATTAAAATGTCAATTTTAGAATGTCTATGTCCCTTATATTTTCTAAAAATATAATGATTCATAGATTCAAAGAAACAACAAATTATTTTTTTGAAAAAGTCTCATGATTTTATATCCAAATGAATGTATTAACATAGAAATAGGTTAAGTATGTATATACATAAGAATGTGAAGAATGATTTATAAAGCATAATAATAGTATATTCACTTCATATGTACTCATACTACCCTAAAATGGTGGACAGTTTGGGATATATAATGATTATTTAACAATGTTTGTGTAGTGTAATCATAAAGAATGATAATGTTATAACATATACCTCAAAAATGTTGATGATCCCAAAGAAAAAAATTCACAATTCATGATCATGAATTAGTAGTTATCCACATCACATTAAATATTTTATAGGGCTAAAAAATGGAGTGAATTGTGACATGTATAATGATAAAAAGGGTAAATTATAAATATTCACATGAAAAGTGATCAAAATTCACCAATAAAGACTTCAAAAGCTGATCCAGTCCTATGCATGCTCCAATTAATACCTGACGGAAAGGAAAATAACTTGTTTGTTGATCTTATTAGAAAATATCTGTCTATACTATCCATGAGGAAGATTGAGAAATTAAATATCTTTATGGATATAAATGTCATGGATTTTGAAATCTTATCATCATGGAAGACAACTCACCTTTCCAAAATTATTTTCTGATAATCAAACCAAACAAAGATCAAAGAGGAAGTGAGGGACAATTTTGATAATTAAATTATTGTGTTGGTTTTAATGTTAGGGAATCATCATGAATTAATCATCAATAAATAATGATTTATTTTCATTTATAGAATAATGTGTTTTTTTAATCACATAAGATGATTAATGTGCTATTATAACACTTATCTCATATCTCTTAAACTATGATGATGTTACTAATATATATAGTTGTCTTAGAGGGAAACTATTTTCAAATAATATATAGAATGAATTTTTTGGTTACACATCAATGTTCTTGATATGTTAGGATGATAATGAAGACAAACAATTTCACATGGATTATGAGAATATTTCCCACAACCATATGTAAATTGGAGAACATCACCAAGGAATTTTTCAATGGTGACCTAAGTGTATCCATTGAAGTAATGTGATATCAGTTATGGGGGATCAACTCAATATGACTTCCCACTTCATCATTATTCATGAATATTTTAATCTTTGAAAAAGATCCATTATGTATGAAGAATAAGTTGACTGGTTTTATGGGGAATCTATTTTTATCACCTCTGATCATGATGCATTCTTAATCACTAAATTTTAAAAATAAATCTGCATCATATAAATAATTATTTGAATTTTAGTACAATTTATCCCCCCAACTGATTTCCTATTTTGAAAGACTATTTAGGATCTCAGGGAAATGATATGATCCTTATCAATGGAATTTAAAGTAGTATGGGATAAAAATATACAAAAGTATGATATCTGATACAATATAATATTCTATTAAAGTATTAAAACAGACCCATATGAATATCTACATTAGAAGATGTGAATACCCTAACCCTAGTAAGTAAGAGTGCATGGTTACTTTACTAATTTAGAATAAGTTACAAGCAATCACATCCCAAATTATATAATAGTTTAAGACTCTTGGCTAAAAATGTAAATTTAGAAGTCTTCTATTACATTTTTGATCATAAATTAAAAAATATTGAATGATAATATTATACATCCATAAAATCATTCAAAGAATCCGGTTTCATATACTAGGTATTGAAAAACATATGTGTATTCTCAAATTCATAGAATGGGTTAGCTATTGTAGAATCTATAATTAATAAATAGGAATATAGAAAGATAAATAACTGAAAACACATTCCATTAGAACAATAAACTAACTATCATGATTAGATAAGTCCATATAACTATAAAGAGATAAATAACTGAATACAGATTCCATTTAATCAATAAATTGAGTAGAAAATGAAACCATACATAATATCAATACAATAATGTCATAGATAATAATAACTAAATTATTAATGAAGTAAATTCTCAATATTGGACCCCATGATCTCATATATATTGATAACTATGCTATAAATACAATTCACAAAGACTACTAAAAACAATGGTTAAAGACCAATTTAATAACACCTTATTGATTTGTCTTATAAGATTATCAATGCATCAATGGACTATATAATTTAGGGCCCAACCCATCACTAGAAGACTGAAATGTTCCTCATATATCTAATAATATATTTATGTCATGAACTATATGATTTATTAATTAATATCAATACTGAGTAAATAATATTATTTTCCAATAATTATCTAGTTAATCAAATAAATTTAATGTTAAGGAACCCTTTGTATAAAATATATAGGATTGATGAAATAATAATATGCACAAAAATTAGTATAGATATTTAAGTGAAATGTATTATTCAATGATTGAAACAAAGAGAAAGTATAAAGGAAAAGTTAATGAATTCAAAAAATTATTTGGAAAGTGAATATCAATACATTACATGGTCAAATATATCATAAACCATACATGAAAAGAATATGTATGGTATAATTAAAAAATATCTCTACAGTAATATAATTAACAAAAAGTGATATTGTCATTAATGGATTGAAACACCATTGGAAAATCATTAAAATAATTATTGAGGAAAAAATACATAATGTTTATAATATAAATTTAGAGAACAAGTAATTTCTTATATAGTATGATTTCTTGAAGATAAAATTGTAATCTTTTAATGTAATCTTCAAATAGATGAGTGTTCATGATATTTGAAAATTCCTTACATGCTTAGTAGGTTTAAATGAACATTACATTAGTATTTATGTAAGAAATATATAAAGTTACTTCATTTTGAAAATGATTTGGATAATCCTTACAAACAATTGTTAAATTCCAAAATGTTTCAAAATGTTTTAAATTGATCATTGTGGAATATTTAAAACATTTATAAAAATATTCCTCAATGAAGGTAAATTGAGAAAAAGTACCTTACCTCGCACTTCAATTTTGTTAAGAATCATTTAACCTCATCTATAATGGATTCAAAAATGTTATTAATTTATAATATAACCATAATCATATTTATAATTTAACATATGATCTTATTTTAACATCTAATCACCAATTTTTTAGTAATATTTCATTATTACTGTTGTTTTGGGAGTTAATTGATTTTTTTCTCGTGCATGTTTTTTTAATAATGTTTATGTTCTTTTGAATATGATATAGATCCAACATGTTGGAAAATATATTTCTAATATTAATATAACATTTATTTATCAGATACCCCTTACGAATAATTCATGTAATTTTTTAACGTAAAATTATTTTCTTTGCTCAATAGAGATAATTGGCCATATGAACACATGAGTGATGATATCATTACCTTAATGGGTGAATGGGTAAGGAAGAGTGTGATATATTAATTTAATATAGTTAATATCATCTTATATTAATATTATAAATTATTTATTTCCATCATTATCGTTATCCTTGTTAGTCAGTGATGGGAAAAATATTACATTAGTTCAAAAGGATGTTGTTCACTGTATAGATTAGGGATTAATTTGTTTTCAATTTGATGGAGGTTGAGATGGAGAAATGTTATTCCCCAAATTTAATAACAAATCATTATATGTGATATAATTTTTTTATTATATTGTAAGTGTAAAGGAATAATTCTTGGTATTAAAATAAAAAAAAAGAAATAGATTAGTTAAGATGATTACTATCTCATAGAGAAACCATCATTGGATGTTTTCTATAAAACCCTTGGAATAGTATTTTGAGAATACAAAAATCCATATAATGTCTATTAGGACATACGGGATGTATTAATTTAGGTTTTTTTATTCTAAAGGGTTTATAGGTGTTGAGAAGTGAGGGTACAAAGTTCTATTTTATAATTGAGTAAGAGTGTCATCTTGGTAAATACCCCAAAATATTCAATAATGGGAAATCAAATTCAGCCCATGTTCCTAAAATATTGTTAAATAACTGATGAAATGGAGTTCAATTCTTATCCACACCTAAAACACATAAAAATAATCATTTTATAAACATGTTATTCCCTTATCCTCTATGTTTAATGACTTTTAACATTTCCTTTTTCACCATATTAATTTTTTATCAGATTTAATTTTTAATTTATAAAAAAATAAAATGATTTTTTAATTCATAATTTAGAACCACTATTATATAATAATAAATCAAACTTATCAAATAAAAATTCAATGTACGTGGAAAAATTATTTTTAAACAAGCGCATGTAACACCCAAATCCTGAGTTTAGACTTTACCGCTCATACTGTATTTACATATCATTATGAAAAAAATTGATTCTAAATTACTATAAAATATTATTTATTTTATTCAAAATTTAGAATAAATTTTATTGACATAAATTCGATAATATTAAAAATTTATTTTTTAAAAACTCTACAAATCATGCCAAAAACCATTTTATAATTCATTCAATTTTCAAGCATAATATTTTCATTCAATATATATATATATGACTCATTATCAAAATTTTATGGACTTAAATTAATATATTTAAATATTGAATCTATTAATTTGACTATAATCATTCTCCATTCATTTTCAATTTGTATAATTAAAATAGAGAAACATCTTTCAACTAAAATCAGTTGTATAAAAATGTGTTTTAAAGCCTAAAATAAACTTATATCAAACTAATTTATAAATATTATTAAAATATAACGAAATATTTTAAATATTAATAAATAAAAAAAATAATCTAAAAAAATTAAATCATTATGTTGACTTTATTTGGAATACTTTTTTAAAATAATTATTCGCTAAAATAAGGGATTTTCACTATTCACTGAAAAACAATGATTCTCATAAAAAACAAAAATATCACCATAAATAATATTGAAACATAGAAATAAAAAATAATATTTCTTAAAAAATTAAAATAACTTAATGTGGAATAAATTAATTATAATTGTCAAACATACACATGAAAATAAACCATTTTTTTATGAAAATAAATTTTGGTGAATAAAAAAAATTACTAAAATTTTGAGTGATTATTTACTAAGAACATATCAATATTTTTATTCATATTATGAAATCTACCATTATATTTCATAAAATGGATATTTTTATTCATACTCACCAATTTAATGAATTGGTTATAATGGTTATTTTAAAATTATATATTTTGTGGGTCTTTGAGGGAAATTCTCGTATATCATATTTTAAATCCAACTGATTGTACGTATTTTTAAATATATGGGTGTTGTAGAAGAAATTTATAAATCATACATGTAGGGATTAACTTAGTGATTGAAAGATACTTAGATATAGTCTTATGAAATATTTTGATTGGTGGTTCAATCAATCCATAATTACATATAATATTATTCAATTTTGTAGAATATATTTGCTGATAATCATCCAGGGGAATTGAGGATCAAATTTGGAGAAAACCTTTCCATATAACAACATCATTTTAGAGAGTAATTATATTTTCAAATAAATCAAATCTCATCTTAAGATAAATTTTACCCTTTGATATCCTTGTTATCATTGTAGATTTGGCATATCATATTACACTACCCCAAACATGGATAAGATTCATGATTTGTTTCAAATATCACTCCTAAGGAAGTACATATATTATCCCTCATATATACTTAATCTAGAGTTGGTAAAACTAGATAATGACCTATCAAAATGAATCTTATTCTGTTAAGATCTTATACTATAGAGATAATATCCTACATAAAGAAGACAACTCACCTTTTCAAAGTGTTTTTGAGGAACCATAAATGTGAAGAGGTGGTTTTGAAACATAGGGAAATAATTAAAAAAAGTAACCTCATATATTGTAAACAACGAATATGAGATGAAATTTTATATTTGAAATGTAATATTAGAATATAATGTGATGACTCAAAATTTATAAATTAAATTACTTTCCTGAATAAATATTTTTTATATTATATTTTATAATTTCATACACATAAAAAAATAGAAAAATTAAATAAAATTTATTTTAGTACTAGATATCATTATAGTTTTCAAAAAACTGAACCCATGAAAATATCAAGTATTAAAAAAGAACTCAAATATGAAATAGTAAAACTTGAATGGGAAAAATATAGATCATCCCAATTTCCAGAATAATCGTTCCCACACAAAATTTTATGGAAAAGAAACGAAATATTAGTGAACAAATTGATATTAAAAAAATGGATAACATAGTACCAAATGAATATTTTAGTTAAATAGTGAATTCAAGAATAAATGGGACTTTATATGAGCTAATATGACCATTGAAATAGTAATAGGACCTATGGAATAGTATCCTGACCATTAAAAGTTGTAATATGATGGTTGGGAATAAAAAATATCTATTGAAATATTAATTTGATCTCAAAATTAAAAAGTAATATTTAAAATATTTTTCATGTGAAATTTAATAAAATAAAAATATTTAAATCCCATAAATTAAATAAAATGATTAAAAACTCAATGAAATTATAATATATTTTTTATAAATTGTATAATTATATACATTGTAGAAATCATAAATTATATATTAAAATTTTTAAATATGTAATATTTTATTATATTAATATCATTTTTTGAATCACCAGGTAAAAATTTCCTAAGGGGGGATTTTTGTTAATTTTTTTGAAACATCAATTTCAATGCAAATAGTAAAAATATTTTTTTCTCAAATACCTTCTATTTTATAACAAAATAAAGATTTAATAATGAGATAATAAATGTTAAATTGGTTACAACACCCCAAAATAAATATAATAAGGTAAATGGGTCATTTAAAAATAAAAAAAATCTATGTGCCTGATATGTAAATTCCAAGGACATTGATTATAATGTGGCCCATAATAACATTGTTTTTTCATTTTCCTCCATTCCATTTCCATAAACTAATAAAATATAATTAAATAGTGTTTTAATGTTATCTAATCATGTTATTTTGTTCAAATAAACTTTATAATGTCAAATATATTAATTTTTAAATGTTTTCCATGAATATTATAATTTATCAATTATTATAACATAAAAATACCCCTCTTTGCAACTATAAAAACACCTCTCTCCACCATGGAAAAAAACTCTTCCATAATAGAAAGAAGGAAAATATTTGACCATGTTCCTCCCATTAAACCCATTATAATCCTTATTGTTGTTTTTCAGTCACACTACTCCAATAATTTTTGATACTAGGTGCCTTATAAAATAAGTAACCATGAGATGAGGGTATACTTTCATGAACATTTTCACCCATTTTCTTAGTATCTTCCACTTTTTATCTATCACATTCAAACTAAGATATATTAAGATTAACAGTTCAGAATTATAAAATTATAAAAATTATTTTAACCTATATCAATCTAGTATAAATGTATCGTTTACAGTCGGTTAACCAACCTTGAGGACATTGAGAAATCTCTCATTATAATGACTAATGTGAATATTATAATAAATTCATTATATTAGGTTAATTTATAAATAAACTTTTATATATTATTCAAGAGTTAATATTATTAATGTATAAATGTACATAATGAAATATCATTATGTACAAGATAGAAGGAATATTTTAAGGAAGATATGATTTTAAAACATCTAACCTCTAACAATAGGAATTGAAAAATGTAACATAATTATTATAACATATAAATATTGAAAAAATCATCATTTTTAATTTATTTTTATGTGTTATAATAAAAAAAAATTTGGTATATCATAGATGGAAAAGGGACAAGATAAACCCAGATTTATGATTAGGGGATTATTGAATCCAAATAATTCTTTCAGGTTATCACCTATATCAGATTATTTTCAGTATGATTATTAACATAATATCTATTAAATATCCATTAAATATTAATTCATGTTATTATCATTTATATACATGTTTCTTCAATGTTAAAATTATTTCTATAGAAATTTCAACTATTTGTAAAAGTAAATTTATTTTCCAAAACATCACATTAACAACTTTTGAGTTTCTTTTCACTCATAATTAATATTGAGAATAAGTTTTGAAATATAGTATACCATTTTCATTTTAAAGCATGACTGGTAATTCATTAAAATATGTTTTCTGAAAACAATATGGAACCCATTACAATTTATGGGTATTTTTCATGAATAAAATTATTATATGATCTCTTTCAATGTGGCTAACATGATCATGAAAATATTATGATTTTATTGGTTTTTTTATAATTATATATCCCCCTACTAAATTGGGTAATGTGACTTGTCCCATGATATCATTCATATTATGCATGAACATGATGATATCTTTGTTCATAATTATGATTTTATGATTTATAAACATATGTTTTCTGTGGAAGTTAGGATAGAATTGTTGATAAAAATAAGTGGTATAGGACTAATATATTATAATTTGTCGTTGTTACCAATATTCCACATTCCATGACTTCATTAAATGATACCTATAAAATTTTCTATTTTCCTAGTGGTATATATACTTTAATGTTTTTTTCAAACCAGTATGTTTTTACATGATATGTTCTTGAGATGACATGGATTGGATCTAGAGTTTTTGGGGCTCAATAAAATAATAGAGATCAAAATTTTGGAAATGAAGACTTTGTCATATGTCTAGATCATAGTTATTGTACCATAATTTTACCCATTTGAGATTTGATAGGGTGATGAAAGGTTTCATTGAGACACAAAAGGGGGTTTTATGATCATATGGGGTGCAAAATATTTATTTAGAGGGGTTTATGGGATGTGTTATGTTTAGCAAAACTTTTCACCAATACCATAAACATAGTTACACAGAACAAGTGGTGAAACATATTTTAGTTTCTTGGTTTGGTAAATTGTGTAGCAAAACAATACTGCTCTTAAAATTGTGTGAAATCTCTATTCCATCTTCCATATATGACAATGTTTTTTCCAATATCCATCCCTTTCACCTGAACTACCATTAGTAGATCGATCTCCTCATCCAACATCACTAATTATTTGTGATATTTTCTTTATCTGGAATTTGAATCATCCATCATTGGATACATTAAATAGATTCTAGTAATCCCATAACTCATTTTCTTGTTTACATCACTAATCATACCCTACACAATGATATTTATATGAAAGATAATATTCACCATTTTATGGAACTATTTTCTTTCACTGATTTACCCTCATTCTAAATCAAATCTATAGCTAATATCAGATGTGTATTAGTCATCCTCTATAATTTATGTGGTATAGTAATTTATCACCCACGTTTTGTTTTTAAAATCATCTTCTATGATACAAAACACCTGAAAAACTTTTTATTGCCTCAAAAATATTGTTTATCCTTAATTGATTTGATAAATATACAAGTAACTCCAACATACACTCATGTCATTTTTGGAGGTCACCAAATTCAACTAGTTACACCATTTTAGGAGTTAATATGAACTTTTCCTTACCATATTAAATGGTTTTGAGGAAAAGAAACCTCTAAGTGGTATTTGATTGTAATCTTAAATGATAATGCCCCCAAACCACCTTCTAAGTGTTAATGGTTTTCTTCTTAAATGAATGAATTATTGTAATTAAAATGGAAATTTAGTAGTATGACAACCTAAATTTAATTCTATATAAATAATTGTTATACCAAGATTAAATATAATGATTGAAATTTATAGAAAATCTATCAGCCTATATTAAATAATGTCCATCACTATAAATAATTTATGTTTCTTGAACATTGCATACCATATACTTGTGATACTCATGCATGAAGAAAAATATAATTATTTTACGCAGACATGGAATTACATATACTTGTAATATTTGAGCATGGAATCACATATTCATATGGTTCTCTGAAATGGCATCCAATATATTTGTGTCACTCGGGAATGAGATCCCATATACTAGTGATACATGGGAATAGACTCCCATAGACCTTTAATACTCGGACATAGTGAACCTTAATGATTCATGATTATCAATCATTGAATCCCACACAACTGTGATCCTCTGGGATTTCAACACATACTACCATATGGGACTCTCATGACTTTTATTTGATTACTGATTAATGCATTATGTCCTTGGTAGCCTTAGACGTCTAAATAAATTAATATATATGTTACAAACTATACAGTGAATATTTATATACAAATCTATATACATATATATATATATATATTGTGTAACATGTCTATTGGGAATTTATCTTTGGATAAAGTTGGTAGTGTCATATTAGTGTTATTTAGAAATAAGAGATGACCCATTTCTGTATTTTATTTGCGCTTCACATTGTTATTTATACGTAACGAAATCTTTTATTCATAGGAAGGATTATTCTAGAAACCATTGGTAGTGTCCTTCTGAGTATACATCATAACCTATCTCAAAAACAATTTGGAACCTGAGCAGATATTATGGATGTTGGTTGAGAAAAAGGGAATCATCTTGATTTGGATACCACATATTCCATGTTAGGATAGATTATAAGGCCCCAGCCCTAAACCTTACTTAATCTTGAGTTATTGCAAGATTACACATTGAGGATCTTTTCGGGTTTAGAGTTTTAGAGAATTAGATCATAAAACATGCATTACATTCCACATTTAAACAAAGTGGTTTCATAAAAGAAATTATTAATTTTTCCCATCAATGGAAACATATTTAAAATAAAACTTGGATTCTTTCTTGACACTTCCTTGACACTATCATCTTATCATGTACCTTTCCCCTGACCTGTGAAAAACATTTCAAAAAAACATGGGATGAGCATAAAAAGCTCAGTAAGGGATATAAAAATATGGAAAGGAAACATGGGTACATATATACATAATAATGAAATCATACTTTACCCATAAAACATAAGCACTTTAACATACCTCCTCAAATCATGAATAAATCATAGAAATCATAAGACATAAAGGTAACTTGAGGCATTCATAACATTCTTACGTAGGGAGTAACCCTCTTGGTTATGTTTGGAATACCCATCATAGTATATTCCCTAAATCTCTTCAGAGAAACCTTAACGTTTCACTCCTTCGCGTTACCCAATGCATTGGAGAGCTATATCGGGCTCACCCGCCCTTAGTTTATCACAGAACCACCCGTCTTCATAATAATACCCAAGAACCTCAACATAATCGTATCACATAAAACATGCATAAAGGAAACATAACATTTCCACCATTCAATCCCAAGATATCAATACAACACATTGATATAAAAACATTATGAAAACCATTTTCAATACCAAAATAAAATAAAAGTAAAACATGGTATTTAATTTTCTTTTAAAAAAAGGTATGGCTTGTAGAGGAAGCCGAAACTCAAATAATGGTCACGGCGGCGGAGAAGTCGTTGTCGCCTCATACGTATGAAAAAAACATTCCCTTTTGTCATTTAGTAAAAGCTTCATATAAAAAATATTCCTTTTGAATAAACGTAAAAGTCAAAGGGGTTTATACACCATATAAAAGAAGGTTGTGTATAAAACAAAATATGCCTCAATGAAAGGATATTGAGACGAAGTCCCATACCTCGGGCACGACATGACTCGGTCGTTCTCTAATCTCCTGAATAATAAACTTGAGTTAATTTCTACTTGTTTAAGAACCTTTTTCAAGTTCATTATTCCTTTTATATCACTTATTTCCATGTCATGAACACTATTTAATTATTTAAGTTAATAACGGTCATTTTAACGATCATTGGTACTTGAGTAAAAAATAAACCCTTTATAATTACATGTTGTTCATGTATCCATTATATCCATAATTATAATAATTATGTATATATCATATATATCCAGTATATACATGCATTTATAATATTACATAATCATTTAGAGGTAAGAAATGAAATGCACCGTTCATGGAGACGGTAAGCCGTACGTATGCATGAACGCTACTTTCATTTCAATTTTGTATTTTATAGAATGGAATCATAATGATATAAAGTTATATTATAATTCCAGTATAATATAATATATATAATATCATATTTCCATCCTTTATAGGTCTCACATATGGTATTTAACGAATCAATTCACTTTGAGGGGGCGGTAGTCCGCACTTCCTTAAATGAAGATATCGCGTTTACCCATAATGGAAACCATAAAGGTATGCCCAAAATGAAAAATACAAAAGCTTAAGTAAAACATAAACATATTATATATCATATATAAATATTTTTACATCTTAATGGGCACCTTTGATGGTGTTAAATGAATGTTGAACAATCATCATTTCAGGAGGCATAAATTCACCATCCACGGAAATAGTATGTCCTTTAACCATTAGATGTAGGTGTGTGTAATTGTAGCTCAAATCCTTCTTACAAAAACATAATATTATATTGAAGATACTTTAGTTGTTACAAAATAATTGAATAAAAAGAGTTTAGGGTGTTGGAGAAGCAAAATAAAACAAAAGGACTCAAGTGAAGACATTACCTTAAAATCGGGTAACTCCCTTTGGTTTGAGCTCAAAGGCTTCCTTGGGAAGACTTATGCCCAAAGTGTGGCTTTAAGGAGTAAGAGAGGGAAGTAGAGAGACAAAATGGGCAGGGTTTGGCCAAGCCAATGGCTTTGGGAGTGTGGGTAAGGAGGTAGAGGTGGGGGCCTTTTATAAGAGGAGAGGAGGGGCACTCTTGGAAAGTAAAGAAATGTTACTTTATTTGAAACTGATTTTCGGATTCAAAAAGTCCCACATTGATATAATTCTAGGTTAAGGTGAGAAGTGTTCTAAATCCACCCATCCAATAGGTTTTGGACATGTGTAGGTCATTGATTATACATTTTCATTTCATTTTATTTAAATCCTTTATTAATGAGGTAATCGTTGCATCATCATGATGTCATATATAATTTAATTTATTTAAAGTCCAAAAATTATAAAACAAATAATATGATGTAAGAAATCTTTTTAGATTTCCAATGACTATTTATAATCAAAAATCTGATCTTTATAACTACATGGAAAAATTGTTTTAGTAAAACATCTCATGTTTGTGTCATTTTTACTTTTACATTAAATAAAAAGTTATTTATGTCCTTTCCCAACCAAAGTAGCTCCATGGGGTCCCCAAGTTGACCCATGGCTTGAATTGGTCTTCCATGACACATCCAATAAGGGTAGGACATGTGTAAAGCTCATATCATTTTATTAAAGCATTATTTTTACCTTAAACTACACTAATTACCTTTAATCGCGATTAAGAACTTAAGAGTTACTATTCACCAAAAAATTATTTTAATCTCATTGAACCACATTTTACCTCTTAATAACAACCATGTATGTTGGATTTTTTAAATTCAAAACACAAAAGTGGTAAAATTCCATTTAAACGAAAAATCAGTTTTTATAAGTACCACTTAGTGGTTCACTATTCATAAAAAATTGAAGTTTTTCAAAAAAATACCAAAAATTCACCCTAAGATATATTTGATATTCCGAATTCAGAAATTAAGACTATTTTAAAAAATTCATAACATATAAGTCATATTAATTAATTTAATAATTAATTCCCACTGTCATGACAAATAGCGTGTTTTTATGAAACAATATCTATGAAAAGTTTGGCATTAGTTTATTACCAATTCCAAAGTGAAATTAATTCTAATGACCACTGTTGGATTAAATGGTAAAAATATATTCAGATTAAACTTTAATACCAATTATAAAGATAATCTATCTGTATAATTAAATTAAATGAAAAAGCAGTTTTGATGTAAAATGCAGTATTTTTTCACTATTCATTAAAAAATGAACATTGTCAGAAACATACCAAAAATTTATCCAATGTAAATTTCAATGTCCCAATAATAATGAATATTTTTATTTTGACAAATATAGATTATTAAATTGTCAAAATTTTGATTTAAAAATGGTTTTCCATCAAAAGGCAGTAAAACAATCTTTTAAGAATATTAGTGTATTCCATGCATAAGATTGTATTTATTTTCATTTTAAGCCTCTAAAACACTATCATAATCATTAATAGACATAGATAAAAATATATATTATTCATTACTTACTTGGGATGTTACATCCTTCCCCCCTTTAGAAAATTACATCCCCGTAATTTATTTACTTATCGAATAAATGGGGGTACTTATCCCCCGTTGCATTTTCAGATTCCCATGTTGCCTCTTCCATCATGTGGTTTTTACATAAAACCTTTACCTGATTAATCACCTTATTTCGTAACACTTTCTCCATGTGGTCAAGATTCTGGACTGGTTGTTCCTCATGAGATAGTTTCTCTTCCAGCTGAAGTACCTCTGGACTCAAAACATGAGATGGATCTGGCATATACTTTCTCAACATTGAAACGTGAAAAACATTGTGTACCTGAGATAAACTCGGAGGTAAAGCCACCCGGTATGCAACTAATCCAACTCTCTCCAGAATTTTATATGGTCCAATGAACCTTGGACTCATCTTTCCTTTCTTACCAAATCTCATCACACTTTTCCATGGTGAGACTTTGAGAAAAACATGATCACCTACCTTAAAAGTTAGATCCTTCCTCCTATTGTCTGCATAACTCTTCTGCCTACTCTGAGCTGTTCTCATGTGTTTCTGAATCAGCTAAACTTTTTCTGCCATCTCTTCTACCAATTCTGGCCCCATCACCTTCCTTTCACCCACTTCATCCCAGAAAGCTGGAGTTCGACACCGCATCCCATATAACGCCTCCAATGGTGCCATCTATATACTGGAATGAAAACTATTATTATATGAAAATTCAACCAAAGAAATATGTTGGTCCCAACATCCCTGATAATCCATCGAACAAGCTCATAGCATATCCTCCAAGGTCTGAATTTTTTGTTCTGACTGCCCATCTGATTGAGGATAAAATGTTGTACTAAAATTTAATTCAGTACCCAACGACTTCTGAAGGCCTTTCCAAAAGTTAGAAGTGAACCTGGGATCACGATCAGATACAATGGAGAGGGTAAATCCATGTAACTTGACTATCTTTTTAAGATACATACTGGAAAGTTGATCTAGGGAAAAAGTATCTCGTATACCAAGGAAATGAGCAGATTTAGTAAAGCGATCAACAATAACCTAGATTGCATTATTACCTCGAGATGTCTTCGGTAATCCCAGAACAAAGTCCATGGATATATTCTCCCATTTCCACTCTGGAACTGGTAAAGGCTGAAGCATCCCTTTCGGTAACTGCTGCTCTGCTTTAACCTGTTGACATGTCAAACACTTCACAGTAAAATGAGAAATATCTCTTTTCTTTCAATCACACCAGTAATACTCCCACAGATCTCGGTACATCTTAGTACTACCAGGATGAACTGAAAATGGAGAACTATGAGTTTCACATAAAACTCTCTCTTCAACTGTGAATCACAGGGCACACACAATCTCTTCCCAAATCTCAAAACACAATCATTATCAATGTTGAATTCAGGCAACTTACCTTTCTGAACCAGCTCTACCTTTTTATGCAACTCACTGTCTTGCTTTTGTGCTTGCTTGATTCTATCTGATAGAGATGATCTCACTGATACCTGAAACAAAACAGAACAACAACCTGCACCAACAACTTGTATGACAAAGTTCATCAAATCCTTAACCAAAGGATCACGTTCCAAACACAACATTGCTAATGAAGCATTACTTTTTCGACTCAAAGCATCAGCAACTTTATTTTCTTTTCCCGGATGGTAATGAATTGTACAATCATAATCCATGATTAATTCCAGCCATCTCCTCTGTCTCATGTTTAACTCTTTCTGAGTAAAAATATACTTTAAACTTTTGTGATCAGTATATATTTCACACTTTACTCCGTACAAATGATGCCTCCAAATTTTTAAAGCGAAAACAACAACATCTAATTCCAAATCATGTGTAGGGTAATTTACCTCACAAGTTTTCAACTGTCGTGATGCATAATCAATTACCTGATCATTCTGCATTAGGACGCAGCCAAGTCCTTTCAATGAAGCATCATTGTATATAACAAACTCATCATTCCTAGATGGTAGTGCCAAAACTGGAGCATTCACCAATCTTCTTTTCAATTCCTGAAAACAATCATCACAATCTTTTGTCTGGATAAACTTAACACCCTTTCGAGTTATCATAGTCATTGGAATAGATAACCGTGAAAAATTTCTAACAAACCTTCGGTAATAGCCTACCATACCAAGGAAGCTACGAATCTCAGTTACATTTGTGGGTCTTGTCCAGTCTTCCACAACTTTTGTTTTTGCAGAATCAACAGTTATCCCATATTTAGAAACAATGTGACCAAGGTACAAAATTTGTTGCAACCAATTGCTGAATTTTCCATACAGTTTCTTTTCTTTTAAGGTTTGTAAGATAACCCTCAAATGTCTTTCATGCTCCTATTTACTTTTAGAAAACACCAAAATATCATCAATAAAAACAACAATCATTTTTCACCTGAGTCAACTGAGCCATCACTGCAAAAACCTCTTTAGTTCTGATTCTGACCATCTCAAGATACTGATTTGAAAGGTCATTTCCCTCTGTATCCCTTCCTAGAAAGGATACTCTGTTTCCTCTATGGAAAACAATTATTATCACAGAAATACCTTAGGTGAAGCAACATGGTAATCTTTAAATTCTATATCATTTCAATTTTACCATAAAAAATATTTTTGGATAATCATTTAATAGAATTATAACTCCTAAAGTTATCTAAACCTCCCTCTGATACCAACTATAAGGCCCTAGCCTTAAACCTTACTTAATCTTGAGTTATTGCAAGAATACACATTGAGGATCTTTTCGGGTTTAGAGTTTTAGATAATTAGATCATAAAAATTTCATTACATTCCACATTTAAACAAATTGGTTACATAAAAGATAGTATTAATTTTTCCCACCAATGGAAACATATTTAAAATAAAACATGGATTCTTTCTTGACACTTCCTTGACACCATCATCATATCATGTACCTTTCCCTTGACCTGTGAAAAACATTTCAAAAAAACTTGGGATGAGCATAAAAAGCTCAGTAATGGATATAAAAATATGGAAAGGAAACATGGGTACATATATACATAACAATGAAATCATACTTTACCCATAAAACATAAGCACTTTAACATACCTCATCAAATCATGAATAAATCATAGAAATCATAAGACATAAAGGTAACTTGAGGAATTCATAACATTCTTACGTAGGGAGTAACCCTCTTGGTTACGTTTGGAATACCCATCACAGTATATTCCCTAAATCTCTTCGGAGAAACCTTAACGTTTTCACTCCTTCACATTACCCAATACATTGGAGAGCTATATCGTGCTCACCCGCCCTTAGTTTATCACGGAACCACCCGTCTTCATAATAATGCCCAAGAACCTCAACATAATCGTATCACATAAAACATGCATAAAGGAAACATAACATTTCCACCTTTCAATCACAAGATATCAATACAACACATTGACATAAAAACATTATGAAAACCATTTTCAATACCAAAATTAAGGAAAAGTAAAACATGGTATTTATTTTTCTTTTAAATAAAAGTTATGGCTTGTAGAGGAAGCCGAAACTCAAATAATGGTCATGGCGGCGGAGAAGTCGTTGTCACCACATACGTACGACAAAAACATTCCCTTTTTTCATTTAGTAAATGCTTCGTATAAAAAAGATTCCTTTTGAATAAACATAATAGTCAAAGGGGTTTATACACCATATAAAAGAAGGTTGTGTAAAAAACAAAATATGCCTCAATGAAAGGAGATTGAGACGAAGTCCCATACCTCGGCTCTGACATGACTCGGTCTTTCTCTAATCTTCTGAATAATAAACTTGAGTTAATTTCTACTTGTTTAACAACCTTTTTCAAGTTCATTATTCTTTTTGTAACACTTATTGCCATGTCATGAACACTATGTAATTATTTAAGTTAATAACAGTCTTTTTAATGATCATTGGTACTTGAGTCAAAAATAAATCCTTTATAATTACATGTTGTTCATGTATCAATTATATCTAGAATTATAATCATTATGTATATATCATATATATCCAGTATATACATGCATTTATAATATTACATCATCATTTATAGGTAATAAATGAAATGCATCGTTCATGGAGACGGTAAGCCGTACGTATGCATGCACGCTACTTTCATTTCTATTTCGTATTTTATAGAATGGAATCATAATGATATAAAGGTATATTATAATTACAGTATAATATCATATATAATATCATATTTCCATCCTTTATACGTCTCACATATGGTATTTAACGAATCAAATCACTTTGAGGGGGCAGTAGTCCGCACTTCCTTAAATGAAGATATCACGTTTAACCATAATGGAAACCATAAAGGTATACCAAAAATGAAAATTACAGAAGCTTACAGAAAACATAAAAATATTATATATCATATATAAATATTGTGACATCTTAATGGCCACCTTTTAAGGTGTTAAAATAATGTGGAACAATCATCATTTCAGGAGGCATAAATTCACCATCAATGGAAACAATATGTCCTTTAACCGTTAGATGTAGGTGTGTGTAAGTGTAGCTAGAATCCTTATTATAAAAACATCCTAGTATATTGAAGATACTGGAGTTTTTACAAAGTAAATGAATAAAAAGAGTTTGTGGGGTTGGAGAAGCAAAATAAAACAAAATGACTCAAGTGAAGACATTGCCTCAAAATCGGGTAACTCCCTTTGGTTTGAGCTCAAAGGCTTCCTTGGGAAGACTTCTGCAAAAAGTGAGGCTTTAAGGAGTAATAAAGGGAAGTGGAGAGACAAAATGGGCAGGGGTTGGCCGAGCCAAAGGCTTTGGGAGTGTGGGTAAGGAGGTAGAGGTGGGGGCCTTTTATAAGAGGAGAGGAGGGGCACTCTTGGAAAGTAAAGAAATTTTACTTTATTTGAAACTGATTTTCGGATTCAAAAGGTCCCACATTGATATAATTCGAGGGTAAGGTGATAAGTGTTTGAAATTCACCCATCCAATAGGTTTTGGAAATGTGTAGGTCATAGATTTTACATTTTCATTTCATTTTATTTAAATCCTTTATTAATGAGGTAATCGATGCATCATCATGATGTCATATATAATTTAATTTATTTAAAGTCTAAAAATTATAAAACAAATACTATGATGTAGGAAATAGTTTTATCTTTCCAATGACTATTTATAATAAAAAATTTGATCTTTATAACCCCATGTAAAAATTGTTTTAGTAAAACATCTCATGTTTGTGTCATTTTTACTTTTACATTAAATAAAAAGTTATTTATGTCCTTTCCCAACCAAAGTGGCTCCATGGGGTCCCCATGTTTACCCATGGCTTTTTTTGGTCGTCCATGACACATCCAATAAGGGTAGGACATGTGTCAAGCTCATCTCATTTTATTAAAGCATTATTTTTACCTTAAACTACACTAATTACCTCTAATCGCGATTAAGAACTTAAGAGTTACTATTCACCAAAAAATTATTTTAATCTCAATGAACCACATTTTACCTCTTAATGAGAACCATGTATGCCGGATTTTTGAAATTCAAAACACAGATGTGGAAAAATTCCATTTAAACGAAAAATCAGTTTTTATAAGTACCACTTAGTGGTTTCACTATTCATCAAAAATTGAAGTTTTTCAGAAAAATACCAAAAACTCACCCTAAGATATATTTGATATTCCGATTTCAAAAATGAAGTCAATTTTAAAAAATGCAAAACATATAAGTCACATTAATTAATTTAATAATTAATTTCCACTGTCATGACAAATAGCGTGTTTTTATGAAACAATATCTATGAAAAGTTTGGCATTAGTTTATGACCAATTCCAAAGTGAAATTAATCCTAATGACCACCATTGGATTAAATGGTAAAAATATATTCAGATTACAATTTAAGACCAATTATAAGGATAATCTAACAATATAATTAAATTAAATGAAAAAGCTGTTTTGATGTAAAATGCAGTATTTTTTCACTATTCATTAAAAATGAACATTGTCAGAAAAATACCAAAAATTTATCAAATGTAAATTTCAATGTCCCAATCATAATGAATATGTTTATTTTGACAAATATAGATTATAAAATTTTCAAAAGTTTGATTTAAAAAGGGTTTTCCATCAAAAGGCAGTAAAAAAATCTTTTAAGAATATTAGTGTATTCCATGCATAAGAATGTATTTATTTTCATTTTAAGCCTCTAAAACACTATCTTAATCATTAATATACATAGATAAAAATATATATTATTCATTAATTACTTTGTATGTTACGTATATTGTGGGAGAAATTGAATGAGACTATGTGTATGATGCTTGAAATAGTTTTTCAGTATATTGTCATTATGATTTGGATTTTTTATATGAATGGTACTCAATATCATATGTACTTCTCCTTTTTATACAATGTAAATAAGTGCCCATGATTTGGTGTCTTTTGTTTATTCTTTTTCTACCTATTTATTGTTTCATTAATCATTTGGTTCCATATTTCATTTATTATATTGTTTCAGCTTTTTACTATTTTTTCTACAATTTTTTTATACTTCGGACATTAGCATATAGTCTCTCAACAATACCAACATAGGCCCTCATTTTTAGTCGACATATATAGACATATGGGGAGGCATGCCTGATTCCATGTGGAAAACAAGGTTTATTTAATAACTAGTAATCTAAGACTTGGATTATAAAAAGGGTATCCATGATACTAATTTCATTTTATATTAATATTTTAGTTACTTGATTGGAGAGACTATGAATGTGTTAGAATTCTGAAGTGAGTCTGTTCCTATGTCTAGTTATCACATATATAGAAAAAATACAACTTGTGTAGGATGGGATATTTCTATTTTTATTTTTTCTTGTTACATATGTATTGATTTCTCCATTGTGTTACGTAAAGGAATTGTAAAATTATTGATGTGATTATGGATTTTCTTTTCATCAGTCTAGTATTGCACACAATATCATTTAATTCTTCATAGTAGGCACATGAGGATTCACGAGTCATTCATATAGCAAGCTATATTTATGTTACTATGTACATTTCCTACATAATAATAATATTTACGTGAATACTATTTCATAAATGTTCTAATTTTTCTTTTAATTATGGAATAATTAGACTAATAAATTTTTTTCCACCATCTTAAAGTGTATTTTTTCATATATCTTGAAGATGGAACCATAATTAACCAATTATGTCACATTTATGCCATAGAAAATTGATTACATGGGACTAAACGTTAGATGATTTTGATTAAAGTAATTCCAATTTCCATTTCCAAATCATATACTTCTATAAACTGGAAACCGTGACACAAAAAATTAAATCTATTTATATCAACTATTACATTCTGATACCAGATAGAATGGTTAAGTCATATATACATGACACCTAGATTTTAAATAATAAATATATTCCTTTATTAATTATTAATGGTTAGTCATTTTACTCTAAAGTGATATATATATATATATATATATATTAAATTGTATAAATTTAAATTCTATAATAAAATGGTGTCCATTAAATTGATATTCCAATTGAAATGTGAATGGTTTTTTCTCTATACCGTTCAATTTACACTCTATATATAAGAACCATTACATTTATATGAGGGCCATAAACCTAACCCATCATTAGTAGTGGGTAGCTAAAAGTCTCTATCTTATTTTATTATGGTCATATACATCACCTATACATGGATTTAGGATAAAAAAGTAGGTGTGACTTTTATATAAAAGGGAATTTATTTTTCAATTATGCATATGTGATCCTATTTTATATTGAACGATATTGGAGATTGGCCCTATGAAATTTTAGTTCTTTGGCACCACAAAATACTTGAGTTTTGAATTAAAAGGGTGGTGAAATTAAATCTTTAGAGGTGGAGGGATCTGTGGCACTTGATTTGACTCCTACAATGCCACCCTAGATACCTCATGGAATAATTCATATGAGAAATGATTCTTAGTTCTGATAGAGAATCCTATGATTTATGTAGTATGTTTTGGGAGTGATGTGACCTTCCCCTTCTATGGAAGTGTTTATGTGTGAATTACATTATCATCATCAACATACCTTTAGGGGTCATGGAGGATTCGAAAATTAAATTTTATGGTTTGAGGTCATGATACTGTTATTTGAAAATCTTGAGATTCCACCATATTGGATGGTCAAGCTTGTGGCCTATATGATTTGTTAATAATAGTGTGTTCAACTCATTTCAACAATATTCCACATGTCACATAAAAAATTTCTGGTAATGAGTTTATAATTTCATGATATCTTCAAGATGGGTTAAATAATCCATCTGATCATGTGTGAATGTCTTTTGATGGACTATAATTTTAGAGATAATAATGTAGTCCCCGATACCTAAGTGTATCATTATGGAATTTGGATTCTTGGTCTTGGGAGGATCTGCATCAAAATAGGGTGGTGGGTTTTCTTGTGGTAGGAAATGTCACATTGAGTCCACTCACATGGGAATTTATAGTCAATGGAACCTGTTGATAGGTAAATGTTGTGTCACTAGTGCTGGATGCCAAGGAATAAGAAGCCATGGTGTCCCAAGGACAATATTAATTGTTGAGGTTGTGTATGTATGGGGAATACACAACATTTATATTGGACCTTCCAATCCATTACATGTGTGAGATGATCTCTATCTTCTCCACCGTCAGGAGTGGGATCAGTAGCACCTCATTAGGTAGGTAGCTGGAGTACTTAAAACTAATCATGTAGATAAGGTGTTTATTAATTAGATATCCAAGCATTAGATATGTAACACAGGTAGTGTGGGAATACTTATCATTATCATGTTGTATCTCAAGGTCATAGATCATTCGATATTTATGTAGTGAACGATAATCAATAAGAGTAGTTTCCTTAGCCTTCATTAATTTTATAAACTATTCTAGTGTCATGTTCTTTAGTTTCTACCATATTTTACATATAGATATCCTGTTATATTATATTTGTATAAATTATGATTTTGTTCTCCTAGAGATAGAATAATTATGTCAGATAATGACTCTCAACACCCTAAGAGTGATCGAATCTAAGATAATATAGTGATGTAATTAATCCCCCCTTGAGGAAGGTGGTTATCTTATTTTATACATAAAAATTATCCTAATGATGAATGGTTTTAACATCATACATGGGATTTTTTGGATATTACCTAGTCATTTTGATGTATACTACTATTGTTAAAGGGTCTCTTTCACTTCACCAAAGAGTGGTATATATATTAACATGGGTGAATGGGATTCATAGATGAGTCGAGACAAAGCCAAGTGTTGTGGGGTGAGTAGAGTATAATATCAAATATACTATACTTTTATATAATCAATCATGGTATTAGACTAATATATTTCCTTCCCATAATGGATCATTTTAGGGTCTTCTTCCCTATAGAATTTACAAGTTTACCATATGTGAGAGGGTTGGAGTTTAATATTGAGAATGTTCCTATAGAAACACTACAACTTATTACACTTTATAGAATATCACCTTTTGAGCTATATGACCTTGAGTAGAAGCTATAAAATTTATAATATAATTGTTTTATAATACATTTTACTTCTCCATGGGGTTCACATGTATTTTTCACAAATAATAATTATAGTTCCCCTGGGATTTCAATGGATTACTAGAAGTTCAATTAATATACAATTAAGAACTAGTATCAATTATAATTCATAGATAAACAATTTTACCATCTCCATGGAGTGAGGGTTTTCTCTGAGAGTAATTTGAAGTCCCTCTATCATCATTTTTGAGTTATACCATCATACAAAAGTATTATTTCTTTTTGATTAATATCATGTATATTTTATTATCTGCTAATTTCATTCATTTTTTCAAATCCACCCATAGTTTTCATAGAATTAATGAATCTTATTTCCCACCTATATCTAGATCTATTTATGGAATTATTCATGGATGACAAATTTTTTTATTATAATACTCTACAAGTTAATTTCTAGTATTCTTATATCATATTCAGTACATTGAAGGAGAACCGACTATAGGCTTTGACCACAAAATTACTCTTTTGGATCGATATATTCCACTTCCTGGGTTGCATAATCTCATATTCAAGAGTGTCTCTTGACAATAAAAATGTGAGAGATATAGTTAACAAGGAGAAGATCAATAGTTTCTTCGACATATATATTTCCTTGGAGATGGATAGATATCATAGGTAATTCAATTTAAATTTATCGTGATTATTTGTCCAGTTATAGGCTAACAATGATTATTTTAATGTTACCTATTATACAACCATGGTGGATACTTTATGGATATGAAAGGAAAATTAACTTCAGCATCGATCCTAATTCTTTTCGAGTTATGAATAATCAATAATATTTATTGTGATATGTAAGGTATTAATATAAGATTAGTGCTAATGTAGGGATAAAAATTAATGGTGTACAAGTCACTCTATTTTATGAAACATGTGAACAATTATCTCACACACGATATCGAGTTAGAACTTAGTGTCCATAAATTGAAATAATAGATCACTATCTACTGGGAGATTGGTTTCTAGTCTATAAAGACATAAAATACTCATATACATCATTTCATAAAAAAATAGAATATATGGTAATGAATTTGTGTTGAATATGAATAGTACATAGACATATTGCATGCTTATAAACCATAGAAAGTAAACGTTATTGCTTATTCTCTATATTATAAGGCCAATAATCATTTATTTAAGAAGGTTTGTATTGAGTGGTAGTTGATATCGTAATTTTTTGAGATTCATATGGAGTTATAAATGTTTTATGGGATTCTTATTTTGGATGAATTATTTTTTACAAACTCTCTTCTTGGTCAACAATAGATGATAATTATTTACAATCCTCATGGATTAATCATGATGGAGAGTGTCTCATATGAAAAACCACTATTAGTTTGGGTTATCGATGTGGTTGAGAATCTGCACATTCAGGTTAATATATGGATTCCTATAGATTTAATTGTAGAATTAATTTTTGAGACTCATTCATCTATTTGGGTATTACACCCTAGAATCACCAAAATATACTTTGATATATATCGACTATTCTAGTGGATTATCATGAATGGAAAGACTGCATTTTTTATTACATGATTCTCAACCTGTCAGTAGGTGAGAGCAGAGCACCAACAGCTTGTTGATCCTTTAGAACCTCCTTCCATTAATGAGTTATTATAGTATGAAATCACTGTATAAATTGTGGTAGATTTTTATACACCCCCTGATGGAAATAATGTGGTATGTGTGATCCTTGATAGGCTTACCAAGGTACCTTACTTTATACCTACCATAACGACCTTTCCACTATAATGTATGGAGATATTTTTTTATGATGGATTGTACACCATCATGGTGTCCTACATTTTACCATATTGGAAATAGATGCTAAATTTACCTTATGGTTCTTGACTAAGTTATATAGGGATCATGGATCATAGGTATTTCTGAGAATATCCTCTCACCCTTTAACAGTTGATTAGTTCATCTGTACAATACTGGTTGTAATGGAAATGATACAAGAATGTGTCCTTAATTTTGGAAGTTATTTGGAGAAATAACTCTATCTGGAGAAATTTAATTATAATAATTTCTTTGAAGAAACAATATAGATGGATCTTTATGAGGCCTTATACGTTAGTCAATTCAATTAACCTGTTTTTTGGTTTGAGGTATGTAAGGTAGTGGTACTGGGACAAAATATTATTAAGAGAAATTGGAGTAGGTATATATTATTCAAGAGAATATGGAGACAAATCTGTCTATGGAGAAGTCTTATATCAATCATCACCAGTGACACTAGATTTTGAGTGGGGTCGTCATATCATTCTGGGAATTCATACTAGGTTGAGTCTTTTAAAGATTTGAAGATAAGGAAATACATAGCAACATAACATATTGAATTTGAAGATAATGGAGAGAGTCGAGTTAGTGTCCTATCAATTAGACATTACTCAAAGGTGATGGTCCATGAACAAAATTTTCATTTCATCTCATATTCATTGTTATTATTCCAACTTGTGTCGTCATTTTGATCCTTAGGATATCACATTAGTGGCTGATTCTTATTTTTGAATAGAATGCTATTAGTATCATCTACTAGAGAGTAATGGTTCTATAAGGTTGGATATTTCCATTAGTTTGATATATTTTTATGGATGGACATGTATATGTTGCATCAAAAGAAAGAGAACTAACATACAAGCTCAGTTCATGGAACATTTCTCTAATTTTATTTCCACCCTAAGAAGGGAAACCAAATGATATGTTTATTTATTGAGGAGAGGTTGAAACGTATTGAATTTTCCTATTGTGATGGGTGACATAAATTTCTATTAAAACCTCATTATTTATTCATGATATTTGGTTGAAAGGCCATGTTGTAGATTAAGAGAAATGGGGGGAACATTGATATTGGAGCTCTAGGATTTAGAAAATTATACTGAGGAACACTATTACAATACCATTTGAAAAAATATGGGCTTCAATGATAATGTTTATAATAGGGTGATTCATGGTTAATTAAATCATTCTTGAGTGTCCACATTACCTTGTAAGGTGCCGAAGAGGCCTCCCAAGGTGTTCAAGGGTTGTGAACAGGTTTCCAAACCATGGTCCTATACCACACACTTAGTTATACTTAATAAGTGGTGCTTCATGGGTTCGGAGCATGGTATACAAACCATGAATCCAAAATGTGAACATCTTGAAAGTGTGTGAAGTATCCATTTTCCTACCAAATTTAATACCTATTTAGCATTTCCCTCCCCCTTTTTCCTGTAGTGTCCCCATTTGATCAAGATCATCCACCAACATCACCTATAATTTGATCTACGTTCTTCTTCATAACTCTGATTCTTCCATTGTTGGTTGCATTGTATAGCTACTACAAATACCTTCATTCATGTTTCTTTATTACCACATTTATCTCTCCCTTAAGAATATTATTTATAGCTAATATAATATTCCTTATTGTTGGGTAATTTTTTCTATGTAATTTATTTTTCCCATTTTACCTCATTTCTAAATTAGATACTCGAGGGTTAGTCAACTAACAATATAAATGATGTGGTATAATACTATTTCCCAAAGAAAATTCATTCTATATCATTCTCTTGATGCAACATGCTAGAAATTCTAATCATTTACATTAAAAAATATATCTCGAATTTATTTGTAAGAAATGTTTGTAAGGGTTTAATACTCCCAGGTCAGTGTCATATGTCTCCCACTTTATTGTGTACCACCATTTACTCTGTGACTTTTAAATTAACCTTATCAAATTAATTTTTTCAGGGGAAAATCCACATATAGGTAGTCATTGGTTTTCTAAAAAATCATAATATTGCTAAACTATCATCAATGTGGTGTTCATTTTGATACTAATTTGAAGTATTATTGTAATTAAATTGGAATTTATGTGGTATGAATATGTCATGTGAATTATATATAAATATTCCTTTTGAATTCATAAAATTAAATGATATTTATTTATAAACTACGTATTGGATTAATTTAAACATTGATCGAGAGTATATATTATTTATGTTATATGTTTGTAGAATCCCATAAACAAGTAATTATTGATCATGGAAACCGATATACTTGTGATTCTTGAGAATATCATCCCAAATAATTGTGATACTAGAGATTGGAATCCCAAATAATTGTGATAATAAGACATGATTCACATTATCTTGAGATACTCAAGCATGCCGATCCTTTATGATTCATGATATTCAGGAATGCAAACCCATATATATGTGATACTAGAGTGTGAAGACCCTTAATACCCTATGACACTCTCATGACTAGGAATGGAATCTTGAGTTATGCCTCAGGTCATAGCTAGCATTGTGTATCATTATATATGTCTATAAATGTAGTATAAATATATAGCGAGTTAATATATATATATATATATATGAATATATATATGGTTAATCATGTTTAGTGGTAATCCAACTAATCCTAAAATTGACAATGTGAGTCTGGAGTCCTTCAGGATGTAGAACTAACTCATTTATAGTCACATATTTTACTTTATATTCTTATATCTTCACATATGAATTTAATATTTACCAGATTGTCTATTATAAACACTCTTGGTGGTGGCATAATGATTGCATATCACACACTATTCAAGACACTGATTGTTACCCATTCAAATCTTATCATTAAAGTTATAGAAAATGGGAAGTATCCATCTTTTAATGCATAATATTTTTGGAAAGGATGGAGTATAGGATAAAAGGACTGATCCTATTCTCAAGACATTTCGATATAGTTTTTGTCTTTTTTTCTATTTTTTTTCATTTTGTGTTTTCTTTTTCCTCTATATCTCATGTAATTTCCCCTTTTTCATGTCATCATGACATGATCAACATTTTGTGTATGATTTTGATCAGACTCAAACCTATTTATTTTATATGGATACTTATTCATCCATGGATAAATTATTATATTGTTTTTTATTTTTTACTATTATTTTATTTCACTATTCTACACTCAGTTCACAAGTGAATATTCTCTCCACTAAACCATCATAGTCATTTAATGTTAGTTTGAAGTCACTCACATATGGGTAGGTTCCCATGAGGATGTGTGTCCAACTAGGTTCGGTTAATTAATATTTAACTAGGACCAAGACGCTATAATATCTTTATTGATATAATGATGATACAATGAATATAATATGACGATAATGATTATACTTTGAAATGTACAAATGATTCATGCCTCATATTTCATGTTTCTTATCTCTCCCATTAATTTTTTTTAGATCAACCGTTTCGATGATGTATACCATCAAATGATTTCATGTTCTATGTTGATCAAGGGAAATTTTAGAGGGTATATATTACATATTGAAATAATTTTTTTTTGTTAATATGTTCATAAAATTTATTAAACTAATTATAAATATATAATAATCCTTTAAAACTAAGAATATATTTAGATAATGTTTTTTATCAAAATTAAATAATGTTATTTATATATATAAAATAATTGATTCATTTTATAGAAATATTAGGATAAAAAACAAATGTGGTGTCCATTCCTCTCAATGAAATGAATTCAGAATCAATTGGAAAAATAAGGATTATAAAATAGAACCATGTTTCAAGAACTAGATGATTCTTGTAAAATATGTGATTATCTAGGTGACCATACTAAATGATGTCTCACTATTATACTATCCTTATATGTAAATATGTTATTATAGAAATAGAATAATGTAAAATATAAATATCTTGATATATAATCATACAATAATTTTTAAAAGAAGTATTGTTTAGTGATATTTGATAGTGCAATCTCTTCACATTTGATATCATAATTAATTTTACAAAGAGATGTTTAAAATAGTAAATAGGATCTATAACCTTCTTATATTGTTACATCCTTAAGAGAATATGGTTTTCATTTATAATAATTGGGAAAAAAATGGAAATTAATGAACGTCCTTTATATTGATAAGTTGAATAATGACTTGATGTATGTTTCTATGCTCTAAGATGATGAAAATTATTTATTAATGGAATATTTTTGTTTGGTGACAATTATTAAATAATTAATATTTTTTATAATAGTTAAATGAAAAAATGGTAACATATTTCAGTTTTTAGTGGCATAAGTTATATTTTATTCTAGCGTGAAAAGTGAAAAAGAAATTTGTAATGGATGGATTGGCCATATTTTCCAAACCAATATAATAAAACCTACATATATATAATGTTTTTTTATGTTCAAAATATTAATATCAACATTTCTTTGATTTCTACTATATTTCAGAAAAGGAAGATTTCATATTCATCACAGAAAAGGGTCTTGATTCACTCATCACATTCTTTAATTTTGATTTCTTTTAGAATATATGGTATAATGAGAAATAGGTAAACATTTTAAGATAAGTATTTTATTTCCTTTATTGATGATGTTTCTCAAATGAAATTCATTGTTTTATGGAAAATAAATCAAACAATATAAATACTTTTTAGAGTTTTAGGAGATGTTCTTAAAAATAATGTGGATTCTCTCTAATGAAATTACAGATAAACACTAGTATAAATTTCACTAATGAGGAATTTAATATTATCATGACAATCATTTATTTCAACATGAAATCATTTCACTATACACAAAAAATAAATAGTGAATATGAATGAAGGAATATAATATTGGTAGGTATTACTCGAACCATGTTGATAAAGAATGATATCTCCCAATATTTTGAGAGGCATGTTTTTCAAGAAGTAGTTTATGATTATAATCATTACTTTTACAGACCAAAATTAAATAATAACTGAAATGACATGTAATAAAAGAAGCCTCAAAATTTAAAATATAGTATAATATTTTTAATTCTACGTATCTTCAAAATAAAATGTGAAAATATACATAAATTATACTTAAGGAGTTTTTATAAATTTTTATTATTATCCTTCAAATAGAATGTGATATAAATTTTATGACTAGAATACTAGAATAACTATTTATAATATAAATTATAATATCATATAAAATTTAACAAAGTCATTATTATATTATGATTGAAGTTCCATAAATTATTTTGATGTTTTTTTCTATTAAAAAACATGAAATAATTGTAGAAAATGATGAAAATGGAGATGATGTATAGGTTGGAGAAGATGATTCAACAATTAAACGTAATGATTAACATTAATATTCATCTCATCTAATGATGATAAGTAAATTTCAAGTCAAAAATATCTTTGAAAAAAATATTTGTAGGTATACACCAGAATAACATTGATAGAAGAACCTCATACTTTATTTACCTCTCTAGTTAATACAAAATATGATGAAGAGGAATCAGAGAATCCATTATGGGTTGGCACTATAAAGGGATATTAAACCAAATTGAGAATATAGAGACATTGTATTTATTTCCCAAATAGGGATACAAGAATGTGATTGGAATAGAGTGGGTGTTTTGAAAATATTTAATGGAAATTTATATGTTTTGAGAGGTAAATAATTATTGTTTTATAACGGTCATTCATATGTTTAATGGGTGTACATTGAAATCAACATTACATCAATTTCAAGTCTTGAAACCATATTATTTTTTATTTTTGTTGTAGTATAATGTGAATGAATGATATTCCAAATATATTTTTTATTTTAATTACACACTGATAAATTAGAATATATGTATTAGATTGAGAAAAACATTGGTGGGTTTTTATAAAAAATTAGGGTAGTTTTTTTATGTTAAAAATGATCTAGAATGGAAAAAGTTCCCTGAAGCATGGTATTATAAGATTTAATCAATCTGGATGAAAATTAATTTTCTAAAAGGAAGAGCGGAAATTAATATCTATATCAAATATGAATATGAGGTATCTCATTTTGTTATTTTTATGAACATGAAATTTATGGTTGGGATTAATTGAACCACATAAGATGTTTGTATTGTACTAGAATTGATGTTCCACTTTTGTATTGATTTATGAATAGTTTGATTTTGGGCATGAATTTTAACTAATATAGAGCTATATTCTATATCTAGAAAAATGGGAGTTTCTCATCTGTCACATTATACTTTAAATTTTTTTATGTTTGTTTAAAAATGTTTTAATATATTATATAAAACAGTTTCAAGAACATTTTGCATGATATTAAATTTATATTTATGTAAATATATCTTTATATTCAATGTAAGTATCCTAAATAATTTTTTCTAAAACAGTTCATAAAATAATATCTGTATTAATATGTTAATATCTTTCATGGTATAATATTAATTGACTAATTAATTATAATCTTACATATATTATAGAAATTCTTCAGATAAAATAAACATGTTTTGAAACCCCATAAAATATTATGTAATTGATTTTTTCTAATGAGAGATTTTTTCATGTCCATTAACATCAAAACAAATATATTCATGTTATTTATGAGTCTTATGGAGTATCTTGTATCAGTAATGATGAATATTGGTTACCAAAAAATGACAAAGAACATATATAAACTATAATCATTATTGTACAGTTTTCTAGGAAGAAATAAAATTTAAGATACTAGATAAATGTGGGAGGGATTATCTATTTTAAAAATCTTTTTAACTTTTTACTATAAAATATTAATATATGGTATTAATGACATCATTTTCCACCAATATAGAAAAGTGTCTAAATATATTATAAAGTAGAACATAATTTTGAGTGAAATATGGATCTTTACCCACTACAGGATATTGTGTAAAAAACATGTCCTCATTTTATTAGGAGTACATTTAATAATATCCATTATTAAATCAAAAACATGAGGCTTGTATAATAATTTTTTTATAATAAAATTAAGTCATATAAAAAATTAATTTTATTTAAATTTTTGAAAAATAAAAGAATAATGGAATAAAATTATTAGATTTCTAAAAAAACATTATAATATTTCTCACCCAAGAATAAAATTTTTATGTGTTAGATTGAATCTTTAATTTCCAAATCATTACATATATGAATATTACATCTTTTTAGATGAATATTAAATAATTATTACAAATACAAACATGAAATCTATAATAGATTACCTCCTTTGGAAACATGGAATACATTTAACTAAATTGTGAAGGATTTTCAACATCTCCCAAAAAGATAATCCCCATTTGTAAACCAAAATAAATTATTTCATTATTATATGTGGAATTGAAACATACGAAAGGGTGCTCTTATATGCTCAGTGAGGGTATGAAAACAATAATTTATCATATGAATGTAAAAAATATTAACATAATGTTTGAATATCAAAATCATGAGTTATAAAATAAAACTCAACAGTTCATAATGCATATATAACAAACGAAAATTTTCCATTATAATATAGCATTGACATAAAACATAAACTTGTGGAAAACACATAAGTATAAAAAATCATTTTTATATTATCCAAGGATAATATCCAAGACCATTATTTTGGACATAGTCCATTATTGAACCAAGTTCACTCCACATTTCAGCCATATATTACACAAGTAGGTTACATTGCATTCCAGTAATATCAATATCAAGATATATAAACCTTTACCCAATGCATTGTTGGGAGATATATGTCCCACCAATATCATAAAAAAATCATTAATACAGGGGCCACTAAAACATATATTATTCAGTGTTCCATAAACCATGAAATCCAACAGGTTTCTTAAACATCATTCCATAGTAACATAATCCATATAAAAAATAATTCCATAATTAGAAAAATTAAATAAACAAAATAATAGTGATATAAACATAAACCTATTTAAATTGCATCACCTTAGATGGAATACGATTTTGATAAAATAGATGAACTTAATTCTTGAGAACAATATTCATTCTTCCTAAAATTTGATATCATTTCTCAAAATTCCATGAAAATTTTATAAAAAAGTAATTTAGTCAAAATTAATGATGAAATAGTGTATAAGAAGCTTCATGGAAATAACGCAAAAAATCCATTCATTCCATATAAGTTTAAAAACATTATCCGCTTACTTTTCCCGGAAAAGTGTAACAGTACCTCTTATGGTAAAAAATGAAATATTCATTCCAAAAAAAGTAGTAAAAGACAAAAATGGATAAAAATGACTTTAAACATACCTAAAATATAATTTAACATTTTATGAAAACATTTTTATAAAAAATGGACACATATGATAATTATACCCCTAATTAATAATTACATATTAACAATCTTGGATAAAAAATTAGATTTCCAAATTATCTCTTACCTTAGGTATGATATCCTATATATATATATATATATATATATCAAGCTCATGTATGATGATTTAAATAATGGTATTTAATAATTCTAGAATCATAGTAATTTTTATGATTCTATATTTGATTATATTAACATCTTTTTCCAGTAATATTTCGTTGTCACTCGATATTCAGATATTAACTGCTTTATGTTCTTATGAAAATTTTTCTAGTTATGTTCATGTTACACTTCTTAGGTTATTGTTATATAATTTATATAATTATATTATGTAATATTTATATAATATTTATATAATATTTAATCAGTCCTTTCATGTATATAATCGTGGTTAAATGAAGATCATGTAGAATGAATCACATCACATTATGGAGATGGTATGTAGTATGTACGTATGAGTGAAGATATCATTACAATAATTATTGAATAGTATTTCAGTGTATAGTATATAATATAAATTTATAATTATCATATATATTTATTATTTTTATCATTATACCCTTCCAAGTAAGACGGTG
Source organism: Viscum album (assembly GCA_963277665.1). NCBI lineage: Eukaryota > Viridiplantae > Streptophyta > Magnoliopsida > Santalales > Viscaceae > Viscum > Viscum album. The sequence goes on along the minus strand of OY728150.1, from coordinate 1,211,257,440 downwards.
GTGGAAAACATAATACACCACGGTGTGAAGATGGTAAGTCGTACGTATGCACGAGTGGTGATTTTGTTTCTTATAGGATGGATAAAAAGTGAAATATAGTTTTTTAATAATTATAATAAAATATTAATATATTAGTTATATTGATGTTATTAATTTATAACGAATCAACTAATGAAGAGGAAGTTGAAGAATAAACAATTTTGAGGGAATCAATAGAATAGATTACCTCTTCCTCGATGTGCTTCATTTAAATCACTTCTTAGAGAACAAGAGTTGGTCTTTGAATATGAAAAGAACCACTAGAATGTATATAGTGAATTTTATAGGTAATATAGTTAGGGTATGGCCAATAATGAAGGCTCAGATTGATTTTAGTAAGTGAGGGTGGAGGTTACCTCTTATAAATGAGGTGAGGGGAACTTTTGAAAACCTAAAAAATATTAATTTATAATAAATTATATCCCCACTAAAAACATTAAAAAATTCCCAATTAATAATATTAATTGATAAAGGTTTTTAATATCACCAACTAATAATTATAACAATTTTTTTTTCAATTTAATCATTCTCATCATAATTAATATTTAGTTTTTATATTTAATTTTAATTAATATAATAAATATTTTAATATTAAAAGGGTGAAATATTTGTTTATTTCACTTCAATTAGACCATAAATAAGTTACATAGTGAATTTTAGGCAATATTATTGTAATTATATATTTTTTTAAAAATTATTTATGATATTTAAATAATTAAATAAATCATTTTTTAATAAAATAACATGTGTCAATTTTGACAATATTCTATTCATGGATTTCTAAAAAATCCAGATAAAATGTAAAAATCAAAAACAAATTCTTATTATATCCCTATGTGGTATAGGTAATCTATAAAAATACTTGGATACATTAGTTATCTCAAATTATATTTATTTTATTATTTTTAATAACATTAATTTGATATTTACATTAATAAAATAACTAATACATCTGTGTTTTGTAATTATATAATACACTTATTTTTTGGAAAAAAATTAAAAATAAAATACAGTGATGAAGAAAAAATAATATATTTCATAATATTATTTTTTTAATATAGATTTGGGAATATTCAACATTTAAAATATTATCCTTATTAAAAAATGATTGTGACAACTTTAAAATCACGCTAAATAAAATAATATATGTTTCACAATCTCATCCAAATGGATCCTAATGGCCAATAACACGACAATTGGACAATTATGGTAGATATATACTTGAACCATAACAATTGTTCATTTTTTGGACTTTTTATGGGTATTATAATTTTAATAATAATTGTTTTTTTATATTTTTTATTAATTATTTAATTTGTACACCATCAACGTGTATATCGTTAGAATAATTATATATTAACTAAAAATATTAAATAAATAACCATCAAAAAGAAAAAAAAATTATCATTAAAAAGATTATATATATAATGTAATTTATCTTTTATAGATATTTATATAAAAAAAAGTTTTACTTATTTAAATTTGAGTGAGACATATTTAATTTTTTTTATTAAAATAAAATAAATTTCCAAATATCATCCATGTGACTTATAAAAGGCACCATTTCGACCCAAGTATTATTTAGTTAAAAATATAGTCATCCAATGTTATTAAGAAAAGTATTAGGGTAAATTTATAATAACAATCTTAACCTTAATTACCCATTTAACCCTTTTACCGGTTAATAAAAATTACAGATGTCACTATACATAATGCCCAAAAATAAAATAAATATATGTATAAAATTTTTTCCAAATGATTCAAAATATGGAATATATATTTCAATATTCAAAACACATAATTTTTATTAATTTATTTAAAACCATTACTGTTTTCAGAAGAAATCACCGGTTATTAACAGTAAAAACATTATTAATGATTGAAATATTTTAAAATTTCAATTCAATAAAAAATTAATGGTAATGATATATGTAATATTGAATTAAAAAATATATTATAATTAGTATTTAAACACATTAAATAATATAATTTAATTATATCACTTATTTCGATAAAAAACTGATATTTCAATTAAAATTTTGTATATTTTTACTATTCATCAAAATAAAAAACATATCCAAAAAAATATCCAAAAAATATCCAAAGAAAATTTTTATATCTAGATTTCAATAAAGTAGTTTTTTATTTAATATAATTTATAGATGTATTATAACTATATTTAGAAATGGTGCCCCATTTGAAGGTGGCAATAATTTTTTTTTCAAAAATATCTACTTCACCCGAAAAATTTAATATATTCCTATATAATGTATAGAAAACATATAAGATAAAACTTAAACATTATATTTTATATATTACATATATTTTTCATTAATAAAATCCATCAAGAGTAATTTAATTATTTTATAGACTCACTTATTTTCATTTAAATTTTATTTCAAAAGAAATTTAATATTATTCATACCCTCTATTATAATTACTACATTGTAATATTTAGTTTATCACTTATACTCAGTATTATGTGAAATCAATTCTTTCAAAAGGACTTGAAAATTTTAGTAATAGAATCCATGAATAGTGTGGTGTATACTACAATCTATTATAGTGTTGCTTATAACACAAGATAATCTTGTTGTTGTGTACAACATAAGACATCAATGAAATTAAAATGAATATATCTCATAAAATCATGGGGAGTTATATACCCCATCCAAATCATAATACCTAGTAAAATTTTTAGAAAATTGGTTGAAAGTTTAATAATAAAAATAAGAAATATTAAATTGATAGTTTCATAGTCATTAATCCAAGGTATAATAACCAAATTAAATCCTTAATTTTCTCATTTATTTTAAAAAATTAAGAAAGAGTGGTTGGAATTTATTTAGCATAATATCTAAATATAGAATACATTATAAAATAATTATTATAAATTCTATGAAATTTTTTTGGATTATAAAAAATAAATGAGCTACAATTATTTAAACAGTCTCTTTAATGTTTTGAGTATTTATGAGAGGGTTATGGAAGGTTAAGGTTGTGTAACTATGATGAAACAACAAGTGGGTAAAATCTTAATTCAGAAAAAATATTAGAAAGACTAATAGTTATCCTTGATTATTGAAACCAAAATTGTCTTTCTAAAGGGAATGTTAATCATCCCATTATGTAAATAATTGAAATTAGATAAATAATTTTCTATATTACCCATAGGGGTATATGAAACTTCTTATAGTGTCCACATCTGTTATAAAACGTACATAAATAAATTTTCCTACATTAAAGGTTATTTTAAACCAAATATATATTAAACAATTTTTTTTAATTATTTATATTAATTAAAAACTATGTAATTATTTTGTAATTTATTTTGATGGTGTCATTCAAATTAAAAAAATGTATACTATATCTTTTGGATGAAATGAACAATATAAAGTTGAAATAATAAAAGACATTTATCGTTTCTAATTTTATTTTTCTTGTATAAACTTGGGGTTATTATAAACAAATAATTATTTTCATTTAATGATACTATTTATATTTCTAAAAAATTATTAATTATTTATCCAATTATATGATATTTTTTAATTTAATATAAGGTTAAAAATATATTATCTTGTGTAAAAGTTGTTATTTAATATATTTGTTCAAATATGAGGGAAAAATTTATTGCCACCCAAATATGGAATATTTTAAAGAATAAAATATTTGTTATTATAATATTATATGAAATACATAAGAGATCATAGTAGATATGGTTACGAATATATTAATTATTAATTATTCCCTAAGAAGGAAAAGATGTTTTTGTTTTATCAAGAATAATTTTTATTATATATATATTTTAGGGAAATTATTTTTTCTAAAATACTAGTTGTAGTATGTTTGAACATAGAGTAGTTCAAAGTGTAACAAATATATTATTATACTATTATAATTTATATTTAATTTCACATTGTATCCAATAATAGTATATCAAATATTTTCTTTCAATATATTAATCAAAAAATGTTGTATTTAATTTTTTTTAGAAAAATTAATATCTATAAAAAATTTCATTGGGAATATTAAATATATAATAAAAATCAACTTGGTATAATTTACATGTATCTAAATAGTATATGTTATTTACATTATAATATTAGAGAAGTTGAAGTAAATAATGTTGAATATTATGTTAAAAATTTTAAGAACAACAGCTATAAATTTTGAACTCACCATTCATTAAAAAAGAGTTCATTATAGATGTTAAATAGATAGTGTAATTTAATAAGATAATTTAACAAGTAGTCACATAATAATATTTCATGCAGCACATGTATCTATAATTAGTTTATAAAATCATAAATGATTGGAAAACATATTTTATCTCTTGTAGTCTATGATATGAGATGTTATTACATGGATTATTATGAATAGTTTTTATAGTATATTTAATAGATAGTTACAATATAAAAATTAAATCATGTTATAAAAATTAATTATCCATTTTATTAATTTATCATGTTGTGTACATATATTACTTGAAGTGAATGATTATTGACCAATCAAAGTATGACTTTGAGTTATACCAAAATGATGTTAGTTATATATTTTAATAGTATTTGATTACATTTGAATATTCCTATGGTTTTGGTATTGTATAAAGATATATTCTTTTCCCCCATTGACTATTTTTTCAGATGAACCACTCAGTAAACAACATGGCTTGCAATACACTATGCGATTGTTATACATGTAGTTCCTATTTCATTTTAAACACCCTTTGACTAATAATAATAACATACTTATAATGAGAAATATTATACATCAATATATTTTTTCAACATACTTGAGTGTGATATAATCATGTGGTGTTTGGGTATATTTTATGTTATGTAATATATTAAGGATCAACTAAGATGATATTTTATATATCATATAACTATATTGACGTCTAATCCATTGATTGATATAGAATGATTATGTTTAAATACATTCTGTGAATGAAATATGTGATTTGATTTTATATTTGGATAAGTGGTATTTAGTAAGATATTTCATCTTGGTGAATTGAATTTAATTTAATCTTTTATACATTTATTTATAAAAATGGTAATATATGAGTGGGACATATGAGATTTTACGCTCTATATCTCTGGTTATCATTATTTATAATTAAAATGGATTATATTTTTATTCATATTTTATATAATATCATTGATGTATATAGGTATAATGATATGTTTTTGATGAAGATCATGATAGTTCCCCATTAATCCTGAAAATAATTGTAGTTTTGGTTTATGAGGCACTTTTCATACGAATATAGAATATATAATTAATATGTATTTTAAAAACTAAAAAAGACCAAGGGGTTATAATTTATTGTTCAATGAATGATTATTTATTATTATTATGATTTTTTATTTTTTAAATTAGATCAACTCAAAAAGTGTTTCATAGGATATTCAAAATCATATTTGAATGGATATTCACATGTTTTTGAATACAAAGTAATATATTGTGAAAATGTGTTGTACAATTCGAAAAATACATTTTAGGTAATAGAAATATATTATTGGATTAGGTTTTATAATTCATTTCATATAAATTTACATATGATGAATGTGCATTAAATCTATATGGAATTGGTGGATGTGATTCATTGATAAAAATATATACTAATCTTGATATAATGAAATAGTTGTATTGAACAAATTATGTTTTGTGTTGAAGTAAATAACATTATATTAAAGGTAATTATGTCATATTTATTTTCTTGGTAGTACACATGTTATTCAATAATACTCTTTTTCATCCTCGTTAATTCTTGTAAGCAATCATATATCTGATTGGGCATCTTCTAAGGTAGATATGAGAACTTTTGAATAAATTTATGGAAATGTTGGAATAATTAATCAGTTCATAATAATTTTTTATACATTACAAATGGGTTATGATATATTTTATTATTTTAATATTTGAAAAACATTTATAATTAAAGAGAATTGAATTCCAATAAAATTCTAAATAATATATATTTTTTGGCTAATAAATAAATTATAAAGAAGAATGTTGAGACTAATTGAAAAAATAAAATATTTATATATAAAAAAAATCATTTAACTATATATCTGATTATTAGTTTTTATCAGTATAATTATTTAGGGGATCGTAAGAATGTTATAATTATGTAAAAGTACAAGTGTTCAAATGATGACTCCCTTTACCATGACCAAAATTTTATGATTTATTAAATTTCATTTAGTTTTGTAAAACATATTTGAATTAAATGAGGTAATTCGTTTTTTTAGTTGATCAACATAATATGTTTCAATAGATTCATTGTCTTTTTATTAGAATGGGGGAAAAATTAACGTATAACCTAGAAAGGTTCCAGGATGGGAAATAGAATACACCTTTTATTATCAAATGGTGTGTATACACTAGTATAATATCAATATAAATTTTGAGTTATTATAAGTTTTAATGGAGTAGTGATTATTATTTTTAATGATTTATTAAAAAATATATGATTTATGTATTCAATGGTAAATGTAAACTCACACATTTTATTAATAATTTTCAGAAAATGGGAGGCTTACAATGTCTATGGTATGATGTAGCCACCATGTAGTATCCCAAAGTGAGAAGATCATTACCATAAATTGACTTGTCTTCATAAATTATGTTTTTAAATATTTGGTAAGCATCATATATATAATTTAATGTTATTTATTCCTATTTTATTATCAAATATTTTAATTCATGTACTATATTTATTTACATTATTATAAATGATTAAATATACTAATTACATTAAAATTTAACAAATTTGACATAAAGAATATTCATAATCATTGCATGATGTCTTATAGAGATAAAATTATCTCTTTGATTCATTGAAATTAGTTTTTGAATTAGTTTTAATTATATTAGATTTATGTTATTCTTTATGGTAAAAATATCATTCCCTTTTATTTATATAAATCTGATAAAAACATATAGATTAAAATTATATATAACTTCTTAAATTATTTTAATAATATATTGATATATTGCTTTCATGTTGATTGAATAAAGAATCAAAATCAACTTATAAATCCGAATAAGTGATTATCCTAGTAGATTTTGAATAATAATTATTTAACTTAATAATTATCAGACAAGGTAGATATAAGTTTTTTAAATTACATATTCTCTCTAAGATATGAGAAACATATTACTCAAAATATGTAAACATATAGAAAGATATATAATCTTAAGAATATGAAATTTAAGGGAATTAATTTTAGTTTCAATCAATGATATTCATTGTCGACTAAACCACCACATGTGGATAATATAAAGAGGGAACTACTAAGGTACAAAAGTGGTTAAGGATTATAAAACTATGAGATAAGTTATTTTTATTGCCAACCCATCATCCCTAAATATCAAGGGTATAAATTTTCATGTAAGAGATTGGGAGATATTTTTAAAAATAATTAGATCCTTGTTGTGTGGAAATTTTGAACTAGTGGTGGAAAATAGTAGGCCCTCACCAAATATAGGGTTTGTTGATTATATTTTTCTAATCAATGGATTTTAAGTTAGAGTAAGTGTGCCAACTACAAACTAGGTAGAGTTTTGGTCAAGTATATTGGCAATATAACAATTGTTTTAGTGTCCAAGAGGTATTCATAGGTGAGAGATATTGTAATATGAATGGAGGTCAAAAGGGGCTTCTATGTGGAACTCCATGGTGGGATGGATAGTTAGGAGGTACATTGGAGTACATGTGGGTACAATTTGGGGAATCAATTTTATGTGACAACCCTTTACACCTCATTCCCAATGAAACAATGTTTAGAACATTTGGAGCTCATTTGATGGAAAATTTATGCAATGAAAAATTATATGACAATAAAATTTATTATTATTAATAGAATAATATTTGGATATTTTTGATTCTAGTGGTTTCACAAGTAATTATTATTGATCACTGTGGGTCGATTGAATATGTAATATAAATCAAGGGATATTTAAATTTCTAGATCATGTTGTCAGTATTTTTTTGATCATGTAAATATAATAAACATTGAATAATTAAATATATGGGGATATATTTTTGAGGTTTATGAACATATTTTGAATTAATCACTGGTATGTGTGACTTAACAATATAATGTGTTCACTAGTTTAATTTATTTCCCAGTTGATGTGATAAGTGGACTATGGAAAACATGATAATATAATTAAACTTTGTAATATTTTATCTTAAGATATATTCACAATGATTTTGAGAAATATAATATTCATTAAAAAATAATGAATTTGGATAACAGGTAAAAATAAAAAATGATGATGTGTATCATAAACTAAAATTATGGACAACACGTTATGGTTTAAAAGTATTATAAAAATTTTAAATATAGTGTGAATGATTTTTTGAGGAAATTGCATAATTTATAAAGTAGTGAGTTGATAATTGTTGAATATTTACCAAAAATTAAGAACATTTTTCCAAGTTTTGCTATTGAAAATTTTTTCATCACTTATATAGAGGTGTGAAATTTATTCTTACATATAAATATGGGTAAAGAAATGTGTGGTAGGGGTTGGATATGATGAATAATATACTGAGTACCTAAGAGAGGTAGAGTGATGTAAAACCATCAATGAATAATTGTTCCTAAAATGATGAAAAACTTTTAAGAAAGGGTGTGGGAGTCCTTAATGAATTATATAGTTAATTTAATAAGGAAGAAGAATAGTTGAGGTGACATTAGAGAATAAATTGTTGGATCCTATATTATTACTATTCCAATATCATGGATTTGGATAGGGAATATTGTGAAGGTACCTTGCGATACAATGAAAAAATATGAATTAATTAGATGAGAGTGATGTATTCTATATTTTGTTGAGTATAGCTAAATAATTATAAATAAATACATATACTCTATTGAATTATTATTTTATTTCTATGAAATAGGTAACTGAGAACCCATTGAGGAAAATGTAGTTGATGGTTTCCTTCATAGGTATTTTTGTGTGACTAATAGGGGGATCCTTGATCATGATTATTTTTTTGTACTCATATATTTTGTGATGTGATATGAAATTTGATGGATTCATGTTCATAGATATGGGTAATGTTTAGGGATATCATTTATACCTACCCACTATATAGGGGTGGAGTGAGAAAACAATTAATGTAGTCCTTATCAACCACAATTTTATGTAGAGGGATCCAATGAGGTGTACGTGTATAATATATATTTACCCAGTAATTTATGAAAATAATGATTATAAATTGTCTATGAGATTGGTTGAGATGGGTAATTACTGAAGCATCTATAGTTTAGGTTAATTGTATGTAGATTTTTCCTTCATCATCCACGTTATCGTAATATGGTAAAATTTTATTATACTAAGTGGTAACACTAGATTGCTATAACAAATCTAGGATCATGGTAGGTGATGTTGCACCAGATATTATGTCTTATTTTATCCCTATATGTAGGAAATAGGATGACTATAATTATACCTGAAAAACATGATATATTTACATATTTACTCTAGTAATATTGTATAAAACATCATCCTTGGTGATATGAATTTCCTTTAACCTCCAAATATTAATACAATAGATAGAATTATATATGGTTACTTCCCCTAACACATCCAATATAGGAGAAGATGTTTAATCTTTAACATCTCACGATCAACATATCACAGGTGAATTAAAAATGTTATATTTATTAATGGTAGTTAAATCACACTATTTCTCTTTTTAAAGAAACTTTTTAATTTTTTTATATTAATGAAGGGGATCCATGATTATAATTATCAAGATTTATCAAGGTTATATTATGTATGATTATGATTCAAAGTTATTTTGTTTTCTCAATACATTAATTATTGTTTATGTATTTATAAAATAGAATTTTATTCGGTCTTCTCACTACATTGGATCAAAAACTGAATATAGTAATGATCACCCCAACATGTGAAGTTATGAGTACTTTTCCTTGTGTATATGAAGCTCAATAATTATGCATGGTGAATGATCTTTTGACTAAGAATTTTATTGTTAATATTGACTACTTGTAAAGGGAATATCTTGATATTATAACCATGGTCATGTAATCGATGATCAAGACATCATCTATTCAATATGTGCTAGTTGTATTTTGTGATTTCATTTTTTTACCTTAAATTTATGCAATTTAATATTTTCTGTTAGATATTTTGTTTTATGTATTAATTCAAGTACTTTTGGGTATATATTTCATGAAAAGTATTTTTAATGATGATATACAATTTCATGATAAAGGATATTTCAGGGACAATCCCTTCCTTTATTGTGTGGAAAACTCAATGTTGGTTGATTATATAGAACCACATTAGGATCAAATAGTTGTCATTGAGAGGGGGTTAATCTGTTTTCAACACAATTTTATATTTATTTTGAAATAATATTCACCTCTATATAGGATGTATTGATTTTTAATACAATAAATATGAACAAAAAAACACAAGGGAATCAAATATATTTACATGGCTTACCTCCCATTGTGAGAATTCTAGTTCTTGGAATGATATAAATTCTTCTAGGATCATAGTAACCACTGGAAATATAATGTGATTACAAAAAGTATCATATAAAATTTAAAATGATATTTAAGTGGCCATAAAATATACTATGGTTCATGCAACACAAAATCATATAACACACTTTAAAAAGAAAAAATTTAGGATAAAAATTGAAATTCATTAACCAAATAAACATCATATATATTATTTTGTTTTTTGAAATATTCCAATTATACTCTACTTACACAACATGAAATAAGTATAAATTCTTTTTTAAAGATATATATAAACAACTTTATTATTTAATTCATATGAACATAACCATTTGGATCTTATTTTTTCTTCCATTATTCAACACTGTATAATCATAAAATAATTATTGTATTTCTGACAAACAGAACTTCTTATCCTTATTTCTCATTATCTTCAACTTTTTTTGTAATCATCTATAATATATTTTTATACAAAAAATAATTTATTCTACCACTCCTATATAGATATTAATTTTATTTTAAAATGCAAATTCTCCTCCTGAAAATTATTTCTGGGAACACTATTAAAAAAATTATGACTACAGCATTTAAATTGGATGTAAAAATAGGCTAAAATAACCTCAAAATTTAAAATATGAAGAAATGACGTCATGAATAATTGAATTTACCTAAATAAAAAAATTATTATGTGGAATCTTCCAATATAAAATAGAAAAACATTTCAAAAAAATAAATTTTTTATATTGATCAAACACATTGTGGAGTGAGAATAAATCTCTAATTTAGAGATATCAAATTCTTCAAATACAAAAAATAAAAAATCCTCATATATTGTGTGATCATTATGTGGTAACATGGAATTAAAAATTTATTATTAATCATGATGTGGAATATGATATTTGGTTTAGAGGAAAAACATTCTACAGAAACACCTAAAATCAAAACATCAATTCATTACAGTATCGATCATTATAACATTTTTGAGGTCTCTGTCAGAGTCTCCCAAATGAAATGGACACCTCATATATACCATGAGGTCATATTGTCCTTAATGGCCTGAAAACCACTATATCAATGTATTCTAACTTCATGTCAGCTAGTTATTGAATGTAAATCATTTTAGATACATACACCTATTCATTAAAAAAACTTCTAAATCCTAAACTATATATTGTTCTATGGAACTAGCTTCCAGGTTTGTTTTAATAAACAAGAATTGCGAACTATTCTAGAAATTTATAAAAAGTTGAATTAGCCTATGGATTATCATAATTGTGTATCCAAACACATTCATCCAATAAGAAATATGAATTTTATTCTCATTTATTTGTTGACAAAAATCCAATGTAATGGACCATACCCACTACAAAATTAAATAAATTCCTCACCTTAGGTTATCAAAAACTATCTATGACGTAGTGGAGGACATATAGTGTTATCTTACTAATAATTTAGGACATGGAAGATTGGTATATATTAAATGGGATGAATTCGTAGCTGATAACGTGTGAGGATTAGTGAAGATAGTCTATACTAAGTCCTAGTGATAATCTCTTGAATATGTAGTCACAATATGGGATATTTCAAAGGATAAAATGAAAAAAATATTTCTAGGAATGACTTTTATTGATATCACGTGATAAAGAAAATAATTTATAAACTATGGTTGTAAAGGTTATATCAACGATAATTCAATTTTGGTCATGTTTTTTTACCACATGATTGATTTGACCGTATTCATGGGTAGTCTACATAATCTAGACTAGTGAAATATTTATGGACCTATTGACTATTTTATACAAGTTCTAAATCTGAATGATGGATTTGTGACAATGTTCTAGGACTAATATTATTATGATATTGTGATTCATATAGGGTGATATGATAATTAGTTGTGATAGAATCATTATATGGTCTGATATTACATAAATCCTAAAAAATAATTTCAATGGACTCAAGCAATTTGATATAGAATTCATTATATCTTTTAATGATGATACCTTATAGGATGAGAAATAAATTTATCAATTTTATCTTGATTCACCTCATTTAATTATGTTTTTATTAAAATTTAATGATCTTATTGGATGATAATTGAGACCCTATTGGCATCAATGTGATTTCAATATGTATACCAATCAGTTTACACCAATTATAGTTCCACTAAATGTTGGTTTTCTACATACGGGATTTTTTTATTTGAATAGAATGATAGAAAATTTATAGGAGGTAAAATATTCTTATTGGTTATAGATGTACTCCTGATGAGTTATTTTAAGGATAAAATTTCTTTTCTAGAATAGTAATGAAATATTATTTGATAGAAATATTGTGAAATCATTACTATATTAAAAATGAGGATACTCTACAATGTAATTCATAATGATTATTATAATTTAGTATATTATTTTTTATTTATTTGATTAATTTGAATTTATTGATATTTCATTATAAATATTATATTAAGGATCATAAAACACTTATGTAATTCCATTTATGGAATTTTTTAGTGTCACTCTTATCTGGTTATATGTTTTGTTAAAGTATGAGCTAGACCATAAGGGATCACTTTTAATGATGGAGATACCACACACTTCAGATGTTTTGACATTGATCTATATAAATTTAGGACCAAGATATACATTCTATGGTAGAATTAGAAATAAGTTTCAATAACACCATTTTATTATGTTTCATAGAAAACTAATAAATAAAAAACTAGACATTCCAACTGTTATTAATGAAATCATGACTACCTAAAGTCTGTGGTGATTAATATTCATATTAATTATCATAGATCAAGTGATAGTTAGTTTATATTCATAATGAATTATATTTATTATAATGGATAAAATAAGGTTTCACTGTTTTATTATTAATTTAAATTTTGAGATATTGTGTAACCATCACCCCTAGTGACATTAATGATATAATTACTTGTAAGGAATATATTCTTGTGTTGATAAATACGTACATATTATAACAATATGTGACATATGAGTTTTTGAAAATGGATTCTAAGAGATATAAGATATTATTATTTTGGGATTATTATGTGTAGAAGAGAAATCTATCGTAAATATAAATAGAAGTTGTGTTGATTTTTTCTAATAAACTTGGAAGATTAACTAAAAATTATAGAATTATTTAAATAATATAAATACATAGTGAATTAATGGATAATATTATTTTCTAATAGTATTTTACTAAAAATTTCCACAAGGAAATGAATTATTATATGGTATAGTTATTTCTTTGATATATGGTTATATTGTAAATCTATGTATCATTCATGGTTACATTCTCGATCAACCAATAGGGACACCCATAGATACCCATGTAATCTAGAATCTAAGGGAGTGAATGTTTAATGAGATTCTTAAAAGCTAAACTGAATTAGAGAGTATATATTTTTGAGATCTTGTGAAATTTATTAATATAGTTCAACATGGAAATAATGGGATGGATGTCCAGGTGTGATTGTATGATCTGTAATAATCTATTGTATAAAATTGATTTATGGGAAAAATGATTTAGTATTCACCTATTATTTTATCTCTATGTTCTATATTAACCCATTGTAACTATTGGATTATGAGATATATCATAATTGGATCAATTGTTTTAAAATAATATTGTTTTCAATAATGTTGGGGAGATATATTCTCTTTTAAAATATAAGTGATAAATTTTTTCAATTGTTGAAGAATTTTTTGACCAATACTCCGTTTTTTGAATGATGATATCTTGAAAAAAATAAATTTTAATTTTTGAGATGTTTTGTATGTGGATCATTATGGTTCACTGTATGCATGTAACAAGGATACCAATATATATGATCAGTATTTATCATTGAAGTAATGATATTTATAAATTTAGTACGAATCTAAAGTGTATTTGAACATTTGAATAATCTATCAATAAACTCATAGACTCTATATATAACAATGTAAAAAATGTTTTTTTATTAAATTATATTTATATTTGTCAGTATTTTCATGTTATATGGAATTTACTATAATTTTACTCATTTGTCCATTTATTGGTTTGTAATTGTTTCTAATCTTCCTTCAACGGAGTTTGAAAATATAATAATTAATTTATATGGCCTGTTTTCTTTTAATTATAAATTTTTTTAACATTGAAAATATATAAAATATGGGTTTTATCTAGAGACTAATTATTGTATGGTTAGAATTTGATGCTTGGTCTTGTGTTTTTTGGATATTTTAGAACTCATTAGAATTAAATAGGTTTATGTGATGTAATGGTTAATCAACATTAGGTGTTTCTTCAAAAAAGTGTAATTTTCTATTTGGAAAGAAGAAATATTAAATTCATTACATGAAGAGTGTGTTGTTAATTAATTGTCCACAACATTTTATTTTTAATGGGGTTTTTATAATAAGATAATAATTATTTAATCATTAAGAGATGTTATATTGGTATGTATTGGTGAATATCATTTTTAATGACTTTTGAAAAGTAAATAATGGATAATTTATCTTATTGACATTGTGACTTGTCCCACAATAGTAATCCTTTAGAGAAAATGAAGGGGGGATATGGTTTATGGGATGGTGGATCTTCTATGGGGGATATTCCAGAGGGGGGATTTATTTCATATAAATATTTGGATCATAGAAATATATTTATGGTTTTTTTATCAAACATCATTTGTATTTTTTAAAATTAATTATTTTTAATATATTATCAATTAAAAAGATAATTACTTACAGTTTAGGTAAGTTTTTCTAAAAATTTAGTTGTTCTTATTTCCCTAAAATTTCTAAAATCTAATGTATGGATTGTATAAAATAATCCAGAAAAATTTTACAGAGTGGAAATTCTATCAATGATTTAGGGAATGTATTCTTATAATTATCTTCATATATTTTTTTATATTTTTTCTTATAAATTAATCTAATCTAGTTCCCTTAGATTTATGAAAAACTAATAAATACTTTTTATTCAATGTAATTAGAATGAACTAGAACTATTTTATATAATTTTTTTATATTTTCCCCATATAGAAAATACCTTTGTGAATCCATAATTCATTGGAATTTTTTTTGAAGATTATCCAACATGATTTAAAATCAACCTAATTAGACATATGGTTTTGGAGAAAATATGTAGGAAATATTTAATGAATTATAAATTCCCAAAAATATTGTTTGTACTTGTTGATCAAATTATGTCAAATAGAGGCTATATTGGGAATTAGATTATTGATAACTATTTGAATATGAATTTTGGTGGTCATTAGTGATAATAGATGTTAATAAAATCATGATAGGAAATGGATGTGTCATTGGGATACCAATTAGGGGGATTTTATGTTTTAGGGTTGTCTGATCATCAGATTAGATGAAAGGGGTGTGCCCTCATTTGCACTATTTGAAGAGGTTAGTGGAAAAGAACCCATATAATGTTGTTTATTAGGTTAACATATTGGGTTTCCATTATGTGTAACATATCCATAGGTGAGGCTGGGATTGGGACTCATAGAGAACCAATATGGATTGACAATGATTTTCAACCAATAAATCGAATGGATATAGAAGGGATATAGCATTGTGAAATAAAAATCACTATGGGGAAGCGGTAGGCATTTCATTATTTAATTGAATGAATAAGAACATTTTATGGTTAGATTATAGTATGCTTTGTTAAAGATATATAATATTTTCTATAATTTTCATGTGTGGGATCCAGGTAGAAACCCTTTTTTCTATGAAGATATGGGGGGGTGGGGTATATAAGGGATCAGTTCACATGACAAAAAGAAACCTTTAGAATCCTATCAATATATCAAAACCAATGGGACGATGTTTGGGTCATTCTGGGTTCATATGATGGATTATTTAATCAATTTATAATAAAATAATTCATAAAATTGAATGTATGTATAAAATAAAATTTCATAATTTTTAGAATATTTTTTGGTGTGAATAATCAGTATCTGTCACTAAGAGTTTATTGAATAATTAAGAGGAAACTATAGAGAGAAAAACTATTATACTGGGACATTTAGACTACTTTTGTGATCATGTAATTATTATTAGTATGGAATTGTTATAGTATATAAGAAAATAATATTAAGTTTCATGAAATCATTTTGAATTACTCAACATGATGAGTGATCAGAACATGAAAGGTGGTGATTAATCTACATTGATATCCCATTGCTTTTTATTATTGCTTTTTTGGAAATAGAGAAAAAAAATTAGACATTGTAACTATTTCCCCAAAAATATATTGATGAATGTTTTTGAATCTATAAAATAAATTAAAAATTAATAAATTTGGAAAATAAATAAATGGGAAAGGTGGTGATGAGATTTGTAAACTAAAAGTACATATATAGTATTACGATTTTGGAGGATTAAAAAAATCTTAAATAAAGTATATATTATGTTATTGGATAAATACTCAATTTAGAATGTAGTTATTATAGAATTAATGATCGATTTAATCATTATTATCAGGTATGAACTATTAAATATTTTACTGTTGATATAAATGTGTTCATTTATAAATATACATGGCATATTTTTAAAAACAAATATAGGTAAGGAAATAGGTTGTAATGGTTAGATGTGATGAAAACTATAGTGAGTCACTAAGAGATATAAAGTGATAGCATATCTCTATGGATTAAGTTTTCCTAAAAATAATATATAAACATTAATAGTTGGACTAAAATTCCCCCACAAATATTATGCTCAATAGAAAGAGTCTATGAATTTTTTTTGTAAATTAAAGAATAGTATAGTATCATATTTATGATAATGATATTAATATCAAGTATTTAGTGGGAAAATATAGTGAAATGACATTATGTTAATTTTAATAAAACATACATGACTTACTATGTCTAGCGTGATGTATTCTATATTGTGATGTAGATATCTTAATAATTCAATAAAAATATTATATATTATTAAATTATAATTCAAAATATTTGAACATGGTAATTTTGAGCCCATTGTGTAGCATATAAAAGTTGGTTTTCTACAAGGAAAATATTTTGTGAATAATATTGAAATGCTTGATTATGATTGATTATGTGATGTCATCCCTTTTGTTATGTGATACAACCTGAGGTTGATGGATCATGATGAAAATGAGATGTGGTAGTGGATCTCATTTTTATTAAACCTCTATCTTGGATGGGAGTGAGATAAAAGTGAACATACCCCTTCTCAACTATTGACCTAGTTGAATACTTTTAATGACTTATAAATTCATATTCCTATATTCTCCAAATACTCTACAAAGTAATGAATGTGATTACATAGACCTTCACTCTTGGATCTGGGGCAATAAATACATTAATTTCATACACACACTGATATCAACTATGAAAACATGGATATAATGACTCTTAATTAAAAAATGAATAATAATTATTTCATATCTTACATATGAAGGATGTTTTCATGTTTCGGTATTAAATTAATTAAAAAATTCAATATCTAAAAAATACCATGATCTTCATATCTTGAAATTTTTTTCGCTATTTTTTATATGAAACTATTTAATCCCTAATTAGTCTTCAATAAATCTAATAAATTATATCACATATTTTATCTTTCTAAATAATACATGTGTACTAATTTTCTTCATAACATGTAGAAATGGAAACATATTAAGTTTCGATCTCTAACAATCTTTGATGGAAAATATAAAATAATGAAAATTCTATAATAAATATATTTGAGTGAATAAGAAACCTAGAATGAATCTACAATCAATGGTAAATAAATTTATTTTATATCCAGGAAAATATTATAATCATGGATATCAATAATATAGATCTATTAATTATATAATTAAAAATAAAGAAAATAAAAACCTACTATTGAGGACATGATCCAAGACATTGACATTTTATAGAGACAACAACCAATATATCTTTGGGAATTGGGTATGAATACATGAATTACCCACACAGTTTTTCTATCACTTGAGACATTTAAATGAATCAAGGGGGGCATATAATTTTTATCCCTAGTCGTCACATGTTTATTTCTAGTGGATTCATGATAATAGTAAAAAATAAATTCCATACCATTCCCTAAGATCCTCTAGGTCAATAAAATCACGGTTTCCCATATAATGAAATATAAGGAATGAAAATAAAAAATAATTTTTTTTCAACATTCATTATTAATTTCAATACATTTACCCACATATATAAATTGGATAAAATTAATATTAAACATCAATAAAAAATGAATAGGTTGGTTAAACAATATGTATGAATGTTTCAAATAATAATTTGTTTGGAATAAAATAAAATAGAACAAAAATAATTTTCCATGTGCCAATATAATAATATTATTTACTGGTGAACATAATCCAATATGAATTACCTAAAATTTTACAGTCACACTATATAGTAAAAGGTGTAATCGTGTAACTCTACTCAGGAATAACCTGACCATAAGTCATCTAGATAAAGGGGTTGTATGGTTTCAATGTTAAATATCCCATGAAGTCAGAAATATTTTTAAGGGGGGTTATTTGGTAGGAATGAATATCCATATCAAAAAATGAAAAAATAATGCATAATAAAATTAAAGGTCATGATGTACCAAAATTATATATAAATAGTTTGGTAGAATGATCATAAATAAATATATTGAAGTATGATTTCCAACACTTGTTACTAATGAAAAAATGAAAATATCAAGAACCACATGAATAAAAAATCATTTTTGGATTGTTAATCCCCTTAAACACAGGGAAATAAATGTTACAACATTCATTGGATAGTAAATCAGTAGATCAACTTACAAATAAAATATAGAATATAACCAGTGATTTGTGTTAATGAATCTAAATTAAGACCGAGAAAACCTTTTTTGATTTTGTAACACATGAATAAAATTTAAGTGAGAGGGTGTGATCTTAAATGATATTTTAAACAATTAATAAAAGATACTTCAAGATATTTTTTTACAAGTAGGTAGTATAAACACAATAAAAATGAAACATGGTGAATAATAACAAACATGTCTCAATGAGAGGAATTTGATACTAAAAACCCCTTACCACATGTCCTGAATTTCCAAAACGTATATTATTCTCATATATGAGAAAAACATATATATTATTAAACTAATTAAGAAATTTTTTTATAACTATTTATATTTATATTATTAATAAATTTACATTCTCATTGTGAATTCATTTTATTTTCCATAATGGTTGCTTATAGTTTAGATCATTTGTACTAGTTTCAATGTAATGATGGCTATATTCATTCTTCTTAAAGAAACATAATCAATACTAGGTCATAACGTTACTTATAAGGATTCCTTATAATTATTTAATTTGTTTCAAATTTATTTCCTTACTGTTTTAGTGTTTATTCTTGAATACTAAATTAATATGAAGCATGTTTTGGTAATTCTTAACAATCAAATGTTTGTTTCTTAATTGATAATTTAAATTAAAATATATTTAATTTAGAAAAAAGAAAAAACTTCTTTACACAGTTATATTATGTTGTGTAATTAATTATATTCTTAGTGTTATTAATTTAATAAATTCATATATAGGTCAAATAGGTAGTTATACCATGAAAAACAGGAGCATATAAAGATATAATGAATGATTATGTGTATTTTTCATTATAATTTTATGGTAAAAAATTGACAGTGTTTATTATTGTGATATATTATAATTAAAAATTATTAATAAAAATAATTAATGGATATGAAATCATTACATAATTTGGATAATCTATTATCATCTTTGTATGTATACATTAAATAAATGATTTAATGATGCTCATTTACTGATCATATAAATAATATTATGTATAATTTTTAAGATAATAATCATAATTATATCATAAATATAAAAATAATTTACTAAACCAATCTTGTAACAATATAATTTTTCTGGTGATGAAAAATGAATTTTTATTTTTATGGACAACGTAATCTGCACGTATACATGAGTGGAAAAAAATTATTGTTAATGGATATGATAAATGAATATATGTGAGTAATATAATTTCTATGGAAACATTAAAATATATAAATTACACTACAATCATTATATTAGTGTTTCAAGAATAGATCCGAATAAAGATGTTTATGAATCAAAGATATGTAGTGGTTAACACTGACGTTGGGGACATTATTTTTCATTAGAAACCTACATGGAAATGAATGCATAATGAAAACTAAGGGAGAATTAATGAATAATAATGTGGGATAGGGTTATAAGAGGATATATTTGGAAGTGTATCAATGAAAAATATTAATTGGAGATTATTACTATTGTTTTATAGATGTCACCAATTTATTTGTTAGTAGAAGTGTAGTTTTGGGTTTAACCCTAAAATTTATAGTAATGTAAGGTTAATATTCAAAGTTAAATGACCAAATTTTTTTAAAATATGATGGTATAGTTGTTATCGTTAATAAATAACCTCAAACACTATGTTTTTTGTGAATGTGGAGTGTTTTTCAGTTTTTTGGATTTAACTATTAACTTGTAACCTAATATACATTTACTATCGTAATGAATTACACTCATTAGAAATTAATTTAAAATAAAAAATAATATGATGGAACCTTTTACCTAATTTGATATTTATATATCAAATTAAAAAATTATTATTTAATAAAATTTATAAAGGATTGAATTATTATATTTAGAATAAACACAATTATTCACATAAATTTATATTTTAGAGAAATAACACCTTTAATCATTAAATTTACATGTAATAAAAAATAATGTTTAATATAGATTTTAATTTTATTATATTTATTTATTATAAAAAAATTATTAGGATTTCATGTTACCGAAAAGGTTGATCTCCTTCGAATATAATTCATTCATTGAAAAGAATGAAAAACATTTTTGTTAAAGTAACATTTATTTTATTCAAAACATATTAGACATACGATTTATTATCTCAAATAAAATTTTAAAATTACAATTAATATTCAATGTTTTCATTTTTTATCTTATAAATAGTTTTAAAATCTTTTATATCATTCTAATATAAAGATAATTTCATAAAAATCACATGACTCCTGAAAACTATATTTTTCCACTGAAAACAAAAAAAATTAGAAAAGTATCTTAATTTATTACTCAATCAATTTTAAAATAAAGAATTAAAAAATAAGTTAATTTTTATTAATTTTAATACTTAAACTATTATATATTCATTTTTGAAAAAGAATATAAATAAACAATGAAAAAAATTATTGGAAAATGAAATTTAAAAATATTAACTTTTTTTGTTATTGTTAAATATCATATAGAAATGAAATAGTTATAACCAATTATTAATATCTAAAAATTGTTATCAGTAATCATATGTTACATGAGAAATAATATCTTCTCTCATAAAATTATTTTTTTGGAAAAAAATCATCTTAATAAAAAATGATGTCATTAGTAATTTCAGGAAAAATAATTAAATTTAATTGATATTAAAATTTTCAATTAGTTAATATATAATTATAACTCATCAATTGGTTATTATTATTAATTTTTAAAAATTATGTGGCTATATTTTTAATGTTCCTGTAATATAATGGTTTTGTTTTAGTTTTGTGTTTCATGTGGAGAAGGCTATCAAACACATTAACTTATTTGAAGGTAATAACATATTATAATTTCATAATGTTGAATTCTCCCCCCTCCATTGGCCCTTGGATTGGAACATTGAATTTCAAAATTCCCAACTATCTACTTTATGTAATACTATAAAAGTCGCATTTTCCATCATAACATGAAAATAATATGTATCTCTACTGTTAACTGTGTTCCTTTATTTGGTTATATGACCTGGTTCTTTTAGTGAACATATATTTCTTATCTTTTATTCATGATCATGTTTCAAACAATTAATAAAACCAAAAATATGATTATTATATAAAAAAGAATACGAATATATAAATATGAATATTTATCCCATTATGAACGCTTTTTTTAATAAATGATACATTAAAATCCACCCTTGAATCTCTATATTCAATATTTGGTTATTAATGGAAATTTCATTATATGTCAATATTACCCAAAAACATTATATCACTCATAACTGTATATAAAGATATTGTGATTAAACAATGAATATTCTCTAAGAGTGTTTATAATGGTGTGTCGTAAGGGGTCATTTTTGTTCACTAGGTCATGGTTGAGTTAATAACAAACACACCCTCTTAAGGGTTATTAATCCTAGGAACATTTTTTCTAGAGCCACATCCACTATCTAGTATCCATATATTGATAAAATTTCAAAAAAAAAACCCACGTACCCAGTACATTACTAATAATCTATAATGCCAACCTAAATACATATATATTGTTATGATATGTACTAAATTTCACTCATCATAACCATTAAAGAAAAATTTCACTATTAACACAATTTTAAATCATATATAATACCAAAGAGTTACCAACACCATTGAAAATATGATCAGACTCGACATATCAACCCTGAAATAATTCTCAATAGACAACAAAGTATCTAAATTTAATTAAAACATTTATTTGATAAAAAACATATAACCCCAACCTCGAAAACCAAAATCTATATACATAAACACATATATTACATATGAACATTGATATAAGCTATAAAGACATTTATATAACAACTATTAATTCCAGAACCAATAAAAATATGAGATATCATACATCTACAATATATATTTGGGTTTAAATATTTATATTATTAAGACAAAAAACATATACATACCATGTTATTTATATTGGGATGATATTTTTTCCATTTTTAATATAAAACAACATAATCCATATTGAATCTTCAACATATATCGTTAATTCATCCAAATGTGTTATCCTTCAAAAAATATCAGTTGAACTAATTTTCTTACAAACCATTGGAAATATAAATAAATAGTAGTCTGAGACTAAGTGGTTATCAAGGAAAAAATAAAAACTAAGGAAATCAAGGAATAAATATTATGAAGGGAATAAGTCAACAACAAAAATTCATAATAAACATTAAACATAGTGAACATTATATATATTGGTACAATAATGGATGGAGGTTCTCTTTGAAATATGTATACTAGATGTTCTTTTTGAAAATAAGGAAAGATAATTTTAATGAAGAATATAAGCAGTCATACAAAAGCAGAGCCAAGAAGGGGATTTTTCCAGCCATAGCTGGTTGATAGCTAAGGGGCCTGAGGCCGCCAGCTGTTGGGCCGTATTATTTCCTTCCCTTTTGGTAAAGGAAAATTTGCAGCAAGAGAAGCCTTGGCACAGCGAGCGGATTCTCCTAACGATAAATCCAAAGGTTTGGAGTCCGGTGTCATTGTGATTAATAGCACTGATAACAGAAAGGCAGTCAAGCTCTATGATGATATCAACACATCCACGTTCCATAGCGAGCATCATCCCTGCATGTATGGCATAGGCCTCAGCAATTGCAGGTTTCCAGAAGGAATGATGTGGTTCATATTTTGCTGCAGTGATCTGCCCCAGATGATTTCGATCCCGGAGGCCGAGAGAAACATGCCCATCTATAGGGAGAGAAATGTCCACATTATGCTTAATAATCCCTTCTGTTGGGAGGTCCAATGAGGGGGACATGAGGGGGTAACGCCAAATAAAATGTATCATGTGCGGTCCTTCTATCCCTCAATCCAGGAAGTGGATCGTTCAATCCAGAACATGGGAGGCTGATGAACTTGGTGAAAAAATGAGTTGTTACGCCGAACCTAAATGATCCAGGCCAGCTTGCAACGAGAGATTGCATTAGACGATGAAAGAGAGAAGCACCAGCGTATCAAAAGATCAGCGAGGTCAGAGGCAATGTCCAGTGAAGCATCTGAAGTCAGGCCCCCTTTATTCCATATTTCATTGGCTCTCATGCAGTGAATGATGGCGTTCCAAGGAGTTTCAGGAATATTCGGGCAGAAATGGCAGGATTCAACACTGGCCATATGTTAGTAAACAAGGAGTCTCATGGTAGGTAGGGTGCCTGTGCACCCCTTCCACCAAAATTTTCATATTTTTTGGGGTACGTGGAGCTTCAAATCACATTCCATGGTCCCTCATCACAGTCGCGAGAGTGAATTCCGAGAGCTAGTCTGTACACAGATTTCACTGTGTACTCACCTGAAGAATCATTGGTCCAAAAAAGATGGTCGGGGACTGCATTAGGGACTCAGGGGATGCTCAGAATAGTTCTTTGGTCTCTTTTATTTGAACAATCCTAGATCTTTTCCATACCCTATCCTGGGCCCTGGTCTTAGAAGAGGCAGTTGACAGTGGCATATTCAAGACCTGGTTGGGTGGGGGATGTGGCCCTCAAACCACCCTTATCTATAATCCATGGAATGGTCCAGATGTTGACAAATGAGCCATTTCAAATCCTCCAGCCCAGCCCTCTTTCCAGGAGATTTCGGGCCCCCAAATACTTCTCCCGAGGAAGCTAGGGCGGGGGCCAAGAAAGGAACCACAGAAGTCTATGTGGGGGACATACTAGGCACGGAGTACCTGTGCACATAAATATATTGGATTATTAAGAAGGAACCATACATGCTTGTCCTGCAGTGCTTCATTGAAATGAATAATAATTCGGAATCCCATCCCTCCATCTGACTTGGGTTTTCAAATTTTTTCCCAGGCCAACCAGTGGGGTTGATTTATTCCATCATTTTTCCCCCACCAGAAGATGATAGTATGTGAATGGATCAGGTTGACGATGGCCGCCAGGAGCTTAAACATCGACATAAAGTATCTGGGGATAGAATGAATGACTGCTTTAATGAAGGTTCCTTTGGAAACTTTGGAGATTATTTTTGGGGTCCAGCCTTGAATTTTTTTCTCAATCATGCCCACCATAGCTACAAAGATTTCTTTTTTGGACCGGACAATCACCATAGGTAGTCCGAGATACTTCTAGTTCTTATCGACCAATTATATTCATGAAGATGCACAAAGCTCAGCTCTCTTTGCAGGAGGCACCCCTACGCTGAAGGAGATTTCTGATTTTCTGTGATTGACAGACAGTCCAGATGCCTGCTCATATTACTGGATCACTTGGATGATCACCTGACATTCATTAATAATGGATCTGGAGAAAAAGAGGCAGTCTTCGGCAAAGAATAGATGTGACACTTTTGGGCTCTCATGTAAGACCATTTCACCATGAATATACTTCGATGATGAAACCCTTGAAATAATGTTAGAGAAACATCATCCTCCAAAATGAAGAGAAAAGGGGAAAGAGGATCTCCCTGGCGTAGGCCTCGGGTTGGGGTGAATCCTCTGGTGAGCTCTCCATTTACCATGATTCAGAATTAGACGGTCGAGATGAAGTGCATGACAATTTCTATCCATTTAGTGAAGAAGACCATTCTTAGCATCACAACTCAAAGGAACTTCCATTACACTTTATCATAGGCTTTGGTCATATCCTGTTTCTAGGCCATGGTTCCTCTTTTTGCAGGGGAGCGCGTTTTCATATAGTGGAACAACTAATGGGCCAAAATTTCATTATCAGTAATCAGACGCTTGACCGTGAAGGCGCTCTGGTTTTTGGAGATAATATCAGGAAGCCAAGGACGTAGCCGATTGACAAGGATTTTGGGAATTCTTATTTTTGGACATATTTTTCGGGAATAGAGTTTTTTTAACTCACTGGTGAAGTATAGTATACATAAAAATCATATGATTCAATGTTGATCTTAATGTTTCTAAAAACATGGAAAATAATATAGTACATTATTTTATTAATCAGTATTTAATCAATTTGAACATTAGATTTTTGGACTGAATGTTTCGTACATAGAATTCCAAACATAAAATATATGACACATTCTTTTGGTTTGAAATTATATACCAAATTTTGGAAATAATATTTGTCTATAATTATCTCAACATCATGAGTCGCCTAAAATTATTTTATCCAACTTTTTTTATGAAGATGATATACTTTTTCCAACCAAAAAATTGTATCCTTGATGTTTTATAATGATCTCTGAAGATATGACTTGAAAAACGAATTGTTGATGAAGGTTATTTTCAAGGGTTAATATACATGTGAGGTTGAGATGTTTTGGTGTTAAAATTATTGATTATTATTTTAAATATCACAAGTAACTAATTATTTTAATAAATTTAAAGTTAGACTTTGTCATCAGACAATGCTTCTACTGAAATTTTGAGATTGTGAAAGGTGATAGGTTTTTTATTTAAATAAAAATTGTAATGATTTTTAGTCAAGACACTAGAAATGACATCTAAATTATTTTAATTAATAAATGTAAATTTTTAAATGTTTCAAATACATATTTCCATGAATAGTTTATGGAAGATATATGAATTTTAGGAAAGATAGGTGTATGGCTGTTGAAGATTCTAAAATTCAGAAGAACTCATGATTTCTATCAAACTCAATTTTATCTAAAAACATGATCAAACACAATTGAGATGATAGTTAATCTATGAAAGTATATCATATGAAGGATTAATAAATTTTATTTACCAGAAAGTTTTTTTTCAAGGTAATTTTTATTAATATAGTTTTGTTCAGATATCTTTGATGTTTTTAGAAGTTTCTAGAATATATGATAATTTTATGGGTTTTCCTTATAGAAGGATTTTTTAAATTTCAAATATTTTATTTTATAGTAATATAATATTAAGTTCCATAATTTTTATTTTTTTGAGATGCTATATAAATTAGAATAATTAAAATATAATTGTATACTATTCTTGTGCAAGAATATAGATAATAAGGGTTTTGTTATCGAACTGATTACCATACATAATTTATTGAGTATGGTTTCCAAAAAGAACATATAGATGATTGTTTTAAGATTGAATATTTACTCATACATGTTATGGGTAAGAATTCACTAAATAATATTTCCAGATGATCTTCTTAGATGAACATGATCACGTAGACCTATCAAGCATATCATTTTCAGTAAAATAACATAGATTGAAAGAGAACTGTTTTGATTGAATATAAATGTATAAAATATATTTATTTATGAATAGAGTATTTTTAGTAACATGAATCATATAGTTGGTTAAAAATATAGTAATTATATAGTGAGAAATAGACATATTTGTTTTAGGAATGTCTTCTTTCCATACAGAGGAAACAAAAAGGGAAATTAGCATGGGTGATTGTATTGAGTTCATAATTAAATCCATGGAATAATTTATTACCTTATTCTGGCTAAGAATGTGAATAATTATTTTTATGGTTATCAAAATTATTTTTGGTCGAAGCATCCAAGTTAGAGTGGTCTGAACCTATTGGTGAATTATTCTAAAATTGTTATTAAATCATATTTTCATCCATTATTCTAAAATAATAACATAAAACTTTTTATAGATCATAATGCTTCGCAAGTTCGTAGATATTTCATAATTTTTATAAACACTGTAAAAAATTATTTTATTTTTTGTTGTGTGGTATGAGATTATTTACAAAACATGACATGGACTAGTACATCTTATTTAGTAGTGAAACAAGAACATTATTAGGTCCAGGAAAATTTTATTTAATGATTAGTCTTCAATATTTTGATAAAACATTAACAATATCATAATTCTATATCAAAATATATAAAACATGAAAGAGAAAAATATTACTTCTGAACCCCTATGCCTATCTATGATTATATTGATCATGCATGGGTATTTTAAATTGGTATTTGGGAAAAGGTCCACTTTTTTGACACTTTAATGATTTATGAAGAGATGTTTCTACAAATATTTTGAATTGTGGGAAAAATATCGGGATTCTAGTTTTTAATTGAAATAACTATCATAATTGGAGGATATAATCTCTTCCTATCTTATTTCCCTTGGTTGTAAAGTTACAGAAGATACAGAAAGTGGATATCTACATATTACTGATAAATTTCTTTCATATTTGTTTATATAAAATATATTGATACTTATATAAGGGTGCCACAATTATTTAAATACATTACTCTCTAAAAGAGACATTATAATAGTAACAAGATTTTGAACTACATATTAAATTTAAGATAATTTCAAAAATATCAAGGATGTAAATAATAATGTGAAGAAGGTAATGTTACGAATCTATTTGTAATAGTATAATTATATTCAAATGTATGATTATGAATATTTTGGTGAAATATTTAAAAGTTTTAATTATATTATAAACAATGAATTATTTTTTTGGTTAGAGGATGGAAGATTCAAATATTTTCAAAAGGTTCTTATAAGAAATTCATGACAGGTTTGATGCCAATATTTCATGTATAAAATATAGTGAAATACGAAATATATATATTGATGAAATATATATCACTCTTATTACTTATTAAATTATAAGAGATAAATTAATTAAACTTAATAAATAATTTAATCTCTAAAGTTCCATCGAATCTACCAAACATGGAAAATCAAAGAAGATTCTTGAAGATGAAGAAGTTTGTGAATCCAAAACAAAAAATGATCTTGGTAACAAATTTTTAAAATAATTATCTTTATTTAAAACAAATTTTTCAATATATAAATGAATATATACATTTATTTTCAACAAAAATTCATTGGCTGTGGATAAATTTGGAATTTTTATAGAAATTTACCTTTAAGAAAGGATGAAGAATAATTGGATGAATAATAATGAAATCCAAGAAGAAATTATAAGGAAAAAATTGAAAAATATAAATATTATTACAAGGGAATATATTAAATTTTCTCCAAATCAACGAAAACGTTTTTTCATGGTTTATTATTATGGTGATATTAAAGTAAAAACTAAAACAATTCGCAAGTTTCTCTAAAAAACACATTTATTCAAATATTAATGATTTTGCTTTTTTTATAGAAGAATTATTTATGAAGAAGTTACTATGTTGAAATATGATTTAAAAATAAATTTTCATGTATTTATTTAATTGATTATGACACTTTAAAGTGAAATAAAGAAGCTCAAACTGAGTTTCATATCATAAACGGTCAAGAATAGTTTCATGAAGAGAAATCAAGTTATTGGATGTGGTTGTTAATTTAAATAAATATCTTAAAATGATTATTCTTGAACATGTTAATGAAAATATAATTATTATGGAGGAAGAGATAATATCTCTTCAACAATATTTCTCTATGACCGATCAATGTGTTTTTGGTTTCAAAAAATCTACTTCTAAAATTGGTGAAATATTGGTGATATTGAACCCACAAAAAGATCATCAAAAGTTGTCAAAAAAAGTTTATAATAAAATATTAGATGTGTCTATGATTATTAATGTTGGGAAGCTCATGTATATATCCAAATCCAATAATGGTGAATATTAAGAAATTTCAAAAAAAATCATCGTTCGAATGAAATGTTTCTACCACTAGTGATTCTGTTAAAGCTATAGAGAAATACATATTGAAGAAGAATAATTCAAAATATTGAATAACTTCTTAGGCTAAAAAATTTCTTAACATGTAATGTAAAATATTTTTATAAAAATACTATTTAAAACTTCATGAAATATGAATGACATAGAATAAAACCATCTTTGTATTTCAATTGATGGTATTGGGGTGGAATTTTCAGTACAATTTTTTTCTCTCAATAAATAATATAAAAATAGTCCGATGAGTAAGTAGAAGCAATGATTTGGGGGTTAATTATATAAAAATTTAGAAACATGGATTTTTTATGAATGTTTAAAATAAATTCCATAATTTGGAAACACTTTTTAAAGATGTTAATAGCCAGGAAATCATGCAAAATCTTGTACTATTTTGTTACCAACGAATTTTTTTTACTATAATAATCAAATACAATATAAATGAACTGAAAAATATATATTTCTAGAATGTCCCCTTAAATATACAAAAGGGAAATTAGTTTATATTTTGGATAGTAGGTTATCATTACCTGTGATTGGTGATTTGAAGCAGTGGAAGAATTTGAATGATTTTAATGAAGGAAAAGCGACTTTATGAAATTATGAATCATGAGGGAGAAAATGATTTGGATATGATATTGTTTGTGATGAAAACCTAAAACTAAAAATTCCTTATGTATTGATAGGTCAAAATATATATATAATGTAAACAATATATTTATAAAATAAAAAATATATTTTTATAGAAAATATAGTTTTATTTTGAAAATATTAGATGCTAGAAAATGGTTTTATGAGAGGAAAACACACAAAGGGTTTTCTATCAATTTGGTGATATAAAAAATAATTTTATATAAGAATTTTGGGAGAAATTCAATTATGGAATATAATATTGGGACATATGTGATAGAGTAATATGAACATGTTTAAAATATATGAAAATTTTCCTTATATTCCTGAAATGAAATGAATAATATATCGGTGTTGTTTTATCTATGAGAAAGTAAAAATTACAAACTCAGAGCATAAGAAAGAAGAAATTTGATCAACACATTCTCTAGAGAAGATTAATTATTTTTTGTTTGTCAATGAAAAAAAATTAAATTTCATAGATGCGACCTTTATTTCTTTCATTTATGATTTTTCACGCACTACTTGGATTATTTATTTGATATATAAATCCAAAGATCTGAATAAATTAACGATTTTTAGGAGAAGGGATGGAAATAATTTAGATATTTTTTGATGAAATATTGAACTGTTATTTGTGGTGACTATAAAAATGATGAATTGCTTAATTGTTTTCTATAACCTGGAATTCATCAGTAGTTAAATATTACATATACAATAATAAAATAGTGTTTCTGAATTAAATAATATGTTCTTGGTGGAGGTTAGATGAACAATGTTAATCTAATATGGTATATCTAACTAAATCTGTCAGAAAGCAATGATTAAATCAATTTACATTCATAATTGTTATTTCTATGAACCATGTTCAAATATAAATTCTTTAAAACAATTCAAAACATCAATTCAATGTTTTAAATAGTTAAAATGTTTATAAGTATTTTCATTATAAAACTCAATAGTGTAAATGTTGGATAATTTTATAAATGTTGAGTTAGTTGAATTCTCAAGGCGATTCTACAAATGGAAGAGGCTAAAAATGTTTTAAAAAAAGGTTTGATAGGAGATTCTGTTGATATAACAATTATTGAAAACCTAAGATGATTTTCCCAAACACATCAAATATAGAATATAGTACATATGAAAAATTTATTTTTGAGAAACCCAAAAAATTTCCAACAATGATGATTCCATTCAAATATAAGATTTAAAATATTATATTTCTGATAATATGGGAGAACCTCGGACATCTCATCTACGGCTAAAAAATAGGTGGTAGTAAAAAATTTAATTTTTGATCAATAATTAAAAGATAAAATGATAATAAAATCATATTTTTTCTTCCAAAAATAATCTTACTCAATAGTTAAGCCAAAATATTTTAATTAATATTTCAATCAACCGGATTGGATTCATTAAATGAATGAAGAGTTGGACTAGATTATGATGTATGATACTTAGAATCTTATACCCATATTAAAAAATAAAAAATTTTATTCGTACACTTTGGAGGTTCCAAAAAAAAGTTAAATAACATTTGTGAAGTGGTATAAAATAAATACCAGTTGGTTTGAAAATGTTTCCCTCTAATTGAATGCATTGATTTTTCAAATATTTTTTCGCCCATTGAATGGGAAGAAATACATAGAATATATATTTTTTCCATTTTAGCACAAATATGATATAACAGTTTTAAAATAGATGTGAAATTAGTTTTACATAATGGAGAACTTGATGGAGAATTTTATACTGAACAACCATGTTGATTTTTAATTTGAAAAGATTATATCTATGTGTTAATTTTGAAAATTTTCTTTACTGGATAAGGAAAACATGGTAATATTAGTATTCAAGATTGTTTGCATTCTTAATGAATTTGAACATTAAAATTGTAAGTGTTGATATTAATATTTAAATCAAATAAAATTATGAGATATCTAATATTTTAATTGTTTATATTGATGATAACATAATTTTTTTGAAGGATGAAATAACATGAAAATGGTTTTCTAAATAGAAGAATAATTTGATTGAAATTTATATTCTTGGTGATATAAAATATTTTCTTTGTTTACAAATCTCATAAAATAATATATATATATATATATATATATATCATTAAATATAAGATAAATAACTTCTAAAAAACTGTTATGGAAAATTAAAAACAACATACCACACAAATTTTGGTGGGAACTAACTTTTCTTAGATGTAGAAAGATATAGAAAAATTATGAATAATTCAGAAATATTATTTGAAGCTATCTATATCCGATAGCTCCAAGAATAGATATTGTATATGCGACTACTTTATAATGAAGATTTGATAGTTTTCCAAAATAATATTATCCTTTGGCTAGAAAGTTAATTCTCATATATATATCCAAATCATAATATTTTTTAATAATAATTTACAGCATAAAAAATGTTTTTTTGGTAATAAAGATATTTATTTGGATAGAAGATTCATTAAAAGAATAACTATAGTAGTGGAGTTTTATTTATATGGGAATATTTCGTGAATTGGAAAACTAAAAACAATAATTCTATAACTCTTATCATGACTATAGCAGAATATATTTCCACCACTCATATTGCAACACAATTTATGTGGATGAAGGATCAGTTGGAATATTTTCTCGGTAAAGTAATGTTACCCCTTCTATTGGGTTGTGATAAAAAAAGTGTTATAAATCTCACAAAAAATATACTGAAACATTCTAATTTAAATCATATAGATATAAAATATCATTATATCAATGATCTCTTGGAAACATCAAGGAGGAATATATTTAAACAATAAAAACGTTCGTGAAATTTTCACAAAACCATTATCAAATGAATCGTTTCTAAATAGAAGTTAAACATGGGTTTCCAACATCATTCTCTCCAACATTTAGGTGTCTGTTATGATCATATGTATCAACATTCAATTTCATAGTGATTTCATAGGGGGTGATAATTATTATTCATAAATATATCCATTTATATGAGTTAAAACATTTATGTGAAGAATGTTTTTATTGGTATATTTTAATAGAGTTAAGATGTGATCTCAACATGTTAATGTAAAAACTATTTTAATAAATTGTTAATGTTTATGTATGGAAAATGTTTTTTACATTAATGTTCAAAAGTTATGAAAAGATGAAATTTTAAATGTTATAAAGTGATGACATGTTTAAAGTTAATGAATTAATTTCTTAGGTTACTATATATGGAAAACATAGTTTTTTGATCAATGGTTCTTATTTTCTACAATGAGTTTCCTAAAGTAGGCATATAATTATAGAAATATGATCAATAGGGTGAGATTATAACGTTTCAGTGTTTTAAAAATCTTTGTTGACAACAAAACAAAATGGGGGAGATTTTGGGGATCATGTTGGATGGATGTATTGTCTGAATGAAGTAAATGTTAAGTTCAATATTTTTTTATATTTATCAAAAATCATATCACGATGATATTTCTAGTGATTGGATGAAAAAATATTGCGAACATATGATCTAATAATGTTTTATTATTATTTTACATCATTTTATGTTTTTAGTTCTATTTTTTCTTATTATGTATTCTAGTATTTTGTAATATCACTACCAAATAACTTTTCTCATACTAAATAGGGAAGTTTACTAGAAACTCAAAAATCATTAGGTGATATATCTGTCATAAAATTTATTACATCACGTGAAATCTCATAGTACTTGTTATTAAAAATGATAATTTAACGATTATTAGCCCCAATATTTCCATACATTGAGTTTAATATATTGAATTCAAGATTTAAATGATCACACACAAGGGTTAATATTGAATTTATCTAAGAAATTATTTTGACGCATTGATGCTATTAAGATCTCAACATCATTATTCTTTTAAAAAATAATTATCCAAAATTTTGATAGAATAGGAGAACCATTATAACTTGTAAAAATTTGTCACCTAGAATTTGTGTGAATGCTAACCGGACACAAGACAAAAGATATTTCATGGAGAGTAATTATTCTTGTAAGATTTAACATATCTATGAATTTGATAGGTTGCGAGGCTATATAATTTGATAATGATTTTAAATCTGATAAGTTAATTAGAAATGTTTTTAAATATATTTCCCATCTCAAAATTTAGTCAAAGAACTATTTTATAGAATTAATGAGTTTGGGAATTTTTTTGGTCTCGTAATTTAAATAAATAACATTATAGTTTTCATTCGTGATCAACCATTTGACCAGGGAACTAGTAAAAACCATGGATGGGACACAAGGGAAACATCAACACTGTAATCCATACAGGTCATCCAACATGAAATCTTCCTCAAATTAAAATACATCCAATAGAGTCAAAATATCCAAAATCAAAACCCATCACTGAAATGCAGACCTTCTGAATGCCAGAGCTTGTTGGAATAAGATCCTGCTATAAGCCAAATCCACAGATCCCATCACCATATTCCCTAACCATAACTTGTTTCTTTACAATTCATTCAATAACAGTTTAAACAATATATTCAAAACTATTTCCTAAGGATGTTATGGCTTAATAGAAACCTGGATATCCATATAATAAAAATATACAGTGTCAATACACAATCAACCACCATTAGAAGTCAATAATACTCATGTGTATCAATAAATTTCCCAATTTCAATATTTTAGATAACTTGACCATAACCCAAGCATAGAAAAATAAAGTTGATGGTCAAAAAATACATTGTCAACCTTCCAATAATCATCCACATTGGAGTAAGAACATATGGAACAAAAATAATTTTCCACATTTCAATGGAATAATATTATTTCTTGGTGAACATAATACAATATAAATTATCTTATATGTGATGTTCAAGCCATGTTGTTCAATGAGGATAATAATAGTTAAATACTAGAATAACAGGAACATAATTTACTTATAGAGCGATGGTAATTATTGTCAAAATAGAAAATCCCAAGGAGTGAGAATTATTTTTCCAAGGGTTTATGTGAAAGGGATTTATATCCATCAAATATAGATATATAATATTAAATAATACTATAAAAGTGTAGTATGAACCAATATTATGTAAACATTACCCAAATTAATGATTATTACTCAATAAACCAAAGTTGAGTTACCAAAAGTCATTAATACTGGGGAAACAACTAAATCAAATGAAACAAGAATAATGGAAAATTAATTTCATAATATATCCAATGAAATACAAGGAAATGAAATATATAATATTAATGTGATATTAAATCCATAGAACAAAATCTTAATGGAACATAGTGTATAACATTTAACATGTCTTAAATAATTATAATTTATAATAAGATAACTTTTACATCTTATGCAAAACAATAATAAAAACCCCATAAATGAGAGGTTCTACAATTTAAATTCATATACATTTATTAAATTATAATTCATTATATTATATCTCAAATTGAATTTGTATACAACACATAAATGAAATTTGGTGAAAAATACAAAATCATTCTTTAATAGATGAATTTCAGATGAAACCCCCTTAACACATATCCTCAAATCCAAAAAACATACTTTAACTATTTATATCACCAACATATATTATCTTAGTCAATTAAAAAAAACCATACACATATATATTTTATTTCATTCCCTTCTTACATATCTAGTATGAATATGAATTTTCATATTTTTGATATTGAGTATTTATTTTTTTCATCATTTTTAATAGTTTCATAATAGCAGTGTGTGTATTCATTATTCATAAGAACTGCTTCATTTATAGCTCATTACTGTCACTTATATGGATGTTTTATAATTATTTTTTACATTATAAATTCTTTTCATGAATTTTTTAGTATTTATTATTGTATATAAAATTGATAAGATACATGTTACGATATGTCTTTTTTATTGAAGGGTGTTTTCATAATTGGTGATTTAAATATTAATATAACATCATCAAAATTGAAATATAAGTATTTACAAATTTATTTTATATTATACATTTAATTATGTTCCAATAGTGATTCTTGATATAAAATCACAGTTTTGTTCAATTATATTGTTATAAATAGAGAAACATGAACAAACCCTGATTTAAGGATTTCTTATAAGACAATTTTTTTGCAATATCAATATCCAAAAGCATAATGATAAGATTTTTTATTTATTAATGTGATACATAATAATAAAAAGTATTTATAATAATAATTAATTGATATGAAATTATAACCTCATTTGAGTAAAATATTATCTAATTAGAAAGCTTAATTTAAACTATTTAATTAATGATGATCATTAATCAATTATATAATTAATATGTTCTTAATTTTTCACACAATGAAATTAATGATTTGATAACATTAATATTTTATCATTAAACCATTCAATTAATGTCGAATTTTTTATGGTGATTAAAATTGAATATCATTTCTTGTGGTGATAGTAGTCTGTGTGTATAGACAAGTGACAATTTCATTTTTCTTAGTAGATGGAAAAAATGAATATTTAATGATAATACCCTTAATATAATAAAATTAAAAATTTTAAACTATACTGAAAATCCTACTATTATTGTGTATACTATAAATTTTTGTGAATATAATAAATAATTAAATCTAATTTGTTCATGATACTCATGTCGGGGTAAAAGTTTCCTAGGAAGTATAATTAAAATTAAAGGCCTTATGTTAAATAATAGTGAACAAAAAAATTTTAATTAAAGAGATTTTTATGGTAGGATAAGAAAATTATATTTTCAATATGAAATTATAAGGATATGTGACTCTTGAGTTGGTGCTGATGTTATCTATCTATAATTGAGGAGACCTATATTTTTGGGAGTAACCCATATATTTTGTATAATATTCAGTTACTATTCAACGGTCAATGGAAAAATGGAAAATATATGTGGGGATTGTAAGTGTGGGTTTGAATTCACCTCAAGTTATTCATTCTGAGATAATTGTGAGTGTTTTATTGATTTTTTTTTACAATTTTATTTTACCATAATCTACATTTTTCTGTCAAATTAATTAATGTATTTAGTAATTAATTTTGTTAAATAACATATAAATTAATTCATTTAACAAATGTGATAATTATAATTTTAACTTTTAAAATAAATTTATCAATTGTCTTTTCAAAATTTGTAAAAAGGTATTTTTAAAATAAACACACTGAATCGCCTAAAAATATTTTTTGAAGTGTAAATTTTTTAGTATCTAAAATTGTATAAAAGTTTAATTTATCAAGGATATTGATTTTAATGAAATATGTTGATTTATTATTTATAAAATAAATATAATAATTTCTTAACGTTGAGATAAATTATAATCACCCTTGAAAATATCTAATTCCACGAAAATATAGAAAATTGTGTTTTTATTAATGTATCATTTTAATATGTCCTAATGAAGTTTTAAATAAGATATATATGTTTAATGTCTACTTTAAAACATAAGTTTATTACTTAAAACAATATTTTATCACTTATTTTTTTCCTATAAATAATTATTATATAAAAATAAATTCATTAAAATTACAGGATTCATGAATTCCATATTGTTTAGTAACAAAAAATGAGTGATAGGATTTGGGGATAGAGTATTACAATTATTGTAAAAAGTAGTTAGTGTAGATTTCTTAGTATGATATCCTCCCTCATGTCATCGATGATTGAGCCAATATTTTTTAAATGGATTCTTGTGTTTTATTTTATTATTTTATATATATCACCTTAAATTTTTATTATTTTAAATTATATACTCTATTAATAAGTTATATATATATATCAATTATATTGTTTATTTTATTTTTTAGGAATACAATTGTTGGTCTTTTTTATGATAGTAGGTAAAAAGTTGTGTTATATGTAATACCAACCATGATCGTGTGGATACCTTATTGTTAGTTAGTATCCATAGGCCAAGTAGGAAAAGGCTTAGGGATTTAACCCATATGTAATCTAGGAAATGAAATATTAGTATTACTGTAGTATGATTTTTTTGAGTTAAAAACATGTGATAACTAGTTGAAATGTTTAAAGAGAGACTTAGATTGGATTTATAGTACATCTAGTCACAGTTCAAGACTTCTCATATGTTACGGTTGCTGATAAATTTCAAAGAATGACTATATTTTATAACACTAGATTATTACCATAGTTCATGAACTAGGGTTTTAAAAGAAGTTTCATAAATCATATAGATCCATTTAAAGCTTATGATAGCACATGAATTTGATTATCTAATAATTAAATGACATAAATAAAATTTTTCTATAATATATTCCCCAAAAAATATTGTTTATAGTTTTAGAGAATTTATAAATTATAGTATCTAAATAACATTTTATTTTCAAACATATGGGATTTTACCTAATGTATAAGAAATTTTATTAATATATAACTAGTCATAATCTTCTTATAAAAATTCAAGACATGATATAATCATGTAAAACAACTTACCATTTAATTTCCCTTTTAACTTGGGTAAATAAAAAAATAAAAAATGGGTGATCTAAAATACTTATTAAAAGTAATGATAACTGATAATAATTAAATACAATAAGTAAAAATAATATGTTTCTATTTGTTTAATCACAATACACACAAATGCATCAGTAGAAAATTTTAGATAATAAATCATGAAAGAATGCATAAAATAATATAATAATTTTTCTTTGAATTGAATCATATCAAATAGGCACAAAAATAATAACATGTCTTAGAACAGTAAAAACAATAATCAACAATCATGGAAATATTACATAAAAGAACTGAATATATTATAAAATATTCACAAAATGGAATTTAACATATACTTGAAGAAATCATATAAAGGTGGTTCATTAATAAGCATTATAAACCATATGAGAAAACACTTTATATCCTTGAATTTGGGAAATAAGTTATATATTAGTGAAATAAATTTTGAGAAAACTCATTATTCCCACTCCTTTGTTACAAATCTCATTATTCCGATGTATTATAGTTTTATGAGATATAAAACATAAAAAATGAAATTAGTTTGAGAGTGGACCCCACCTATCATCATATTTTGATAAATGTTTGATGTATTATTCATCCTTCCATAAATATATCATTGAAATAAAGTGTGTTTTACATTTTTTTTAAATTGAATATCATAAGTAAAACATTCATAATTACATTAAAAATTATAAAATTATATACATGTTGAGAATAAATACATATCCAATGAATTTTAGTAGCCTTCTAGGTTGAGACCCTTCAACAAATAAAATTGAACATACTGCATTTACAAATATTGATAATTTGTATATGGTTAAGCTAGTGGTTTCCCTACCAATATATGTGTGACATATAGGTGATAACCCTTCATATAATTGAAGGAAATGTAGAGTGACCACATAAGAAAAAAATTTAATAAAATAGTAATCAATGTAGACTTCATAATGAATGAAAATATTAAATTTCATCATTTTTAATCTTGGAAAATAGTGATAATAAATTTGTTGTTTAAAATTGAATGGTAATTTTTGTAAAAATAGTCATTTTTTATATGAATCATAAAATAAAAGTAAAACCATAAATGTTTATTTAGAGTTTTTTTCATTTTAAAAAAATACGAATTTCTGCGCCATCTTTAGATGTTTTTTTTAATTAGGGATGTAAAAATTAAGGGAAAATATACCACTAAAAATAATCATAAATAATGGAAACATGGAATGTAATTAAATATATGTCAATAATATGTGGAGTGAAAAAACCCACTCATAGAGAGAAAACAATTAAAAATATCTTTATTGAAACCCATATCATCAATGTCCTAATAAAAAAAATTGAAAAGTGGAAAAAGGAAATTTAATATTTAATGTAAATAATCGAAAATTAGGTTTTCAAATAAAATGGATTACATTAGTGTGATAGAAAATATTTATAAATATAGGGAAATCTTATATGATATGAATGGAAATATTCATAATAATGTAGTAATTGTATTGAAAGGAATTCCACAAAGGTGGAGGATTTGAATTAAACTTTTATTTCCCACTACATATAAATTTAATTATGCATGGAATAAAACCATATAGTGGAGAAAACAAATCATAAAATAAATAAATTCATGAAGAAAAATTTTACTCATCAAAGGGATATCCGTGAACAAAAACCCTTAGGACATTTGTATATTTTGAATCAAAATCCATTAATGGAGATAACTTAATATGGATATTCAAACACAATTAATTAAATTAATATGATAAAAGGTATTAATTTCTTATTATTAAATCCATATTAAAAATATAATTGTTAATAATTCTAAATATGTATACAGAAATTAAATATAATGAAAATAACATCATACCATAATTTCTGAGGACCACTAAAAACATTTATTCTCATGTATATGAAATTAATATCTAAGTACCTTTTTCTGGAAAAAAATATTCATATCTAGAAAACATTAAAAATATAATTTTTAATTTATATATATATATATATTAGTTAGTTATTTTTTATTTTTAATACCTAGTATGAATAATCATGGTCATTTTGAACTTGTTTTATAATAGCGATGTTGTTATTCAGTATTACAAAAAAATTAATTACTAATATATCAAACAAGTCTCTAGAATTTATTATTTATAATTATTTAAAATCTTATAATTTCATTCAACATGATTTTTTGTTGTGATCTTAAAAGATGAAATTGGGGATGAGTATATTTCGATGTTTTTTAGCGAACTAACATTGGTTCTTTATAAAAATTTGAAATATAATTGTTACCATTATAGAATAAAATTATATTAAATATTTACTTATATATATAACATATTATCATAAATTAATTACTCTATTATATTATATCATTACATTGTTCATATTAATGGTTAGACAGTCACAATCAAAGAAATTTAAAAATTAATGAATGATTATGAAATAATTTACCTATAAATTCATTATTCATGTGGAATACTGATTTTTCTATTTAATTAATTTCCTATTTTATAATTTACCATTATAATAACAAATATAAGTTTAAAAACAATTAAATTTTATTTATAAATTATTTTCCTTTTAAATAACTTTTTTGTACTATTGAATTTACAGTGATCATATATTACTCATATTATTAATAGTTTTCCCAATTTTTCATAACAAACTCATAATATTTACAAAAACATATTATGTGTACCAAAAATCAGTTATCATGAATATTCATGAAATGTGGTGATGAAATTTAGAAAACACAGTTCTATGGAGGCGGTGGTCTATAGGTATGCATGGATTATGATTTCATTTTCCAATGAATTGGATAAATATATGAAATAGGATATTATTAATGTATATAAATCATGTTATAAATATAGTAAATATTTATTAAATACCAAATTTGGACAATCCATGTAAGGTGGTGAAGGAAAAATAAAAATAACACTTTTTGAAAATGGTAGACAACACATACAGATGATTATCATTTTGATTTCCCTCGAGGGAAAAAGGGAAAGGGTTAATGGTTATTCACACAACAAAATTTTTTTATTATACTATAAATAATTTAATTATCATATATTATTAAAAAAAATATTTAAAATGTAATGATAGAAATTAAGCACTGATATAGAAAAATTAATACTTATGTCGAGAACATTTCAACTCGGTTGGAGTATTCCATTAAATGAGTGGAAATAAGTAAAAATGTTATGTCTTTAAGAATAACATAGTTATATAAGATAATAGGATAGGTAATTATGTAATAATTTCAATATAAATTGTAATTTTGTTAGTGTCATGATCCGGTGGAGAGATACAATTATCATAAGTGGTGGGAATAAATTTTTTTAAAATGTTCCACCTAGATATTAAGAGTGAACTTGTTTTCCATATCAAGAGAAATAAAAATATGAAATTTAAAGGAATATAGGTAATTTTTTGTTCGGAACACACATCAAATAATCAACTATAAATATTTTAATGATAATAATCCATTTTTCCCTTCCGTTAACCATTTTAACCATTTTTCATTTTTTCTATGCTAACATGATTTTACCAAAGTAAAAAATATTCATTTTTAAAAATAAAATGGTTGTTTTTAAATAATATGGAATTTATTTTTTAATATTTTTAGTAAATTATATTAAATTATATTTTTTATATTCATAGAAATTATTTCAATCAAATAAATTAATATTGTTTTAAAATAGTTTTAGAGAAGATTGTAACTTATGTTATGAAATATCAATCATAGGTTCAAAAACAAAAATAAATAATATTAAATTTATAATTTATCTTATAAAAATAATATTTTATTCTGATTTTTTTTATAAAATTTCATTTCATTATTATATTCCAAAAAAAACATTAAAATCCTCATATTGGTAAAATCGATAATTTTACTATTTACTTATAATTCAATAATTTCATAAAAATAAAAAATAAATTTCCATAGATAATATTTTTATTTTATGTCAAAAAATGATTCTAATTTTTTCAATGGAGTATTATATAATTTTAAAATTTAACATTAATGATAAATTTAATGAAAACCTTTTTTATAGGAAAATACCTCATTAAAATCGAAACTATTTTTATTCATATTTCTATTCAATAATTAATTATAATGGTATTAAAATATAATAAATACTAAAAAATTATCTCTTATATTATATATTAAAATTATGAAAATAGATAAGATAATCATATTTTTTTATAATAAAAATGTATGAGTAATATGATCTTGAAAATGATACCCATGAGAAAAAAAATAAGCATACTTTTTAACTAAAACTAAAAATTTGAAATGTATAAAACAAATGTGATACACAATATTATAATTTAATAAATAAATGCTTATATCATATTAATTTTTTATTAAAAAACCTTCAGTATTTCTATATAATATCTCAACATAAGGTGAGATTTGGCTACAATCAAGGGTGGTTATTCCACAAACATGAATCATGTGGAAATTATTAACATATTGAAATTATCTCACATTAAATTTCAATAATATCAAATTTTTTATTTTCTTCTTGTTTCCAGAAAAATCCAAATGAATATACGTCATTTCGATGCTCGAAAAAATGATATTAACAAGCTATGCATCCACTATTTGATGCCATTTAGTTCATTCTTCTTTATAGATATTTTTTAATATGGTAACATAATTTTATACACTATAATATAAGGGATATATTGTAATGATCAAAAAAAAATTTAAATAATTTTTTTTAGGATACTCATAGAATAGTAAATTAATATAATATTTATTTAAGGTGATTGTGTAGTATAATATTGAATCGTTACAGTTTCCCCACATATATAAATTTATTCCATATAATTTTAATTTTATATATCTAATGAAAATGTTATGGGACTACAAAAAACATAAAAAATATAAGATTTTATTTGTAATAATTTCTCTTTTACAATATCGTTAGATTGACTTATTAATATATCACTTCCCTCATAAATTTAGTATAACTAATATATAGAATTTCCAGTAAAATAAGTGCTAAATACCCAAATATTTTAGGAGTAATTGTACCACCCAATTTTTTATGAAATATTTCTATTACGATCATTTTATTTTATCAATTTCATATATTGCACAGAAAAACCATTTTAAATGAAACTGAATACATTATTATCTTCTTGTTATTGTCTAGATTTTATCTTGTCAAGTATTAATATTATAAAATAAATAAATAAAAATATATTTTTTATTAATTGTAAATGAAATTATTTAGTTATCAAATGAATAGAATTTTTAAAAAAATTATTCATTAAAAATATGTTTTTGTTCTTCTAGAAATGTGTTTTATGTGTGTAATGATTTTTTAATAAATGTAATAAAAAATCATGGTGAATA
Source organism: Viscum album (assembly GCA_963277665.1). Taxonomy (NCBI): domain Eukaryota; kingdom Viridiplantae; phylum Streptophyta; class Magnoliopsida; order Santalales; family Viscaceae; genus Viscum; species Viscum album. The sequence goes on along the minus strand of OY728150.1, from coordinate 1,211,213,069 downwards.
ATTATTATGATATTTATATATTATTTACATGATAAAAATATTAAATCATTTGATAAATATGTTTCAAATAAGTGTAAAATTACATATGATGTTTTATAGTTAAAAATGTATTTGTCATTAAAAACTAATCTATCACATATTATACAGATAATGTATTTCTAGTTTATTCCAATTATATGTATTTAATTATATATTATTAATTAAACTTTTTGAATGAGGAGGTTTAAATTTCTTTAATTTTCACCCTATTATTTTTAGTCTATATTAATAGTTACTATGGTAGAATTTATTAAAGTAGATTAGGGTAAAATTGCTTAATATGGGTTAAAATGGATAAGGACATAATTTTTATCCTATTCCAAATTAGATGAAGTCAATTATACCTGTATCACCTATGGTTATAAATTTATTTGATTAATGGACACTTGTCCAAGAAAATTAATTCTATACTTTTTCAATCTATGAAAGTCACAAAATGTCATTTTCAGTCTGTTAAATATATCTTATGTGTCCAAATAGCGAAAAAAGTATGTTTTGAGGGAATATACATTTCCATTTTGATCTTAATTAACTGATCTTTATGATATACATTTTTTTATGACTTTTGGGGGTCATAGGGATATGATTATGACAGTTATAGTATTTTCATTAATGAAAATCAAAATATGCCACTCTCTTAATTTAAATATGTATACTATTTCAATATTTTTTAACCAAAATATGTTGTCAACTATAAATATTATTCCAATGTAAAATATTTTTTTTGTCCTGGTATTTTTTTAATTGTTTTTTGAAATAAAATTCTAGACTAAATTCTTACAATTCTAATGTTATAACTATTCAATTTATAGAAAAGTCAACTCTTTGATATGAAAATATTTAATGTATTATAATTTGATATATTTCAGGTGAACCAAAAATTTAATTGAAAAATTTTACAATGTATAGATATAATAAAATAGTTGGTTTTAATTTGAAAAAATTATCTTCATATTTTTAAAATATAATGTGCGAATAAAATTAAAAATAATGATAATATTATTTTATTAAATTTTTTAAAATAAAAAATTATTATAATATAGTTATAAATTTTAAATCCTTTCCACTTAATGTCTAATTGAAACCATATAATTAGAAATTACATCCTTTTAATATTTAATTTTTTAGCTGCATTTGATATTAAATTAGGTTAACAAATGGTAAATCAAAATTATATGGTTTAAAATAAGACCAAAAATATTCTAAAATATAATGGTTGATAACATTACCACATTATATTATAATAAATTTAGATCCATTGACCTTTGGTATTATTTTTATAGACAATAGATTTATTATTAAATAATATTTTGAGGAACTCAAAAAGTGTCCCTCACCTCTATTATATAAGGGTACAATATCTCTCACTTCTTTAGACCACTTTGAGTCCTCTAGATAGGTAATGTTATTCTAATTTATCTTCTCCACCTCCCTACATTCATTCAAGAGGTTTTTTCTTCTCAAAAGAATAACCCTTGATCCCTTTAGAATATATTCAAATGTGACATTTTGAAGATGAGGATTTTTTTATCTGGAATAGAGGAAAGGAAGACTTTAGGTAAGACATTATTTTAAAATGTAGTAATTATTTTGGATTTTGTACATTTAAGTCTCTATATAGAAAATATTTCCCTTTCAACTCAATTATTTCTAAGAAAGGTTTTCAATTTTATACTATTCTTCTATATTGGTTGAAATTCATTTTTACCCATGTATGAATGTTTACTAAGTGGATTTAAGGCATTTTTTTAATTTTACAGGTGATTATTTTTATGAATTTTGTATAAAAAATATGTAATTGATTTTTTATTTGTTATAAAATAAGAGTGTATTTACCCAACCACATGATTCCTTATTTATTTTAAGCTTTTAGTAAAATCTTATTAGGTTGTTTCGAAAGACCAAATTTTCCTTTGTAATTGATTGTTTTTCAAAAATAACTTTTTTAAAAATGGAATGGATATTGTTCTCATGAATTAAATCATGTGATATTTCAAAATAATATTCCATCTAAGAGAATAAATATATCTTACATATAAATTATGATGGGTGTGATCCAAGGATACCATCCTTATTATTTATTTGGATTATTTCTATTTAGTATGGCATTATATTTATGAATCATGTTACTTTTTCATGGTTTATGCAATTATGAAAGTTTTATGAATCATTTTTTTTCTTGGGTTTTGATACGATGAATGATTTGTGTTCTGGTATACTCATATGTATGGTTGTCATTATATGATGGTTGTGAGCTATATCACCCTATAATGAATTAGGTAATGATTAAATATCTTCAGATAATAATGAATATAATATTTAGTGAACTTTGTTTAGTATGAAAAGAATATAATGGAAGGTGAACTTGGTTTATTAAGATAGGTATGGATCAGGGAGTGAACCTAGTTTAGTATGACAGGGTTATAATAGAGATTGAACCTGGTTAAGTAGAATAATTTTTCCACTATGATGGTATTAGAATTGATCCTTAACTAAGAGGGAATTTATTTTCTATAATTATATGTACAAAAAATATCCATGCCTTATACTAATATTATGATCATTAGGATCATATTCTATGATTTATTTATTATTAATGTATTATAAACTACCAATATTTGTTTTTCTATTCAATATTATGACCTTGTTTCTTCATATTATAGTTTCCAAATGTTTAGTTAATATCCCTATACAATTATTCTCATTTTATGCATATTAAATCATTATTATCTCTATTGTTTTCTCTTACTGAGCATCTGATCTCACCCTTTCATTTTTTCATTTTACCTAAGATTTAATTAAAGGTATTATTTATGATATGTTAAAAAATTGGTTCTAATTAAGATGGAAATAAGTGGTTGATGATGTATATATTCTATGAAAAATGGATTTATAATTACATGTTTCCAAAGAAACTAGACATAAAATTCTGACACAAATGTTTTATTTTAAATAATAAATATACCTCTAAAAGGATGTAATATCTATGAATGAATGTTATGGCCAATTATATTTATCATTCAAAATGTTTTTACAGTCATCCTTGTATTAATGGGTAGTCCTCATTTTATTTTAATATTTGATTTCTTATCATGGGAATTATCATGGAATCTATGTGAAGATTTAAATCTAGAAATATAAACCCTTAAAATATTAATGAATTCATTATGAAAATATTTATAAGATCTTCATTCATATAAACATAATTTGGGGGGGATTTATTTACATATGACATTATAATTGTACAACTAACAGTTTTCAATAATAATTCAACAGGTAATCATTGGGGGGCATTTTATCTTCCTACTTATAGAGGATTTGGTTGGCTAAGATATTAATATAACACTAAGTGATCATACATGGATGATTGGGGTTCATTCATTCCATGTCATTTTTAGAATCCATATCCATTGTTGTGTTTTTATTGGCTTTCTCTTTTCTTAGAAGATGTTAGTCCCTATCATCCTCATTTTCCCATGGATTGAGGAATTGAAATGAATAATTATAAATATCACAACATTCAACACATTTACATATTAATGGTACCTCAATATGAAATCTATTTCCATAATTGGTTTATACAAAAGTAACCAATTTTCTTTGAAAACTAACTTCCTTATGACCTCTTTTTCCGCACATAAAACTTCTCCTAGTTCATTTAAAGAATTCCTCATGGTTATTATTACATTTTTTTAATAAAAATGTTATTTAATATTTATTAATAAAGAATATTAATTTACTAAATCTCTTTGATAATCCATCCTTCTCTTCTTTGGTGTGTTTTGAAAAATATCTGATTATATTTCTAAAAATAGTTTTTAATAACTAATTGGGAATAAAAAAAATATTTATCACTCCCTTTACTATCAAGTTAGGTTTCCCATTGTTAGACTCAATATTTTCTAATTATTCAATTTCTATCATGCTTACATGGGTATTTAATGATTATTAAAATTAAAATTTTTAATCACGAGAGAAGAAAAATAAACACCATAAGATAATTATTTATTGATATGGAAAATTCATCCATAAAATTTCAAGCTTTTCAAAATTATTTCATTATATCTTATTTAAACCTCAATATGTCTCTATTAAATCAGGGATTCATGAGGGTGGATTTTATTATATTCCATACTCCAATTCCTTAACATAATAAATTGTTCTGTGTGGATTGTGAATTGAATGTGATTAACCAGATTATATCATTTGTATTTTTTTAGTTAGACATTTAGTCTAAGTCTCACTCATAATGCTACTGAGTTTTGATGGAGTTTATTCACAATCATTTTTCTGGGTGATTACTCAAATTTTTATATTATTCATAGTTATAACCAATTTATAGTATATATTAATGTATTTACTTTCTAGGATAACCACATAGTATATATGTAAACAAAACATCAAGATGTTATCATACAATTGAACTTATCCCCTTGACATATCCATTGGGTTTTAAATAGATTAAAATATCCAAATATATGAAATTTTAAACTGAACATTAATTAAAATAAATTGTAATCTATACCATTAAATTTATGATCATCCAAAACTTATCACCCCTTAATGAAATCTACACCATTGAAGAAGAACCTCTATTTCTTAAAAGTTTGTTGAACCCTACTCTAATGCCAACTAGGAAATCCTTTGAATGTTCTCATCCCATAATTACATTAATGAAATAAAATATTTCATTACAATAATGTCCCATGTTATTTTTGGACAAGTGTATTATAGAATTATCAAAAAACAATATCTTAGGAAACCCATGTATTTTTAAACTAGTGGTTATTTTTTCCACTATTTAGAAACTTCATAAATAATTTAATGTCCTAATAATTAACGAAAAATTTTCTACAAAAGATTGTACATTAGACACAAGGTGAATATAATTTGTCTTTATAATATGGGTTAACAAAAACATAATCAAGGGTGATCTCAAATATTGAATAAGTGTGATCATAACAAACAATAAATAATGATCATAATTTATCATAAGATGTAATTATGGGTATAATCAGGATATATAATAAATTCAACAATACCTTCACCAATGGAGACCCTTTCTGGAATAAAGGTGAAAATCTAAGTGAAGTAAGGTGCTCTTAACTCTAAGGGAAATTCTTGTCGAGCACATGCGATATACGATGGGGATGATCCTATCAGGAAGGACCCATAGGATACTGGAATTGATGATGAGAAACATGTGGAGATATTACTGCACATCGATGAATAAATAAACGATGCAACCTCTATTTCAATGCATCAATAGAAGAGTGGGGAAAAATGATGGAAATAACCATTTGGGTGGAAACCAGTATAGAAAAGTGGGATTGGATTTCAAAGTAGAATCATACCTCAGTAAGAGGTTGTATGGTTTACAAAATCAACCTCGAGGAATACATGAATGTGTGGGATCGATTGGTGTGATGATATGAAGATATTATAAAGGATGATCCAGAAACCCCAGTTGTATCTTTTTCATAGAAACTCCATAAGGATAATGATTCCAAAAGGCTCACAATGTACTTTAAAAACTATGTTTTCTCTTGCGGTTTCTCACTTTTTTATTAAAGGTATTTTTTGTTTTATAATAAAAAATAAATTATGGCAGGACAACATTAAAGTGTGTAATATCATAGAAAATATGTTTAAACATTGATTGTATCATAGTATTATTGGAATAATATCTTAGAATAATTGAATAATCATATGTGAATGAAACCTTGTGAAAAATCTAATTTGACAATGCATTGTCTTAACAAACTAATTATATTCACACCTTGAATTATGAAAAATCTTTTAAATCCCATTCATTGTTGAGTGAAAAAATTATGTGCATGCCTTCATATCATCTAAGATATCAACCATAAAAAATTAAATATAACTATATATAATACCCCCCCCCCCCTTCATCACACAATCATATGAGTTTCACTTTAAATAAATCATTCAATGTATCATAAATATCCCAAGTAATTATAATAGGTTTCATATCCTTTTATAATGGAATCACATAATGAAACCATTCATAACTGTGTCAATAATTTTAACATAAAATACTTGTGAAAATAAATAATATTCCAAATATATTCAGTATATTTATTTTTCAATATCCATCAATCAAGATAATATAACACAGGGTATTTACACTATATATAAAAAGTATATATGATTAATTCAATAATTTATCTAATATATAAATGTTTGTGACCCTTACGAACAATATTAAACCAATGGAAGGAAGTATATAGTTTTTTTTGAGGAAATAAATTATAATAAATTATTAAACATTAAATTACTATGAAAAAATGTTAATAATTGATTTCCATGGCTTTAGACCCCCAAAATATTATAGGACAATTTTTATGGTAAATAATATAAGTATATTTTCAAATTAAATTTATTTGAGATATAACATAATGTGGAATTAAATCCATAAAATTATCTTTAGAAAATGTCTTGAAATTTTCTTAGAATAATAAGAAATAGGTGTTATTCAAAATATATTTATTGATAATATTATATTATTATTTCAGAAAAAATATTCTTTAAAATATAATTCTCAGAAATAGTCCCATGAAAATATTTCATGGTTATTCCGAGGAAATGTTGACTGGAAATAAAACAATTGTTCTTAGAAGGAAAAAAATTTAAAATATCTTTTTAAATCAAACATTTTATATGAGATAATAAATATATCTTTTTGAACAGAGGAAAAAAATTTAATATCAAATTTAATATTACATAATTAGGGTTAAAATATAAATTAAACCTCTATCAGGAAAACATTTTAAGACATAGAGGTGGCTGTCCTTAAGAATGATGAAAATTATTCTCAACACTGATAATATTTGGGCAAATGAAATTTTATAATGGTAGAATATTTGAATTAAAAAAATAATTTTTCACTATATATGAATTCAATTTACCATAATATTAAGTATTGGTGATGAAGAAACAAATCATGGAAGAAATATGTTCAAAAAGTAAAATTGTTACCCAATGAAGGGAGTTGAGTTAAAAAAAACCATTATGACATTATTACCTTTTTAATTGAAATTAATTCAATGATAGAAAATGATATAGCTCTAAAAGCCACATGGAAAAAATTAATATGGAAAAATACATTCATTTGGAATTAAAAAAATTATTAATATATTATGGTGTATAAAAATAAATATATCATGAGAAATTAAATTTGAGACAAAGAACCCCTTACCTTAATTAAAAAATTAAATTAATGCTCTTAATTATCCAATGTAATTAAATTAAATATCTTGCTAACCTATTATTGGGCATTATCAATGTTGATAAAATTTTATAATCATCATTTATAATTGTTATCAACATATATATTAGGTAGTTATTATCTTTGTTTAAATATCATTTGTCTATAATCCTGACCATTTTGAGCTTGTTTAATAATGGAAATTTTGGTCATAATTTTTCCCTAATTTATTATTATTACCTTATAATAAAAATTATTTTCATTTTTTGTTTTATAATTATTAAACATGATATAATTACATTCTATGGGAATTTTGGTTATGATCATAAAAGATGAATTTGATAATGATGATTCTTCAATGTTTTCTAGTGAATGAATATTGGTATCTTAGTTACTAATTTTAATATTAATGTTAAAATTAAATAAAAAATGAATCTAGGTAATTAATTTATTATATTATATATTATTATTAATTGATTCTTTTATTATTATATTTTATATCATATATCAAATAGGTTGTTAGACTGATATAAACATTATACTTTAGTAATTAATAGATGATTATGTAGTTATTTATATGTAATATCATTAATCCATAGGCATACTGATATTTTTTAATATTTTATTAAGGTCATAATTCATAATTAAGTATTTAAATAAGTAGAGTTAATTATTATAAAACAATTATATAGTACGAAGAAATTTTTTTCCTCCTAGTTTGATTGTTTTAGACATTTGAATTTTAAGTAATCATTTATTGCTCATTTTATCATTATGATTTACAAATTGACATACCAAAATACTAATCATATAATAAAAGTTAATGATATCTATTAAAAAATTCTCCTGACCATCCATGAATATATATATTGAAAAATGGAATACAATGCTCCCTATAGCCGATAGTCTACATGTATGCATGCATAATGATTCAATTTTACATCAATAAGAATAAATTTATATTATGTTTTATTATTTTAGAATCTAAAAAATTTATAAATATCATAAATATTTTTTAATCTCTATTTTAGTATAATCCATTAAATCTGGTGATGGAAAATGAAACATGATGCTTCATGGAAGAGTTAGTCCCAGACACATGAATTTTATTTTATTTTTCCTCTTGGGAAATAGGGAAAGGTGTTTAATGGTTATTCACAAGGTATAAAAACATTAGGTATACTATGAGTACTAATGTACAATTATAATATTGTAAAATATTATCAGAAGCATTATTTTTGAAAGGATCCAATGTGAGAGAAAATATTGTAATTATATTGAGAATTGTAATCTCCACTTGAATGATTCCTTGGAAAGAGAGTACATGGGCCATACTAATTTTCCCAAAATCTTATATAAGTGAAATATGATTGTAGTTTAAGGAAATATGGAATATTTTCAAGAATAAATATAATTTTTATATTATTCTTGAGGGGTTAGTGAAATGAACCATTTCTACGTTGTAAGATTGAATAATTTGTAAATGTTTCAATTAAATAAAAATAGAACACATTTTCGCATGTCCAAAAGGCTCTGAAATCGAAACTAATGGATTAAAAATATGTGTATTCATAGAAACATAATCTTCTCAGTTATAATAATGTTTTAAAATGTTATCCCTTTTACCATCTTGGTTACCACTTTCTTTCATTTTATTTGTGGAAACATGCCATTACATATCTAATTCATAATTTAAGACTATAATATGGATCTTAAACAATAATATGTGAAATATAATATTAAATTATAAATCCATTTTATCATATTCCCTTTAATATATATATATATATTATTTTTAAAATAATAAAAAAAATGTATTAGAAATTTTTTTAGAAAATAGTGTTACATAAATTATAAAATAATAGACATTAGTTTTAACCCTAATATAAATATATTTAAAATTTATCATTTTATTATAAAAAAATTATTTTATCTATAAAAAGTGTTGGAATAACATCTAATTCATACTAATATAAAAATAATTTCAAAAACTAAAGGTATACATCCATGATTCTAATAATTTAAATCTATTTAAATGATTTGATTTATTAATTACCTTATGTTTCATTTAACATAGAGTATAAACAAACTGCAATATAATATTCATCAGTAATAACAAAAGGTTATATCCAAAAAAAATTATTCAAGGATTTGATTAAGAAAACTAAAATATTAAAAATTTAGGGTTACATTAATGTAAATGAATTCTTGGGGTATAAATTAGTTAGATATAAAAATAAAAATAATTTAAAAAGAAAAGAAATATTTTTTTAAAAAAAGTGTATTTATATGAACAATTTATTTTTATCTTAATGACCTAAATTATTAATTTTTGGTTAAATATTTTAGTTAAATTTAAATATTATATATTTAATCAATTTTTTTCTATTAATTTCATATTTATCAAGGCATAGAATAATAATAATGCTAGTTTCATGATTACAAATTTATTTTTTAGAAAATCTCGTATCATCGTGTGTTGCATGATTATTTAAAAAATAATTTCATCCACCTAGAAAATTTTAATTTCATAAAATGAATTACATATTAGGAACATGAATTTTTATATGTGGTAAATAGTTCATCATTATTTTTTATCAATATGAATATAAAACTTATTACAATTTATCATCCTAATAAAAGGTAAATCATGTTAAACTACGTTAAAACTAAAAGGTATGCCCCTAATTATTCATATTAATTAATATTATAGGAATTTATGTTAACACATATCTCTTTAGGATCAAAATTAATTCTTCTTGGTGACACATTTTGATAAAAATGACCAATATAATAAAAAAATAATGATACAAATTGCCACTCTCACAGTAGTAAATATAAATTAATTGTACACATTGTGAAAAAATAAATTTTTAAGGACTAAATATATAATTTTTTAGTGATACTAAATTATTTTAAATATATTAATTTATTTATAATTTTTTTCAAATTATATAATTACCTTAAATTATTATAAAACGTTGATGAAATATTAATTTACTTTACTGAAAAAATAAAATAAATGAATTAAAATACCAACATTAATATATTTTGAGTGATTTATAGTTTTTCTAGTCTTTTTTAGAAAAATATTACGAATTATTGTTATGTTAAATTACTAGAATAATATTCAAATGATGAATTTAATTTTTTATTTCAAATTAAATAATAATTTTCATAATTAGAAATAAATATATTTTACAAAAAAAAATTATTAAATTAATTAGAGATCATATAAATAATAATATATGACATGTATGATAATATATAGTCAAAAAACTCATCCCTTTATGATTTATAGGAAATTTGGAACCATTTGGCAAGAGAATGAATTAAATATTTATTAATCATTTTCAAAATACCAATAGTCCCCACCCATTAATTATTAAATGTCACCCCTTCTTTCTTTCCATCAGACCACATTGAATATTCTATATCAACTATACCTGATAATAATTTCTTCAAATCATGATTTGTCACATTCTAGTGGTGATTATATTACCATAAGATGAGCCATATGATCCTTAAGTAGAGATATAATGGTGTTTGTTAATGTGATATTTAATGTCATTAACCAATCAATTTATATTTAATTCATCATTATTATCATTATAATATGTTATAATCATCAAAAACATTTGAAATTAATTATAATAAACATAGTAAAATGTTACTATTGTTATTATTCATTGTTTTTTCACCCTCATTCCATCAAATTGGATGTGAATGTATCGCTTTTCCCACATATGACCTACCGTCTCCAAAGTGTGATTCAATTCATTTGTCATCACCATATTTTATTTATGGGCATTTTTCTGTTTTTAATATTTATATATAACACTTATTAAATAGTTATAATTCTGTATTGATAATATCATATATAACATCTTATATTCCAATAATTTTGAAAATGAAAACGCAACTCATGCGTATGTGCGGTCTACCTCCTTTGCGAAGCAATTTGATCCATTTTCATTTTTTATATAGGATGGTAATATAAATATATTTGATGAATTTATATAATATATGTTAATTAATAACAATTATTAATAGATGATTTAATATTCACATTTCTTTTGTGGAAAAAGTTAAAAAAAATTAAAGACATAATTCATGTGTACGTATTACCAACCATCTCCATGAATTGTGTAATTCATTTTAATATCACTAACCTTTTGAGGAATACAATAAATATTTATATTAGTTATATATTTAATAATTAATTAATAATTTAAATCCTCTATTTTATTAAAACATTTTCAATATATATGTACTTAAACATTCAAAGAAAAACATACCTGAATAATGAAGCAATTATCACGCATAATAGTAATTTTAATAAAACATTGGTAAGGAAATAGTTATAAAAGGATATAAGAAAATCATACACATTAGGATATATATGATTAATGTTAAATAATATATATATATATATATATATTTATCATAAATAATTTTCAAGCACGTATAAAAGAAGTCATACCTGAGGTAATGGATTTTCATCTCATTTTTATTTGAGTGAGACACTTTCCAACTTCACTAATTTTCATTTTATATAGTGTATATACATCCCATGAATTTATTTTATAATAATTATTATTAATTTTATGTTTATTTACATATCTATATCTAGTTATTTATTTTATGGTTCATATGAATTAGATGATACCAAAACGTTAAATGGTTTTATGTTACAATCTCATTATTAATTAATATGTTTTTTTATTATGTTTTCAAAGATTAAGTATTATTATTTAAATCTCAATAAAATAGTTCAATTTCATATAATTTGGTTATTTCATAAAAATATGTTTTGTTAAATTCATTCTCATCCCCTGAAGTACCTAGGAGATCCAAAAAATATGTTTTTATAGAAAGTTGAATTTATTTATATCTTTTGTTAAAGGAAATTTTTATTCCACACACATGTTTTCAAATAATATTTTAGTTTTGGTTCTTTTATCCACTTATTATTGATTAAATTCATTTTTTCCAATGTTTTTGTTTTCCAAAAATGGTTTCAAAAGGAATAATTATAGTGTTTTCTGAATGAGGAACTTTTTAATGTTTTAGAATGGTTTAAAAGGAATGTTTTTAAAATATGAAGAATTAACGGAATTTCCCACCAACATGACCGATTATAGTATTAATGGAATATTTTTATGTTTCCAGTGTAAATATAAAATGATTTTTATATAAAATTGTGTAATAACATGTATTTTAAAAGTTATTTACAATTCGGGATGGTTATTTTTATCATGATATATTTTTTCTTTTATTTTATGTAAATTATCATATATGATAACATCCATTACTGTTAATTATGATTCATGGGGGAAATATTACAATGTGTAAATTCATAATCAATATATGGATCAGTAATTTATATGTTGATGAAATTTTTTTGAAACCATTTATTTTCCCTCAGTTATGCTATGATGGATTGAGTAACTCTTTGTGAATGCAATTTTTCTTACATGACATATGATGTAATGATTTAATAAAGTTTTTATGATATTGGGGGTAAATATATATATATATATATATGTGTGATGATTGGTTTTATTATAATCTATGAAAAATGATTACATTATAACCCAGTATTGTGGTTTTGATATGACCAAAGATGGGGGTAACATTATGACCAATGATGGTGGATACGTTATAAATAAAGGTATTGGTTACATTATAATCAAGGATGGGTGGACCTAGAATTAAATATACCTCCAATTCAGTGGGTAATGACTGACATATAATGAGATAAAAAATAATAGAATGTGCAGCCAACCCAGTTCGTTATGTGACTTTATCTAATCTGATTATATTGGGAGTGAAATGTGAAAACTGTTATTGGATGAGATGTGAACCCAATAATCTATAATAGACTTTCCAATAATACTTGACAAATAATTAAATTATTTTCTAGTTTTATTCCAAAAACTATTATCTTATTCCAATGTTATTCACTCATTGATCATGTTCATTGATTCTATTATGAATCATGTATTATAAACTGGCATAGTTTTTTCTTTCACTCGATATTATAATTATGAATGATATGAATGGTTTAAATTTTAATGTTATGACCATGATCTTATACCCTTATGTATTTTTATACTAATGTGATCATCAATGTCTCCCTAGTTTACCCTTAAGGAGAATCAGAGATCACCCTATTTTATGTTCCACTTTCCTTAGTTTTTATATAATTTTTATGGACGAGATGTCTAAGAGGGGTGGTATTTTTTATGAAAATGATGGGAGAATCTTATGAAAACGTTATTTACATGTCTTTGTTTTCAAATATACTATACCTATATAGTTCAGGCATAGATGTTTCTGTTATATGTTGAATACTCATCTAATAAGAATAAATTTCATTTTCTAAAATGTTAGGGTCACTATAGTTAGTATCATAGAAATATTTAGCTATCTTTTTGAAACATGAATATAAATAATTTAATGAGGACCCTTTGGATATGTCTATGAAAAGGATAAATTCCAAATATTTTAATAATTTTCATGGATAACATATGTTAAACATGAGGTTTCATAGATCAAGAAAGAGGTGAAATAATTTATATATTCTCTGAATTATTTTTCATGCATATACGATTCTCAACTATGATTATTGTTTAAAAAGGATTTTCGTTTAATTTATTCAGTGTCTATAAACAAAATACATATAACTAACAACAAATGTTATATAAATGTAATGATTTTACACCTAAAAAAAATACTATTTCATCTTCAATACATACACTTGTTTTAATTCTCACAAAAATTCGTCAATCTATTTGTCATACTAGGAATCCAAATAATTGATGGGAATACTTTCTATAGAATATTATATGAGGAAACATTCACATTTTTTGAGTGGATCTTATGATCTACTAGTAGTTGTTTGATGGAACAACATAATTGAGAAAATATATTCAATTCTATAGTAATAAACAAATGATGATTGTATTCATGATTTCTATTATATGGAATGTTTACTTATTTAAGGGTGTAAACTTTTTAATAATAGAAGTAAAAAGGATGGAATTTAATCCATAAGATGTTTTGTCTTTTAGAGAATATTTTTCATTTTTTACATCCCAATTATTATCCATACAAGGATGAAGAAATAATTTATTTAACTCGTGATGAAAATTTAAAAAACCAATCGTATTTGAGAAACTAATTTAAAAATATCATCAAGGCATTATTTTTGTCTAATCATAATCATAAGATAAAAATTGTTATAGTATTTTGTAGCCCTAAAGAACACATCAAAAAGAAATTTCTTATAATATAATTTAATGGATATGATGTTATCATTGTATGTTCAATGCAGGTATAAATGGTAGTTAAAGGTCCCACCATCCCCATGTTTTTTATTATAAATGGAAGATCGTGTCTCATGAAAAATTTAATAAATATCAGGGAGGAAATAAATTCTAGACACATAAACGTAATAAATGTTGGTAGAAACATCATAGGAATTACATGAGTAGAATTGGGAAGTGTTTTAAATGTGGCGAGGAATGTTATTGATCCAGTTTTTTTAAATAGTTCTATAAATGATTGCTAATAAAATAGATAAAATTTAGGTTCTACCTAATTTACCTCCCACACTCAAATGATTCAAATGTACGATGTATAGTATTTATCCAATCATGTACATGAATTCATGTTTTTTAATGATCAACAACAATTGGATCATATTCTTAAAGACAAAGTAAAATCTCATGTGATCACAACTATTGAAGTATGTTACAAGAATGATATGGTGAAATGTAATCTTTTTATCAACACTAAAATAGGTAATTCTTATTTGTTATTGAATTTAATTACTCTTTTATATACGATGAATTTTCTTAGGGTATCAAAATACCACCTCAATTATTTGCTGGTGATTAATTAGTAAAAACATTTAATGGTATTATGGTCATATGCCATGTCTATATATCCACTCTGATTACTGTTTATAGGGTTAATTATATTTAAAATCATGCGATTCAACTCTTAGTAAAATTTTATGTGGTTAGGGGAATAGATTTCTCTTTTTATATAGATACCATATCAGTTTTATAGATAGGGAGGGTGTATTTTATATTCCAAATGAACCCGGGCTTATTTATCACGAGAGAATAAATATTAAAAATAATGGAAATCAATACCATATTATAGTTTTGGATTCTGATTCAAAAGTAGTGTTTAACATAAATGTTTGGGGAGAAAGTAAACATTAAAGATATCCATTTTCATAAATATTTTTTGATGTATTTAGAGAATAATTTCATCATATTCCATCAAATCATATTGTTGAGTTCTTGATCTATCTCATACATGATTCTATAAATATTTCAAAAATCCTTTATATAATAACCAAATTTATTTCCAAAAGCAAAAGAATAAAAATTAATGGAATCTTAAAAAGGGTTTAATTCAACCATTTATATAACCATGGGGTGCAAGAATCATTTTTTGGTATGACAAAATATTGATCAATGTGCCTCTTTATCGATTATTGAGAACATAGTAAGATCACTATCATGAACTAGTATCACCTTCCCCATATTTATGACATGTTTAATAAGAATAATGGATATGAATTCCTTTCAAAGATTGATATTCATACTGTATATCATCAATTGAAGGTCCAACAAGAATAAATACAAAAGAAAAAATGTCCTAAAAAGTATGGAATCTATGAATTTATTTTAATTCCATTTTAACTTATAATTATCCCCACTAACTTCATGTATTTAATGTATAGAGTATTTATGGATTTCCTATATTAGTTTTTGGTAATCTATATAGATGAAATTATCATCTATTCAAATAGTATGTATGATCATCATGATCACATGAGAATCATGCAACACCATGAGGAAGGACAGGTTTTATGAAAAAAATTACCTGATATAATATGGATTTGAAATGATTCCTTCTTGAGACATATAATCTCAATTTATTGTATATTAGTAGATCCATAAATGATAAGAATTATTAAATGTTTCCCTAAATCAACCATTGTGGTAGTTATCCATAGTTTCATTGGTTTTACTAGAAATTATCAATGCTTTATAGATAATTTCTCATAGATGTCTAATCCACTCAAGAAGCTGACACTTATTGGAACCAATTTCCTTTGGATGAAAGAATGTGAAGAGAATTTAATGAAGTTGTAGATAAGGTTGGTCAAATGAAATTGTCCTCACATTTCCATATAGTTGATTGGGATTATATAATATACAATGTTTCATCCAATATGTGGTTGGGATTTATTTTCATGAATAATGTTATGGAAATATGTTATTCCACCAGCCAATTAATGGTTCATAAGACAAAATTTCCAACACATGATTTAGAGTTAGCAGAGGTAATGTTTTCATAAATGGTATGGAGGAATTATATTTACGAAGAGATCTGTGACATATATAATGGTCCAATATTTTTAAAATAAAATTTCATAAATAAATAGGTAAATATAAACTAGAGAATAAAGGTGGTGAGGATTAGTCATTATGATTGGATAATGCATTACCAGCATGGAAAATAAAACACAGTGGAAGATGTAATGAGTCGAAAGGAATATTTTATCTTATTAATGATGAGTATCATGAAATATCTCACATATCATGATTTTTAATGGATGGATATAAAAATCATAATGGATGTGGAAATATCTTATCATTCTCAAATGAGTGTTTAAAAATCTATCAATGTAGATATTATTTAGGCATAAGAAATAGATATGGAGCTACATATGGGTATAAAAGATCATTAATTAAACTATAATTATTGAGGAATGATAATGATTCATAACAATGTATGTTTCTTTCCATACATGATTTTAATTAGGGGCATCTAGATGAGGCACATGGTTTGTCATATTATATACATCCTGGATGTATATAGATGTATATAGATAGTATTTCTTCTAGGATATCATAAATAAATCTATTTATCAGTATGTATATAAATTCTTAATATTAAAATAATTTTAGGAAAAGTGATATAATTATAAGAAGAGTTCACAACCACTACCCATACCAAAATGGAAATGGAAAAATAAAACCATCGATTTTATCATCAGACACACCAAAACATGTAAATTGAATATTTCAATATGGGTTGTGGTCAATTCCCCTATAAATTCATAATAATTCATTATAATTATATATGATTTCACTCTAGATATGGTTTCCAGGGTATACATTAATTAAGTGATAAGGTTTCATTGACTACCACATTCCACATTGTTAGAAGCAGACACATGGTTTTCCTCAATATTTTTTCTAATATTTAAATTAATCTAGAAACATAGATGAGTTTTAGTGTGAAATATAATCCTCATATAGATTTTATTCTTAGATATCCATTCAAACCCTAATGGTTTTGATGTGATCTTTTTCTATGGATATCAAAGTAGGTTAAGATAAAAACCTTCCCCAGGTAGAGTTTTCTTATAACAATAGCTTTCACTCAAGCATTCATATGGCTCTTTATGAATCCATCTATAAAAGGAAATGGAAAAGGACAACATAGTAGGATGTAGTTAGTGAATTAATTGAATATGGACCTATGGTATCTGAGAATGTTATAATGAATGTAAGATCCATTCAACAACTCATTATGGAAAACAAGAGTCTACAGAAAATATATGCTAAAAATTGTTAGCGTGACCTAGAATTTGATGTACTGAGATGTTGTTTCTATGAATTTTTTCATAAAAGAAGTTACATTTACCTAGAATGAAGTTGAATTTGATCCCATGGTATATTTTTCATTTTGATATTCTTTATCGAGTATGGAATATATCTTATCGTTGGCACTTACTCAAATATTCTATCAAGTTAATGATGTTTCCATGTTTCTATCCTAAGAAAGTACAAACCTCATACCTCACATGTACAACACTCATATTTCATACCAATATAATGTGATATTATTTATGAATAAAAAATGTTATAAATAATTTATTATATTGATATAGTGATACTAAAAGATACTACTCACCTACTGAAGGTTCTGTAGGGAAATTAAAATTTTGATGAATCTACATTTATACCCAAGGATACAATGATACAATGAAATCCTCATTTTTTTATCATGGTGGTGAATTTGAAGGTAAATGTTCAGTTCATGGGGGTAGAATGTGACACCATCATATTTAAATATTTTTTTATCGGTATGCAATTTTTTTCTTTGGTATCTTACATTACACAGAACACTGAGTCTAAATGAACTATGATATACAACGAAAATATTATTATTCAATGTTATCACATATCCTTTACATTTTAGGGTATGAATATGACTAACAAATTTTTGAAAAAATATATTTTTAGAGGTATATAAATTAATTCAATGGGTATCAACTAGTTAGAAGTAATAGTAAAATCATTACAAATTCAAATAAATATTTGTCTAAAAAACATTTTTTATATATACTATTTCTGATCCTAATTAAATAAATTATTTTCTATAGGTGCATAATTGAAATGAAAATAACTTGTAATTTCATTAATACTTATATAGTAATGAGTTCAAAATTTTCAATGTTTCTTTATTAGAAATTTACTTTTCTCAAAGGTGACTTTAATTGCGTGGTCCGCACTTATATTAAAATTTATTTTTCCCATTTTAGAGTGTCACTCTATTAGTCTAAAATATCTCTTATTTAAAATAAATTACAGAAAAAATAAACTAATTGATGAATATTAATGTCTATTTTAGTATTATAAAAAAATTTATGATTTAAATTTTAATATAATTTTTATTAATTATAAAATAATGTTAAATTCTTATACTAGGTTGATGGAATTTTAATTTAATTAATATAAATATATAATAAAGGAAAAAATTTGAATAATTTTTATGATTTATAGTATTTAAGGATGTATCTCAGATTTCGTTAAAATATTTGTGTTAATTTTAATTAATATATTCATATTAAAATATTCTCTTTCTTCATTTATGTAAAATTAAATCTATTTGTTATAAATTATAAATGATGATATTAAATTAAATTTATATGTTTATAAAATATAGTAAAATCCTAAAATTTTTAAAATAGGACTTGGGTGATATTATATTGTCCAAAATTTTAACACTATTGCAATTAAATTCCTTTTGAAACCATTTGTCTTGACAATATCTTTAATATATTTTAATATTAAAACAAATTCGAAGACTGCCCTTCTCCTCAATTATAAAAGGTAACCTCTCATTTCAGTTATTCACACCACCTAGAATCTTATAGATGACCATACCCAATCAATAACTCTTATAAATTTACTTTTACAGATTAGAGAGTTATTTATATTTTAAAAATATTAACTCTTCAATCCTAAAGAAGTGATATAAAGGATTTCTTTCAAAGGAGCGATAATCTCTTAAATCGATACCTTTCATTTTAATTATTATTTTAAATAATCTAAAAACATTTATACACTTATTAAAATTATAAAATTATTATACTAAATGTTATAAAAATATAATAATGATTATTAACTCACCTTTATTTACCATCTTTTCGTAAAATGGGATGTGAAAGTATCACTTTTGTGTATCATCTCCATAGAGCGATACAAATCATTTTTAATCATCATATTTTATGTATTGATATTTTTATGGGTTTAGTTTTTATTTAGAATAAATATAACATATTAATAATTACATATTGATAATATCAAATCTACATTTAATACTTCAAAATCATTATAAAATGATAACGTCACTCAGGCATACATGTAGACTACCATCTCCCTAAATTGGTGTGATATGTTATCATTTTCATTTAACATGGATGTTAAAAAGAATGTATTTAAGAAATATAAATGATATATATTATGTTGTATTGATTATGTAATGGTGATTTATTATTTTCCTCCTTTTTGTTATGTCTTTCAGAAATGAAAATGTCGTGCATACCCATGTATGGCTTACCATCTCCCTGAACTATATAATGCATTTTACAATATATATATTTTATGGATGAAAATAAATATTTATATAATTAATATATACGTCATTATAAAAATTTTATAGATAATTGAACCGCAATCATAGACTAAGGATTAAAATTAGAGTGCCAAGCAAACATGAAAAATAAAGAAGGTATCACCTCGAATAGTGATTTTGAAAATTTATTGATAATGAATGGGTGAATGAAAAGATATAAGAAAAAAATATATTTTATGATATATATTATTATGTTTATATAATATATTTATAATTAATATATTTTAATTATTTAGGTGTTTTTAATATTTTAAAAGAAATTTTGTTCCTAAGAAAGTGATTTTTATATCATTTTAATTTATTTATGACACATACCATATTAATCACTTGATTCTATTGTACATTATATAAAATACTCCGAAAAGTTTATTTATTTATATTATTAAATTTAAGAGCATTTACATATATAAAAGGTTATTTTTTTGGGTCTTGTGAATATAATGTTACCATTTTAGTTAATGGGTTCGTAAAAATCTCAATATTTATCCAAATTATTTAATATTATAGTTCCAATGATGAATTCATACGATAAAAATCCTAATAAACAATTTAAATTTTAACTATTTGATTATTTAATGAAAATAAATTTTCTGATTTTATTTTCATCAACCTATGTCCAAAAAATACCAAAAAGATGTTTTCAACGAAAATAGACTTCATTTCTCTCCTATGTCAAAAAAACTATTCCTTCAGTATCCATGGTTTATAAACATATTGTAATGAATAATTTTAATATTATACTATGATTATTTTAAATAATTACTACACATGATTTACTTTTTAAAAATCATTTTATACGGAAACTTCTTGTCCCTTTCTAAAAAGGTACTTTGTGACTTATTACAAAAGTTTGAAATGAATATTTTTTAAATTATAAAACATTAACCAAAATTATTAAAATATTAACCATTATATTTCTTAAATGTCCATTTACATGAATCTGAGGACATTTTAGAACAAAATTTTTTCGATAATAATTTTGAAATAATTTTTTATAACTGATTTTAAATGTTAAAATTTTATTTTCCTCAAGAAGTATTAAAGATATATTTTTGAAATATTTCATACGTGATAACATCCTTTTATGTTAATTATTGTTTACATGGGATATGATCCAATAATATAATTCTTAATATTATCAAGATGGTTAATTTTTAATTTGGAAACATGTTTACGATATACATATATTTTTCATGGTTTATATTATGAAGAATTAAGTAAATGTTTATGATGTCTATTTTTTACTGTTTAGGATGTAATGATCGGATAAATTTTTTATGATATTATTGTATAAATATGTGTATTTATCATTATGTAATGGGTGGTTATGTTGTAAATATTTGGTGGTGGTTTCATTTTAACCAAGGAATTAGGTCATATTATAAACAGTGATAGTAGTTATATTATTATCAATATTGGTCATTATGTTATAACTAATGATGGTGCTAACATTTTAACCTAGGATAGGCTGGACCATAATTATATATACCTCTAATGTATTGGGTATGGATTGATATCATATGATATAAATAGGATTTTAAAGTGGTGTGAACCGTTTTGACTAAGGATATTTTTCCACTATGATATTCATGAGAGTGATCCTTGACTACCTTGATGTAATGGGGAGTAAACCCAATCAAATATGGTAGTATTGTAAATGATATTTGACAATAAAACAAATTATATTATAAAACTATACAACAAAATCATGTCATATGCTAATTATATTCTCTCATGAATCATGTTCCATGATTCCTTAATGAATCGTGTCTAATGAACTACAAGGATTTATCACATGACTCAAGATTAGAATATATAATTTATAGGGTATGAATTTCCAAGTTTATGATCATGTTATCATGGATTAATGTAATTTTATACTCATATAATCAATAATTTCTCCACTTTTAACCATTAATGAGTAGTTGATCTAACATTTTCTTTTTTCCCTTTTCCCGAGATTCTGATGAATGGTTTTAGGGATTATATATCTATTATATTTGTTAGGTATGATGAAACTAATAGATGAATTTTATGAAATAATTTTTTATGTGTCCAAGTTTACAAAGAAACTAGACCTATGCGATTATAGTCTGAATTTTTTATGCATTGAATATTCATATAATAAGATGAAATATATATGTATGGAAAGTACGGGTCTCTATAGTCATGATATCCATAAACAAAATATTTTTCATTGATTACATAAAAATATATATTCTATTAAACGTCTAAAATTAATATCTAAAAATAATATTTTTATATTAAATACATTAATTAATTTAATTTTTTCATTTTAAAAATCAAGAAATTGATAATTTGACATTAAAAAATCATAATGAAAACCATTTTATTAGAAAAATAACATTTAATTTTTTAAATGGTGTTATTATTATTTCATATCATTTAAAATTAGATAACAGGTAATAATTTTTTATATGAATAATATATATTATATATTATATACTTATTTTCTTAAAATAAATATAGTAAAGATAAACATTCCCAAAAAAGTACAATTTTTTAGTAAATTCATATTCATAATTTTATAATTTAATTATAAACTAAAATATAAAATTATTTAAAAGTATAATAAATATGAAATGTATACAATTACTATGATAGATAACTCATAAAATTAATAATTACGTGTTTAAATAAATCAAATTTCTATTTCCATAACCCCTCTATATTTCTACATAAGATTTATTGATTAAGAAAGATATTATTGAAGTTGAGGACGGTGATTCCACTGAAATAGATCATAGGGAAATTTTCATGGGAATAAAGTTTTCTTTAATTTTGATTTTCTCACCACATAATTATTTAATTTTGGTTTGTTTTGTGTTGATAAAATTCTAGTGAATATACATTCCATCCATGTGTCAAAAAATGATCTTCATAATAGATTATTATACCACATGATGAAATGTTTTTCCTTTTTAATCATATATTTCATAATACAGTTAGATCTGTTTCTACTAGATAATATAAAATATATATTATATTGGAAAATTATTATTATAATGTATCAAAGACAATGTTTTGGTATGGTGCTTTGAGGAGAATGATCTACTAACCTAATATTAATTATAGGAAAGTAAATATTAAGATTTTAGTTCATTAAATAGATTTTTTTTATTTTTTGATTGATTCGATTACATTCATATATATTTTCTGTGGTCTAAAAAAGTGATTGATTTATAGAAAACCTCAACAAATTCTTAAATAATGATGTTAAGATAATTATTTTGAGATATAGTGAAGGTATTTATGATATTCAGATATTATAATGCATATCTAAAGATTTGATGATGATCTATGATAGAAATAAAAGATGAAAATTTATTTAATATCTATATATAATGATTTTTATATGAACCATGTAGATATTTATAGTTATCTTTCTATATAATGGAACAAATCAAATGGTGGGTAAAAAAATCATATATTCCTTATAAATTTATCATCTTTATGTTACAATTTTATTAAAATTTGATATTATTCAGATGTGACATCAGAAACATTATGGCCACTGATCCAAAATAGAGAGGTATACCACTAATTTCTCACATAATATAGTTCCACATGTGAGGGGTTTTGATAAATATGATCTTTATTATAATATTATTACAGTAGAAATGTGGTGGGTCCAAGATGATGCTCAATGGTCAGGGATACACTCACTAGAGTTAATTCCATGATAGAATATTCCATGGACAATTAACATGTAAACTTCACTAAAGGAAGAATTATATTTGTTCATAGTTTCTAGATGAGGGGACTTCATATTGAGATACATTGCAATGATTCTCATTCAGGTGGAGGTTATAAGTTGTTTCATGCATTTCATATTTATTGGGACATCAGGGTAAATATTATAGTAAGGATTATAAGAGATTATTGTCATGTGTTTTAATGTAATTTTCAATTCCACTCCACTCTAGTCAGGTTTTGTGTTGGAACATGTCTATAAATATTTATTACAATTTCTATAATGAAAGGAACACCAACATTATATGGGGTAACATGGGTGAATATGAATTTTAAACTATGATAAGAAATGGTTAGACGAAGCATACATAAGACGTGATATATCCTTTATAGTGGATTCCATTATATAGGGGGATTAATTTACAATCCCATCATCTACTGTAACATCCAAGAAATTGACAAAAATGTTTTTTATAAAAATATTTTAATATATAAATTAAATTATTAAAAAAATTAATAATATTTATGGGATTATTTAATTTGGAAAATAATAATCGAATCTATTTGTTTTAATAAATAAAAATAGAAAATTTAAATTGTCAAATAATTATTTAAAATAGTATAAAAATACCACATTGAATTATTAAAAAATTACTATATTTCATCAATTATGTTTTTATATAAAATTACTAATTTTATATTTATTTTTATGTTAATATTCAAAAAAAATACTATTTTATAATATTTTATTCCTTAAAATATTATTTTCTTAAATTCCGATTAAATAATTTGAATAAAAATTTAAATTTTTAATTTTTTAATTGACATAAAAATGTCATTAAAAATAATAAATATTTTATATTTTTCTTATGTTTAAGAAATTTTACAAAAAAATTTGTAAAGTGCACACAAAACTCGAGGGATGCATGCAAGGCCAATCCCTACAAGTTTAGTGGATGAATATTAAGGTTTAAACCCATCTCCAGAAACATGTGTCGACAACATGTTTAGGGCATCAATTATCAACCCTTTAATTTATGTGTTGTAGCTCAGAATGGTAGACCATATATAAGGGAAACAATGTGCAGTGTGTGTTTGTAACATTGAGAGACGAGGAGGTGCGCTTGGAATTATAATTCGGTAGTTGAAACCCTCACATTTTGATGTGGACTCATTTTATCCTGGGAGAAATGATCTGGACTAGATGATTGGTCCTTGTTTATTCTGACTGTTCATTTTCCTCCCCCCAATAAATTACACCTTTTATCCTTTAAAATTATGGGTTTAATCTTGTCTATACAAATTTTCTAGCCTCAGTCCAGGTTTTCCATCAAAATTCCAACCTTATAACTTATTTAACCATATTTTTTCGCTCGAACCAGTAGTACAAAAAACCAATTACATTTCCTCTTTTGAAATCCAATTCGGACATCCCCATCTCAAATTCACTTCCCTTTAAAACAAGACATGAATATTATAATTTAAACCCATAACTTTTTGAAAACATTACCAGGATTTATTCGTAAGCTTTGAATAAATATTTATTTATTTATTTATTTAGGTATATGAATTTTTCAATTTGTTTTATTTTCAATTTATTTCTGATTTGTACAATTCAACACAATTGATTATGCTTTATAGACTCAACATCTATATACATTTTTAATTTTAGATCCAACGACTTGAAATATAAAATGTATGTATATATATATATATATATATTATAAGAAACAAAGGCAGCTAATTTCTTTTTCCAATTTTATATATTTTTTATCCTTGATGGATTAAATAAGATATATTATCTTTTATTATATTCCCTAATAGCCACAATATGAAATACACAACACTTCTTCCCCAAGATCCTCAAATTTTTCTGTTCCTGAAAACAACATTTCCATTATTCCTTCAAAAATAATAGTAAGGTTTATTTGTGTTTTATAATTTATATTAGTATATTTTCATCTAAATAAAATCATGCCCGGTAAATGGTTAATGTTTCCATTTTATGTGTTGATTGTAAATAAAATATATCATTTCATGTGCACAATTTAATTATACAAACATGGATGTAACAATTTGAATATGACATTTCCAAAATATATAATATATGACATATCACTTTTGAATTAGTTTTTTTATAGTTATATATATATATATATAATAAACCATATATTCCTAGGAAATTATTTTGAATGGTTTTTAAGAGGGAATGTAAATAAAATTTTATGTATATGTGACAGGTGCAGGTAGTTAGCTACTCCATTTATCATCAATGTTCTTAATTATGATAGAAGTGTAAATTTATTTATTAGTACATTTGGTTGATGTTTTTATGGAATAGAACGCAGGAAATAATTTATATATATAGAGAGAGAAAAAATTAAATATTTTCCTAAAATTTGGCACCTAAACATTATAAATATGGTAGAGAATTAAAGACTGAACCCATGCCGCAGAAATTTGGTAGGCCAATGATAACCTTCAATCGTTCAAGTGGTCTCAGCATTTTTTTCCCAACATTTCTGATAGTTTATATAAAAAATAGAATATTTTTAATGAAATTTTTATGTTTAATTACTTTTTAAAGAAATGCACAATTTTTAAGGCATAAATAATTTCAATAATGTTTTAAAAAGGTTTTTCTGAATGATTATTTGGAAGTTATTTTCCAAATAATTTATAGAAAGATTTATCAATGATTTTTAAACATCATTAATGGGTAAATAATTTATTAATAAATGTTTTAAAATTATTTATAATATTTGTAGTAGAGTTTTCTGAATGTTTTTTTACTTATTGAGTGGGTGTAAAAAAATTATTTTTGGTAATTATATTTTTCTATAGTTATAATAAATTTGTAAGGAAATTCAAATAATACAAAACCTAGACCAAAAAAATTACATAGTATGTAATAAATATTTCCCATTTGGTTAGATTATTTTATAAAAAAATAGTACACATCCTTTATATTATATGAGTCAGAAAGTGTGGACTAATGTATTTATACTTACTATCGTATTTATAGTATAAAAAACATTGGGTATTATATTTTTTCATCCATGATGTCATGTAAAAGTTTTTATAATTCATAGTATTTATAATTCTAAAGATGAAAATTAAAGAATTTTCTAGGGTCTAACGAACAAATTGAGGGGGTGATATTTTTTTAATTGGAGAAGAATGTAACATCCCATAAAATCTAAACATATTTTTTTATATAAATTTTTAATGAAGTGTATATGTTTATAATTAATATTGAGTAATAATATTTTTGTGATTATTTTCTTTGACAAATAATAATTTAATGTAGGATTTTTAAGTAATACAAATAAAGAAAATTACCATAAGTTAATATTTAATGTTATATAATATTACAATTTTGATTTATTATAAAAAATTAAAATTCATCAATTATGATTTTATTTCAGTTAATATTCTAATAAAAATATTGTATTATAATATTGATTTCTATAAAATTTTATTTGTTTTGTCATATAAATAATACTACATGAATTTTAATAACAAAATTATATTTTAAAGTACATAATTATACAAAAATAAATTCGAAAAAAGTAATAATAGATTATTTCTACTTTTTCTATGTTTAGAATTTTTTTAAAAGTATGTTTAGTGCACACCACATATGATGGGAAAATATAAAGAAAAAGACCTCAAGGTTCAGTGGAGGCACAACCAGATGCAAGAAAATCATGTGAAACCTGTTTAAGGATACTCTATAAGGCCGCGATTATCAAACTCTGCATATCTAGGTCGTAGCCCGGAGATGGAGCCCATGTATAAGGCCCCCTAGTGTGAGATGTGTATTTCTAACTTTAAGATCTAAGGATGATATCTCGGTATTATAAGCTGGTATTCAGAATCTCCATGACTTATTATGGGAATCATTTTCTCGAGGATGATGCAATCTAGACTACAAATCAGACCATGTTCATCATGGCCAGTCATTTTCATTCACCCGATCAAGTACACCCCTCATACATTAAAATAATAGGGTTAATAATAGAAATGGGATCAGAAAACCCATAATTCAGGCCATCCCTCTGAATCCAGACCTTTTTCCTCATTGATACATATTGCGCCACTCATACTAGAAGGTCAATGACATAGGGATCAATTGAAACATTGAATTCCCATTCATCTATCTCCATCACAGACTCTATTCCATATAAAATATTACATGAATCTTTTAAATTAAAATGAACTCGTTTTAAAAACTTTACCTGACTTCATCCATAATATTCAAATAAATATCTATTCTTTTTTTTATTTTTTATTTCATTATGAATTACACAATTAATCATTGTTGTTTATATAAGTCCCTAGCCTTAAAAATCACTTAATATTGAGTTACTTCAAGAATACACGTTGAGTATTTTCAGGTTTAGAGATTTAGAGATTTAGATCATAAAACATGCATTACATTCCATATTTAAACAAAGTGGTTACATTGATAGTATTCATTTTTCCCATCAACGGAAACATATTTTAAATAAAACATGGATTCTATATTGACACTTCCTTGACACTATCATCATATCATGTACCTTTCCCGTGACCTATGAAAAACATTTCCAAAACTTGGGATGAGCATAAAAAGCACAGCAAGGGATATAAAAATATGGAAAGGAAACATGAGTACATATATACATAATAATGAAATCATACTTTACCCATAAAATATAATCACTTTAACATACCTCAACAAATCATGAATAAATCATAGAAATCGTAAGACATAAAGGTAACTTGAGGCATTCATAACATTCTTACGTAGGGAGTAACCCTCTTGGTTACGTTTGGAATACCCATCACAGTATATTCCTGAAATCTCTTCGGAGAAACCTTAATGTTTAACTCCTTCTTCTTACCCAATGCATTGGAGAGCTATATCGGGCTCACCCGTCCTTAGTTTATCACGGAACCACCTGTCTTCATAATAATTCCCAAGAACCATAACATAATCATATCACATAAAACATGCATAAAGGAAACCTAACATTTCCACTTTTCAATCACATGATATCAATACAACACATTGATATAAAAACATTATGAAAACCATTTTCAATACCAAAATAAAATAAAAGTAACACATGGTATTTATTTTTTATTTAAAAAAAGGTATGGCTTAGAGAGGAAGCTGAAACTCAACTAATGGTCACGGGGGCGGAGAAGTCGTTGTCGCCGTAGACATACGACAAAAACATTACCTTTTGTAGTTTAGTAAAACTCTTTGTATAAAAATATTCATTTTGGATAAACGTAAAAGTAAAAGGGGTTTATACACCGTATAAAAGAAAGTTGTGTATAAAACATAATATGCCTCAATGAAAGGAGATTAAGACAAACTCTCATACCTTGGGTCCGACTTGACTCGATCGTTCTTTAATGTCCTGAATAATAAACTTGAGTAACTTTTTACTTTATAATAAACCCTTTTCAAGTTCATTATTCCTTTTATATCACTTATTACCATGTCATGAACAATATGTACTTATTTAAGTTAATAACGATCGTTTTAACGATCATTGGTACTTGAGTCAAAAATATGCTCTTTATAATTACAAGTTGTTCATGTATCGATTATATCCAGAGTTATACTCATGATGTATATATCATATATATCATATATATCCAGTATATAAATGAATTTATAATACTACATAACATTTAGCGGTAAGAAATGAAATTCATCGTTCATGGAGACGGTAAGTAGTACGTACGCATGAACGCTAATTCCATTTCTATTTCATATTTAATGGAATTAAAACACAATGATACATAATAGTTTTATAATTCCAGTGTTTCATCATATATAATATCATTCAATCTATCCTTTATATGTACCACATATGGTATTAATGAATCAAATCTCTTTGAGGAGGTAGTAGTCCGCATTTCCTAAAATGAATATATTGCATTTACCCATACTGGAAACCATAAAGGTATGCCATAAATGAAAAATACAGAAGCTTATGTAAAACATAAACATATTATATATCATATATAAATATAGTTACATCTTAATGACCACCTTTGAAGGTGTTATATGAGTGTTGAACAATCATCGTTTCTTGAGGCAGAAATTCTCCATCCACAGAAACAGTATGTTCTTTAACCGTTAGATGTATGTGTGTGTAAGTGTAGCTTGAATACATTTTATAACAACATCCTATTATATTGAAGATACTTTTTTTGTTACAAAATAAAGGAATAAAAATAATTTAAGGGGTTGTAGAAGTAAAATAAAGCATAAGAACACAAGAGAAAACACTACCTTTAAAACGGGTAACTCTTTTGGATTTGAGCTCAAAGGCTTCCTTGGGAAGCCTTCTACCCAATGTGAGGCTTCTATGATTAAGATAGGGATGTGTAGAGACAAAATGGGCAGGTTTTGGCCGAACCAAATTCTTGAGTGGTGTGGGTAAGGTGGTAGAGGTGGGGGCCTTTTATAAGAGGAGAGGAGGGGAGCTCTTGGAAAGTTATAAAAGGTTACTTTATTATAAATTGCTTTTCGGATTTAAAAGGTCCCAAAATTATATATTTCTAGGATATGGTGATAAGAGTTTGAAATACACCCATCCAATAGGTTTTTAACCTGTGTAGGTCTTATATTGTACATTATCTTTTCATTTTTTTTAATCGTTAAATAATGAGGTAATCGCTGCATCATCATGGTATCATAAATAATTTATCTTATTTAATGTCTAAAAATTATTAAAAAAACTGTCAGGATGTAGTAAATATTTATATCTCTCTAATGAATATTTATAGTCAAAAATATGACTTGAATAACCCCATTTAAAAATTGTTTTAGTAAAACAACTCATGTTTGTGACATTTTTTATTTTAACTTTAAATAAAAACGTATTAATGTCATATTCCTAACAAAGTGGCTCCATGGGGTCCCCAAGTTTAACCATGGATTGTATTGGTCGGCCATGACACATCCAATAAGGGTATGAAATATGTCTAGGTCATTTAATATTATTAAAACATTATTTTTACCTTAAACTACAGTAATTACCCCTAATCGCGATTAAAAACTTAAATGTTACTATTCACCAAAAAAATTATTTTAATCCCATTGAACCACATTTTACTTCTTAATGACAACCATTTATGTCGGATTTTTGAAATTCAAAACACAGTGGTGGTAAAAGGTCATTTAAACGGAAAATCAGTTTTTATAAGTACCACTTAGTGGTTTCACTATTCATCAAAAATTGATGTTTTTCAGAAAAATGCCAAAACTTCACCCTAAGCTATATTTGATATTCCGAATTCAAAAATGATGTATATTTCACAAAATTAAAAATAAATAAGTTACATTAGTTAATTTAATAATTAATTCCCACTTTCAGAGCAAATAGCGTGTTTTTATGAAACAATAAGTATCAAAAGATTGACACTAGTTTAAGTCCAATTTCAAAGTGAAATTACTTCCAACGACCACTATTGGATTAAATGGTAAATATATATTATAATTGAACATTAAATCCTATTAAAAATATAATCTAACCATATAAATAAATTATATTAAAAATAGGTTTTGAATTAAAATACAACATTTTTTACTATTCATTAAAAATGAACTTTATCGGAAAAATACCAAAAATTCACACAAAATAAATTTTGATGTCCCTATTCTAAAGAAGAATTTTATTTGGTCCAATATAATGTATAAGAGTGACCAAAACTATATTTATAGACGGTTCGCCATCAAAAGGTGATAAGTCGACCTTTAGTGAATGTTAGAGTATATATGCCTAAAATTGAATTATTTTCATATTTTTAGCCTTTATCCTTTATTGGATAAATGTAAAAACATTTAAAAAAAATATATAATCATATTTTAGTTATTTCCATTCATTCCCACCAATACAACAGCTATGTGTTAACTACCATTTAAAATAATAATATTAAATTATTAGTGTGCAACGTAAGATTTCAAAGAAACTCTTTGTTGCGTATTGGGTATGTTATCGAACATAGAAACCCCTTCAAAGTAAAATTAATATTTAATTCATAAATATTAATTAAAATGAAAATGGTTCATTCTTTATTTACATGGGATGTTACATCCTTCTCCCCTTTTGGGAATTTTATCCTCGCAATTTTATTCACTAATCAAAATAAGTTGGGGTATTTATCCCTTATAGAATTTTAAGATTCTCATGTTGCCTCTTCAACCATTAGGTTTTTTCATAAAACCTTTACCTGTTGAATTACCTTATTCCGCAAAACTTTCTCTCTACGATCAAGTATCTGGACTGGTTGTTCTTCATAAGATAGATTCTCTTCCAACTGAACTACCTCTTGGCTCAAAACATGAGATGGATCTGGAATGTACATTCTCAACATCGAAACATGAAAAACATTGTATACCTGAGATTAACTTGGAGGTAAAACCAATCGGTATGAAACTGATCCAACTTTCTCTATAATTTCATATGGTCCAATGAACCTTGGACTCAACTTTCCTTTATTACCAAATCACATCCCACTTTTCCATGGCAAAACATTGAGAAAGACATGATCACCTACCTCAGAAGATAGATCCTTCCTCCAGTTATCCGCATAACTCTTCTGCCTGCTCTATGCTGTTTTCATGTGTTTCTGAATCAACTGAACTTTTTCTACCATCTCTTCTACCAATTCTGGTCCCATCAACTTCCTTTCACCCAATTCATCCCAGAAAGTTGGAGTTTGACACCGCTTCCCATATAATGCCTCAAATGGTTCCATATGTATACTGGAATGAAAATTGTTATTATAAGAAAACTCAACGAAAGAAAGATGTTGGTCCCAACATCCCTGATAATCCATCGAATAAGCACGTAGCATATCATCCAAAGTCTGAATTGTTCGTTCTGACTACCCATCTGATTGAGGATGAAAAACTGTACTAAAATTTAATTCAGTACCCAACGACTTCTGAAGGCCTTTCAAAAAATTAGAAGTGAACATGGGATCATGGTTAGATACAATGGAAAGAGGAACTCCATGTTTCTTTACTATCTATTTAAGATAAAAATGGGAAAATTGATCTAGGGAAAAATTATCTCGTATAGAAAGGAAATGAGCATATTTAGTCAAGCGATCAACAATAACCTATATTGCATTATTACCTCGAGGTGTCTTCATAGTAAAATCAACAATATCCCTTTTCATTTTGTCCCACCAGTAATACTCCCGAAGATCTCTATACATCATAGTACTGCCAGGATGGACTGAAAATGGTGAAATATGAGCTTCACATAAAAAATATCTCTTCAACTATGAATCACACGGCACACATAATCTCTTCCCAAATCTCAAAACAAAATCCTTATCAATATTGAATTCAGGCAGCTTACCCTTCGGAACCAGCTCTACCTTTTTCTGCAACTCGTTGTCTTGCTTCTGTGCTTGCTTAATTCAGTCTGATAGAGAAGATTTCACTGATACCTGATACAAAATAGAAGGACCTCCTACACCAACAACTTCTATGCAAAAGTTCATCAAATAATTAACCAAAGGATCACGTTCCAAACACAACATTGCTAATGAAGCATTACTTTTTCGACTCAAAGCATCATCCACTTTATTTTCTTTTCCTGGATGGTAATGAATTGTACAATCATAATCCTTGATTAGTTCTAACCATCTCCTCTATCTCATGTTCAATTATTTCTGAGTGAATATATACTTTAAACTTTTTTGATCGGTATATATTTCACACTTTAATCCATACAAATGAGGCCTCCAAATTTTTAAAGTGAAAACAACATAAGGTAATTCCAAATCACGTGTAGGGTAATTTACCTCATGAGTTTTCAACTATCGTTAAGCATAAGCAATTACCTGATCATTCTGCATTAAGAAACAACCAAGTCCTTTCAATGAAGCATCACTGTAGATAACAAACTCCCCATTCCTAGAAGATAGTGCCAAAACTGGAGCATTCACCAATATTCATTTCAGTTCCTGAAAACAATCATCACATTCTTTTGTCCAGCTAAACTAAATACCCTTTCGAGTTAGCTTAGTCATTGGAATATATAACCGTGAAAAATTTCTAACAAACCTTCGGTAATAGCATGCCAAACCACGGAAGCTACGAATCTCAGTTACATTTGTGGGTCTTGGACTTTCTTGTACAACCTTTGTTTTTGCAGGATCAACAGTTATCCCATCTTTAGAAAAAATATAACCAAGGAAAGAAATTTGTTACAACCATAACTCACACTTTCTGAATTTCCCATACAATTTCTTTTCTTTTAAGGTTTGAAAAATAACCCTTAAATGTCTTTTATGCTCCTCTTTACTTTTAGAAAACACCAAAATATCATCAATGAAAACAACCACAAACTTATCCAAGAACTCATGGAAAATTTTATTCATTAAGTCCATGAATACATCAGTTGCATTGGTTTGCCCAAAAGGCATTACTACAAATTCATAATGGCCATATCTTGTACGAAACACTGTCTTCGGAATATCTGCTTCCTTTACCTACAACTGATGGTACCCCGATCTCAGGTCAATCTTTGAAAAATACTATGCTCCCTGGAGTTGATCAAACAAATCATTGATATGAGGCAAGGGATATTTGTTCTTAACAGTGATTTCTTTCAAGTCTCTATAATCAATGCAAAGTCTCATAGAACCATCTTTATTTTTTACAAATAAAACAGGAGCACCCCATGGTTATTTTCTAAGTCTAATGAAACCTTTCTCTAATAAATCTTGTAATTTCACCTTCAACACTAAAAGTTCAATTTGAGCCCTTCAATAAGGGGGTTTTGAAATTGGCTTAGCATCAAGAACTAAGTCTACAGTAAACTCAACATACAGATCTGGTATTATTCCAAGAAAATCATCAGGAAAAACATCAGGACACTCATTTACCACTGGTATATCATTAATTTGAACAGTTCCCTTGTTTTCAACAATATGTTCAAGGTAACATTCATTTCCATCTTTTACAAGATTCTCGGCATCTTGAAACGTTATCAACAATAAGGGTTCATTCTTGTACAAAAACTGAAAGTCTTTCTGAAAAGAAACTTCTTTAGCTCTATAGTCAATCTTTGCTTGGTAAATAGAGAGCCAATCCATACCTAGGATAACATCAATCTCTACTAGAGGTAAAACAATAAGGTTTTCAAGGAGGTTCTTTCCACAGATAAGGATAGGAAGATTCTTATAAAAAAAATTTGCCTCAACATTTCCCATAGGTGTTTTTACCAAAAGTTGAGGAGTCATTCCTTGAGATAGTATTATCATTTTACTAGAAAAGTTTTTAGAGATTAAAGAATGTTTAGACCCCGAATCAAACAACACACTGGCATAATCTGAAAAAACAAAATACACTGATTCAACTTTATTTAATGGCCCGACATCTACTGAAGTAGTTGCAAGGATTTCACCACCCCTTTCTGCTTGTAGTCTAACTGCTTCCCATCACTCGAGCTCTTTGTTGGACACTCGTTTGCATAGTGACCCATCTCATTGCACTGAAAAAATTTCACTAACTATAAATCAAATTTGTCTTACCATAACCCTGATCATTTTCAGTGCAATCATGAGCCTTATGTCCCATCATACTGCATCGAAAGCACTTTCCAGAATTCATAACACATTCCCCAGCATGCCTTTTACCACATTTATCAAAAACTTGAAACTTAGTTTTCTTAGCATCAGACCTTTTTGAAGAATTATTTCCATTCTCCTGCCACCTCGGTCTCTTCTTCTGCTGGTTGTTATAGAACACTTGATCATTGGAAAACTCCATTTCCACCTTCTCATCAAATCGAACAAGATTTCCACAACATTTGAACTCACAAGAAGCCAATGCCCTTCGATATTTTGGCTTTAATACTGTGTAAAAACGACTGATTTTACTATCAAGGTCTTAGATAAAATTTTGAGCATACCATGCCAATCGAGTGAACCTCTCTTCATAGGCAGCCATTGAGTCTTCCTCTTGCCTCAATTCCAAGAATTGTTTTTCTATCCTATGTCGAACAGCCTTAGGAAAATACTTCTCAAGAAGCATACCTTTGAATTCATCCCAGTCGAGAGAATCAATCTCATCAGCATCCCTGATATTTTTAATCGTCGACCACCACTGATCTTCTTTGCCCTCCAAATGGTAAATAGCAAGACTAACCTTTTTATTGTCCAAACACCCCAGGACATCGAAAATTTCTCCAGTGCTTTATTCCACCCTTCAACTAGCACTGGGTCAGATGATCCTCTTAATGATGGGGGATGTTGCCTCATGAAATGTTCCACTACTGACATGTTCCTCTGTAGTTGATCTGGATGATCTTGTGTATGGATACCACCACCATTTATCGCTTGAGTCAACTGCGCCATTACAGCATCAAACTATTCAGTTCCAATTCTGACCATATCATGATGCTGATTCGGAAGGTTATTTCCTTCTGTATACCTTCCTAGCACTTCTTCTCTATTTCCACTATGGAAAACCATTCTAAACAAGCATGTCTTAGATGAAGAAACATGGTAATAATCAAATGCTATATCATTTCAATTTGACAATAAAAAATATATTTTTGGATAATCATTTAATAGAATTATAACTCCTAATGTTATCTAAACCGACCTTTGATACCAACTTTAAGGCCCCAGCCCTAAACATCAATTAATCTTGAGTTACTTCAAGAAAACACATTGAGGATCTTTTCAGGTTTAGAGTTTTAGAGAATTAGATCATAAAACATGCATTACAATCCACATTTTAACCAAGTGGTTACATAAAAGATAGTATTCATTTTTCCCATCAAGGGAAACATATTTAAAATAAAACATGGATTCTATCATGACACTTCCTTGACACTATCATCATATCATGTACCTTTACCTTGACCTATGAAAAACATTTCAAAAACTTAGGATGAGCATAAAAAGCTCAGTAAGGGATATAAGAATATGGAAAGGAAACATGAGTACATATATACATAAGAATGAAATCATACTTTACCCATAAAACATAATCACTTTAACATACCTCATCAAATCATGAATAAATCATAGAAATCATAAGACCAAAGGTAACTTGAGGCATTAATAACATTCTTAAGTAGGGAGTAACTCTCTTGGTTATGTTGGGAATACCCATCACAGTATATTCCTTAAATCTCTTTGGAGAAACCTTAACATTTAACTCCTTCGCATTACCCAATGCATTGGAGAGCTATATTGGGGTCACCCGCCCTTAGTTTATCATGGAACCACCTGTATTCATAATAATGCCCAAGAACCATAACATAATCGTATCACATAAAACATGCATAAAGAAAATATGACATTTCCACTATTCAATGACAAGATATCAATACAACACATTGATATAAAAACATTATGAAAACCATTTTCAATACCAAAATAAAATAAAAGTAATACATGGTATTTATTTTTTATTTCAAAAAAGGTATGGCTTGTAGAGTGTCACACCCGTCGTTTCTAATTTATTTATTTTATTAATTTTCTTTGCGTCGGGTAGTTCGGGTCGAGGCCCGACATAAAATTTCTAAGTTATTTTTTTAAAAAATGTGTGTTTTGACTTTGACTGCATCCTGCGCGCCACGGTCGAAGCCGTGCGGCTTTACTTGGGTCGTCGCACGACTCAGCCTGGTCACTGCATGCCTTCCCGATGTTCAATTAACGAAATAAGAGGAATTAAGAATGGTTTTGATAATAATAATATTATTAATATAACTTGAAAATATTATTATTATTATTATTTTTATTATTATTATTATGACTACTTCAGGTTTAGCATCATCGGACGGACGGGCAGGGCACGGTTCTGAGACCACGCGGTCTGCCTGACTTTCAAAATGAGTTAAAAACATAACCGTATAAACAAATACTAATGATTAATGAGTTTTAAATAAAATGGAAATAAAAAAGTTTAATAAACATTAATAAATTATTTTAATGATAGTAATAAAAATATTGTTTGATATTAATAAAATTATGGTTAAGATTATGTGATGCTATTACAATTTTTATTATTATTATTCCACTTATTTCCCTTATTTATTTTAGTACTTTTTTTATCTTCATTTTATCTTTTCCTTATTTTTTTCTCCTTTATTTTCTCTCCCTCACTTCCTCTCCCCCTCGGTTGTCCTGCGCGGCTCACCCCCTCCCCCTGTAACCCTACTGTCACGCCGCCCCCTCCATGGTCGACACCCCTCCGGCGACTTTTCTCCACCGTCCCGGCTTCCCTCGCACCGCCTCGCGCTGCCCCACGAAACCCCTCCGCGCGACCTATTCGGCTGAGCCCCCGGTGAACTCCCTCGTTATAAGACACACCGAACCGGTCGTGCATCCCACTACAGGCCTCCTACCGCATCCCTCTCCTTTTTTCCAACCTCCTCGCTCGCGCCGTACCCCTGACCAACCGCTCCCCGCAGATCCTGACCTTCGGCCGACCATCGTACAGCCGCAACCCCCATGGTCGGCGACCATTTTTTTCCCTTTCCGGCGAAGCCCCAGTCCGACGAATTCTACCCCCTTCGGTTGATTTTCCTCCCTTCTCCTCATGTTTCGGTTGTGAAGTCAATATATAGTCCAATTTATTGTTTGATTTTGAGTTCTTGTTTTGTACAATTTCTTGTTTAGGGTTCACTTTTGGGTTCCTTTGTGGTGAGGTGGGCGTGCGACAGTCATTGCGCACCTTGGTTTTGAAGTCCGCTACACCAAGGTAGGTGGTTCCATCCCATACCATCTTTAGATTATTTTAATTGCTCCTTAATTAAATTATAATGTGTTCTGATTATAAATTGCATGATGCGAATTTCATTTTGGACGTGCTTTGATATGTATATTGATGAATTTAAGTTGTTTTTAAGTTAATGCCAAAAAATTTCATGTGCGATGTGTTGTTGAAATATTCAGACGTGTTTTAGTTTGTTGTTTAAGGTGTAAAAATTGTGTTTTCAAGAACGCTTGAGGTACGAATTTTATTAAATTGAGTTTTTCAAAAAAATGTAAACTATTTTGACGTGTTAATTTTTATTATGAACCCTGAGTATGTTTTAGGGGTGCGAATGATGTTTTAGAAGGGTTGGGATGTGAAATTGATTTTCAAATGGTTCTGGCATCTAAAATTTGTGTGTTTTAAAGTGAGGTCTTGTGGTATGCATATGTGATGTTTTATTAATTGAGAAATTGTTTAATTAAGTGTCGTTTGAGATGCGGAATATGGTTGGTAAGGTTTTCAGGGTGTTTTGGTAGGTGTGAAATGTGTTTTCAAGTTCTTTGGGGTGTCTATGTAATTAAATGTAGATTTTCAATGAAAATGATTCACTTTGGGTGTCATTGTCGTGTTGCGTCCTTTTGGAATTAAATTTAAAATTGTTTGAACAATGGGAAAACATGTTTTAATTTGTATAATTTTCACTTTTGGTTTTAAAGTGATGTTCATATATGAAATCGAGTTCATCGTTCTGGTGAAAACCTTTTCTTTCTAATTTTAAGGGTTTTATAAATTGTTAATTGCACTTATTAAATTATATGTGGAGCGCGGGAGTTGTGTTTGACAGAATTATGTGTGCATTAAGTTTTTTTTGGTATTCTTACATGTGACATTCGACATGTCTCACGTGAAAACTCTTATTGTTCTATTTTGAAATGTTCTTCATATTGTTTAAATAGTTTATCAAGTCACGCAAGTGGTCTGAACTATGTGATAAAATGGTTTTGGTGTGCGTGAGTTTTTGAAATGGTTGTTTGGGTATACAAATAGTGACTTTTGTGTGAAATATCTTGTTTGGTCTGCGATATGAGAAAGAAATATACTATGTGAATGTCAAATTTGATTGAGCATAAGGGAAAACCCTGGGTATCTAGGTGGGCGGACTAGTACTAGTGCGCTAGTGAACCGGAAGGGTATCGTCCCTGTTTCACTTAGCTGGATTGATGATTGCAACACTAAATAAACATATGATATCTTAGGGTCGTGGCCTTCTAAGCCACGTGTTCTGAGGGTCGTGGCCTTCTAAGCCATGTTTTCTGAGGGTCGTGGCCTTCTAAGCCACGTTTCACCGAGACACGTGGTTCTAGGGTCCCACTCGAGCTAGATGATCCTTAGGGGATTTACCTATAGTGCTCTACCATTGATGGTGTGGCTGCCTTCCGTCGACATATAGAGGACCACCTGTGTGTGTGGGGGGGGGGTGTGAGTATGTTTGTGTGTGTGTGTGTGCTCACAATGAACCTTCCTCTTCCTCTTTAAAAATCATGTTTTTGAAATGAGTTACTTTTTACTGTTTTCTTTAGCAGTTAGCCTGTAAATGTTTTCTTTAAAAGAATTTTGAAACTATAATTTTGAATAGCAGTTTGAATTTTCTTTGTATGTTGTGGCATGGAACCCTTTTTTCTCGGTGGCATCCTACTGGGCATTTAGCTCACACCCTACATACACCCTTGGGTGTATGTAGTTTCTGTTTCTTCTGTGTTCTAGGTGGTGACTTTGTGCTCAGTGTTTATGGTTCGAGTTGTTAGTGGCCTTCTCATGCAGGTTGGTGTTGTGGTGTGAAGATGCTACACCGCTTTTGTCGCTTGGAGGTTTGAGTTATAGTTTTAGTCCATTTTTTGTCGTTAATTTTCGGACAATGGTTATAGTTTTAAACCTTTAAATTTTGATTTCAGTTTTATGGTCTCTTTGGTTATCGATTCCAAGTTTCATTTTTATTATCTTGTTAGTGTTTGTGTATACCATTTCAGGTAAATCGTTCCCACAGGTTACTCTTGATACCCAGGCACATGTGCCAGCCCGTGGGGATCGGGAACGCCCTTTGGGCCTTGCCGCGGACCGGGTCGGGCACCGGGTCGGATGGCGACCCGGCCTGGTTCGTGACAAAATGGAATTAGAGGGGCAGGGTTTGCTCTCTTGGGTTGTTCTCTTTTGAGATAGATTCAGAGTGGACCAAAATTAAGGTTGTTGGAACTCGGCGTTCTAGCTACGAGCAATGTGCCTGGCCAGCACACCTCGTGGCGGGACTCGAGTAACCAAAGTGTGTTGAGGTTTGTCTGTGTTTTTGTTCATTGCGGTTAATCTTGTCCATGAGAAATGAAAAAAGGGTATGGTTAGTGGTCTTAGTGAGCTCACAGGGTCTGGCAAGCCATGTGGAGCCGGGGACGCTGTCCTCGAATACCCTATGTGGTAGTGGCATGACTGGCGTATGGCCGCCAACCATACGTTCCAGTCACCCTCTAACACAAGTTTTCTCTTGCGTCATTTCTCATCTCTTTGTTTTGGATTCGTGAGAAATTGGTTTTTAAGAAAAAAAAATTTGGACTTGGAAAATGATTTTTAAATGAAGCACTTTAAAAAGAAAATGAG
This sequence comes from Viscum album, assembly GCA_963277665.1. Lineage (NCBI taxonomy): Eukaryota > Viridiplantae > Streptophyta > Magnoliopsida > Santalales > Viscaceae > Viscum > Viscum album. The sequence continues at coordinate 1,211,171,682 of OY728150.1, read as the reverse complement.
GTACGAGGTTTGAATGGTGTGGGTTGGATGTTTTGGTTTTGAAAAAAAAATGGAATGGTTTGTTTTTGACCCTTGGTGTTCTCGTGGGAAACCACATGCATGAGTGTATATGGGAAAAAATGGTTAATGGCACGAGTGGATGAGTTCTTAGATGGATATGAGGTGGGTGCCAGTGCAGCACGAGAACATGCTTGTGCGAGGCTCATGGGACACCATTGGTGTTGGTGCAATCCACCGGGTTTGCTTATTTTCAAAATGTTTTGTTAAAGTAAAAAAAGAAAATTTGGTGTTTTAGTAAACGGTGTTTGTGTGGCGTGTCCTTGTGTTTTGGGAAGGTTTGATGTGAAGCATTTTTAGCCGAGAATACTTTTGACTGATTTGTGTCTTGAATTTGAATTCATATTTTTAAGTTGGTATGTTTTCGTGTAGTTAGTGAATTCTTTTGAATATTCTTCGGGAATCTCTTTTCATGGTTTCCCCACACGTATAGTTTGTGCTTCCGGTATGTCTTGACCACTGAACTAGTTTGGTTGGGTCCATGTTTTTCATTCTCAACTAGTGTACGCCCCCCATAAAGTGTTTACATGTGATTAAAGTGTGGCCATGGAAAATTAGCCGTTGGTTGACCCTCCAGTTTATCAGAGGAATATCCTCTTGAATTCTAGAATTGAACCCACCTCTCCTTTTTACAACTAAGTGGATCCTCTCGCAGCGGGATGACAGATGTGAGGGAATTTGAATACAGTTTTGGTTTCTTTAAGTTGTCTGAGTCATCGGAGATGAAATTTGATGTTGTTTCATTTGATAGTTTTCCCTGGATATAGTGAAAGGAAATTCAACGGGGAAGGGTGAAGGCAGTTCAGAATTTTCAGTTTTGACCACTGTCTTGAAGGGCTTTGTAGTACTTACATCGGCTGCATGGGTCATGTTCAGTGACGTCTTGCAGTGTGAGGTCCCATTGATAGTCAACGGTGGTTTGTAAACAGTAAAGGAGACTCCAGTGTGAAAAAGGTGGAAGTAACCCTACATTGTTAGTGTGGTCTATCATTCTAAATGACCTGTGGTCTTTGGTTTGTTTCGTTTAAGGAAGGGTTCATGTTAGGATAATAGTTGGGCAGACCCAGTCGTATGAGGCTGCTATGGTCATCTGCAATAACCACGTGTTGTTCAAGACGCGTTTTAAAGTCCTTCTCAGCGTAATGTTCCTCTCAACAACAACAGTCATGCTCAGTGACAATTTATGATGTCATGTTCTCATTTAGTGTGATAGAAGGTGATGTGCATGCACCATTTCAGCCCTTGTGATGGTAAATGTTCCGTGTATGATCCGTGAGATGTTGTAATGTGTTGTGTTTATGGTGTTGTCTTAGTTGCAGTGAGGTTGCGTGTGACACCAAAAAGAGAACCTTCGCATGGGAGTCTTCAATACCTGACTGCGAGGCATGAGATGCTTCAAATATCAAGGATCCAGCCATAGGCCTCGGAATGAAGCTGGCACGTGGTCAGGAACCCCAGGAGTTAATGGGACTCCAACTTTATTTCTGTTATCAATATTAAAAGTAGAGGCGGTTTAAATTGTTCCTACAGTTTTTCCGCTCCGAATGAGCCATCTGGTTGCGTATGGTTTTCGTGTCTACGTGGGGGCGTGTTCGTCTTGTGCCTTAAAGTCTTGGGGGTTGTGTTCCACTGGATGCAGTCTCTTTAGTGGTCCTTATGAGAGTCTGTTGGGTAACTCAGTCTCAAATCTGAATGGTGTTCAACCAGTAAAGTTTGAGATGTTGGTTGTGGCTGGCCGTGGTTTTGACGCCTAGTGGCCGGGCCCCTCCCTCCCTGCCCCTTGTGGTTGGGTGTTTGGTCACCATTGAGAATTTTTTTCAAAGTTCTATATACTCTGTCAGTTCTAGTGGCGGCGAGACCCATGATGGGTCTCGCACAAAGGTCTCTGGAATAAATCGGTGTTAGCTTTTCTTTAATGGCGGGGAGTCCACTCGAACCTCCCCGTATTGGATTTCCAGTCCCATCCTGGGCGTTAGTAGGTTCTTAATGGTGGGGAGCCCCTCGGGCGTCCCCACGTTAACCTTTTTGGTTCTGTTTCTAATGATAGGTTTGTAATAAGTGAAAAGAGTTTTCCGTGGACGTGGTCTGACTTTGTCTATTGATTCCAACCAAATGGTGCGGTTTCTGTTTAATAATGTTTGATTTGTTTCATATGATGAGGTTGGTTTTTGCATTTGTGAGAGTCGTTTTCCTTGATTATTCAATTGGAGGTGTTTTAACCATTTAGGGTGGGCGACACATATGAAAATGTCTTTTACGTATTTCTTGAAGTCGCCATTAAGTCACTCTCTCTGAGCAGGATTTTTCTTTGCCTCTCTTTTCATGATGTTTGTGGTGAGCCCCTTTGAATCTAGAGGGAGTGTAGATTTCTGCTGTGGGGTTTGGTTCTGGTTGTGGCTTTCCGGGGACGGAAAGCTTTATAGTGGAGAGAATTGTCACACCCGTCATTTCTAATTTATTTATTTTATTAATTTTCCTTGCGTCGGGTAGTTCGGGTCGAGGCCCGACATAAAATATCTATGTTCTTTTTGATAAACATGTGTTTTGACCTTGACTGCATCCTGCGCGCCGCGGTCGAAGCCGTGTTGCCTCGCTTGGGTCGTCACGTGACCCCGCCTGGTCACTACATGCCTTGCCGATGTTCAATTAACGAAACAAGATGAATTAATAATGGTTTTGATAATAATAATATTATTAATATCACTTGAATATATTATTATTATTATTATTATTATTATTATTAAAACTGCTTCAGGTTTAGCATCACCGGACGCACGGGCAGGGCACGGTTCAGAGACCGCGTGGTCCGCCTAACTTTCAAAATGAGTTAAAAACATAACTGGATAATCAAATAATAATGAATAATGAGTTTTAAATAAAATGGAAATAAAAAAGTTTAATAAACTTTAATAAATTGTTTTAATGATAATAATAAAAATATTGTTTGAGATTAATAAATGTTATGGTTAAGATTATGTGATGATATTACAATTTTTATTATTATTATTCCACTTATTTCACTTATTTATTTTAGTACTTTTTTTTCTCTTCATTTTATCTTTTCCTTATATTTTTATCCCTTCTTTTCTCTCCCTCACTTCCTCTCCCCCTCGGTTGTCCCGCGCTGCTCAACCCCCTCCCCCTGTAACCCTACTATCATGCTGCCCCCTCCATGGTCGACACCCCTCCGGCGACTTTGCTCCACTATCCTGGCTCCCCTCGCACCACCTCGCGCCGCCCCACGAAACCCCTCTGCGCGACCTGTTCGGCTGAGCCCCCGGTGAATTCCCTCCTTATACGACACACCGAACAGGCGGCGCCTCCCACTCCAGGCCTCCTACCGCATCCCTCTCCTTCTGCCCGACCTCCTCGCTCGCGTCGTCCCCCTGACCAACCGCTCCCCGCAGACGCTGACCTTCGGCCAAACATCGCACAACCACAACCACCATGGCTGTCGACCTTTTTTTTCCTTTCCGGCGAAGCCCCAGTCCGGCGAATTCTACCCCCTTCGGTTGAGTTTCCTCCCTTCTCCTCATGTTTCGGTTGTGCAGTGAGTATATAGTTCAATTTATTGTTTTATTTTGAGTTTTTTTTTGTACAATTTCTTGTTTAGGGTTCACTTTTGGGTTCCTTTGAGGTTCGGTTGGCGTGCGACAGTCTTTGCGCACCTTGGTTGTGAAGTCCCCTACACCAAGGTAGGTGGTTCCATGCCATACCATCTTTAGATTATTTAAATTGCTCTTTAATTAAATTATAATGTGTTCTGATTATACATTGCGTGATGCGAATTTCATTTTGGACGTGCTTTGATATGCATATTGATGAATTTATGTTTTTTTTATGTAAATGCCAAAGTTTTTCATGTGCGATGTGTTGTTGAAATTTTCAGACGTGTTTTCATTAGTTGTTTAAGGTGTAAAAATTGTTTTTTCAAGAACGCTTGAGGTACGAATTTTATTAAATTGAGTTTTCTAAAAAAATGTAAACTATTTTGACGTGTTAATTTTTATTATGAACCTTGAGTATGTTTTAGGGGTGTGAATGATGTTTTAGAAGGGTTGGGATGTGAAATTAATTTTCAAATCGTTCTGGCATCTAAAATTTGTGTATTTTAAAGTGAGGTCTTGTGGTATGCATATGTGATGTTTTATTAATTGAGCAATTGTTTAATTAAGTGTCGTTCGAGATGCGGAATATTGTTTGTAAGGTTTTCAGGGTGGTTTGGTAGGTGCGTAATGTGTTTTCAAGTTCTTTGGGGTGTCTATGTAATTAAATGTAGATTTTTAATGGAAATGAGTCACTTTGGGTGTGTTTTCCGTGTTCCGTACTTTTGGAATTAAATTGAAAATTTTTTGAACAATGGGAAAATGTGTTTAGTTTGTATAAGTTGCACTTTTGGTTTTAAAATGACGTTCATATATGAAATCAAGTTCATCGTTCTGGTGCAAACCTTTGTTTTCTAATTTTTAGGGTTTTATAAATTGTCAATTGCACTTATTAAATTATATGTGGACTGCGGGATTTGTGTTTGACAGAATTATGTGTGCATTAAGTTTTTCTTGGTATTCTTACATGTGACATTGGACATGTCTCACGTGCAAACTCTTATTGTTCTATTTTGAAATGTTCTTCAAATTGTCTAAATAGTTTATCAAGTCACGCAAGTGGTCTGAACTATGTGATAAAATGGTTTTGGTGTGCGTAAGTTTTTGAAATGGTTGTTTGGGTATACAAATAGTGAATTTTGTGTGCAATATATTATTTGGTCTGAGATATGAGAATGAAATATACTATGTGAATGTGAAATTTGATTGAGCACAAGGGAAAACCCTGGGTATCTAGGTGGGCGGACTAGAACTAATGCGCTAGTGAACCGGATGGGTATCGTCCCTGTTTCACTTAGCTGGATTGACGATTGAAACACTAACTAAACGTATGATATCTGAGGGTCGTGGCCTTCTAAACCATGTGTTCTGAGGGTTGTGGCCTTCTAAGCCACGTTTTCTGAGGTTCGTGGCCTTCTAATCCATGTTTCACCGAGACACGAGGTTCTAGGGTCCCACTCGAGCTAGATGATCCTTAGGGGATTTACCTATAGTGCTCTACCATCGATGGTGTGGTGCCTTCCATCGGCATATGGAGGACCATCTGTGTGTGTGTGTGTGTGTGTGTGTGTGTGTGTGTGTGTGTGTGTCTGTGTGTGTGTGTGTGTGCCCACAATGAACATTCATCTTCCTCTTTAAAAATCGTGATTGTGAAATGAGTTCCTCTTTAGTGTTTTCTTTAGCAGTTAGCCTGTAAATGTTTTCTTCAAAAGCATTTTGAAAGTATAATTTTGAATAGCACTTTGAATTGTCTTTTGATGTTGTTGCATGGAACCCTTTTTCCTCGGTGGCATCCTACTGGGCATTTAGCTCACAACCTACATACACCTGTGGGTGTATGTAGTTTCTGTTTCTTCGGTGTTCCAGGTTGTGACTTTGTGCTCAGTGTTGATGGTTCGAGTTGTTAGTGGCCTTCTCATGCAGGTTGGTGTTGTGGTGTGCGGATGTTACACCGCTTTTGTCGCTTGTAGGTTTGAGTTATAGTTTTAGTCCCTTTTTGTCGTTTATTTTTGGACATTGGTTCTAGTTGTAAACCTTTAAATTTTGATTTCAGTTTTATGGTCTCTTTGGTTGTTGATTCCAAGTTTCATTTTTATTATCTTGTTCGTGTTTGTTTATACCATTTCGGGTAAACCGTTCCCAGAGGTTACTCTTGATACCCGGGAACTTGTGCCAGCCCGTGGGGATCGGGAACGCCCTTCGGGCCTTGCCGCGGACCAAGTCTGGCACCGGGTCGGATGGCGACCCGGCCTGGTTCATGACAAAGAGGACGACGAAACTCAAATAATGGTCCCGGTGGCGGACAAGTTGTTGTCACCGCATACATACGACAAAAACATTCACTTTTTTCGTTCAGTAAAATGCTTCGTATAAAAAGATTTCTTTTGGATAAACGTAAAAGTCAATGTGTTTTATACACCGTATAAAAGAAAGTTGTGTATAAAACATAATATGCCTCAATGAAAGGAGATTGAGATGAAGTCCCATACCACGGGTCCGACATCACTCAATCATTCTTTAATGTCCTGAATAATAAACTTGAGTTAATTTATACATGATTAAGAACCTTTTTTAAGTTCATTATTGCTTTTATATCACTTATTACCATGTCATGAACACTATTTAATTATTTAAGTTCATAACGGTCGTTTTAACGATCATTGGTACTTGAGTCAAAAATATGCACTTTATAATTACAAGTTGTTCATGTATCCATTATATCTAGAGTTATAATCATGATGTATATATCATATATATCATATATATCCAGTATATACATGCATTTATAATATTACATAACATTTAGAGGTAAGAAATGAAATGCACCGTTCATGGAGACAGTGAGCTGTACGTACGCATGAACGCTACTTCCATTTCTATTTCATATTTAATGGACTCAAAACATAATGATACATAATAGTATTATAATTTCAGTATTGTATCATATATAATATCATTCAATCTATCCTTTATACATACCACATATGGTATTAACAAATCAAATCACTTTGAGGGGGTGGTAGTCCGCACTTCCTAAAATGAAGATATCGTGTTTACCCATAATGGAAACCATAAAGGTATGCCATAAATGAAAAATACAGAAGCTTAAGTAAAACATAAAAATATTATATATCATATATAAATATAGTGACATCTTAATGGCCTCCTTTGAAGGTGTTATATGAGTGTTGAACAATCATCGTTTCGTGAGGTAGAAATTCACCATCCACAGAAACAATATGTTCTTTATGCATTAGATGTATGTGTGTGTAAATGAAGATCTAATACTTATTATAACAACATCCTAGTATATTGAAGATACTGGTGTTGTTACAAAATAAATAAATAAAAAGAGTTTAGGGGGTTGGAGAAGCAAAATAAAACATAAGAACACTAGAGAAAACACTACCTTTAAAACGGGTAACTCTTTTTGATTAGAGCTCAAAGGATTCCTTGGGAAGACTTCTGCGTAAAGTGAGGCTCCTAAAAGTAATATAGGGATGTGGGGAGACAAAATGGGCAGGTTTTGGCCGAGCCAAAGGCTTGGGAGTTGTGGGTAAGGTGGTAGAGGTGGGGGTCTTTTATAAGAGGAGCGGAGGGGAACTCTTGGAACGTTATAAAAGGTTACTTTATTATAAAATGGTTTTTGGATTTAAAAGGTCCCAAAATTATATATTTCTAGGATAACATGATAAGAGTTTGAAATACACCCATCCAATAGGTTTTTGACAAGTTTAGGTCTTAGATTTTACATTATCTTTTCATTTTTTTTATAAATCGTAAAATAATGAGGTAATCGATCCATCATCATGGTATCATAAATAATTTAATTTATTAAAAGTCTAAAAATTATAAAAAAATATCTTGATTTATTAAATCTTTTTAGCTTTCTAATTAATATTTATAGTAAAAAAGATGACTTGTATAACCCCATTTAAAAATTGTTTTAGTAAAACCACTCATGTTTGTGACATTTTTATTTTAACTTTAAATAAAAAGGTATTAATGTCATTTTCCTACCAAAGTGGCTCCATGGGGTCCCCAAGTTGACCCATGGATTGTTTTGGTTGGCCATGACACATCCAATAACGGTATGACATATTTCAAGGTCATTTAATATTATTAAAACATTATTTTTACTTTAAACTACACTAATTACCTCTAATCACGATTAAAAACTTGAAAGTTACTATTCACCAAAAAAATTATTTTAATCCCACTGAACCACATTTTACTTCTTAATGACAACCATGTATTTCATATTTTTGAAATTCAAAACACATAGGTGGTGAAATTTCATTTAAATGGAAAAATCGATTTTTATATGTACCACTTAGTGGTTTCACTATTCATCAAAAATTTAATTTTTTCAGAAAAATACCAAAACATCACCCTAAGCTATATTTGATATTCAGAATTTAAAAATGATGTATATTTTTTGAAATTCAAAACATTTAAGTTACGATAATTAATTTAATAATTAATTCCCACTGTCAGAGCAAATAGCGTGTTTTAATGAAACAATAAATATCAAAAGATTGACACTAGTTTATGTCCAATTTCAAGGTAAAATTAATTTCAACGACCACTATTGGATTAAATGGTAAAAATATATTCTAATTGAACTTTTAAACCAATTCAAAATATAATCTAATCATATAAATAAATTAGATTAAAAAGAGGTTTTGAATTAAAATACAACATTTTTCACTATTCATTAAAAATGAACTTTATCGGAAAAATACCAAAAATTCACACAAAATAAATTTTGATGTCCCTATTATAAATAAGAATTTTATTTGGTCCAATAGAATTAATAAGTGTGACCAAAACAATATTTATAGACGTTTCGCCATCAAAAGGTGATAAGTCGACCTTTAGTTAATGTTAGAGTATATATGTCTAAAATTGAATTAATTTCATATTTTAAGCCTTTATCCATTATTGGATAAATGTAAAAACATTTAACAAACATATATAATCATATTTTAGTTATTTCCATTCATTCCCACCAATAAAACAACTAGGTGTTAACTACCATTTAAAATAATATTATTTTATTACTAGTGTGCAACGTAAGATTTCAAAGAAACTCTTTGTTGCGTATCGGGTACGCTATCGAACATAGAAACCCCTTTAAAGTAAAATTAATATTTAATTCGTAAATATTAATAAAAATGAAAATTCTTTATTCTTTATTTACCTGGTATGTTATAGTTTAAGCTTTCTAGTGTTAATTTTTGAACCACTTTTCAATTTTATATCCAAATATATGAAAAAAAATGTATATATATATATATAAAGAGAAAATACCAACCAAACTTTCTTTCTGATATTATATAGTTTCCATCCGCGATTTATTAAAGAAGATTTGTTATTGTATGTTATAGATCTTTATATGAACACATGAAAACACTGTATTTTTTTCCACTAGATCATCCTATAATATTTCTTTTCCTGACAACAACCATGTTCATTATCTATCAAAAATCTAGTTTAGGGTTCTATTTTTATATAACTACATTATCTTCTACATTGAATCGTGGATGGGTTTTAATTATTTTATTAATTTTATTTTTAAATTATACTATATATAAATACACATATATATTTATTTTAAAGTACATATTTATCTTTTTATTTATCTATTTTAAGAATTTATGAATGAAATAGTTTGATTTTAATTTCTATATATCAAGCCATGTTTGATATATATATATATATATATATATATATATATATCTGTGTGTGTGTGTGTGTCTGTATGTATGTATGCATGAAATTTTTTAAAAAATATTTTTTGTAATGTGATTGTTTATTTGTATTTATCAAACGGTTTTATCATGTTCTCAATCGATCATTTCATGTTTAAATTAAATTTATTTATATTAATATATGTGTGTGCATCTATATATATATTTGTATGGATCAATTTATATATTTTCTAAGAAGTAATATTTATTATTCAATTATTTTCAAATCCACATACAAGTATTTTGATTTTTTTTATCTATCATTTTATGTGTATCTTTTATATATAAATGATAAATTTTATTATTTTATGAGATAATTATAAATAAAATCAGTCATTTAATGTGTGTAAAGTCATTATACATACATAAATGCCATAATTGTTATAATATATGTCTATTATGTATAAAAATGACATATTGTGAATGAATTAGGTTTTTTATTAATATAATATATATATTTTTAGTGAATAAATCACATTTAACTGAGTAATTATTTTGAATTGGTTTTATGTGGAAATTTTATTAACTTTATATGTATTTTTGAGAAGTGGATGAAGTAGGTTGCTCATGTTTATCCGCATCTTTCTTAGTTAAGACATAAGTGTAAATTTATTTATTATATTATGTTTTTTATGTTTGTTTAATGTAGACAACCACGTGAATAGTATATATTTATATAAAAGAATATTAAAATAATTTCATTAAAACTGGAAACAGAACATTGTAAATACAGTATGGAATTGGTGACTGAAACCATTCTTTAATAATTGGGTAGGCCCAATGTAGCCTTCAGTGATTCAAGTGTCCTAAAAAAATTTCATAAGATTTATTAATGTTTTCAGAAAAATTCAACAGAATATATTTAAAGAAATTATTTAGCGTAAATAATTTTGAAATCAATGTAGTATTTTTAAAGAGTAATTAAATTGAATATAGTTTAAAAAAATTATTTCCAAAATTATTTTCAATACTTATTTTAAATATAATATTATAAACATGTTTATAAATTATTTTAAAACCCCATTATATGGAAAATAATTACTCACCATATTTGTTTTAATTACTATTCTTAGGGTTAGTAGAGTTTTCTAAAGGTGTTTTTTTATAATGGAGTCGGCACACATGAAATATTTTTTGTTAGAATATTTTTTTATTGTATTGATAAAAATTTAAGGCTTATATAATAGTTAAAAATATATATCATTAAAAAATTTTGGTATGAAATAAATGTAATTCATTTTCCCAGTTTCTTTTATTAAAACAAATATATACACAATATTTATAGGTTCCTAACCCAAAAGCATTAGTTGGGGCCGTTATATCATGTATTAAGGAAATTATCACTGAAAAAATTAAATTGTGAGTAGATTTTGAAAAGTAAAAATAGATAATATTATATTGAGATTAGAGTGTTCATGTATTATTGTGTTGATAAAGGGGAAGAGAGGTGGTCAATGTTTTTAACATGATTAGACTCAAAAAAGGTCTGGTGATCATCCGGGAAAGTTTTCTGTTGTATAAAATTATTTGAAAATAATAGCTTACTATATTTAGGGATACATGTTGGTTTTTTTACTAGTCATAAAAAGATAATAGTATTTTCTCAGAAATGATTTGTCCTATTATGATGAAATTAATCCTTGATGATGATGATGAATGTATCATAGATATGAGAATAATTTGTGTAGTGTTTTTAACATAGTTTAGATAATAATTTGGGAAATGAATTGTTATTTACATAATGTAAATATACAATTGAAAAATTGAAAAGGTGATGTTTTTTGTTTTTTTAAATAATCACAATTTATAATTAATATTTTCTATTATTTTACTCATTTTATATTCGGTTATATTAAAAAAGTTTTTGAAAAATTTAAATTAGTAGTTATGTTCTCTATTGAGGGATGCTTTTTAGGTTAAAACATAGGATAACCATTTAGTTTTATGAGTTATACAATAGATGGTGGGATTAAGAATGTCTCCATCGAGTGTTGTGATATCTGAATTATATTTTAATTTATGGGTATTGGTGTATGAATAGATCATTTTTCATTTTTTTATTCACGTATAATGATCAATATATTCCAAAGTGAAAGTTTATCTATTCACTTTCCCTGGTTGGATGATGAATTCATTCATGAGATGAATAAAATGGTGAGAAATTATCCTCATTTTGAATGAGTATACACTAGATATTAATAATTTTAATGGTTGAGCAGTTGTGAGGTGAATATTCTTGATAGGTTGTGTGACTATAACAATTCCAAATAATTTCTAAATGAATATTTTTAACATGAGGAATGTTATTTTAAATTATTTTTCATATATATAGTTCAATAGAACAAATAAATATTTCATGATTGGAAATCCTGTGTTGTATATCTCAGTGTGGAGAGACTATTTTTTTCCAACTAACATTTAATGTGATTTTCATGGTTGTTCTGATTGACTAATTATCTTACAATTTCATCCATGTCTTAGTTATATTTTCATGATGTATTGTTACCCCCATAATTACTTTCAATGAATTAATGTATATGGTTTTGATCTTTTAAATTAATATTTTTTGTTAGATAAGATTTAACAATATAATTTCTCACCCAAGGCTACCATTACCTATGACTAATATTTCATGCTTAATTTTGTATCAATTGGTATATTAAAACTCATTTAAATTGAATGAAGTTTATTTTGGATTGATTGATCATCACTAATAGATTCATAATAATTATTGATTTTTTATTTATAATTTAATAATATTATTTTCATCTTGGGCGATGTGTCAGATTGAAAAACATTCTCTAATTTTTTTCTAGAATGGGTTTTTTAACCTAACATAATTTTATTAATATTCAAAAAATGTTTATTTAGTATATATTGGTGACTACCAATTTTAATTTTTTATTTATAATAAATAAATATTTATTTTTTTACTTATACTTTCCACCTCTCCATTTATATTAAAATTTTAATGGGAACTGTAGTAGTTTTGGGATTAAAGGAAGAAATATTTTAACTATATTAGGATTTATATTGATATTTTTATGCCAAAATTGATTTATTATTAAAAAATACACTATTATTTATATTGAATGCTATTTATATACATTAAAGTTAATTTTTTATTCAGTTGTTCATTATTGGGATTATTTGTTCATATTTAGTACAATATATATACAATAAAAACTAATAGCGTATATAATTTTTGAAATATAATGCATGCAATATGAATAATCATAGAACTAATTATTATAGATTAAATTTTATGTATTTTATTAGGGGAAATGTTTTTTGAATTTTTTAAAATTGTATTAAATTTATGTTTTTCTTGATTATGAAATTAAATTTGATTTCCTGTATAAATAATTTGTTCTATGGATTTTAAAGAAAAAAATAGATCATTTTTGGACTATTTTTGTGTTAAATAAAAATATCGTTTTCATACTATTTTTTATGAAGGGATCTATATATCCATTAACATACTGTATTGAAATTTTCCCAATTATTTTCTAATAGAACCAATTATATTTAAAATTTTGGTGAAAACATTGTGATAATTTTAAATCAATTAAACATTCCCTCTATGTATTAATGCACTGGATGATTGAATTATTGATAAGAGAGGCCATTTATGGAATTAGGGGGTGATAACTACCATGGTCTAAATTGTTGTGTTTTTTAAGGACTGATAAAACTACTCAAACCACCGTTGATTATAATAAAGTGGAAGTGAGGAATGAAAGGTGGGTCTTCAGCAGTTGTGGCTACTCTAATCATCAAATCATATGATAATGGTGTGGATGATTCATACCTAGCTAATGAAATAATAACTGTATGGACATGTGATTGGGGTCTATAAGATCATATGATTGGTTAACATAGGTGTGCTAAATTATGCATAGAAAATTTTATAAATAAGACACTGAATTACATAGGTTATGTTGACTTGAACTATATAATGGTATGATCTGATGACCAGGAGACCATGAGAGATGAGAATCTTTGGGAGATGGTTTTGGTTTATTTAAATGATCGAATGGGTGGGAGGGATGCAAGATCAAGTGAGTGGAAAATGAAAGGTGGTTCCCTTGTTAACTCTATGTTTTTATGATTTGTACAGATACATGGGTTAATTTTGGGATTAATTTGAAGGAAAAATATTATTAGACTACTCTTAACAACCATAACCAAATGAAACCAATTATGGTTCATTGTGAGACAATATTATGGATAATTTAAAAAATATATAATTAGATAATTATGAACATTATTGTACTAAATATATTATAAATTAGATTTTTTTGCTTATGTGGTGTTATAAATCATTACTACCAGTCATCATCAGATGATTGAATAAGTCTAATAAAAATGGGGGGGGGAATTAATACACTATAATGTAACTGTTTCTGGAGACATCAAGTATATATTATTATTATTTAATAATAACAATCTATAAGTTGATATTTTTTAGATAAAAGATATAATCTTTAATTACTCACTTATATGAGTGAATTAACAATTGATGGTGAAGCTAGTCAATTTTAATGACCCATAAGTTTTGAGATGTGTTTCATGGAAAAATAGATAGAGTTATTAAACATTATATTGATTTCTCCAGAAAAAATATTTTGATAAAATGTATGACAACTGTAAAATTAATTTATAAAATATGTAATTTAAATAACATATAAATGTAAATTATTATGATATCAATTTTATTCAAAAATTGGGGAAAACTATTATCATAATGTTAAATAGTCATGGATAATATTGCGGGTAAACAGCAGAATTTAAAATACAAAACTTTGATAATTAGTGAATGTTTTATAAATTGTTTTCAAGAGTGATCTATGAAAACATAATTAATTTATTTAAATGTTATCCTTTATTGTGACATGTAAAATTTTTTATAAATAAAAAATAGTTAAATAAGATGTTTTTATGGTTTATATATGATGAAAAATATAGTGTGTCACTATGATATTGAGAGAGTGTGATTCCATATCGTAGATGTTTAATTGATCATATGATGATGAATCAATTCCATTAATGTGATTGGGAGACCCCAACAAATTATAGGATTTATTGGAGGATAATGATGTGTATTTTTTCGACACTTGTGAGAAATTTAGTTGAATATTTTAGATAAGCACTGGAATTATATATCCTTTTAAAGGAGAAATAGTGTATGTATATTGAGTTGTATATGGATGGATCTAATGATGTAATTTATATACATATATTATTATTATAGTTTCATTAAAATTTTCCTCTATAAAAATATATGATCTATAATTGATATGATTATGAAGATATCATTATTAATTTTATCATTTTAAAAAGCATATTAAGAGGATTAATCGTATAATTATAGATAATGGAAATTTAAGAATAATATAAATCCATATGGATATGAGTAATGTTATATATTAATTGATAAATATAATTATTTTTGTGATATAAGTTTTCAATGTACGTAGGTGGATGTCTGAAAAAGAGGTATGTATTTTTCATCTCAATTTCCTCACTTCCAGACAGGGCTTGTATTATACTGCCAATTTTCTACATGGTTTGTATATACTATCCATTTGATAGATTATATCATGAAATATAGTTTTTATATATTAAATGAATATCCATTTGAATCCCTCAATTTAATGTGGTTATGATTTTATATCTACCCAATCTAAAATCGGAGTTTTCAGTCTCAATTTTCACATAGTTGGACTCATGTTATATTCACTACCTAATTCATTTTTTGTCTACCACACTTTTTCACAGAATAATTTTTTCATTTTACTATTGAAATTAAGGTTATTTAAAATTATATATTGAAATTAATATTTCATATTCTATTTAATCATGATTTTAAAAAACCATTTTAATACTCAATCATTTACATAGTGGAAAACCCATCCTATGAAATTTGTAATGTAAAATTATATTTAGTTTATTAGAAAATATGCCCCCATATAAATAATAGAATATGTATAGTGATCCTATAATTTAACACGTTAACCTTATATCATTTTTGTGAAATAAAAAATAGATTACCCAAAAAATAATCCAAAAGACCGTATTAGTCTAGTGAATTTGGAATCATGGAAACATAATCACCAGAACATAAGTGAGATACATTTTCAACCACTAGGTTATTTATGACTAGAAACCTTCTTACACACATCATAATTAATACATACCTATATTTATTGGGGAAGGAAACATAAAAATATTTGAGACCAGAAGTATAGTAAGGTTAAACAAGGGAGATCAATATTACTTAACACAATACAAAGGGTATAAGAATATAGTCATTACAATTGAAGATCATTCCCAATATATAAAATATCCTAAATGTAAATAATATAATATAGATTATAATTTAATAATACATCAATCATAAATGAATCATGTTCATGATCCATTTATTCATAACATAGAAATAATATATAGAATTGGGTCATACACATAAATATGTAATATCATTCCTTATTAGTGAAGATGTATTTCATGAACATATCAAGGGACTCCAGGGGGACTCCAACTACGTGTTAGGACACACCACCATACCTTATCACAGTCTTTTACCTGCAAGGGATCTTTTTTCCCCATCATCCAATAGTGGAATGTGTTTCCCCATATTCCCTTAGTGGATTGGCTTTCCCCATCATCTGGTAGTGAATCAGTTTTCCCCATCTTCTATATTCATGGTGACTAAACCTACTTGGAGGGACAAACCATCATCCCTAGACTAAGTCATTTCCTTATATGGGATTTGGTATCCCAATATTTCCATAGTGGATCAATCATGTTCACTTGATTCCCATCATTTTCTTATGAGATATAAATATTTAATCCATGCATTAGAGGGATATATAGGATCCCACTTGTCACATAATAAATCCATTCACACATGTTCTATAATACAATAAAAGGTTCATCATATCATAATGCATAAAAATATATGTGTTTCATAAATACCTTATCTTAACATAGGAAATTAAATGAGTATCATAACATAAGAACCAATTAAAACGAGATAGGTTTTATTATCAGTTCACCAATGTATAACCCTTGAAAAAATCTAGTTTCAAAATAATATATCCCATGGTAGAGAAACATGTAATGTAAAAATAATTCTATAAAAACATATTTCATTCAATGAATGATTATGAATATAAACATTGGATCATTTCCATGAAAATCATTAATAACATCAAAAGATGTCATTATAGATGGAAAATAATATTGAAAAATAATTTAAAAACATTTTATAAGGAAAATAAAATTACTTCATTGAAATTGTCATTTTAAAACATAAAATTTTTTGGAAACCATTTTATTTCAAAATAGTTTTATAAATATAAAGAATATTAGAAATAATTTTGAAATCGGTTTCCCCCAAAATCATATAAATGGAGATTAAAAACATTTTGAAATCAATTTTAATTGAAAATTATTTGGAATATTATAAAATAATAATAAAACCCATTAATAATATTGAAATAATTTTCCATGAAATTGACCTAAGAGATCATTTATGAAAACATTTTTGGAAAACATGTTTTTTTATGTTCATGGAAAGGGTCTTGAAGAATAACTTTTTGAAAAAATTAATTTTATGATTTAGTTACATTTGAAACATAAAACCAATGAAAGATAGATCATAAAATGGTTATTTAAATATCCATAAATTTAATAATAATAGTTATATAATATATTCATGTTTAGTATATAAAGAATATAAAATAAATGAGTGTTGAAGAATGCCTAAATCTAAATGAAACAAAAGTGTAAAAAGAAATCCCCTTACCTAATGTCTTGAATCACTTCATACAAATAAAAAACTAATATATAATAAATACAAGTTTAATAAACATCTTTTACACAACCATATTATTATATCTAAAACCATGTATGGTTTTATTATGACATTATATGATATTCTTATTAACAATTCCATGTGAAGGTTTCACTTATAGTAATGTCCACATTGTTTTTTGCATGTGTATTAATTTGTTATATTTTTTCTATAATTCAAATATAATGTTTGAAATGATGTAAATAATGATATAAATATAATTTATATTCAGAATATATTAATTTTAATATTTTTTACAATATAGAAATTTCAAATGTAATATATCGTTCATGGATACAGTAGGTTGTACTTTTGTGTGAATATTTTTTCCATTATTTGTCATATTGAAACAAATGATGTAAATTAAATTTACTTGTGTGTATATATATAATATATGTAGGATCGAAAAAATGATGTAGATGCTCAATATACAAGAGGGGGTGAATTATACACTTTAAAAATTTCCTTAGACAAGGAAAGATCTATGTTTAACAAAGTTAAACTAAGAAAATTCACAACACCTCTAATACCAATTGAAGGATTGGTGTATGGTATGAAGTTACAAACTTCTAGTTCAATGTACTTGATTGAATCTGAACAATTGATTCCGAAAAAAGGTTCTAGAAATATCGATCCGGAAATTGAAACTTAACTAATGTTTAAAATATTAGATTCTACCTTAAAGAATATAGAATCTAAATGAATCAGAGTACAAGTGTAAGGAAATACATGAATTTTATACTTTCCTTACAATACAATATACAGTGGAAAAACAAATAGTACAACTTCAAGTAACAAACAATAATTCTTTTAACCCAAAGAGAAGAGTATCCAACAACCTTGGATAAAGGTACCTTGATTTATACTTTTATGCATGTCTGTCTTACCCACACCAGGGTAAGCCCTCGATACGAAGATCGGTGTCTCTGTCTTGCTATCCCCGCAAGCCCTCAACTTCATGGTAGTTGGAACCTCCGTCTTCCTCAGCAAGGAAGCCCTCGAACTTCAAGGTAGTCGGAACCTCTCTCTTTCTATCACCGGAAGCCCTCGAATGTAATCACCAACATTCGAAGTCGCACGAAGCAATCTAAATGAGCGGTTCAGTATGCACAAAGCATAAAAAATTTCACTCTCTAGAAATCATCGTAACAGCGTGTGGTCTCTAGAGTGATCAACTTATTCTTATTGAGCTCTTTCAAATGAGCTCCTATTTATAGGAAAATTTCCAATAGTCGGCTCCCTCATCCAACGATCATATTTTTTTTAATGTTCGAAGGGACCTGTACACAAGTCACTAGACGAATAGTTAATTAGAAACAGAATGGATGACATCGTTTTATAACAAAACATGTGTAACTGAAAGCATGACATCATTTTACAATTAAAAAAGTGTAATCATAAGTAAAACTATAATTCAGAATGTATGTAAACAAAATATCGGATTCTAATAAAAATGATCTTCAGAGTATAATAAAAATATTTTCGGATTCTATTTTATAGTAATTCAGAACCTGAAGTCTATAGATGTTCGGAGTCTGAATTTCATAGGAAATTTGGGGTCTGGTTTCATCAGAGTTCAGAATCTGAACATGCAGAGTTCGAAGTTGAACTAGTAAATGTTCAGCGACAAACTTCATAAGAGTTCAGAGTTGAACTCATGAAAGTTCAAAGTCTATCATCATAAGAGTTCGGAGTCGAACTCATGAAAGTTCAGAGTTGAACTTCATAAGAGTTCGGAGTCGAACTCATGAAAGTTCGGAGTTGATATTCATAAGAGTTCAGAGTCGAACTTAATAAGAGTTCGGAGTCAAACTATGAAAGTTCAAAATCGAACTTCATAAGAGTTCAGAGTCGAAATCACAAGAGTTCAGAGTCGAACTCATGAATGTTCATATCCAGAATTTGGAGTGGAACTTCCTTACAGTTCTTATCTAGAATTCGGAGTGGAACATTATTATAGATCTCATCCAGAATTCAGAGTGGAACTTTATTACAGTTCACATCTAGAATTCGGATCCTAAAAACAGAATACTGAAATTCTTGACATTATATGATTTTGGGGTTTTGGGTATGAAAACGGTTTGTATACTTAAGAAAAATATTGATGCGTATCAGAAAAATCTAGGTTAGGGTAAATTTCCTTAAAGAAGACAATTTTCCTTCTAGACGTAAAATATCGATTTGCTTTAGTATAAGGTGTTTGTGATTTTCAAAACAAGAAAGAATGGAAAATTCATAAGGAAAACATTATTGCCTCAAAAATATAGTTATATAATCATAAATATTTCATAAATATTATATAATTCCACTTATTCCATTGTCAGTATATTCGTTATAGTTTGTGAATAAATCATATCGCATTTGGGAGGTAGTAGTCTGTACTTCCCCAAATGAAGTCATCATATTTACAAAATGGAAATCCTAAAGGTATATATTTTATAATAATTATGAATGAATGAGTAAATCATATATGTATCAAATATATCATATAAAAATTATGTTTTGATAATAATTACCATCCTAGACAGGTGGTAAAGGGAAAACGAACAATATCATTTCATGAGGTGTTAGTTCACCATACACATTAACGTTATGTTTGATAACCATTAGATGGACGTGTGTGTATGTGTATGTCCAAACATTATAATTACAAAATGTAAGTATATATATGATTTTTTGGATATTATGTATGCACAAAAGAAGTATAATTTTTCTTGTAGAGAAAATAAATAAATAAAAAAGATAGATATAGGATGTTACCTCTTATGTGGGTTACTCCTTTTGGTTTTCTCTAAAGGGATACATTAGTTTTATTTCATCCAAAATGGAGGAATAAATATAAAATTTAATGAAATTTGGAATTTAATTGAACAAGGAATGGATGAAAATAAGTTTTTTTTGAGGTGTGAAAAATGGGGAGAGCATGTGGCCATTTTTAAGGGCAGGAGGGGACTGACTTGGCATTTGTTTAAAACATGTTTGGTGTACGAAAGGTTTTACATAACAAGTTCCATCAAACCCCAAAAAAATAGAAAATTTTATGTTTTATCGATTAAATGTTTCTATAAACTGGGTGTTGGACTAGTGGATATATCATTTGGTCACTTATGTTTACGGTTTTGGACCTTATTAATCTTAATTTTAACTTAATCACTTTAATTAATTTTAATCACTTTTACTAATCATTTTGTTAAAAAATTAATTTCATCTTAACATACTATAAATATTACACTAATTACCACCAGGTATGTAGGATTTTTTAAATTTAATTCAAATATGTGTAAAATTAAAATTAAACCATAATCCCACAGATGTGGTGAGAAAACGTGTTTTGAAAGTGAGATTATTTGAATGTTCTTTATGTTTTTATATATTAATTCAAATTAATAATGTTTCCAATGACCTAAATTGGATTAAAAGATGTATAATTGATATATTTTGAATTTAAAATAAATATAAAATATAATTTAACTATATAATTAAATTTTTCTGAAAAGAAAGTTTTAATTAAAATTCAAAATATTACAATATTCATCCAAAAATGATGTTCCTCCAAAAAATTTAAAAAATTCACCCAATGTTAATTTTGGAATTATGAATTAGAAAATAATGTTTCTTTTATAAAATTAAATTTATACATATGTTTGAAATTAATTTTTTTTCAAAATACATAAAAATAAGTTCATTTAAGAAAATAGTATTTTCAAAAATATAAAGCCTTTACTAAAAATTGTCTCTTATAATAAAAATAATTTATTAACGTAATACAATTATAATTAATATTTAAATAGTATTTATTAATATTCATCTTATTATTTTTAACTAATATTTTATAGCTATCTTTTTTAAATAATTATATGAATAAGAAGATATTTTGTAGAAACTCGGTTTACTTTTTAACATAATCTAAGTTAGTATTGTGTATAATGAAAAATTGAGTTACTATGTCATGTAATGAAGGAAATCAATGAAAATTTATTTATTTTAGAAAAATTACTACAGAATCTATGCCTCTTAAATTCTACCCCCCCCCCCCCATTAAAATGAATTTCTCCCTCAGCATTTGTCATTATGATCAAATCAAATGAGGATACTTCTGGATCATTGAATCCTTAATTTCCAATGTAGATTCTTCTAATGAGTGATTCCTCCACAAGAACTTGACTGGGTGAGTGCTCTTATTAAATATATCTTTATATATATGATCTAAAATTTCAATTGGTTTTCCCTATAATAAAATCATGCTCTAACAGTATGACCTCTAAGTTCAATACATGTGAAGGGTTAGTCATGTACTTCCTCAAGAGAGATATATCGAACACATCATGTCCCCTAGAGATATTTTTAGGAATTTCCAATTGATACGATACTATTCATATGTGATCATTAATCTAAAATTGACTAAAATACCTAGAGAATAGATTCACGTTCTTCCTAAAATTCATAAAAAACATTTTGGGACATATTCATAGAAACATTTTCTCACCAACATCAAATTTTAGATCAGGTCTTGGATTAATAGTATAATGTTTCTATCAATTTTTGGTTACCTCGATATGATGGATAATGGTTCTAAATATTATGGCCATTTCATCATCTTTCTCAGGTCCCAATATCATTCTTTCCCTAACATCATCACAAAATGTTCGATTTTTAAATTTCATCCAATAGAGGTCTTCATACGTAGCCATCTGAATACAATATTGAATGCTATTATTGTAAGAAAAATCAGGTGGAGAAATTTGTTGATATCAACCCACGTTGAAATCCAATGGACAAGATTTCATCATATCCCATGGTGTTTGAATTACTCTTTTATACTATCCATCCATATAAGGATGATAAAATGTTCTAAAACACAATTCTACATAAATTTTTAACTAAAGAATTTTCATGAAACATGAGTTAATGCTCGGATCCCAAGAAGATACAATAGAATATGGAATTTCATGCAACCTTACTACTTAATGTATATATTGGTAAGAAAATCTAGTGATATATCTTCTCTAATAGTGATTATGTGTACGGAATTAGTATGGTGTCTGACTACTACCCATATAAAATTAAACCCGTTACTATTTTTTGGATGTCCAACTATAAAATCCATAGTTATGTTTTACTATTTCTATTTTGGTATGGGTAAGTTATGCAACATAACTTTATAATTTTGCCATTAAACCATAACTTTTTGGCATACCAAGCACTGATATTCAAACATAGTGATATCCTTATTCATTTTATCCCACTATATGTATTATTTGAAGTCATTATAAATATTTTTTCTTCCAATAAAAATATTGAATGAATAATTATGACCTTCCTCTAACAACTCCTTCAAATACAATATAGAAGGAACACATGCATGGTTCCTGAACCATATTGTTTCATCCAAGTCAAGGTTAAACTCACAAATATTATTTACCCTCTTTTAAAGATAAAAATATTCCTTCTGATCCAATTTAATACTCCCATTGATAAAAGTTTGAACATTCAATTGAGTAAGATAAAATTTATACCCTTAAATCAGGGTTTCTAGATCACTACTTTTCAAATCATGTAATGATAGATCTTTTGTGATCCTTATCAATGAGTATCCATTATTATCCTTTCAACTAAAATCATCAGCCACCTTGTTCAATTTCTGAGGGTGGTGATGTATTGAGATGTCATAATCCTTTATCACCTCTAACCATTATCTCGGGTACATGTTCAACTCATTCTATGTGAATATATATTCATTAATTCTATATATATCACATTTTTCCCATAAATATTATGACTCGAATCATTTAATGAAAAAATTACTTCTTCGAACTCCAAATCAAGATTTTGGTACTTTTTCTCACGAATATTCTACTATCAAGAGGCATAAGTTATAACCAGGTCATTCTACATAACAAAAAATCACAATCCCTTCTTCAATGCATCAGTATAGATAATTAACCCTTCCCCACCATAAAGTATTCAATTCCCTTGTGCATTGACCAATGTTATCTTTAGTTCCTTGATATTTTACTCACATTAATCTATTCAATAGAACTTGGAACCCTTATAAATTAACATGGATATAGGATATGATAGTCATGATAAATTCTAAATAAATATTTGATAGTACCCACCCAATCCAAGAAAACAATGGATCTCAGTCACCATGGATGTTATCATGTGATATAAAACACTAACCAATAAAACTAAAGGAGATATTTCTCCCCCATGTCTCATAATAAAATCATTCATACATTTCCTAGAAGGAAATAAAAATTTAATCATATAATTACCCTTAACAAGATATGGGTTTCATAAAAATCATATCAAAATCCAAGAAATGAAATGGGTATAATAAAAGAATTTCACATCATTACCTATAAAAAATTGATAGGATTAAGAATAATATCATCAAATAATCACCCATTAAATTAATTGGGTATAAAAATCATATTCCCAGTGGAAGAAACATGGGTTTCAGAAACAATATTACATCCAAACATAAACCATTGAGATAACAAATATAAATTTAACATTTTGATCATTTATTATAAAGGCATGAGTGACATTAATTAATGTAATATTTGATGGGAAATAATTTTAAAATTTATATTAGGAAAAATTGATTTTTTTAAATAATCTATATATATTGAAAAAATATTTTTAATACATAGAACCTTTTGAATACCGTTTTCTTTTAAAATACATTGAAAACATAGAATAAAGGGTAGAAATCATTTTGATAACATATTCCCTGGAAAACATATAAAATAATTTTGAATACCAGAAAATATTTTTAAAATAATTAAACTATGGAAATTATCTAAAATATTGTTTTTTAAACATTTTTGGAAAACATATTTTTTAAGATCATGGCATGTTTCTCAATTAAGACAAATTGAGACAAAACTACTTTACCAAATTGGTAACACTTAAAATATAAAACCAATGAAATATATATCAAAAAATTGATATGTAAATACCAATAAATTTAAGTATAATAATCATGGAATATATTCCTAGTTATTATATGCACCAAAAAATAAATTACTAGTGAATAAGCAGAAAATCACCCCGAAACAAAAGTGAGACTCGAAATCCTCTTACCTTATGTCTTAAATCTCTTTGTACTCATACAAAACTCTTGTATAATAAATATTATATATATTATATATATTTTAATGAACCCTATTATTATATATAATTCCATATATGTTTTTATTATGGCTTTATATTACTCAATTAATATCAATTTGATATTAAGGTTTCACTTTGGGTAATATTCAATTTGTTTTCACATGTGTCTTAATTTATTATATTTTTTAACCTAAACAATGTTTCATGATTTCTATAATGTAAAAAATGATATAAATATAATTTATATTTCATATATATATATTTATAATAATATCCAAATTATATAAATATGAAATGGAATATATCATTCACGGAAGCGGTAGGTTGTACCTACACGTGAACACTAATTCCATTTTTACCAGATTGAAAGAAAGAAATTAAATAACATAAATATCTACATAATATTATTACATTATAATTATTATCTCATATATATAGTATAATTTGAGTAAACCCATCCTTCATATATTCAATGTAGTTTTTTAACAAATCAAATTTTTTTAAGGAGGCGGTATTCCACACTTCCCCAAATGAAATTAACATATTTACCAAAAAATTAATTAATGAATGTATGTATTATATAATAAATCTAATATAATAAATACATAATATAAATCATATATATAATAATAAAATACTATTTCTATCATAATTTCAAACAATGAGAGGTGTTAAATAAAAAATGAACAACATCGTTTCGTGTGGCAGTAGTTCATTGTGCACAAAAACACTATGTTCATTGCCAATTTGATGGAATTGTGTGTAAGTATGGATATAAACGTTATCATAAATAAAAATATGTATATTTAGGATACTTATTATATTATTCATTCATGGAACAATAATTATTGGGTTATTAATAAATGAAAATAATGAAAATGATCTTGAGGAAGTATGTTACCGCTTCTATGGGTACACCTTTGGTTTGCACTAAATGGATTCCTTGGTTCTAATTATGCCTCAATGGGGGATAAGGAAGCTATATTTGGAATATAATTGGATTTATCTTGGATGAACTTATTTTTAATGGGAGTTTTGAAGATGGAGGATATGTGGTGGCCTTTTATAATGGAGGGAGGGGACATACTTGTTTTTTTTGAAAAAAAAAGTTCAATTACCTACATTTGTACCTAAAAATAGTCCAAAAAATCCAAAGAAAACATTAATGGAAGTCTTATGGACCAAATATTTCTATTAAATGAGATTTGTTCAAGTGGATAGGTCTTTTTTTTCTTATGTTTTAGGTTTAGTCCATTGTTAAGATTAATTTTACTAAAATCGTTGTTGTAAATTTTAATCACAGTCACTAATATCTTTTCTCAAAACTTAACTTGGACTTGTTATTCTATAAATATTTTTCCTATTACAACCATTTATGTAAATTTTTTAAAATTCAATGCACATAAGTGAACAAACTATGTTTAATGCTCATCCCGTAGACAATGCTAGAAAGCAGAGTTTTAATGTAATATTGTTATAATGTTCACTATGAATTTTTTCTAAATTCAATATCAAAATCATTCCCTTGAGGTGAATATAATTAATATTTGTATAATTGTTATATTTTGAATATAAAATATATTATTATTTATATTTATAAATAAAATAGTGAAAAATGTAGTTTTGAATTAAAATTTAGTATTTTTCAATATTCATCCACCAAATAAAGTTTCTTATAAAAATACTAAAAATTTCAGAGATGATAATTTTGACATTGTGAATTCAAAAATGAAGATTATTTTTTCAAATAAAATTTATAAATGTGTCTAAAGATAACATGATTTTTTCACAGATGCACCTAATTGAAGTTCTTTTGAGAAAATAATATTTCAAACTTATAAAGACTTTACAAAAACATTTATGTATTATTATAAATATGTTTTATTTATATAAAAAATTTACAAATAATTTTTTAAAATTATTTATTTAAATCCATATTACTATATTTAATTACTATGATATATCTATTTCATTTTAATAATTAAAAAAATAAAATGATGACCCTTAGAAACTCAATGTTTTGTGTAAACTAAGCCAATTCAATATTGTGGGCAACGAACATTTCAATTACTACAGCATGAAATGCATGAAAACAATGACAATAAATTAATTCTAAAATAGTTTCAGAAAAACTTTGGGTGTTACAAAGTGGTTATGGTTGTGATATAGATTCACATAAGGATATTCACCCAAAAACGTTTTGGTTGATTATTGATTTAGTCATCATAATGATGCACAATTAATGGTCTAAAGACTACAAACCTATTAAGACACTCAATTGGGCATATTATTTTAATTATTCATATGATATATAAAAAAGATAAAGAAAATTTCCAACCATTTCCTTATTCTCAAACTAATTTAAGCTATGGAATCCAATTACTATCTTCTTTGGATAATCCAACACATTGTTAGTACCCTCACCACTATATTTCCTTGACACGAGTACATCATTTTACATTAATGATACTCCATAGTTTTTCTGGTTATTCATGTTTTTTAGTCCAATAAATCCACATTATTATATTAAATGGGGAATTATTTTATTTTTGTTTGTTGTTATATGGATAACCACGAATTATTCTATAAGAGGTTTAAGAGGTAATTTTATGAATGCTATTTTTGAATCTTTTGGTGAGTGTATTTTCATTAATTAAGTTATTAGTGGGAAATCGAATTATATATATCTTATTAATCTATTGATAAGTCTCATGGGACAAAAAATGGTGGGTTTTTTTGTATAGGTATTCCACAAGAGAAAATTATATTGAAAAATCGAATTTAAAACATGTTTAGATGTTTAGAATTATTCATTTCATCAGAATGAGATCAATAATTTTTAAATCCAAATTTTCATTTATTATCAGTGATATATAAATCCAATATTTTGATTTTATTATGGATTTAGATTGTTCATTTATTTATTCCATATAACTTATTCCATGTTTATGTTATGAATTCCTCTATTTTTTTCAAATGTTTACTGAGCATAAGAGTTCACCCATATATATTTTCTATTACCTAAGAATCTTGATGGAGTAAATTCTGTAATGTTCATGGTTATGATATATTGGATAATAGTTTTATCACAATATGTGCATGTTGTGTATATTGTTTTATATATAATGAATGTATGTATCTAGTATTATAGGAATACTATATATGGGATCCTTCAAGAACTCTTTAATACTATACCAATAAGGAAATATAACTATTGTTATGGGTTTCTAGAGTCTATGATATTACAATAATGGTCCTAGTATATCTACACTAATCTTGGATATACCTCTAAGGTGAATATATGAAAATTAACCAGAACATTTTCTAATAATGAGACATATACGATTACTCATCCTCAAAATTATATGATGTTCTCAAGACCATCATAAAATCCATTATAAGTATATTCCATAAATATATGATCATATAATAACTCATAATGTATATATCTAAACTTTTCCTTCCTGACATGTTATAATATATGTGGGATTAGCACCATTAATATCAGACGCACCGATCCACCATCATCCACAACTAGCAACTATAAAGAGGAAAATTGCACTATTTCCTTGGTCAACAAATATGAATGAGATTTTATATTGATATAATCTTCTATCATGATCCATTTTCTTATATAAGTGAAACTCAAAAATTCAAATCCATGTATGAACATCAAACACTTCCTCTAACTAATTTTATGATATTGATGAGAAAATATATATCTAATATTTTTATGGTAAGAATAAATGAAGAACCAATCTCCCATATAATAATGTTTCCATGACATTAGGGTGAAAACTAATACAAATTTAAAATAAATATAGTTATTCTAATTATTATTATTATTATTATTGTGTCTAAACTACCATTAAAATTAATTAATCATATCCCCCCTCTAAATTATAACACATCCCAGCTTCTCTCTAAAGGGATCACAAAACACTACATAATAAACACCCTCCTCTAGAAATCATAGTATATGGGAACTTGTGAAACATGACCAAAGCTCATGAAAATCCTAATTGAATGTACCCAAAAAAATATAGGGCCACCCTATTTGGTTAAGTCAGTCAGTGGCTCCATGATCATACATGAATATGAAATAAATATTCGATGATATCTTTTCAACATAGTGATTCTCCATGCCTTTGTCGCATTTTTTGGAGACTAACATGATGTCACCTCCTTGATCTCTGGTTGGTCTGCTAATACTCCCATCTCTAGGATTCCATGTCCCATGATGTTTATCTCTGAAATCTAAAATTGATACATTGAGAGATTCATATAAGGATAGTTCTTTTAAAGTTTGTATAGAACATTCCTCTAATGAATCTCAAGCCCTACCTATGATACTAAGTAGATGTGGATGTAAACTTTGAATAATACCATGAACCATTCAATGATGGTATGAAACAACTATTTTACATGTCCCATGAATACTTTTGAGGTGATATTAATGTAGATGTTTATCACCAATTACTCATAATGACAACTCCATTCTCAGGCACATAAGCCTCATCCTAGTTGGTGAGGTATCCTTAAGTGCATCCATGAGACCTAGGTTAAAAACTAGGTACAAGAATAATTGTGGGAATTGTAGTAGGAATTATAGTATAACTATATGTTGTGTGGGTTACTATAACAGGTACTATAGCGGGCACTATAATAGATAGTATAGCAGGAAAAGTAGCAGCTACTGTAGTGGGAACTGTAGCAGCTGGAAGTAATCACCTTGGAAAACCGGTTTGGGCTTCGAGTCCATAAGGATTTTGGGCCACCCAGGCCTGTGGGTCAATAGGGATTTCGGGATGCATTTAAGGACTTTAGGCCACATCAAGGTTTTCGGGCCACATGTAGTTTCCTCAGATAGACTCTAAAAAAATGGGAAGCCCCGGAAGATGATTCAGAGTAGGTGCACTCACCAGAGCAGATCCAAATGGATTTGTTAGAATGAGAGGGTATGTATATGCCATCGAGACTAGCCTATGTTTTCATGGGAATCCTAGCTAGACAGACAAGAAAAGGTGGAGAGCTACAGTCCTGATGCAGATAATGGGGAGGGGCAGTTCCTTGTAGATATTCTGGTTGAATTCTCTAAGACCATCAGGTCATGTAATCTCCAAATTCTACAAGCCACGTAATCATAGAGCCTACGGGCCTTATAAGGGTTCCCTCCTCATCCCTTGAAAGGGGGGTTATCAAAAATCAATAAAAATGAAGGTCTTTGGGCCATTCTAGCAAAAAAACTCCATTCTCAGAAGATTTAAATATATATATTTCTATGGTTCTTCTAAAAGAATATTTTTTTGTTAATATTAATTAAATATTTTCATTTCATGTTATTTCAAAATAAAAATGTGAATTTTCACCAGAAATATTCAAATGATATTTTAAAAATAAATAATCTATGAAAACATTTATTGATGTTAATTATTCATAGACAGTGATATGATTTAGTGATACAATCATTATTATCTCTATTGATGGTTAATGAGTGTGATGATAAGATAATTATAAAACATAGTTATGTTTCAAGGGTTATGATTTAATGTGTTTATGAAATATTTACCAAATTCGGTTCCTTTCCATATGATATGATATGATGATATGATGAATGTTTTATGATATTATAGCACCAATATGTATGATTTACATTATTTGATGTGAGTTTATAAAATTATATATCCCTATAATAAATTAAATAAATATTAATATCCCATTAGATAATTTGAATATGAATTGGGTATGAACCCTATTTTGTAAAGGGAATATGTCCACCATTATAGTCTTGGGAGTTAACCTTGCCTAAGGATATAATGTAATGTGAAGTGAACCCATTTCACTAGGTGAGTAATGGATATGATCCATGACTGAGGAAATTGTTTTATATTTTATTGTATACAATGAACTTATAGGTCATGAAAATTTTAAACACTAATGGATCATGTTCTTTAACACATTTATGATTCATTTATTATGATAAGTTATATTTTATTCCATGAATCATTTTTTTAATACATGAATTGTTGGATATCAAGTTAAAAATATAATTTCTATGTCTTCATACAATAAATAATGTTTTATGATGGTTGTGAATAACATAATGGGATATGATGTAGATATTTCATGTAATTGTTGTTTATTTTTCTATATTTACATATACACAAATCATATTGCGTTCTGGTGTGGTCCATAATTTTATATAATGAATATTATTCTTAATCATGAAATTTTAACATATGGTATTCATAGGATTTAATAGAAATGAAATTAAAATCTCTTTTTCAGTATAAATAACATAGAAATCCTTTAATTTTATTTGTTTTAGAAATTAAATAAAAATGGATATTTATAACCCAGATATTGGGATCTCCACTTCTACATCACCTATAATAACATCACATTTTAACTAACTTAGAAAGAATTGAAATCTAACATCGAAGTTTTTTTTCATTTATGGTACAAAAATATATTCATGCCAACATTAGACATGCTGAAACTTATTTAGTAATAGTTAAACTGGTAATGGAGAGTGACAATGCATCCCTACAAAGAAAAACATCATACTGACTCATCGTTGTTATCAAGTGACCAAAAAAAATTCTATGCTCTATGATACAAATCAGGATACAAGTATCCTAGTTTGATCATTTAAATATCCCCATTTAGAGTCTCTAATGTCATGGTTCACACTAGAAAATGTTTCTCGAATATTTAGATCACTCACTAGGTGTGAAATAAAAATAAAAGGACCATTCATGAATTTATAAAAAATAGGATAATGAATAGAGGACATGGATTGAACCACATACTATGCCTTAATCCCTAGTGATATTCGAATACTATTACAATAACTATTTATATCTATTATTACCATTACCTTTGGTATAGTTTGGACCACCTTTTAGTGGTAGTAGTGGTATTGAATTATTTCATCATCCACTACCTAAAACCCTCTCTACTCCCCTGATTCAACCACCTCTACATGGTCCTCCCATCACATGGAGCTAGCAGTACCTCGATGGCTCATCCGTCACCCTGTAATCTTTTGATTCCTAGAAGGTTGTAAATACACTATTTATGTGAATACATTCATCACTGGAAAACAAATTTCACACTTTTCATGCTATATTTACTATATAGTATATGTGCTTGGGTGCCTTCTTACTAAAAAAACACATATTTATGCTCATCCACTATGTCACATATTTTTTCACCATAAGAGATAAACATTGATCAGTATGAAATGACCCATTCACCTAAAATAATTGAATATGGGTTTACACACTACTCATTAGGTTGAATTGTTTTGTGATATCCATCTTATGGGAGAACATCCTCAGGACCAAGCCCCTTCATAGTGTTCTGTTCACACATCAAGTCATAACCGCAACCCCACTATTGAATCCTCAAACACATACATCAATAAATCATCATTAATTAGTCATGATATACATCGCTCAAAATAGAATATCTAGAGACTTATCTCAATGAGTAAATTTAAATTAAAAATGAATCCTATATGATCCATGTATAATTTTTCACTCAAATAAGTACCTCTATGTATTCAGTTGACTAGAAGGTTATTATATTATTTTTGAATGGACATAGTGGATAGAAAATAATTATTACATTATTAGGAATGGGAGATGAACACATGACATTTAAGATTTCTTTGAGAGTTCCTAAATTAATCTTTTCTTATAGACTATCATGAAAATCTAGATCTAGGATAACCTAATATCAGATACTAGTCTTCTATGACGCAACTCATTGGGGCCATCTTAGACGACAGTATGTTGTGAGTGAAAACCCAAGTCCACCTCTAATATTTATGGTATTAGTGACCAGTGTAAAGACCTTAACCCTAGTAGACTAGATTTGGTGGTAATTTTACTTCATTGTCATAAGATAAAATTGATCACATAAAAAAGAAAAGAATATTTTAGTAGTAATGGAAAACTAGATACATAAATCATTCCCATATTAAATTTGAATATAAAAATACATCATTGTGATATAAATAATTAAAATCCTTTAACTCGTCAATATTCTTCTTTCATATCTTGTGGAAGGGAAATAAATTAGGGGTGAGCTCAAAAGCTCTATAAGAGTAACATAAATAAGAATTAATTCAGAATAAATAAAGATTAATCTATATGTAATGTTGAATATGTCAAGGTAAATATATTAAATGAAATAACATTTAATCTATAGAATAAAAATCATGATTAGATTAGATGTTATCAATATGGAAGGTGAATGACTAAACACCCATTCTATTTGACTAAAAACATGACACCAAAATGCATCCATGGATAAAATAAATGGAGTAATCTCATGGATAACAATAACTAAATTTCTAAGAAATGAAATTATTACCACTATATTCCTTGATATAAATAATCATGATAACATTACCATTAAGCCCTTATCCTATGAAAACATAAACAATGGCTAGGTATACACCAAAAACTCAATAATATATAGATATTAAAATTATTTGTCTTACCAAACTATGGATGCAATGAGGGGGTATCTATAATATCTCCACACAAATAATTTCATGTCCAATTCATTCCTTATATATCAAATGGTGGCTTTAATTCATTAAAAACAAGTCTTATCAGTAAATTTCCATATCGAGTAAGAAATACTTATTAAAAATAATTTTATTAATCCATCATAAAAAAAAAATAAAAGACCATATATATAAATTATAAATAGATATTAATATGAATATCTACTATAAATAATATATTTTTAGGGTAATTTTATTTTCCCACGATCACAATAATGTGAATATCTAAAGGAAATATTTTTGATCAAAAAATAATAATCCTGAAAGAAAATTTCAATAGCTTATTTGGTAAAAATAATTGTGAGAAATATAAATGAATTATAAATATGGTATCATGGAAATATATCCCCATTTGAGTATAATTACAATAAAGTGTTTTTTATAAATAAATAAAAAACAAGAATAAATAATTAAAACAGTTTTAAAGAAAATACCTTTTCACTATGGAAATGACATTTAGAAAAATTTAAAATAATAGTAAAAAATAATTATTTTAAAAAGGGACGTAAAAATATAAATTATGTCTCAAGAAAATGATTTTTCATTTAAACGTAATTGTCCCGTTTATGCAATATAAAAAAAAGAATGACTCATTTCACACTTTTTTAGAAAATTAAAAAGTACCTTTTTAGAAAATGATAGAACGATTTCTTTTAATATTTTTTGTAAAAATATTATTATGTATAAAAATGAAATTATAAAATCATAGTAAAACATTTTTAAGTTATTTTATAAAACATGGATTTTTACTAAGAAGTATCCTTGACCAAAAAGAGAAATGATATCAGATATCATTAAAAAATATTTCTCAACCATTTTAAGCATTGAAGAGGGAAAAAATACACTATTACCAAAAAACTAGATGAATAACCAGAGGAGAGTAAAATTAAATTGATTTATTATATAATGATCAAACAACTTCCTTCAATGGAAATAGAAGTATAAGACTTGCCAAAAATTGAATTGAAATAAAAAACTCTTACAATTTATGAAAAATTTGAATCATAAACCCCGTGAAATTAATAACATAAAATAAAATTCTAAATATAATGAATATAACATTACTTATGATATAACATATCAAATGGATAGGATAACCACTTTATAAAATAATATAGGACTATATTTCCCAAAGAAGACAATTTGAGATATAAAACCCTCACAATGATCATAAAAGTAAAGTTAGAATTAGTCATTCAATATATTTTTTAAATTACATAAAAAATAATATAAAACTAGTGAAGAAAATACATATGATAATTAAAATTTATTATTAATATAATCTACAAATATCAAATACAATTAATAAGTAAGAAGATCTAATGAGCAGAAATTATGTTATGAAATTATTTACAACATGGTAATTTCCATCTCAGATATCTTAGATGGAATAATTAAATTTATAGTATATACAAATATAAATAATAAATGACAAATTATATTATGTACAAAGGTGTCTCTATATACAACATATATGATAAATTTTGTGGATAACATTACAATATTCCTCAACGATAAGAAATTTAAACAAAATATCTTACAACAAACATCTCTTTGGGTTTAAGGCTCAATAACCTTTGGTATAATGGTTTTGATCATGTTATTACAATATAAAAGAAACATATTCATTATTATAATATCATATATGATCCTCTTATAAAATTTTATCACGCGTTCATTAAAATATTTTATTATTACTATTTATTCGAATGTTTATTGCTTTAATTTCTCCTATCATTCTTTCAAGAATGTTTTCATTATTATTCATAGTATATAGTTAGTAATATCAAGAATGATACTACTGATATAAATATTTTCTTCACATATTTTATTTATTTTTTGAACATTTATTTATATTCGTAAAAGGAAAATTAATCACATTTCTTCATGAAGATGGTTGGTTGTATGTACGTACGAATGAAAAAAAATATTCCATTAATGGGTGAAATGGTATAAAATTTCATGGTATATAATTTTTAAATAACAAATTTAATGTAACATTTATCACATATATTCATTATATTTAGCATTATTACCTTTTATTTAAAGCCTCTATGATAAATTTCTCACATCACTTCATGGGGCGGTAGTCCACTGTATAAACAAGTGAAAATATATTTTTTTTAAAAGAATGTTAAATAATTAATTATATGTGATATAATAATTAGAGAATTATAATTATATCATAAATAATATATATTTATATACATATTATTTAATTATATTCAATAGTTAGAGTTTTATAATGAAAATGAGTCACATCAGTTCAGAATACTATTTTTCGTTATACAAAAAATTGAGTATTTTGTATCACATTTGATAGAAGATGATATAGATATAACTTATTCCACTAACATGATAATATCTAATAATGTGGTATATATGATTGTTTTTATATAATAATTTTTATTACAAAATTTAAGGTTGTAAATGATTAATGAAAAATAAAGTGCTCTTTCTAGAAAATTACATTATCTTAGAGAAACATCCTTTGAATATCCTATTAAGGAAACAAGGGTTAGAATTTTTGGAATACAATGAGACATATAATGTCTCCAAGGGTTTTTGGGAGATAATTTTGAATTTATATGTCATGCCAAATTCATTTAGTGGTGTGAATGCGTGTTTATGGAGTAGTAAAATTTTATAATGGATGAAGACTTCCATTTTTTAAAATAACAAAATATACTTAATAATGGGAAGAAAATCTCACCCAAATTGCCTCCGAGATTAAAAAATAATTTATAGGAGGGATGGTATAGAAGATCCACATCTCAACCATATAAAATGTATTATTTTTTAATCATTTTATTCCATTATCCTATATCTTTACGTACATATTCTATTTTAGTTTTCACCATGGTAACTAGTTTATTTATACCAGTTAATTTATCCATTATTCATAAAAAATAATCATTATTGAATTATTATTTTCATTTCATAATAATATTGAATCCAATTAATCAGATAAAAATTTATCAGTGTGCGAAATTAATTTGAACACAATGATATGTATCATCAAAACCCCTTTTATCAATAATAATCGTAAATAATATATAATGTATTTAATAATCATTATGAAAAAAAATTAAGTTGAAAATATATTATTATGTGATTTATTCTGATTAAATTTATGGAATCAATTTAACAAAATTCAACTAACATAAGTGAAATAGTTACATTTTTAAAATACACCTGAAATTAATTTCGAAAATTGATTTTTCATGAAATTAATTATTTAAAAATAGCATGATATTATATTCATTATATGAATTGAAATAAAAATAATATGGATTTAAATTCACATATTTAGATAAATAATATGTCCATATAATTAAGTTTACTCTTTATTAGGGGTTATTTTAGTGAGTTAACATGGGTAAAAATTATTCAGTTTAACAGATTTTAAAAAAATGTTCCTTAAGTCCTGAAAAAGAAATTATAATAAAATATAGCATACATGTGATTTAAATGTAATTAATTGAATATAATATAACTAAAGAATTCTGATTTTAAATTATAATAATATTAAAAATAAAAATTGAATTTTTAAATTACATAATAAATCAAAAATAAATGAATTGTTTA
Source organism: Viscum album (assembly GCA_963277665.1). Classification (NCBI taxonomy): domain Eukaryota; kingdom Viridiplantae; phylum Streptophyta; class Magnoliopsida; order Santalales; family Viscaceae; genus Viscum; species Viscum album. Next base: position 1,211,135,115 of record OY728150.1, on the reverse strand, counting down.
CTAAAAATTAGAATTCTCCACTATTAACTAAAAAATATTTTTTTTAAAATACCAAAATTTACTTCTATGTTGATATAAATAAGATTATATAAAAATTTATATTCAATTTATAAAAAAATAAAAAATAAAAAAATTATAATAACTTTTCAAAAAAATAAATAAGAATATTTTATTTTGGAAACATTTTTATAGAATAAAATATCATTTTTATAAGTGCATATTTCTTAAGAATTTATAAATAAATTTATATTTTTCACAACCATTGTATAAATATTATATGTTATTTATTCCTACATATGTCGACCAATTCAATGGATAGGTTATAAAGAAAAAATTTAATTTATATATTTCACGGGTTGTTTAAGCTAACTATCACATGTCATGTCTAAAAAATTATTTTATTTGATAATATTGTGGTATCATGTAAAAAAATCTATAAATCAGATGAAATGTGTTTAAAATAATTATTCCTTGAAATATTTGTGAGTTAAATTCTATATCCCATCAATAAAAGTTTTCCTCACAATTTCAACTTCCAATTGGAAATCAATGAATTAAAATTATAATATTCCCCTATTGAAAACCCACAGAATAAAATAGGAAAAAAATAAAACCCTAATAAGAGAGAAATGAATGTATGAAATTTATCTATAATAACTCATTACTAGGATTCAATGAGGGGAAAAATAGTGGGAAGTGAGAATATGGACATGAAATGAAAAAGTAAATATTTTTGAAGAGAAATAAAATATTCTCGTCATGAGAATGTTAATGGCCAAGAGATAGTTATCAACTAAAACCCCAAAATATATGATGAATTAAAACACAATTTGATTAATCAAATGTAAATATCATATGATTATACTTGTTTCTTTATGTCCCTTTATCTATATTTGATGAATTACATTACTCTATAGGAATATATGCATATACACAGACATGGTTTCATTCTACTTAAAATAGTAATTTCATCCATTGGTTATTATTTTTTCAATTTAAACTTTATTTATTACTACATAAAATAAATATCCAAAATGAATTTTTAGGAGTAAAGTACTAAAATTAAAATATAACATATCGAAGGTTCCATAAAAGTGTGACAAGTATTTCCATCTATCTTTGAATATTTTTCCAATACTAATTTTGTCATAACAGAATATACAATATAATATATTAATACATATACCTTAATAGTAAGATAACTCGTTCAAAAATAATACTTATCTATAAAAAGCTTCAGATAAAAATAATGAGATATTGACCTGAACATGACATAGACCAATAATAGGGGATAAAAAACTTATCACCCTTTAGTTTGTGTCCAATTAATGTTGCCTTTCCATATGCAATGAGTTGACACCCAACATGCTGGTTATACCATTTAAAGGACTATACATATTTATTTCTTACAATATAAATGAAATATAATGAAAGTCTTCAAAATTAAAATATTAAAAAAAATCACCATTCTGTGAACTCATATGTTTTCTATATGACATCACAGGGTAAAATAATATAAATTCATACTAATTTAGCATCAATGATAATATTAACCCTAATGATTATCAATACCTTTAAACTTGTGTCTATTAAATATTGAAGATTTATTCATAATATTTCATTTTCACAGAAACATATACTAAATTAATTTATTGTATTCCCATAAATTTATTCCTAAAATATCTTAAATCATGTTATATTACCATCACAGAAATTCAAAAAATGGGATCTTTCCCCTTTAACATATGATACACCTTATACATACAATCCCTGAAACAATATCTTGAACCTAAATCATTCACTATCATCATTTATTGATGTCCTTGAAAATAGTTTGTAATCAAAATCTGAATTATCTTAAGAATATCCCTTGGGAGTATCCCACCATGTGTATTGTATATTAAATTATTATTTACTAGGTGGTGATTGATTCGAAGACTAATAAACCATTTTAGGTTTATTACCCCAAGGTATAAATTTTCTATAACCACATCCCCTATTTGTATCTAGACAAGGGTGTACTGATAGGGATAACAACATAATATTTTCATTAACAGAATTATAGGGGTTATTTTATACATATCTTCAATGACTAACAGATTTTTATGTTCCCTAATCTAGTTTTTCCTAAATCTAGTTCCCAAAAATTTTACAAAACATTCACTAATACTGGTAATAAGTACCTTATACTATATTTTCTAGAGCATGTGGTTAGATTACATATTTTATATAAGATATAAGGGGCTGAATCCAAAAATACAGAATAGTTTAGTAACTATATTAAACTAGATACATATATGATTCATGAAATATATTTGAATAAAAATAAAAAACATTGTGAATGTAAAAAAACTGTATCCTTTAACTCATTCAATGATTCCTACTTTATATATTGGGGAATTTAAAAAAATAAGTGTGACCTAAAATTCTCAATAATATTTAATTATAGAGTAATATCTCATAATTTAATAAATAATATACAGTCAGGACTAATAAATTTATAAAGGTAAATATGTGAACACATGTTCTATTTTATAAATAACTTGATTATCATAATAGGAAAATGCATAATAAAAATGGAATGGTAAATAAAAAACATGCATTCCATTAAATCAACATATTGAGCACAAAATTAATTAATTGATGATATCAATGCAATAATGTCATGGATAAAAATATCTATATTATTAATGAAGTAAATTCCTAATAATGGACGTCAAGATCTTAGGAATCATCATACCTACATCGTAACAACCTTCATCCCATATAGTTTAGTTGATGGGTAGGTATACAATAGAAACCAGTTAAAAAATTATATCTTGTGGATTTATCACATGATATTACTAATTCATTGAGGGGCTATATATTAGTACACCCCACAGATAACTACATTTCCAATGCATTCCTCATACACTGAATGATCGATTTAATTAATGAACAATATTTCTTATCAATACATTTTTGTATTGATTAAGAAATATGTAATAACAATACCTTCCCCAGTCAATAATATAATTTTCAAATTGAAATATCAAATTTTGAAATGATATAAAGTTTTAATAATAATAAAATAAATGAAAAATAATATTGATTTTTAAGGGACACGTATTTTCCAATATTCATCAGAAACGAAATATTTCAAGGGAAGGTAAATGATCAAAAAAATTAATTAAGAAAGATAATTTCAATACATTACCTGACCAAACAAAATTAAAACATCCAGAGAAAGGATAATTATGTTATCATGAAAGCATACCCATAGGGGAGTATTAGTAAAATAATGTGTTATTATCATTGATGAATAGAAATACCATGAAAATATCAATACCAATATTTTTGAAGAAAATGTAATTTTCACATAGAAATTTATATTATAAAATAATATTCAAAAATATAAGAGAAAAATATTTCATTGAAAATAACCTTATAATCTTCTTAAATAATAATTAATGCAATGAGTGTGCAAGAAAAGTAACATGTTTTGTTCATGTCTTGTAGGTTAGAATGAAAAATTCACTTTAATTTTTTGTACGAAAATCAAACAGTAATTTTTTGGAAGATGATATAAATATTAAACATAAAATCCTTAAAATAGTTTAGTAAAAATAAAATTAAAATTTTTACAAAAAAATGTTGTATTTAAAAAAAGGATTAAGAAAAAAATAGATTTTTTACTAAAGGGATAAATGATGACTAATTTCATTTTTTACATTTTCTAAATCATTTTATGTAATTAATAGGGGAGAACCATAATATTATATAAAAGTTTCATAAATAACCATAGAAGAAGAAAATTAAATTGTTTTATTATACAATAATCAAACAAATACCGTTATTGTAAATTCATATATTTGAAATCCTGATTAAAATGTGATTAATACATAAATCTCTTACAACATTGGAAACATTTGAATAATAAACCCCATGAGATGAAAAACATAAAATTTAATAATAAAACCAATTAATGTAAATAGATTCTTTATAAATCATTTCCATGGGGTAGTGGACATACATCAAAAAACATTATTGGTGTAAAAGATAACATTTCTTCCAAATAATACATCTTAAGAAAATCAACCATTATAATGATCATAACATTGACGTGAGAATTAATGAATGAATTGATTCAGTTTATGAAAATTAATTCCATATTAAGTAATTATTAATATAATATAATAGAATAAAATATCATTACAATCATAATATGAGAATAAAAAAGGCAAAGAATAAGTAATACAAACCAATGAAATAAAATTATGTTATAAAATCATTTAACACTCAGTAATTTTCAAGTCAAATTGACTTGGATGAAATAATTCGATTATAAATTTTAAATATGATGAATTATTAATTGTTCATGTTATTATATGAAAATTATGAAGTATATACACCATATAACATAAATTATGTTCATAACATTAAAATTCACCTCAATGAAATGAAATGGAGACAAAATCCCTTGCATCACACATCCCCTTTCATTGAAAATGATTTTAAATATTTTAGAATTATAATAATAAGATTATTAAAATATAATAGATCAATATTCATGTTTATAATATCATATATGATTCTCTTATAATATTTTTCTCTTATTCATTAACTACATTTAATTATAACTATTGTTTTGGGTGTTAATTGTTATATTCTCTCTTGCATGTTTTTTCTAAAAATATATACTTCTTGTTTATAGGATATTATTATACCATATAATAAATTATATTAATGTTATAGATATCATATTTACTTATTTTACTAAATTTTAAAATAATTCTTAAATTTTTTACATAGAAAATGAATCTCATCGCTCTGTGGAGATTGTAAGTTATTTGTTTGTACCAACACCGGTTTAATTCCATTAATAGGAGAAATGGTATAAAAGTTGACGGTGTATTATTTTATCAGAATAAATATCATGACATATATATAACATATAATAATTATGGCTATCTTTATTACCATATATGTGATATGTATGTGAGAAATAAATTGAATTTCTTCATGAGGATGTAGTCCACCACACAAAAGAGCGATGTTATTTTATTTTAAACATAATCGAATGTAAAGAAATTTATGTTATATTAGGATTAATGATATAAAGTTATATCATAAACATTTATATATATATATATATATTAAATACATCATTATATCTATCCATGAGAGGTTTGAATAGAAAATGAGTCACATCGATTCGTGAGGACATTGTTCATCATACCCATGATCGTCGATCTCTTTTCTCATTTAGTGGTAGACGATAGAGATATATAATATTTAAATAACATAATTACATATAATTATATAATATATACTGGTGTTAATATATTATAGTTTTTAATAAATAATTTATACTGGTTAAAAAATAAAAAAATAAGTATCTTCCTTAAGACGATTACCTTTTCTTAACAAACATCCTTCTGATCACCTATTAAAGACACTATAGTTGATATTTTCTTATATAAATAGACATATAATATGGATAATGGTGTTTAGGATATATTATTTATGGTTTGGTCCAAAAAAATTCGAAATAGGTTTGAAGAAGTGGTGGGAGGGACTTTTCATTTATAATTGAGGAGTGGAATTTTTGTAAATACCAAAACTATTCATTATTGGGAAGTCACATTCAACAAAAGTTACTCAAAAATTAAAAATTAATTTATATTGTGTTGAATAATTTTTATCCACGTCCCCATAACACAAAAAAATAGAAATGTTTTAAACATGATATTCCCTAATCCTCTCTGATTACTTACTTCTAACTTCTCACTTTTCACCGTGGAAACTAGGTTTTCTAACCTAGGTAATTTATCTATAATTTATAAAATAAAAGAATAAACTATTGATTATTTGGACCCATTTATTATTAAAATGAATTAAAATTCAAAAAAATAATATTTATATTTCTTTGGAAAATTAATTTTAACACAAGTGCATGTAATGTGGAAAAAATTTTGACATTAATCATGGGGAATAAAATTTAATGTCATTATTAATAATTTTGAAAAATATTAAGTCAATATCTTTATATATTATTAATTATAATGTTTCATAATGTATACTTGGTTTTACCAAATTCATATCACTAAAGTGGAATAATTTATTTTAAAAAAACATGTAATTGGTGTCAAAAAATGTGTTTTCTTGAAATGTATTTTCCAAGCATAAGATGATATTATATAAAATATTTTAATTTTATTCATCATAATATAGTTTTAAATTTATATATTTATATATTTAATATATATATATTTAATTTAAATATATCTTAATTATGAGTTTTTTAATATATAATGTAGAGAAACATTATGCACTTTAAATTAGTTTTAAAAAAATGCATTTTTAAGTCATAAAAATGAACCTATATTAATATAAAGTATAAATTAGATTTAAGTGAAATTAATTTAATTAAATATAAATTAATAATCTTAATGTTATATTGAAATTACAATAAAATAATAATTTTACTTTTTAAATTTCTTAATTTATTAAAATGAAATGATAATTTTATAGAAAACATGTATGTTTCCCTATTCACTGAAAAATAATTATTTATAAACAATAAAAAAATTTCACCCAAGGTGAATATATTTATGTTGATCTCAAATTTTTTTTTAATTATATAAAATAAAATTGATAAAATAAAAAAACTGGAATATAATATTTTCTTATATAAAACAATACAAATAATTTTTGATGAAACAAAATTTTTTGTAAAAAGATATTTTTATTAAGAGACGAGTGATTATTTATTAATAATTTAACAAAATTTTATTGTGGGTAGTGCCTTTATATATATTTCATATTTTTGATAATCTTTTTGACACACATGAATTCAATGGCTTGGATTTAACTGTCATAATAAAATAAAATATTTCATATTCCATTTAGGATTTGTGTTTCTTTTCATAAATGATATCTAAGACAATGTTAATATTTTTTAATCTTGAGGGTTTGTGAAGAAAAATATATTAAAGATATAATTTTTATTTAAAATAAATATACATTAAAATATTATTGGGTTTCAACTATCATCTAGTATGAAAATCACATACATTGTATGCCTTATCATAAATCATTTTAACACTCACACACACACTCACACACCTCTCCATAGTCTTGTATAGTGCATAACGGTAAACAATTGATTTTTTATATGCATGGATAACATCTATTCTCACATATTATTTTAATAAAATTTTCAAAAAATAAAAAATGGCCAATTATCATCCCAATAAAACCGTAAAAATATAATAATTTAATTATAAAACGGGAATACAATCAAATAAAAACTACATGACCTATCCATGATCCCTATTTCTCTACAAATCACCAAATTATACATGTTTGGATTTAATTACATAGAAATTTAGGACACCTTCATACGACAAGACATCATTCAGTATATAATATTAATGGGTGATTATAAATATATCCACCAGGACACACTTAAATAACCCTACAAAAAATTTAGGTAGTCATCTGTAAATAAAAAAATAAAGATAAACTAAATAACATAGATATGGTTAATTTGAGATGTTATGTATCAAGTTGTTGTTTTTATTAATTTTAAACCAAGAGATTATGTTTGTGGATCTATGGGGACACCCTTCATAGGGTATCCACTCCTTTAGTTCAACTAACAATAATGGAACTCATTTTATAGGTCACCCACATTGGGCCTTTTATTTTTTATGAAAATACTAGAAAACATAAGATTTGAATAAATTAGAATGGGATCACAAAAAGAGACTATATATGACACCCGACCCTATAAATAATAACTAACAATGAAGGGGATCACCTACCCATGAATTTGGATAAATGATGCATATCTCAACATGTGGTGTAATGTGATAAATGATCACACCTCGTGTATCACAGTGGGATACCAATCTATATATGGAACATTACTATATGAGTGATTTATTATCATATTATATACATGGTATGATGTATTTTACCCTCATTAGAAATGATTAATGGACTTTAGAGATACAAAAATAGTCCCAGTAAATTCATCAATGGTAATAATGATGAAAGAATATAGAGAATAATGGATCTATCCATTATTTGAATAATTGTTTTTTATATTCATGTTGGGTTACCCGGTGATTCATACTATGTACATTTTTTCAAAACTTTTTCCATCACACATGGATTTTAATTATACTTATAAATGGAATGTTTTTATGAATCAGGGAATTTACATGTTTTTTCTAGAACATGAGAATTATTTTTCTCCCTCTATCAGTAGTATTTTCAATGTACATTGGTTGTTTCCTAATACATATGCTTTTTAAGGCCACATAGTTTCTATAGCATGTACTCTATGAACATGTTGATCTAGATAGATAAGAATAACATAGTGTGTGGTCACCGCACACTCTTTGTGATATTTTATATGTCATGTATTTCCTGTTTTCCACATTAAAAGGGATACACTGTGTGTTTAATTTTGAAATCCATTTCATTTATTTAGAAAAAAAATAAGAATTATGTATTTATCACACATCCTCTCCCCTAACGTCATATCCTCATATTATGCTATAAATTTCATCTAGATTTACCATAATTTCATTGAATAGGCCTACATCAACTCTAATGTCTAGATTCCCCCAAACCCTTTCTTGTATATTACCCATCGTCACACCTCTATGCATAACTTCTCAATCTTGAATAAGAAACTAACATCTCACATACCTCCATCATATTTCTACCATCACTTCCATTCCACCATTATGTCCCTAATCCTAATAATAAACTAGTTATATTTACGTATTTTACCAATGGGTGATTGTGCTATGAGTAGGTTCCCATGTAAAGATGAATCATCATCTAATCAAAATATAATTGATGAAAATTCAATGATGGAGGGAGAATGGTGAAGAACAAAAAAGTGATCATGAAATTAAGGACATGTTTATTAAGAAATTGTCTATGGGGTCCAAATAATGGGAGAGATATAAACTAATTTTAAAAGATTAAATTTGAAATCCCTAATTAAATGTAAATGAATTACTCAGTGGAAATTTATCATAGATAATATGTGATTTAATTTATTAATTGATTATTTCATGTTAATACTATAAAATCATGAAAGGGGAAGTAAATCATAAAAATCAATTTCCTAAATTTGGTTTATATCAATTAATATTGTGAAATTTGTCTATTTTTTTATAAATATGATCTACTATATTCGTCATTCGCTCCTCGATTCTCAATGATTGTTTCTATTCAATCTCCAATGTTGATTTCACTCACTAATTTACTCTCCACCATAACTCCAACTATCATATCATTAAAATTATGTATATTTATCTAATGATATTATATATTATATAGTGGGGTATATGTATAGGAGTCGTTTGGGTTAAACAATAAATAAAACTTAAATTTATAAATTTTTTAATCCATTTAATTTTCAACATGAAAGCACTATACAGAAAAATATGACTTCGATTTTTATTAGGCCACACCAAGGGTAATAAACATCACTTCTATTTCATAGTGGTCTATTTTTATCAAATGATTCATTATCCTAGATTTATTCTATTATTTCAAAAAAACTGAACAAGGGTGGATTATTAAATATACTATTTTTAATATGTCAGTACTGAGTGTAACACCCCAGGTAAATAAAGAATATGAAATTTTCATATTTATCCATATTTGTGAATAAAATATTAATATGACTTTAAAGGTGACGCTATGCTCGATGGCGTACCCAACACGCAATAACGAGTTTCTTGGGAATCTTACGTTGTACTCTAATAATAAAATAATATTATTTTAAATGGTAGTTAACATGTAGCCGTTATATTGGCAGGAATGGAAAAAAATAACTAAAATATGATTATATATGTTTTTAAATGTTTTTACATTTATCCAATAAATGATAAAGGCATAAAATACTGAAAGAATTCAATTTTAGGCGTATTTGCCCTAGTTTTCACTAAAAGTTCACTTATCTCCTTTTGATGGAGAATCGCCATTAAATATAGTTTTTTTCACACTTATACATCCATTTGGACCAAATGAAACTCTTCTAAAGAATTGGGATATCAAAATTTACTTTGTGTAAATTTTTGATGTCTTTCTGATAAAGTTCATTTTTTAATGAATAGTGTAAAATGTTGTATTTTAATTCAAAACCTCTTTTTAATCTAATTTATTTATATGATTATATTATATTTTGATTTGGTTTTAAAGTGAAATTAGAAAATATTTTTACCATTAAATCCAATAGTGGTCTTTGGAATTAATTTCACTTTTAAATCAGACTTAAACTAGTGTCAATCTTTTGATACTTATTGTTTCACAAAAACACGCTATTTTCTCTGACAGCGGGAAATAATTATTAAATTAATTAATGTAACTTATATGTTTTTAATTTTGTAAAATAAACTTCATTTTTGAATTCAGAATATCAAATATAGTTTAGGGTGAATTTTTGGGATTTTTCTGAAAAACTTCAATTTTTGATGAATAGTGAAACCACTAAGTGGTACTTATAAAAACTAATTTTTCCGTTTAAATGAAAATTTTCCATCTTTGTGTTTTGAATTTAAAAAATCCAAAATACATCGTTGCCATTATGAAGTAAAATGTGGTTCAATGGGATAAAAATAATTTTTTGGTGAATAGTAACTTATTAGGTTTTTAATCGTGATTAGAGGTAATTAGTGTAGTTTAAGGTAAAAATAATGTTTTAATAATATGAAATGAACTTGAAACATGTCCTAACCCCATTGTATGTGTCATGGCCGACCAAGACAACCCATGCGTCATCTTGGGGACCCCATGAAGCCACTTTGGTTGGAAAATGACATTAATATCTTTTTATTTAATGTTAAAGTAAAAATGAGACAAACATGAAATGTTTTACTAAAACAATTTTTACATGGGGTTATACAATTCCGATTTTTGACTATAAATATTAATTGGAAATATAAAAGGATTTCCTACATTATAGTATTTTTTTTATAATTTTTAGACATTAAATAAATTAAATTATTTATGACATCATGATGATGCAGCGATGACCTCATTATTTAAATATTTAAATAAAATGGAAAGATAATGTAATATCTAAGACCTACAGATGTCCAAAACCTATCGTATGAGTGGATTTAGAACACTTATCACCTTATACTTGAAACACATCAATGTGGGACCTCTTAAATCTGAATACCATTTTAAAATAAAGTGACTTTTCTTTACCTTCCAAGAGTGCCCCTCTTCTCCTCTTATAAAAGGCCCCCAACTCTACCTCCTTAACCACACTCCCAAAGCCTTTGTCTCGGCCATCCTCTGCCCAATTTGTCTCTGCACTTCCCTCTCTTACTCCTTGAATCATCACTTTGGGCAGAAGTCTTCGCAAGTAAGACTTTGAGCTCAAACCAAAGGGAGTTACCCGATTTTAAGGTAATGTCTTCACTTGAGTCCCTTTGTTTTATTTTCCTTCTCCAACCACCTAAACTCTTTTTATTCATTTATTTTGTAACAACTCCAGTATCATAAATATACTAGGATTTTGTTATAAGAAGGATTATAGCTACACTTTCACACACCTACATCTAATGGTTAAAGAACATACTTTTTCGGTGGATGGCGAATTTCTGCCTCCCGAAACGATGATTGTTCAACATTCTTCTAACACCTTCAAAGGTGGCCATTAAGATGATGATATATTTATATATGATATATAATATTTTTATGTTTTCTTTAAGATTCTGTATTTTTCATTTTGGGGATACCTTTATGGTTTCCATTATGGGTAAACGCGATATCTTTATTTAAGGAAGTGCGGACTACCGCCCCCTCAAAGTGATTTGATTCGTTAATACCATATGTGGTACGTATAAAGGATATATTTAATGATATTATATATGATACCATACTAGAATTAAAATACTATTATGTATCATTATGTTTTAATTCCATTAAATATGAAATAGAAATGGAAGTAGCGTTCATGTGTACGTACGGCTTACCGTCTCCATGAACGGTACATTTCATTTCTTATCTCAAAATGTTATGTAATGTAATAAGTGCATATATATAAATGATATATATGTAATATATTACATCTAAATTATGGATATAATTCTGTAATTATAAAATATATATATATATATATCTCATTTTTTTTAATTCCATTAAAATGACAAAAAATGAAAGTAGCGTTCATGCGTACGTACGACCTACCGTCTCCATGAACGATGCTTTTCGTTTTTATCTCCAAATTATATGGAATAGAATAAAATGAATATTTACTGGATATATATGATATTTTAATCATTAATACTATTCTTGAAATTATTTACTTATAACTACATGGGCAATCTTTTTTCAAAAAAGTTCATTTTTGACTCATATACCAAACATCGGCAAAAACGTCTGATATGAACTAACATTATTAAACAATTATTATAACATTATAATATGTGATATGAGCTGAATAATAATCTATAAAGGAGGTACTTAGGCAATTATTAATTGACCAAAGTATATTATTCAAGAATATAAAGAAACGAACAAGACAAGTTGGACTTGAGGTAAGGGATCCTACTCCTCTCTTTTTTTAAGTACACTCTTTTATGTCATTCATTTTAAGCTCATATTTCTTGTGATTGGGATGGTCTTTTATATTAAACATACTGTAATTTTTATGTACATATTAGTAGAGTCCCTATTCTCTCTCATCAATCCATTTTGGATGTTCTGAGTGGCGTCGTTAGGCTGCCGAATTTTCGTAAGAGATCTAACCCCTCTCTTTCTATTAAAGTTCTCTCCTTTATGTCACTTATTTTAAGCTCATCTTTGTTATATTGGGGGAGGTTATTTTATATTACTCTTTCTTTAAAATTTATGTTTATGTGATGAGAGACCCTATTTCCTCTCATCAATCCATTTTGGAAGTTTTAAGTAGCGTCGTTAGGCTGCTGAGTTTTCGTAAGAGAATTTTCATCTCACTTTTATTCCCATGAGATTTATGCTACATTTTCCACAATTTCCATTTAGTGGTTTATGTAATGCCCATTATTACACTCCTTTTTAATATAATTCCATTTATGGGTATTTACATATTAATTGTATGGCACTTCTCAATGGGGTGTACTTTTCGAAAGTTACCCATGTTGGTAAGAGAACCTTTCACCCTCCTCTTTTTAAAAGACTTATTTTGTTATGTCTTTTAATTCACATAATATTATTTTGGTATATGTTCTTGTATATCCTTATTCATGTAAATTTTATGTCCAAGTGATGTGATACCCTTTTTATCTATCATCAACTCTTTTTCTAAATTTTGAAGTGACGTTATTAGGCTGTCTAATTATTGCAAGGGAAATTCTTAACCCAATTTCGATTCTTTGGGATAAACTTGTACACCTTGAATATGTCGTTCTATGATTATGTGTGAATGTTCTATGATTTTTTTACACTTAATACCCACTTATATTTCGTTTATTCGTTTGTCACACATAGTTATGTAACTGATTTATCCTTAATACAAGGATACCGTCTTTGTATGGGACTTCATCTCAATCTCCTTTCATTGAGGCATATTTTGTTTTATACACAACCTTTTTTATACAGTGTATAAACCCGTTTGACTTTTACGTTTATCCAAAAGGAATCTTTTATATACGAATCATTTTGCTAAACGACAAAAGAGAATGTTTTTGACGTACGTATGCGGCGACAACGACTTCTCCGCCGCCGTGACCGTTATTTGAGTTTCGACTTCCTCTACAAGCCATACCTTCTTTTTAAAAGAAAAATAAATACCATGTTTTAATTTTCTTTTATTTTGGTATTGAAAATGGTTTTCATAATGTTTTAATATCAATGTGTTGTATTGATATCTTGTGATTGATAGGTGGAACTGTTATGTTTCCATTATGAATGTTTTATGTGATACGATTATGTTGAGGTTCTTGGGAATTATTATGAAGATGGGTGGTTCCGTGATAAACTAAGGGTGGGTGAGCCCGATATAACTCTCCAATGCATTGGGTAACGCAAAGGAGTGAAACGTTAAGGTTTCTCCGAAGAGATTTAGGGAATATACTGTGATGGGTATTCCAAATGTAACCAAGAGGGTTACTCCCTACGTAAGAATGTTATGAATGCCTCAAGTTACCTTTTATGTCTTATGATTTATATGATTTATTCATGGTTTGATGAGGTATGTTAAAGTGCAAATGTTTTATGGGTAAAGTATGATTTCATTCTTATGTATATATGAACTCATGTTTCCTTTCCAGAATTTTATAACCCTTACTGAGATTTTTTATGCTCATCCCCTTTGAAATGTTTTTCACAGGTCAAGGGAAAGGTACAAGATGTGATGATAGTGTCAAGGATGTGTCAAGAAATAATCCATGTTTTATTTTCAATATGTTTCAGCTGATTGGAAGAATGAATACCGTCTTTTATGTAACCACTTTGTTTAAATGTGGAATGTAATGCATGTTTCATGATCCAATTCTCTAAAACTCTAATCCTGAAAAGATCCTCAATGTGTAATCTTGTAATAACTCAATATTATGTAAGGTTTAAGGCTGGGGCCTTATAGTTGGTATCATAGGTCGGTTTAGATAACTTTAGAGGTTAAGGTATTCTTTAAGCATAAGTGACATTACCATAATGGTTAGGATTTCAGAAAGAGTCCTAGTTTTAGATAAAGTGAATGAGTAAGTATATTTAGTGTTTACCTTCCTCATTAATACATGATGGTTTTGTTGATATACTCAAACTGACATTTCTGTTTTTAGTGAATGGATGGATCTAGTAGGCACCAAAGAGACAAAAGTTTTGAAGGAAACTGTGGTGGTTCTCTGATTAAAATACTAGATAAAATGGAGGATTCAATGAGGAAACTCGTGGTTGTTCTAAACCAAATATCAAAGAGTCATGATCAACCACTTGAACCATGGTATGTTCTGTAATGAATCATGTACGAGATGACCAATCGATGTGGAAGTTCAGGTAATAATTATAAAGGTAACCATTAGAGTTTATATGATCCTTAATTTTGAGGTAATTATTGGTTATTATATGATATGCTGGAAAATGAAAGGCAAGAGATAATCTTGAGGTTAAAATATGTTATGATAATTTTTTATGATTTTATCTCTTTTTGGGGAATTATTTAAGAATTATATAGTTTTGGAAAAAGGACAACACGCAGACCGTGTGACAACCCGTCGCGTCGGACAAAGATGTGGGAATCGAACCCACAACCAAAGTGTGACTGGTATTTATCGCCTACCCCTGGACTACGTGAAGTCCCTGGTTAGTTTGAATAATTCTTTTTAGTTATATGATTTTATGAATTAAGAGTAAGTTGATTTTGGGTTATTTAAGAAAATGATTAACTTATCATATAGGATATGTGATTAGGTTAATTACTTTTCAATACGAGACTTTAGGAGCAACTGATGTTGTTTGGAGATAAATGTAACGATTTAACATGGAAGACTATGTGACTAAATCCTTCAAATATTTGGGTTTCAATCTTAGATTTGTTTACATTGAATAATTTTATGGACAAATTGTTTATCGGATGGTCCTCGTTGAACTTTGGGTTTTGTCGGACAAATTTTGGAGATTAAGCATATATTATCTTTTAATGGGTTATCCTTTTCTGGATAATCTGAACTTGTACTAACCTTTTTAGATTTAGTTTTTTTTAAAGCTTAAATACATGGGATGTATATAGTTCTCTTTGGTGGATTCGGTGATTCACTAGAAGTTGATTATAGTACTCTTAATGCGAACAAGTCTCCCTAAATACTCGTCTTTTGGAAAAAAATATGAGTTTGATTAAGGAATCTAGAAAAAGTTGAAAGTTAACATTATAACTGATTATGTTTCCTTATGAATAAATTCCTCAATAAAAAGTAACTTAAAAAATGTTGTTCATTAACTTTTCCTACTGGGGAATCGAATACCCTTTAACCCATCACAAGTTTTTGATTTTCTTATGGTTAACTTTCTCCTAGACATGTTTACTATCACTCTCCCTCAAGAACATGACCCTTTGCTTTTTCTTCCATGTCCATGTTTTTCTACATATGGGTTAACTCGGGTGACCTCTGTACTTATCTTCCTTTATTTTAAAGTGATTGTTTTACCGACTCTTGTTCTGATGTGGGACTTTCAAGGATGTTTCCAAGCTCCATTTTAAAAATTGCGAGGACGCAATTCCCAAAAGGGGGGAAGGATGTAACACCCCAGGTAAATAAAGAATATGACATTTTCATATTTATCCATATTTTTGAATAAAATATTAATATGACTTTGAAGTGGACGCTATGCTCGATGGCGTACCCAACACGCAACAACGAGTTTCTTGGGAATCTTACGTTGCACTCTAATAATAAAATAATATTATTTTAAATGGTAGTTAACATGTAGCCGTTGTATTGGCGGGAATGGATAAAAATAACTAAAATATGATTATATATGTTTTTAAATGTTTTTACATTTATCCAATAAAAGATAAAGGCATAAAATACGGAAGGAATTCAATTTTAGGCGTATTTGCCCTAGTTTTCACTAAAGGTTCACTTATCACCTTTTGATGGAGAACCGTCATTAAATATAGTTTTGTTCACTGTTATACATCCATTTGGAACAAATAAATCTCTTCTTAAGAATTGGGAATCAAAATTTACTTTGTGTAAATTTTTGGTATCTTTCTGATAAAGTTCATTTTTTAATGAATAGTTTAAACTGTTGTATTATAATTCAAAACCTCTTTTTAATCTAATTTATTTATATGATTAGATTATCTTTTGAATTGGTTTTAAAGTGAAATTAGATTATATTTTTACCATTAAATCCAATAGTGGTCGTTGGAATTAATTTTACTTTGAAATCAGACTTAAACTAGTGTCAATCTTTTGATACTTATTGTTTCATAAAAACACGCTATTTGCTCTAACAGAGGGAATTAATTATTAAATTAATTAATGTAACTTATATGTTTTGATTTTTTTAAAATAGACTTCATTTTTGAATTCGGAATATCAAATATAGCTTAGGGTGAATTTTCGGGATTTTTCTGAAAAACTACAATTTTTGATGAATAGTGAAACCACTAAGTGGTACTTATAAAAACTGAATTTTCTGTTTAAATGAAATTTTTCCTTCTTTGTGTTTTGAATTTAAAAAATCTAACATACATGGCTGTCATTAAGAAGTAAAATATGGTTCAATGGGATAAAAATAATTTTTTGGTGAATAGTAACTTATTAAGTTTTTAATCGCGATTAGAGGTAATTAGTGCAGTTTAAGGTAAAAATAATGTTTTAATAATATCAAATGAACTTGACACATGTCCTAACCCCATTGGATGTGTCATGGGAGACCAAGAAAACCCATGGGTCAACTTGGGGACCCCATGAAGCCACTTTGGTTTGAAAATGACATTAATATCTTTTTATTTAAAGTTAAAGTAAAAATGAGACAAACATGAAATGTTTTACGAAAACAATTTTTAATGGGGTTATACAAATCTGGTTTTTGACTATAAATATTCACTGGAAAGTTAAAAATATTTTCTACATTATAGTATTTTCTTATAATTTTTAGACATTAAATAAATTAAATTATTTATGACATCGTGATGATGCAGCGATGACCTCATTATTTAATGATTTAAATAAAATGGAAAGATAATGTAATATCTAAGACCTACACATGTCTAAAACCTATTGGATGAGTGGATTTAGAACCCTTATCACCTTATCCTCGAAACAAATCAATGTGGGACCTCTTAAATCCGAATACCATTTTAAAATAATGTGACTTTTCTTTACCTTCCAAGAGTGCCCCTCCTCTCCTCTTATAAAAGGCCCCCACCTCTACCTCCTTACCCACACTCCCAAAGCCTTTGGCTCGGCCAAACTCTGCCCATTATGTCTCTAAAATTCCCTCTCTTACTCCTTGAAGCATCACTTTGGGCATAAGTCATCCCAAGGAAGCCTTTCAGCTCAAACCAAAGGGAGTCACCCGATTTTAAGGTAATGTCTTCACTTGAGTCCATTTGTTTTATTTTGCTTCTCCAACCCCCTAAACTCTTTTTATTAATTACTTTTGTAACAACTACAGTATCATCAGTATACTAGGATGTTGTTATAAGATGAATTCGAGCTACACTTTTACAGACCTACATCTAATGGTTAATGAACATACTGTTTCTGTGGATGGCGAATTTCTGCCTCCCGAAACGATGATTGTTCAACATTCTTCTAACACCTTCAAAGGTGGCCATTAAGATGACACTATATTTATATATGATATATAATATGTTTATGTTTTCCTTAAGCTTCTGTATTTTACATTTTGGTTATACATTTATGGTTTCCATTATGGGTAAACGTGATATCTTTATTTAGGGAAGTGTAGACTATCGCCCCCTCAAAGTGATTTGATTCGTTAATACCATATGTGGAACATATAAAGGATATATTTAATGATATTATATATGATACCATACTTTAATTATAATACTATTATGTATCACTGTCTTTTAATTCCATTAAATATGAAATATAAATGGAAGTAGGTTTCATACGTACATACGGCTTACCGTCTCCATGAACAGTACATTTCATTTCTTATCTCAAAATGTTATTTAATGTTATAAGTACATATATATAATGGATATATATGTAATATATTACATCTAAATTATGGATATAATTCTGGTATTATAACATATATATATATATATATCTCTCTCATTTTGTTTTAATTCCATTAATATGACAAAAAATTAATGAAGCATTCATGCGTACGTACGGCCTACCGTCTCCATGAACGGTGCTTTTCGTTTTTATCTCCAAATGATATGGAATAGTATAAAATTAATATCTAATGGATATATATGATATTTTAATCATTAATACTATTCTGGAAATTCTTTACTTATAACTACATGGGCAATCTTTTTCCCAACAAGTTCATTTTTGACTCATGTACCAAACATCGGCAAAAACGTCTGATATGAACTAACTTTCTTAAACAATTATTATAACATTATAATATGTGATATGAACTGAATAATAATCTCTAAATGAGTTACTTAGACAATTATTAATTGGCCAATGTTTATTATTCAAGAATATAAAGAAACGAACAAGACAGGTTGCACTTGAGGTAAGGGATCCTACTCCTCTCTTTCTTTTTAAGTACACTCTTTTATGTCATTCCTTTTAAGCTCATCTTTCTTGTGATTGGTATGTTCTTTTATATTACACTTACTATAATTTTTATGTACATATGATGAGAGACCCTATTCTCTCTCATAAATCCATTTTGGAAGTTTTTAGTGGCACCGTTAGGCTGCCGAATTTTCGTAAGAGATCTGACCCCTCTCTTTCTTTTAAAGTGATCTCCTTTATGTCTCTTCTTTTATGGTCCTATTTGTTATGTTGGGGGATGTTCTTTTAAATTCCTCTTTCTGTAAACTTTATGTTTATGTGATGAGAGACCATATTTCCTCTCATCAATCCATTTTGGAAGTTTTAAGTGGCGCCGTTAGGCTGCCGAGTTTTCGTAAGAGAATTTTCATCTCACTTTTATTCCCTTGAGATTTATACTACATTTGCCACAATTTCCATTGAGTGGTTTATGTACTGCCCATTATTACACTATTTTTGTAATATAATTCCATTTATGGGTATTTACATATTCATTGTATGACACTTCTTCAATGGGGTGTACTTTTCGAAAGTTACCCAAGTCGGTAAGGGAACCTTTCACCCTCCTCTTTTTAAAAGACTTATTTTGTTATGTATTTTAATTCACATAATATTATTTTGGGATATGTTCTTCTATATCCTTATTGATGTAAATTTTATGTCCAATTGATGAGATACCCTTTTTATTTCTCATCAACTCTTTTTCTAAATTTTGAAGTGACGTCGTTAGGCTGTCTAATTATTTCAATGGAAATTCTTAACCCAATTTCGATTCTTTGGGATAAACTTGTACACCGTGAATATGTCATTCTATGATTATGTGTGAATGTCCTCTGATTGTTTTACACTTAATACCCACTTAAATTTTGTGTATTCGTTTGTCACACATAGTTATGTAACTGATTTATCCTTAATCCAAGGATACCGTCTTTGTATGGGACTTCGTCTCAATCTCCTTTCATTGAAGAATATTTTGTTTTATACACAACCTTCTTTTATACGGTTTATAAACCCCTTTGACATTAACGTTTATCCAAAAGGAATATTTTTTATACGAATCGTTTTACTAAATGACAAATGGGAATGTTTTTGTCGTACGTATGCGGCGACAACGACTTCTCCGCCGCCGTGACCGTTATTTGAGTTTCAGCTTCCTCTACAAGCCATACCTTCTTTTTAAAAGAAAAATAAATACCATGTTTTAATTTTATTTTATTTTGGTATTGAAAATGGTTTTCATAATGTTTTTATATAAATGTTTTGTATTGATATCTTGTGATTGAAAGGTGGAAATGTTATGTTTCCTTTATGCATGTTTTATGTGATACGATTATGTTGAGGTTCTTGGACATTATTATGAAGACGGGTGGTTCCATGATAAACTAAGGGAGAATGAGCCCAATATAGCTCTCCAATGCATTGGGTAACGCGAAGGATTGAAACATTAAGGTTTCTCCGAAGATATTTAGGGAATATACTGTGATGGGTATTCCAAACGTAACCAAGAGGGTTACTCCCTACGAAAGAATGTTATGAATGCCTGAAGTTACCTTTTATGTCTTATGATTTCTATGATTTATTCATGGTTTGATGAGGTATGTTAATGTGCTAATGTTTTATGGGTAAATTATGATTTCATTCTTATATATATATGAACTCATGTTTCCTTTCCATATTTTTATAACCCTTACTGAGCTTTTTATGCTCATCCCAAGTTTTTGAAATGTTTTTCACAGGTCAAGGGAAAGGTACAAGATGTGATGATAGTGTCAAGGATGTGTCACGAAATAATCCATGTTTTATTTTCAATATGTTTCTGTTGATGGGAAGAATGAATACATTCTTTTATGTAACCACTTTGTTTAAATGTGGAATGTAATGCAAGTTTCATGATCTAATTCAATAAAACTCTAAACCTGAAAAGATCCTCAATGTGTAATCTTGTAATAACTCAAGATTAAGTAATTTTTAAGGCTGGGGCCTTATAATGAGCCTCCATAGGGCCTAGAACTCTGCTCCATATTTGTTCCATACAAGGAAAATATTATTTGAAGCATCTAAAATATTAAAGTATAAAAAAGATGTCATTAAATCTCACTACCATTATATGATTAGTGAATCTAGTGTTCAATATTGGATTAAAAATCTATAACGTGTTATGAAATCATGTTTTTATTCTTTTATAATATCATTATCGAACTCTGAGTGTAGAGAATGAGAGATATAGGTAGAATAATCAATATTGATCATGGGTTTTTTATTTCTAACTTCTTTGTTATGAATTTTTTTTGTATACACTTAATTTATTATTGATTTATATAAACACTCTATTTTTATGTCCCATATCACTAGATTGGTTAACTAAACAGAATATTGATATGATTACACAATTATTCACCCTTGTTCATCATTAAACTAGTGTCCATGGGGATCATTATATGAGGATGATGGGTGATCATTGGAGATATAGTTAGATGATTGACATGGGTAGATGTTGGAGAATAGATCTTGATATGACGACCACCCACATATTATTAGAAATAAATCCTATGTCTATTCTTGTTGTGTGGTTAGTTTTTTGGTCATTTCATTTGGATCTACATATATTTTAATTATGCCAAATATTATACTATATATTTTATTTCATATATATATTTGTTACATTATTTTTTTATTATTATAGGTATTTCCTATAATTATTGTATCAATACCTCACCAACGGATGCTAACCCCTTTCTTCATTGATGCAGGTTTATGGTGTTCACCTACAAATAATCCAAAATGTAAAAATTTGTCCCATTAATTTGGGTATTAATATAACTCATGGATTTCCCATGAAGTATTGATACCATTTACAATATTTTATCTCTGACATCCAATCTTAATGCGTTCTATATTGGTCACTTTCACATAGATAATAGAGCTATTAATCATTTAGGTTTTTATGAATTAAAGGATATAGACAAATGATATAGAAATCGATGAATAGTGGTTAATTTATATTTAATTTGAACATTGATTATCCATAAAAAACCAATATAATAAAACAATCCCGAATATAACATTCAATATTCTTAAAAGGATTTAATTTATATTTTTTGAATTATTTCATTTTTAATTGAGAATAAATACTTCAAAAATCAAAATATAATAACTTATATTCCAGGAATTATAATATAGTGCCTCTGAGTCATTTATGGCATGAAAGAAAAAATGGTTTGTGGGTATGATTTCGTATGTGCACTAAATTGTTAAATAGTTTTTAAAAGAAATTATACTTTTTAAAAATAAATTTTGTAATAAATTGAAAAAAAACTATGAAAGTATTATAATGTTGTCTATAAAATCTTTGAAACAAATTATCATTAATTTTTCTTCCTATACGATCAAATCATGCATGAATCAGTTTTTTATTCATAAAATAATAAATCTATTTTTCTAACAAATACAAATCAGTTGATTTTTTTAAGATTGGGGTAAAATAGTAAAAAAATAAGAGAATGACATTGTATTTTTATAATATTTTTTGAAAAAAAATGATGATAATATTTTGTCTTTTATGAATAGAGAAAATCATTCAGAAATTTAATTTTATTTAATAGTTCAAAAATATAATTCTCCATTTAATTTAATTTTATTATGTAATATAAATATAATACATGGTAAAACAATGTTGCTGGTTATCACTTTATGTTATAACATTTACATAAATATTATATTATTTTTTTAATATATTTTTAACTATAAATATTTTTAAAATTATACGACAAAATATTTATATGAATTAACACATTTTTTGAGGGTGGATATTTTTATAATTTTAATGTAATTATATATTAATAGTATTTTTCATAATAAATAATTTTTTTTTATTTTGAACTTCTCCATGAAAATATGATCCTTTTTCTACTAAAATGGTTGTAATATTTTAGAAAATTAAAAATAATTAGATTATTAAACACCACTATTGTGGTAGTTATGTATTTTTCTTTTTCACTTCATTAATCTTAGCTATAGTGTCTGTAATTATGGATTATATAGAATCTATAATTGAAAATATATATATTCAAGATAAAAATTATAATGGGGACATTAAATCATTTACTGATGAGGTTAAAAAAACATTTAGTTTGTGGGAATTATGTTATCATTAATGCCCTATAGTAACTGATTGCAGTGGTTTCGTCCATTAGAGATACGTTTATGGTTGGATATGTTTAGGAGTCATTATTACAAATTCCTATAATGATTCATTTTTTCAAACATTGTATTATTTCACATCAGTTTTACTATTGTTCTTTTCCATCAAAAGTGGTAAGATATTCTACAATTAACATTACAGTTCAATTATGATTTATCAATAATTAAAAATGATTTCCCCACTTTAAATTTCTCATAGAACCACCCAATGGATCTCACATCCATAATAATGTACAATCCTTCTTTCAAATGGAATGCTATAATTTTCAATTACATGCTAGAAAACATAGGAAGTCAAATCGATTGAGGGGATGAGAGGTCGGTCTCATGACACCTTAGTGGAATGAATTTTTTCAAATTCCATGACAATTTTTTATATTTAATATATGATCCCAAATCACATCCAAATCCTGATATGGGGATGGTTTCCAAAAAAATGGAGCTGGTGTCATATCCTTCTGTGTACAAAGGTAGTTCTATTGATGATACAATTTTTATGTATATAAGGTTATATATATATTATCCCTTATTGCATAGTGATTAACCAGATACTATCTACTCTCTTAAATTGGTGTATCTCTATTGAGAAATATGGTTTTGTCAGTGGTTGCTCCATCCAGGGTGTTATTGCTATGGCGTAGGAGGTGGTGACAGAACTAATGTTAAGACCCACGGCTCGAATTTGGTGATTAAATTGGACATGAACAAAGCTTATGATCAGATCGAATGTAGATTTATTAATATAGATTTATCAGCAATGGGGTTCTCGGATATGGTTGTGGACCTCCTTTTTAGGAGCTTCAGATCATAGTCATTGGTGGTTTCTTTATCAGGGAAGTATTGTTGATTTTTTAAAGCGACAAGGGGCCTTCATCTAAAAAACCCAATCGCTCCCAGTATCTTTATTCCGGATAAGTACATTCTCGGTCATCTTATCAACCAAGGTCTCTCCTCTAGAGACTTCCATCCTTATAAAAGGAAGATTTTTCTCCCACGGATAACCCACCTAATGTTTGCAGATGACATGGTCATCTTCATGAATGGAGGCAGGGACTCTATTCGTGGCATCAAAAACATCATGTAGGCCTACTAATACTAGAGTAGGTAGGTTATTAGCAGTACAAAAAGTAACATTTTTATATCTCATAGGTTCTCTCCCAGATATATTTCCTCTTTGTGAAATCATCTCAACAAGAAAAGTGGCTCTTTTCTTATGGAGTATGTGGGCACACCCATATCTTCATAAAGTCTTCAAGTTCGCGACCTCGATCAGATTGTTATCAAGATAAAGAGTTGTGTTCATAACTTTTAGAACCGTTTCATCTCGTTTGGGGGCCACATTTCTTTGGTTAACATTGTGTTATCCAGCATTGCCATTGATGCACTAGCTTCCATCTATGTTCCATGAGCAGTTATAACCACTATTGACAATGTTCCTTGAAGTTTTATTTGGGATTCCATGTCAGACGGAAAAAGGCATTGGGAATCATGGGATAGGCTAGGAAGACACTTCTACGATGGAGAGATCAATGTGAGGAGTCTAAAAAGTATGCTCCAATGCATTCATGTGAAGCTTGTATGGGAGATTATTTAGGATTAAACTCTTTGGGGAAGGGCCATGTCATTCATGTTTAGGAACAATGTTGATGTAGTGCATGGTCATGTCTCAATTTTTTGGTCACTTATCTATCCTATGGTTTATTATCTTCAACAAAACACTCTTTTTCTGGTTGGTGGAGGGGAAATTTCCTTTTGGAGCTGTAATTGGGAAGGATCTGTTCATGGAATACCTAGATGTCATGTTCCTCTTATCATGGTAAGGGAAGTGAGGCTCTATCCTAGTTTTACAAAAAATATGTTCTGGAAAGGGAGCAACATGACCTCCTTGAGGCCATTGTGTTCAACTCAGATCCAGATAAACACATTTTTACTCCCTCTCCCTTGGGGTTTTTCACTACCAGGTACTTCCAAAGGATGGTTTCGGCCCAAGTTACCCATGGGATCTAGAATCATGTGTTGTGATGTAAAAATATTCCAGCGATATATAATTTTTTGTCCCGGTGCATTAGGAATCAGGCCACTACCAGTAATGATAATATCAAGAGGCTTCAAATAAGTATGGAATCTCGATGCCACTATTGTAGAAACAGTCATGATGAGATTTCTTATCATCTCTTACATGAAGGAGAGTGGGCATAATCAATTTGGTCTAGATTTGGTGGCCTAAAAGCCCTCTCTTCTTGGGATCTTAAGGACACACCATTTCTGGACAGATGGTTCCATGGATCGTTAGATGTTGGTAAGGAACAGATGGCTTGGGCGGCAATTTAGAAAGTTGGGTGCCAAAGTCTGTGGAAGGCAAGGAACCATGCCAGATTAAAAGGCCAAGTCCCATTGTAGAGTTCCACCCTTACGAAGACCCGTTTCCTTATGGTGGATATGGTCTCACTCATCTCTGATTGGTAGGGTGCTCTCTCTTTGCAGTTTCTTCAGGTTAGGACCCTAGCCCCACTTTCTTTCTTTGACAAGACACATGGGAATGGGGTTTCCAGGCACCCTCCTTCGGTAGGTTTAAAATTAATTTCGGATGGGTCATGTGTTATGGGTGTTATGAGTAGTGGGGGTGTGGTTCATGATTCCATTGGAATTGTGGTTATGGCCTATTCTTCATTATATGTCACTAGAACCAAACTTCAGGTCATGGCTAAAGCGATGCTCACTGGGCTCACCATTTTTATAAAATAGAACCTTTACATATCCCAGTTAGAAAATGATTCTAAGGACCTTCATGATTCCCTATGGGGAATGGTTTGTCTTAGTGGTTCATTTCCAATAATGTTTGTAAATGTAGAGACCTTCTTGGAAACAACATCTGAGTATCCCATACATGTCGTGTGGATAACAAGGTACCGGATTATTTGGCCTCATTAGAAAACCAAAGATCCATTATTTCTCGTATAATTTCCATTAATGATCTAAAACCTAAGGGTGTGAATTTGGTCATAGGGTATGCCCTCGGCCTACACTATATTAGGACCCCTTGGTTTGGGGTATGATATACTCTCTTTTGAAATAAAAATTGATTTTGCATGGATGGATATGAGGACACATAGGCACCCTGTGTGCATATTAATCCTTTAGAAGGTGTCATATGAATCCTACTTATAATAGTAATCAAATAAATAATTTTTTGATCTTCCCTAAACCCACTAAAGGATAGTGAAAAATAATTAAGGCCCCAGAAGGTCATGTCCCTATGGATTACCAACCTGGAAATTCCATATGAACAAACAAAAAGGTGAATTCCCACGTGTCATGGAAATCATATCAAGTCCTAAAATGAGGTTTACACACAGAAGTTATCAATGATAGAATAAATTTATATCATGTGTTATATGATGGTATCAAATACCAAAAAATATGTGATCCATTCTAAGTTTTAAAAATAAGGTATAATAAGTGATCATAATAAATGAATATGGATATGAGACTTATTCATTGAGGACACCCATACGGGGAATTTTATAAAGATATAATGCCTTGAAATGTAGTCCAGTGTATCATAATTATTATAGGAATCATATTCATCATAGTTGTTTTCACTCTTAACCACTATTTGGTTGAAATTGGTGATTTTAATTGGAGAAAATATTTACATCCCTATTGTTTATGAATATTGGGTAGTTATACCAGAATGGATGCCCACTTGAGAACATTTGACCCTTACCCTTTGATAGATAATGATTAAGTTTTTGGATATGGCTTATATACCCAATGATTTGGGAACCATGGGGAGTTATGTTTTTAGTAAAACACTAAGATATACCCAGTGTCTGAAAATTCTATACCCATAGAATAAAAACCATGGGTATAGGTGTATGCCACATTATCATTAACATTTACCCATGGTTTTGAAAATGTGGGTATATGTTTCAAAAAAAACTAGTCGTAGGTTTCGATCTATGGACCCCCAGTATACCATTCTCATGCCTAACCACTACACCACCTTGGATTTTTGGTATCGAAATCTATATATACATATCTATTTATCTAAACCCTGGAAATTGGTTAACAATTGTGGCAAGAAGTGTTCTCACAAATTCTTTTTTGTCACGAAGAATTTTTTTCTCTCCTTAGGGTGGGAAAGTTATACCCACAATTTTTAAAAACCCTGGGTATAGGTCATGAAAAAAACCAATACACACAATTATGAAAAAAAACCATGGGTATAGGTCTTGAAAAAATATGATACCAATAGTTTCTGAAAAAATGTTGTTATAGGTGAATATTTACAACCTATACCTATACACATGATATTTGGAAAATCATGTGTATAGGGGTGACCTATACCCATGGTTTTTTCCCAAAAATGTGGGTATAAGGTCATTTTACAGTAGATTTGGTATCCATGCGGGTCTAGTTGAGCTTGTCTGGTTAGAATTAAAACCCCATAATCCCATTATCATTATATGTGAATCCATTGCCAAAAAATTTTACACACTTCCTATATTAAATGGGAATTCCCTGCCGAAGACTCGTGATTTGGGGTTCACATGGTTCAAGATAAGATGCCCATATACTGTTGTACATCTCGTTCCCCTCGTTGTTTGATTTTCATGATCACAATCACCTTTCATATTTATCTAATATTGTGTTCTAAGTGTTGTGGATGATAGGCAAGAGATTGCCAAAAGAATGGTCAATAAAGCATCTCAAAATGGACTGAAATTCAGTCCACCGGCCAACCGGTGGCTTGACCACCGGCCAGCCGGTGGCATCCAGCAAAACAGTGGTTGCTACTGTCTTGCCACCGGCCAGCCGGTGGCCCCTGGAAAAGAAGAACAGCTACTGTCTTGCCACCGGCCAGCCGGTGGCTCTGGCACCGGCCAGCCGGTGGCCCCTGGACAGGAATCCTATGCCATTTTGCACACACCGGCCAGCCGGTGGGACTGTACCGGCCAGCCGGTGGAGCCAGTCAAACTAGTCGTTGTAGTTTGACCAGGCTGGCCCACTTGGCTCCCAACGGCTCTTTAAGCCTCTCCAACGGCTCCGAAGCCTCCCCAAGGGTTCCATGCCTATAAATAAAGGCCAAGGAAGCCCCGGACACCTACCGGAACTATTGTGAAGCCAACGGACTCATTTCCCATCATTTGGCCAACCTCCGGCGAGCAACTTCAAAGGAACTTCAAGTGCTCCAATCCAACTTCCAATCCAAGGAGCACCTCAAGAAGCTTGGAAGCGCCCTTCAACATCTTCAATCAATCAAAGGCGCCCAAGTCTTCCTCCAATACGGTTTTTCTTGTTTTATTTTATTTTGAGCTTCAATTTGTGTGTGTGCCTACAAACCCCAAACTCTTTTCTATCCTCCCTTTCTTTTGGGTTTCACATCACCACTAAGGTGTGAAAAGGTTGCCAAGCTTTCCTTTAAATATCTTGAGACAAAGGTGAGCTATCCTTCACCTGTAAGAAGGATAGTGGGTTCTTGCTAAACCATTGAAAGCAAGTGGGTTCTTGCTAAACCACAAAAAGCAAGATGTAATAGGTCCTAGTGCTACCTCAAAGCCTAGTGGGTTTCTTGCTAAAACCATTGAAAAGCAAGCGGTAGGAATCTCTCAACGGTTGAGTTGGGAACGGAGACGTAGGCCGGGTTTTGGCCGAACTCCGTTATCAATTTCTTGTGTGATTGCCTCTTTATTTCCGCTGCATTATTTACTTTGATTTTAATTTGTTAATTTTTTTTAAAAAAAGGCAATTCACCCCCCTCTTGCCATCATTCCCCGTTTTTTCCGACCCAACAATTGGTATCAGAGGGATAATTTGAGTAATACCTTAAAAGGTTTCAAATTCAAAGATCCATTAAGATGGAATCAACCTCTTTCGCCCCTGAGGGCTACTCTTTGGGTCGGGCTCCATTTTTTGATGGGTCCGACTATAATTATTGGAAAACCCGCATGACCACTTTTTTGAGAAGTATAGGATATCCTATTTACAAAATAGTCATGCAAGGTTATACTTTGTCTACCCCCGACGAATCCAAATGGACCCCCGCCGATATTAGAAACTTTGAGCTTGATGGAAAAGCCATGAATGCTCTCCATTGCGGCCTAGACCGAAATGAATTCAATCGAGTGTCTACTTGCACCTCCTCACATGAGATTTGGAAACTTTTAGAAGTAACTCATGAGGGCACTAACAAAGTCAAAGACACTAGATTGGATATGTATAGGCAATATTTTGAGTCATTTTCAATGCATCCAAATGAGTCTATTTCTGATATGTTTACTCGCTTTACTGACGTGTGCAATGGAAGGAAAACTCTTGGTGATGATGTTTCAGCCGAGACGATGGTCAAAAAGATCCTATGGGTCCTTCCGAGATCATGGGCACCTAAAGTGACGGAAATCCAAGAAGCTAAGGATGTAAAGAACATGCCGGTCGAAGAGCTCATCAGATCCCTCATGACGTACGAGATCACGATGAGGAGGCAAGCTCAAAAGGAGGGCACACCAATCAAGAAACCAAAGAACATTGCCCTCAAGGTACAAAAGGAAGTAAGCTCCTCCTCATCTTCTTCCTCATCTCCTTCCTCATCGTCCTCATCATCAAGCGGCGATTCGGAAATGGAGAATCTCGCCCGCCAAATGCATAAATTCATGAAAAAGCACAAGAAGAAGAAGAAATCTCGCAAGGCGCGAAAGCAAGAACCCACCGCAAAATCCGAGCCCAAGGTGAAATGCTACGGGTGCGGTGAAAAGGGCCATTACAAGCCCGATTGCCCACTCAACAAGAAACGGGCCACGCCAAAGGAAAAAGGAAAGAAGAAGGTCCTCAAGGCGACATGGAGTGACACCTCCTCATCATCCTCCTCCTCCTCCTCGAGCGACCAAGGTACACAATGCCTAATGGCAAAACATGAGGTATCATCTTCCGATTCTTCCTCCTCGTCTTCTAGTTCTTCAAATTCTTTTAATAATATGTCGTATGAAGAACTCTCTCACGCTAGAGACCAACTAGAAAATGGTTTTCATGCTTTATCTTCAAAATTTGTTGCTTTAAAAAAGTCTTTCAAAAAACTCTCTTCCGAAAAAGAACAACTTCTTAAAGAGAAGGAAGAGTTGACCCTTAAAATCCAAAATTTTCCGAATGTTGATTCCATGGAATCAACCATCAAGGACCTTAGAGAGACCCTAGCCAAGTTCACCCAAGGTGAACAAAATTTTTCCAAACTCTTAGGTTCTCAACGAGTATCTAGAACCACCAATGGACTTGGCTACACCAACCAAGCTTCCTCCTCCCATGCACCCACTATTTTTGTAAGGGGGAGCTCCGAATTTAAATTTTGTAACTATTGCAAAAAACCCGGGCACCTCATATATGAATGAAATTGCAAAAATGCCCGGTACGGCCAACCAAAGTCTTTTTTCTTTTCCGATGAGTTTTATAGGAGAAGACCCGCTACAAGGAAAGTGTGGATTGAAAAATCCCTTCTAGCGAGTCTCTCCGGGCCAAAATTTATTTCCTCTCCCCGGTGATTTTTTGTTTTTATTTAGGGGGAGTTAGGTTCTTTTAAGCCTTTTTGTGAATTAAAAATTTTCATTCAAAATTCTCATTTCAAATTTTCAATTTCAAAATTTTTGATTCCAACTTTCAATTTCAACACTTGGTATCAATTTTTTTTTCATTTCAAAATATTCAATTCGAATTTTTCATTCAAATCTTTCAATTCATTTTTGATTCAATACTCTCAATTTCAACAAATTTCATTTGGTTTCAAATTTCAAAAGTCAATTGGTTTTTGATTCAAAACTTTCAATTCAAATTGTTATTCAATTTTCATTTCAAAATTTTCAACAATTGATATCATTTTCAATTAATTTAAAATCTTGTTTTTCAAATCTTTTCCCTCAATCAAGTTTTATGCCCCGTGCTATTTTGATAATCACAAAGGGGGAGAAATTTCTTGATTTATTGGGGGAGAATCCTTTTTATCATGCTTTGATCTCTTTTCAAATTACTCTTTAAGAATGTCTTTAATTTCAGTATTTTACTTTGATTATTTTGGTGATTGTGATCATCAAAATAGGGGGAGATTGTTGTACATCTCGTTCCCCTCGTTGTTTGATTTTCATGATCACAATCACCTTTCATATTTATCTAATATTGTGTTCTAAGTGTTGTGGATGATAGGCAAGAGATTGCCAAAAGAATGGTCAAGAAAGCATCTCAAAATGGACTGAAATTCAGTCCACCGGCCAACCGGTGGCTTGACCACCGGCTAGCCGGTGGCATCCAGCAAAACAGTGGTTGCTACTGTCTTGCCACCGGCCAGCCGGTGGCTCTGGCACCGGTCAGCCGGTGGCCCCTGGAAAAGAAGAACAGCTACTGTCTTGCCACCGGCCAGCCGGTGGCTCTGGCACCGGCCAGCCGGTGGCCCCTGGACAGGAATCCTATGCCATTTTGCACACACCGGCCAGCCGGTGGGACTGTACCGGCCAGCCGGTGGAGCCAGTCAAACTAGCCGTTGCAGTTTGACCAGGCTGGCCCACTTGGCTCCCAACGGCTCTTTAAGCCTCTCCAACGGCTCCGAAGCCTCCCCAAGGGTTCCATGCCTATAAATAAAGGCCAAGGAAGCCCCGAACACCTACCGGAACTATTGTGAAGCCAACGGACTCATTTCCCATCATTTGGCCAACACTTTGATTATTTTGGTGATTGTGATCATCAAAATAGGGGGAGATTGTTGTACATCTCATTCCCCTCGTTGTTTGATTTTCATGATCACAATCACCTTTCATATTTATCTAATATTGTGTTCTAAGTGTTGTGGATGATAGGCAAGAGATTGCCAAAAGAATGGTCAAGAAAGCATCTCAAAATGGACTGAAATTCAGTCCACCGGCCAACCGGTGGCTTGACCACCGGCCAGCCGGTGGCATCCAGCAAAATAGTGGTTGCTACTGTCTTGCCACCGGCCAGCCGGTGGCTCTGGCACCGGTCAGCCGGTGGCCCCTGGAAAAGAAGAACAGCTACTGTCTTGCCACCGGCCAGCCGGTGGATCTGGCACCGGCCAGCCAGTGGCCCCTGGACAGGAATCCTATGCCATTTTTCACACACCGGCCAGCCGGTGGGACTGTACCGGCCAGCCGGTGGAGCCAGTCAAACTAGCCGTTGCAGTTTGACCAGGCTGGCCCACTTGGCTCCCAACAGCTCTTTAAGCCTCTCCAACGGCTCCGAAGCCTCCCCAAGGGTTCCATGCCTATAAATAAAGGCCAAGGAAGCCCCGGACACCTACCGGAACTATTGTGAAGCCAACGGACTCATTTCCCATCATTTGGCCAACCTCCGGCGAGCCACTTCAAAGGAACTTCAAGTGCTCCAATCCAACTTCCAATCCAAGGAGCACCTCAAGAAGCTTGGAAGTGGCCTTCAACATCTTCAATCAATCAATGGCGCCCAAGTCTTCCTCCAATATGGTTTTTCTTGTTTTATTTTATTTTGAGCTTCAATTTGGGTTTGTGCCTACAAACCCCAAACTCTTTTCTATCCTCCCTTTCTTTTGGGTTTCACATCACCACTAAGGTGTGAAAAGGTTGCCAAGCTTTCCTTTAAATAGCTTGAGACAAAGGTGAGCTATCCTTCACCTGTAAGAAGGATAGTGGGTTCTTGATAAACCATTGAAAGCAAGTGGGTTCTTGCTAAACCACAAAAAGCAAGCTGTAATAGGTCCTAGTGCTACCTCAAAGCCTAGTGGGTTTCTTGCTAAAACCATTGAAAAGAAAGCGGTAGGAATCTCTCAACGGTTGAGTTGGGAGCGGAGACGTAGGCCGGGTTTTGGCCGAACTCCGTTATCAATTTCTTGTGTGATTGCCTCTTTATTTCCGCTGCATTATTTACTTTGATTTTAATTTGTTAATTTTTTTAAAAAAAAGGCAATTCACCCCCCTCTTGCCATCATTCCCCGTTTTTTCCGACCCAACATATACTTCAACTAAAAATGGTCGATATATCTTAGTGTGACTAACTGACAAGTCTTGATTATCTCCCTGACTTGTCTGGGGTTCTTATCTGACATTTATAGGGTGTATTCAAGACATGTACATAGTGTTTACATGTCATGTTTTTACGGACTCCATAACATGCCCCAATTATTTTATAGATATAACATATATATTCCTAGCAGATTCACACGATCGAATATGAAATTTAAATGGGATTTATCATGATAATTTTAAAATGTCATTGGTTCTCTTCATGATCAATGTAGACATCATCACGGCCATTTACATGACTAAGGATAAAAATTTTATGAATATCCGCAAGAGCTAACAGACACCTCCAATGGATTTTTGCATGAAATAGCTATCATATATAGAGGGAATCAAGTAACATAGTTGATATACCTGATGATTTCATCATGATTCAGCTAACATGCATAGGGAATTTTCATGTGATCAATTAAGACACTTCTAAGGGTATCTCATGATCAATGATGATATATATAGATGAATTTATATGACGTGGTTGATTTTTCTAGAGGAAATTGTGTAACTTTATTGATATGTATAGAGGAATTTGTGTTATTTGGATTATATGTATAAATGACATTTTCATTATGGGGATGACATATCAGGGTTTTTTCACTTGACTAATGAATAGGTCACCCAAAGCATGATATCCCCTCTCATAAAAATGATTCTATCTCTCGTCACAAAAGGTATCTTAATTTTTCATCATTTATCACATAAATGCCTAAATGTCATCTAGGAATTATCCTGTTGATATTTCTCTTGAACAAGTAGTTAGATTAAAACTCCATTCAATAATCTTTATTACACACCATTATTCCTTCACATTATAAATACTGAGATCATGTTAAGTACATATACTTGTCGTGTGATCCCTTAATTAATTCCTCAATTTTTCTTAGTGTTATTACCATCTGATTTCATTGATTTATGCTCTTATATTTTCACGGTCACATATGTTATCCATTTATTTTGTTCTTTTATGATGATGGTTAATTTTTAAAACTAACCATACCATATCTACACCATTTTATGTAGTTTGTATATCATAGAAATTGTCTTGAGCAAGTGGAGCATCAAACGTTTCACATGAACCTTCTACATGCCATGGATTATGCTATCCTTTTGGAACCAAATAAACAGTGGCTAAAATATAATTACATAATCACAATATTAATAGGATCCTATTCATTTCCAATAGATTTGACATAATCAAATAAACATGTTAATGGGCCTTCACAATATCAAGCTGACAAGTTAGATAGTCTATGTGAGATTAGAATGCCTATCGAAGAGTCTTTCGTGTGGTCATGGGATACTTTTCAAGTCCCATCATGTGATCTATAAGGCTAAAAAATGGCTATTATATAAAAAATATCGTAACTCTCCTTCCCATAAGGGTTATTCATTTTTTTTATTTTATTTTAGAAATCCTATGGCCCTCACCCATAAATATTATATCAAGGCTGCATGTGATAACATGGACTTGTCTGAGATCCTTATCTTGATAGGTGAAATATTACTTGTGGCCAACACTTGAAGTGGAGGGCGTGTCAGTGGGCATTTTTCAAGATCATTTGACTGATTATTCATATCTCATCAAACCGTCAAATTAAAAATATAATAACATAGTTTTATAAGATTCCTTGACCTTTTATTTATTTTTAATTATATTTTTTACAAGAACATTATCTTTATTACATTAGTTTTCTATTAGGACATTTATTGAACAAAAATGGATCTCCGGACGGTGTGTGAGAATTTTAATTGTTGGTTGCCCTTATTTTTAGTGCTGAATTGCTAGATCAATGAAAGATCTAATGATGAAATTTGATCATTAGCATGAATTGTTTCTCCTCTTATTTGTGGTGTGTTGGGTGATCCAAGGGACTTGTTTTATGTACTTCACATGATATTATGGAAATGTATGATGGCCTTCACATGATGAAGGTGACATACCCATGGGATTTTTCATGGCATAGAAAAAATGCCACAAGGGATATCATGTGATTTTTTAATTTGTCACAGGAGTTGTATAAACCCTTTGAATTAAAATCAATATATTCTAAATCATATAATTATTCATCATTTTTCATCATCTATTTTATAATTTTCATTTGATGATTTTTTAGATGTCTATTGGTTGACATGATACCTAACAAAAGGAACTCATCTGAAAGCCTTTTTATTATCATTAACACTTTTCTGGATGACTTTTCATGAGTAGGAGGTCATGTTAGGGGGTTATCATGTTCATGAAAAGATCATAAAAATATCATGACATGTTCACATTAAATTCCAATGGTCATTCACTCATGTGTCTTTTGGGGGTAACGTGATTAGTGTACCATAGATTCCTTCTCTTCATGTATTCATGCTTCCCATTAGTTTATTTATCATAAAACAAAATATTTGTGCCTCGTCCATTTCCTTGATACTAAAATTTCTGATCCTCATTTGGAGGGATTCAATAACATTTCCCCTTTATGATTGAGGACCTTAGGGATAAGGTCTCAGATTTTAGGATTGTAAATTCTTACTTATGTCCTTGATTCTTTTGTTGGTCGGTGTTCTGAGTATGTCTCGGTCTTCTGAGTGAACATTGGTATTCAATGGGGTACCTTATAAATATGGGAGTGTGGTTTCATTCATATTATAAGAAACATATACATATATATTTATTTTTATCTCCCCTCTTATGTGATCATTTCTTAAGACTACTTTCCATAACCCCATCCTGAAGACTATTTGAGAGATCCAATCCTATGATCTCTTTATATGATCATGTTTTCTCAACACTTTTTCAAAAAAATCTATAATAAAAATTAAATATAAATTATTGTAATCCTTTTTCATATTCTTATCTAAATATTTGTCGTATATAATTTATATAAACTTCCAACTCATTCATCTGATCGCTCGATCATTACACAATTAATTTGACCATATGATGGTCCATAGAATTCAGGTCTTGTAATATCCACTTAAATTGAAATATCATTTGTGTTTTATATGATTCATGAGTCCCATAAAATTAATTAAATCATGGACCAGTATGTGGGTAATCAGATTCTTATAATTTGTTCAAATGGATGTATTTATTTTATTTTTTCTGAAAATGGGTTTTCTCTTTATGACATAGGTTGATTATTTTTGTGAAGATGTCTTCTTGAATGGTTTCTACAATAGTAGTATCATTTCATTATTCTATGATTTAAAACATGGATACAAGCCAATAGATGGTAATCTAGTCATGCCAAGAGTAGCAGTATAAATTGATGGGGATGTACCTCTGATTTTACCGTTATTAAAAACTACTACCTCTAAAAAGGTTTTTCATAAAAATGATGCTATTATTAAACTATCCTTTTAAAATATATTTATTTATTTATATATTATAGGTACATATAATACCATTATAACAAATATATATCATGTGTACCACATTATTGTTCAACAAAACACTCTGATAGTTTGATATTATGTATCAAGAAAACAGATATAGATGTTATTTTTCATGAATCATATTTGTAAATTCATAAATAAATATTAGAAATTTAAAATATTCTATGATTTCGAATATTGGACGGTTTCCTAACCAGGGACTTTATTTAGGAGGGAACTTGTGAAAGTATTGGGGTGGGCCTTTTTAGGATGAAACATTCTTCCATAACATTCCCCACTGAGATAAGTATTTTTGGAATGTAAGAGGAAACCTGGATTTCACATACCATATATCATTAAAAATATGAATCAATAAATTAATTAGTTATCCAATGGATTACAGAAACAAATACATTTTATCTAAAATATGATCACGTTTCCATCAATCTCCAGTATATTGAATCAATTGACAGTGTAGATAATTTTGGAGATACATATTAATATTTTCTCCCTTTATCATCTGATTGGGTTTATGCATAGTAATTTAGATATATTTCTAGGAAGTTGATCCAGATGTCTTAGAAGCCCATTAATAAATACCCACTTCTTGGGTTAAACATCCCATTTTAAAAAGGGGAATGAAACATTATCAAGAATTCTTGCTCAATATGACATCTTAGACCTTGTTCACTCAACACTAACAAAATATAGTTATCCACATTACCTCAAGAGAACATCCCCAATTTCTAAAGTCATCCGACAAGTAGTGTGGGCCTGTGGTGCAATAATGGGGAGATAATAACCACGTGATCAAAGTGTAGCACAATGTTATAATAATATTAATCATTAGTATAATGATATAATGATAACTAAATATGTAATTATTAAACATCCATCATATAATTACCAAGTAAATGCACCCATCAATTTCATGAATAAAATTATGAATATGGAATATTATACAAAAAGAAAATACTATAATACATGGTATTATGTACAGATACATACATGTATATCAATAGAACCCAAAAATATAATATATCTAGATCACATCATGATTCAAATCATGTTCTTATTCTTTCATTCTCTTATTTTGTAATAAATCATGAATCACCAAAATGTTGTTTTATCCTATCCCTATAGGAATCCACGATGTATTTTTTTGAACCATATTAGCTTCCCAAGAATGTTGTGAGATAAACTAAGTAGGCCACCACTAGTGGTTTCAAATTCCATCTAGTCTGTGAATAATTATAAAATTGTTTGTATGTGATAATAATTCATGATATGATTTTTGGTAAAAAAATAACACACACAAATATATTTTTCCCTAAAACAATCATCCTCTATAACTGATTCATTCTTTGTTGAAATTTCTCTTAATAATCAATAAATTTGGACTTATTTTACAATAATATATTGGGTCCTAGCATATAGCCCAAGAATCTATCATGTATCATATCAAACAAGTTTTGTAAAATATGTTCATCAGTAAAATATAAGACTCCGACTAAATACAAGATTGTTCTTTATATTCAAATATGTATCATATAATAATATTGTTTATTAATTAAATTGAAACCTAATCCCATCATTATAATTCCTAATTTGGAACCCAAGTATCACTCCAAGTGTATCGTGATCCCATCAAAATACAATCCTATACTTGGAATTCCTCGGGGAATCCTGAAATGACACTAGATGTGGTATAAATTCATACCCCACAATGCACATCCATGGTATTCCATAAAGGGATCTAAAGTTTCACCCATAGTGTATATAATAATAATCTATCAGATTCTATATTAGGTAGTAAATAACTAATTCTATGTATCACTTGGAAAATGCAGTGATCAACCCCCTTTAGTCCATCTGTGGCATTCTAAAATGGTTTCCAAGTATCACTCATGTGTGTGTAATCCTACAACCAAATGATTCCATCCAAGGATATCATATGAGAACTCATGTTTCACCCAAGGTGCATAAAAACCATTAATTAAAATCTTTTAGTTAACCAATACTATAATGTCTATTTATGAAAATATATAATTAGAACCCACCTCTCACTCTCAACATGTCATTAAGAATGGATATGGTCTGTAAGTCTAACCATACCATATAATCTCACATTATTAAATAAGTATCTTTCAATTTTATATAATAAAATAACAAACCTTATAAGGTGGTTTAAATAATTTCATTGTCTTAGAAGGCATAGAATCACATGAATCCTTCCATTTATTTCAATTGGAATTATTAGTTATGAAGATGTTTCTAGTATAAGTGATCAAGAACGATGAACAAAGGCCCTAATAAATAGAATTCACAAATTTAATCAATTAAATTTAAAATTAAACCAATTTTTATGGAATACCCATGGAATAGAGAAAAGGCCACACCACAAAGGGGAATCAAAAAACACAGGCCATCCATGGTAGATAAATATAATATAATAACACCCCCTATGAGGGTTTCAATTAAATTTCCTTAACATTTGAGTATACCTCAACGAGTGTCATGGTACATCTAGGTCAATCCTTTCTATTTAATTTAAATATAAATGAAATTTATAAGAATAGACAGGAATAATCTGTGTTTGTAACAATGGAATATTATTTTAAAACCACAACATTAAGGTAAAATAAAAATTACACCTACCATAGCTTCTTATAAGAACAATCATCTAGTTTCAACCATTGATTCATATTATATTTAAATAA
The DNA here is from genome assembly GCA_963277665.1 of Viscum album. NCBI lineage: Eukaryota > Viridiplantae > Streptophyta > Magnoliopsida > Santalales > Viscaceae > Viscum > Viscum album. The sequence goes on along the minus strand of OY728150.1, from coordinate 1,211,095,566 downwards.
AATAATAATAATATAACAAATAATAATTTTGCATAAGAGCATTACCCAAAATAGTGCTTCTGATAGAATGGAAAATAGTGAAAGGTGCAAGGGGAATTGATAAATTACTAGCATGCATCCAAAGACACTAGCAGTGAACAATTTAGAGTCCTGTTCAAAGATATATGGAAACTTATAGTCGAGGATTCCATGGGTTATATTAATGTAAGAAATGATGTTTTCCACTAGATGAAAATAGTAAAGGAGAATAGGGTTTAAGCATTTTGATCATTTAATTCAGATTGGTAATTTCCCCTATAAAAATTCAGTTGCACGGTTGTCCAATCCTTATTCCAACCATCCACCCTTCACTTACTCAAAACAACCATCACATGGTCCTGTCACATGGTTATTTAAACTGTGAAATGAACGTACATTTTTCATCTATCAATAACTATTCATGAAAAACATGAAATGTGTGGCCTTGGTCACCTAGATAAGGAAAAAAGTGTTCCCTCTACTATGAATAGAGACACCGCGTATTATTTACTCATGCCATATAGCTTGGGTGGCATAAATTCCATTACACATTAATCATAGCTACCTCCTACAAAATATTGGGCTATGATATCTTTACAAGACCCTAATAAACCTTGTTTCTTCTATGACCCCATCAATCATACATAATAAATCAAACTGATTAATTATACTAGAAATAAAATGGTTCCATACATCAAGGAAAAATCATGTTCATGTATTTAGAACATATGTCATAAAAGTTCAAGGCTTATCCATTCTATGAGTCTCATCGGGATAAAGGTTCATATTAACCCATCTTGTAAGAAGAATTGTTAAACAGCGTGGGGTGGGTGGTTATTTCTAACATTGATCCACTCATTCAATTGTCTCTAATTCTATCAATGTATAAGAGTGGGTACCTACTATAGATGTGTGAAAACGGTGGACTCAAAGTTTATATTTTTATAATGTTGTCATCTTTAATTGTAGGAAGAATCGTTGGTTTTTTATTCCTATGTTTTCTAAACTATATCTCAAATTACAAAATATTTTTAGGGCAATATCATTACACATGGTCTTTGGCCCCTTTATATTTTTGTGGTGTGGGATGGGGGTCACCTTGGTATATATGACAGTTTGAGTGGAAAGAACATTACTAGGGTCCATTTTGAACCATTTGTTTATGTATTAGTGGGTTGAATCTTGCCACTTTGTAGGTCTAAGAGATTAAGAATCACCTAAATCACTAAAAACACCTCTATTTTTTGATTTTTGAGTAACAATTTTGTAGTATAATTGACAATGAATTAGTAATTAATAAATATAGGGTAGAGATTTTCCAATGAATGGGGAAATTCCCTCTACTCAACTATTTGGAGAACCTCTCTATGAATGGTATAAACCTCATATTTTTGGGTGCCAATTTCGATGCATTTTAATGAACTGTTTTTATTATCTACAACTCTAGTCTAAAAAAACCCAATAGTGGATTCATAGTTATGGACGATGTTCATGAGAGAGGAGACTCAGACTCATGTTGAATTCCTTACAACTTGCATTAATGTTCACATATCCCAGTACTATGCCGACTATTGTATCTACTCATATCTTAATTGGATACTATCTGCATCAGTACCTAAATCAACAGTGGATCCACAAATTGTAAAATTTATCTAAAGACTTAGGAAGAATGTTTCTTTTAGTACTATATTTACTTCTGAGATTTATATTAAATAATTGGGGGTCTATAATTTTATTTACTGATAAGATATAAACTAGTTTGAATGACTACAAGGAGTGAATCCTTTATAATTAGATTATTGGAAAGGCTATAATTTCCAATATCATATAAGTAATGGGGAATGTAGTAGAAGTTTACATCATCTGTTGAAATATATGGTTTTTTATGTCACATAATAATAGACTTGATGGGATAATCACGAGTCACTACTCCCATAAATATCAACCTTAAAGATCAGCTCAATGAGGTTTAAACCTCACTTCCTGAAAATGATATGGAATTAAAAATTCTAAAATGTCAATTACACTATTAATTTAGGGTGAAACAGATGAATGTCCAAGAAAATGATATAGTTTTCATAGATTGGGGAAACCAACCTATCCTCGATGAAGTGATGAAAATAACATCATGACCACACTCTAATGAATATACCACAATGAAAAACATGTTTGAAATGTCCTTTATCTTCAAAATAATTGTAAGGTATGAAGAAGACATGCCACCTTTTTCATTCTCGGATTTATTCTTTCAGATGTACGGATCCATAGCTGAATTAGACATTGACCAGGGGCTCATGATGAGGTATCTTTGGGTTCAATGAAACTAATGAGGGAGGTGGTTGTAAGTAATGGGGTATTACAATCTACACCCCAATAAACACCATCCTTGATGCCTTCAACATTGGATCTCTCCATAGACCGTTCTATGGAGAGGAAAAAAATCACCCCACATAATCAAAGGCATATCACCCAGAATAATCAATTAGGAATCACACTTTGTTTATAATTCCTTTAATCATTTTTAGAATATTATATGAATATGTTAAAAGGTGTAGGCCCCAACCAATCCCATGTGGATAAAAAAAAATATGTTCTTGAAAATATCAGTGGATCTACTTTTATTCTAGAATATCATTGAATATTTGACCTATTTCATTAAGAAGTGGAAAATATTGAGGTTTCAACACCCTTAGACCTTACGCTGCAAGAATTTTACTTAGTCGAGATGTCAGCACAGTCACCCTTGGTGTAAACCGTTGACAATGTAGTGGTTGTGCCAACTAACCCCAAATAGGAAAATTTACATCTGGAGGATACTGCTAGTGGTTTCTATTGTGGTTCTAATTTTGACATAATATTTTCATATTTTGAGCGAAGGTGATAACTTCTTCATAAATCAAACAAATTTTCAACTTTTTATTATTTTACGTAACCTTTATTTTCTATTATAGCACTATAAGGTGGTGAGTGAGGTATTTCAATAGTTAGACTATCAGTGGATCCACAAGGTCACTTTTTTTCAAGAGGGAATTGACTCTTCACCTGAATATGAAGTCAAGGCGATATATTTCATCAGTGAAAGAACTAAGAAATGTATGTTTCCAACATGTTAAAAATCCATTAACTATAAGATATTATCATATTATTTGTTTTACCACTAATAACACTTTGTTCCTCTAGTTTTAGTATCATAAACATATAGATTTGATGTTCCATTCACTTATTATTACTTATTTCCCCAGAAACAGTAAACTATTTTTGAGGGTATATCTATACACACATTTTTAAAGGAAGATGGTTTTTCTCTTGCTCATTGAATTAGTACCAAAATATATTCTTTTTCCTATACTTGGATAGAGACAACAATCATATAATGAGATTCTATATCAAATAATGTGGTGGAAAATGTGGGTGGACATTTCGAAGATAATATTTGGTCCCCCATTAGAATATTTGATAGACTAATTAGGTCATCTCATGCATATGCTCACCACCATCTGTAATCATGGATTTAATTACACAGATCATCTTACTCTTGTAGTGGAATTTATTTTCCAAAGAGAAAATAAAGTCCATTAATTTATTATTTTAGTTTCATAGGCTTTGTCCTAGGATAAATGAAATTGGGATTAGGCATTGACCAAGGCATCTTAACTCATAGTGGAGGAAATGGGTCATTGATATGTGAACAATGATGGGGTTGTATAAATTGGACCACTAATGTTCAAAATGAGTTTTCTCTAGGAGGATTTATCTAAATTGTAGAATTAATTTTCAAACCATAGAAAAATATGTGTTAGATTATGAAGGGATATTTTATTTGTATAATATTGATTGAGTTGATGTTTTATTCAACGTTGAGGCATTGTATTATATAACAGAGGTAGAAACTAAATCAGTTGATTAGTTGTTCCAATCCACGACCTCCCAAAAGAAATTATTGGTGAGGCTCAGTGAATCCCCAATGAAAATTCACTAATCATCCTATAGTTTCATGAAACATATTTTTTTGGAGAGTCTTTGGGATACATGGACCCATCCTTATTTTTGTAAATTATCAATGAACAAACCATCTACAAAATTTCACATCACATTCTGGATTTATTTTGTTATTAATGTTCATGGAATTTTATTGACATGATATCATATAAATCTTCAATGATACCCATCCATCGTATAATACCTAGTAAAACCAAAACCCTAGATTATAGTGCATGTATCATAACATATTTAACATTGAAACTTCTCATGAAAGATTACCGATATGGTGTTTTTTTATTTATGTATATCCTCATGTCATTCGAAGGTCACCTGTATCAAATGGTAAAATTGGTTAAAATATTAAATAGAGGCAACGTGATCTAATATTTTCCTATATTATAATACATAGAGCTTGTGAAATGATTTTTTATATGGGAAAACAATGATCCATACATGCTTTGTTTCTTTTTTATTTTTTCCTAACTTATTCTATATCATTATATGGGGAAGGAATAGTGGGAGTGGGATTTGAGTTTAACTTTCCCACACTTTTATGAAATTTATCCTTGTAATTTATGGTATCTTACATTTCATAGCTAATCAAGGTTACCTAGATCATTATTTTTGTGAATTTCCAAGTGAGTAGATGATTTACATTGGGCTAGGGTTCCCATTTCGTGTTTTAAACATTGTGAGAATTATGTCACTTTCAATTAGATTCATTAGAAATTTCCGGATGGTCCATTTTTTCATGTTTTTTTATTTTTTCCTAAACTAACTATTTCCATATTTTTTGGGTTTTATAGGTCGGTCCTTTAATTTCTTCATTTTATGGTATTTTAGCTCTAACAATCTATTTTTTAGTTTAGGGTCTTTCACCGTGACACATTTTATTTATAGGTTCAGGTATTCTATCTTAAACCATATGTTTTTTTATAGATTCGAGCATTTTGGCCAGACATTTTTTAGATTTAGGATTGCAAATTTTATCTAGGACATTCAGTTTTTGGTTGTGAAGGATAGTAACACCCCATGATATTTAAGAAATATCATGATTTCATTGGTAGATTTTGTTTCCCGCAACACCATATTTAAATAAACCACAATATATTATTAAAATTTTAGTATATTAATATAAACATTATAACCTATCCATTGAATTAATAGTTATTCATAGGAGTTACCATATTATGAAAAATATTTATTAATTCCTTGGAGAAAACATTTAATATTTAGTAAAATCCTTGTATTCTTTAAAAAATATATTAAACTAAAAAAGTTTCATTATTTCATTAAATGAAAAAATAAATATATATTTTTTTTTATAAAATATATTACCCAATTTTTTTGAATTCATCATGTAATAATAATATTATGGTATAGTTTATATATTTTTTAATAGATTTTGATCTATTATTGAATAATGAAAAATATTGATATATATTGAAAACAATTATTTATTTAAATAATGTAGAAATTAAAATTATTTTTTGGTTGTTTAATTTTTTATCCTAATCATCCATGTTTAGATTTTAAGACCATTTTACACCATTTGGATAAGATTATGCCATTAATAAAATTTTATTAAATGAAAAGTCAAACATATTGTACTTATGTTTTTAATAAGTATACTATTTTTAATGTGGTGTCATCAATATGATGTGTAATAATATAAATAGTATTATAAAATCTAAAAGCATTATTTTCATCTTAGGGTTTTTTTTAACTAAAGATATAATTACAATAAATTATTACACAAATATGATGGATTAATAATTCAATTAATTAAGAAATGAAATAGATGTTAATATAAATTTTAAAATAAATATAATAACATTTATTTATTGTGATGAAATAATTATTTAGATATTTATTTCAGGTTTAGGATATTATAAAATAGTTTTTTTGGAATTTTACTTACTCTCTTTTTGTTTTTCAAGTCAAAGTATTTAATATTTTCAAATTTTTAAATTATGATATTTTATGGGATTAATATTTTGGTAAGTTATTTAAAAATCATAATAATTTTAAAAAATGTTAAGGGTATAATATAAGGTTTAAAATTTAATTTCTAGTGTATTTAAAGGATCTTTTTACCCAATTGGCTTTAGATGCTTCTTGTTATATTTTATATTTATAAAAATTCCAAATGACCCCCTCACATCAATTATAAAAGCAATCTTCTTCCTTCACTTATTTACACAACAATGATCAATATTACTCAAAATATTATGAACATTTCAATTATAAACATCCTTATTTAGGTTTATGTGGTTCTTCCATTCCAAAATACCTACCATAGGTCCCTTAAGAGAAGTTAAAAATGATCTTCTATGTAGAAGTGGTAATAATCTTTATAGAATCCTTAAAATTTATTTATTCTTATACATCCTATTAATATTATATAATAATAATAAATTAATAAAAACAAAATATATTACATAATAAGAAGTTATAATTATTAGAATACACTCATATTTAACCCTTTACCAATCTTTTGAAAAATGGAATCACCTTGTGTCTGTATGTATAGCTTAATGTCTCCACATAGAGGTATCATTCATTTTCCAACTATTCATTAGATGGATTGTAGTAAAAATCGAAATAATGGATATATATGAAACATATGTGGCGATGTTAGTTATAAATATGTAATACATCATCTTTTTTTCTACACATTCACTATTAAAGAAATGATACGACCACCCATGCAAACGTACGACCTATCGTCTCCACTAAGTGATAAGGATTTTTTACCATATACCACCTTAAATAAAAGTTTTAAAATTTATTAAATAATTAAATTTGATACTTATATCATTATAGAAAATATAGGGATGATGAATCTATAATTAATTTACATGAACAAGAGCTTACGGGAAAAAATATGCATAAAAAATGAAGCTGTTAAAATAATAAATAATGATAGTAATGAAATTTAATTAATTATTAGGTGGTTAGATGTTATATTAGGATCATATATTATATAAAAAATGTTAATATGTTTCTAGTGTAAATTATTAACATTATATAATTCATTATACATGAATTGAAATAGCACTCAACTAAAAGAATGTGCAATGTAATGGACCTCTCTATACATCCATATTTACTTTATGTTATACTTTCTCCCTCTTTTACTTTATTTATCTCTTCATTATTGTTTTATACATCTCCTGTATTTTTTTATATTATCCATACATATGTATGTATCTCAATTTTTCTTTCATCTACTCATAATTACATTTTTTAAAAGGATCTCTTCTCAATTCCTTCTAATAATAAAACCCAATTAAAGAAAACTTCTTTGTTTCATAACTATATTAAGGTACACTATATAAAATATTTTAAGCATACAATATTTTTCTAAAATATCAACATTTATTTTGGAGAACTATTTTAGTTAATTTCTAGTTTTATGATATCAATTATTCCATTATCCTATATAAATTATCCTTATTATTTTCCCAAAAATTGCACTTAAGTGTCACATTTGTAATGTTATATAACAACACTCTTTCGTGTTTTTGATTAAGATGGAAATAGTTATTCTTTATAAATGATTATTTTCCCTTACTAATGACCATCCAGGGTTTAAGTTCCTTTATTCATGGATATCATTATTATACACTCTTTTTATGACTTTTAACATTATTACAATACCCTTTTAATTCCATTGGAAACCCTTATGTTTATTCCTTATGTTTAATTCTTTATTTGGAATAGATATGTGTGGATATATTATAATGGGGTCCCCAAAATAAAACTCAAAATCATTATGTAATTTTTTAATCACATGATAGGTTTTTTATGGGATTAAGGTGTAAACTTAATCCATTATGGGACTCTAACCACCATTTGATATTGTCCTTGTATCATTCGTTGACTCATTTTTATATCATGTCACATGTTTATTCCCTTTTCCTATTTTACAATGATCATATGATTCCATGTTCTTAATTTTATACTTACATATGTTTCTTCCCGATCTATAGATTCTTTGTTATAATTTCTTCTTTATAACTCTTGTTTTATTCTTCATTCCCATGGCTATTTCCATTGTGGGATTTTTAACTCATATCATTTATCTATTTATTCAACAGTTTATCGTATGAAATTTTTGGAGCTCTATTAAAGATTAGAGATCCTTATGGGGATAATATAGTTATTTTTCAATACATCTTTCATGTTTAATAATTATATACATATTCCAAGGAAATTAAACTATTCAATCCACAGTTTTTATTTCATAAATAATTATGATTAAATTAATGTAATAATATGTTTAAAAGGAATGTGTTTATATTTTTAGTATCAATAGAATAAATAAATGATATGATTTTTGGGAACTCTAATGTGTAGTCATTAGAAGAAGAATGAATCTCCACCCAGGTGCATTATGTGGAAATTGCTTCCACTGTAGAAGTTGGCGTGTCTTTCCCGAGAGGTATAGCCACCAATGGAGTTCCCTAACTTGTTTCAATTATATCCAACATGATATATATCCAGGTATCTATAGTTATTATCAGAGGATGTTCTAAATATTTTTGGGGGTTATGAATAGATAGAATGAATAAGAAACTTATATATAGATATATCACCCTATACATACAAGGATGAATCATGGATAATCATATGTTTTGATGTAATTTACATTTATAAGTTATTCCATATTTTTTTTGTAGATTTCTTTTTTTGTCATCATTTTCTAGGTTCTCAAGCCCCTGGTTTTATTTTTCATAGGTAGTTATTTGAGTGAAATTGGAAAATACCTTCCAATAACCAACATGATAGGAAATTTGATGATTTATCTAATGAAATAAAATACCTTATGGGAAGAGTACACCATAAATTTGTTACAGTACTAGAGGTTCTGGATCATGTTTTCAATAATAACTAGAATAGTATTCAATACCCTCCTCATATAAAAAAGATAATGTTATAGTAAAATCCATTATGTGACCACTGCCTTATATATTTATTAGATCCTTTGATCTAATCAACATATGACAATAGATTAAATCTATTGAGAAGATATTATTAGTCCTCTAGTGCCCAGAAAATGGATACTCAAGATAGAATTAAATCATTTAAATGGGCATATTAATTTGTGATGGATACTAATCACAGACATGAAGTATAAAGAAGAAAATTTTCTCTACGGATCATGAGGTATCCAAGATAATATTTCTCAATAAATACTTTCCCAAAACTCTCAATCATAATATGGAGAGGGAGTTCCTCATACTGAAGAAATAAGAAGGTGAGTCTATTAGAGTGTGTGAGGAAAACATTTCATGGATTTCCCAATATTTGTCCTTCTTTTTAATTATCACTAAAAGCAATGTGGATCTATTATTTATTTGATTAAATCAATGTATATGAAAAAAAATATTATATGAGACTTTGATCAATATTGGGATATTGTTTGGTATACACTTACGGTTAAGATGCAGATTAGAGACTCTCAATGGTCTCAAGGGTTCAGAGATAAAAAAAGGATGAAATAGTTTAATAAGGGAGGATAAACTAATAAATACCATGTAATAATGGAATCCCTACATCCCATGTGACAATAGTGTGGTAATATACATCATGATAACTATTTAAAGGAAATATGTTATTCTTCAAATGTTTATGCTAGGGGCCTTGGGATAATCATTGCTAAAGTTATTTGATGAATCACACTAATTTAGAAGAATAAATGAAGGGTTATATAAATAATCATATTATAGTAAAAAAAATAAACTACATGAAACGTTTCCATTATGTGAGAGAATTCCCTAATACTAGAGTTGTATAATTGTGTAAAATAAAAAAACCTCAATGGATGAAATATTGGGAATATTCTACCACTAATAATGAGGTGGAGCCTGAAAATGTTCTTGTGATAGGTATTGTGGTTTTTCATTGATGAATTAAGAACATAATATTTTATTATAATTCTACTTATTGATTCATATCATTCAAGATTAGTTTTAATATTCTGTCACCAAGCCAAAATATATAGGTTCTGATATCTTCGAAATAGGATATGGATAAATTATTACATACAATGTATATAACTCCTACCTAAACAATGTTTGTGGATGAAACCTACTAAAAATCATGTATTGCTTCTTTTAAAAGTGTATTTTTATATATTGGTCATGGAATGGATAATTTTATACCAATACATCATTATATTTCCAATGAAAGAGATCACCCTTTGCATCTCAAGGTTTTATATAAACCTTTGTCTTTATTACACATTTAAACATGCTTTATTACATAAATGTGAACTTAATACAACCCATAAGATTTATAGGTGTATTTTATTTTTTGATTAGTAACATTACATGCCAAATTAAGACATAAAATACTACATATTTATTGAAAACATCAGTTACATGACCACAAGATTTCTCAGTTCATAGCATTGCATTGGATAACATGAGGACATACCTATGAAAAGGGTGGGATTTAAATCCTAGTATGGGAGTCAACAAGGAATAACCTGAAGAATAAAATACATGTTATGAAATAGGCATATCAATAAAGAACAAGAGAAAAATGGACATAAAGTCATGATATATCAGGATTATCATAACATTGAAATGTGGCAACTACTTTAAACATTGCATCATTAACATAAAAGAATTAGGTAAACCCTTTTCCGAACATGATGAAAAAAATTCCATTAAATGAATCAGGTAAAACCATATCCTAACATGACATATCATGATAATTAACATTACCCAATGTGTTGGAGTGCTATCAGTGTTCTACATTAATGAAAATCTTTATCTCATGCTTATGTGTGCCACAAAAATCATATAATATTGATTTATTCCACATATTCATTTATTCTATGATAAAGTAATGTGTAATAAATATATGAAATTATATGATCAATAATTATATGTGTATAATGTTTAATACCTTTCATAGATAAATTGGTATGGTATTCACCACACTATGTTTTTAGAATGGAAAATTACAGTGTAATTTCAGCAGCATAACGACATCACATGGCAATTCATAAAATGGGTTGATGAGAGGAAAATGTTATCTCATAATATAGAAATGAACTGAGTAGTAAGGTGATCAAGGATCATGATATCATAACAAATTAAATGTAATTTTAGATTCATAATATAAGTTGAATATTTGAATGGGAATTAAGAGAGACAAACCCCTTACGGAATTTTGGTAGGGTAAGGGGTTTACATGGGATGGATTAATGATGGTGAAAGGGGTACCTAATCATTCAAAAATAATAATTAAAATATGGGGGTTCCATGAAAAAATAACCTATAATTATTAATTAAAATATAAAAGTGTATAACAATATAAGAAAACATGGACATACATGAGAATGATATGATTGTAAGGATCTCTTACTTGGATGTCTCATCCCAAAGTCACGAGAGAAGATTATTAGAAGATTAGGTGCACCATGGGAGGAATCTATCAAGTGAATAAAATAGTTAGGATGAGATTAATGGAGTTTTATAGAAGATTAATGGGTTCATGGGGGCGTCTATATAGAAAATGATAGGAATTCATTATTATTTAGGTTTTGGACTCTACACACTAAAATATTCAAAAACACAAACAAAACCATGGTTTTTTCCCATGGATTTAGGAAAATGGGAGTGGAAACATTATTTTATAATTCCATGGTCCGAATACATTAAAATATTAGCCTTTTCTGTGAGGAGGTGAGTCACAACCTCATGGAAATGAATTAAAAATCATAAAATATGTTATATAGTTTGGAGGATTCACTATGGCATTATAAAATAGTTCAAACAAATCTAAAAGCACGTTATTTTAAATTTTAAAAATATATTTTGTTGATGATCCATTTTATGTAATTTATTACATCGCTATTTGGTCATTATGATGCCATAAAACAGTCTATATATTTATATATAATTTAGTTTTTACCCAAAAATTCGATTATCACAAAAAATTATGAAAAAATCATGGTTGGATAATTTATACCCCATGATTCCAAAAAAAATATTCATTTAATATAAATAATTTTTTGAATATGAGAATTTTATCTTTTAAAATGAGAACCAACATTTATTAATAAACGAAAGGTTTTGAGAAAAAATAGTTTTTAAACCATAATAAATATTAGTTTTGACTTCATAAAAATTAAATAATCAATAAAATTTAATCAAATTAATTTAATAATAAAATTTTATTATAATATTATTATTTTTTAAAATCCATCAATTAATTAAAAATTTATTTTTTGATTGAAATAGAATATTAACAAAAATTATTATTTGTGCTTTATCGAATCGAAATATAATATTTTAAAAACTATTTTACTAAAAAATTATAAAATAAAAACTATAATAAATAAACATATTAATGATTTAAACTAAAAATAACTATAAATATTCATACTAATAGAGTTACTTTTATATTCAATTTTTTTCAAATTATTTTTTAACTATTATTTATCTTATTTTCCTTTTAACGTGATTTCTAATATTCACTATAGTTAACATCATTTAATTCAAACATAATATTGAAATTATTAGCTAACATTTATTATTTTTATTCAAAATATGGAATAAATATTTTCAACACTAATTTAATTTAATATAAAATTCACAGGTATTATGGAAAATAGTTTTCCAAAAATACATTTTTATGGAAAATATGAGTCCACTATTTCTCTAGAATAACAAATTTTAATTTTATTATATTCAATTCATAAATAAATATATATAATATTAATATTTCATTAAGTTAATTTATTGTTATTGGTTATTTTAATTAATTAAAATGTTTATACATAATGCATTTTAATTTAGTTTTCAGAAAAAAGAAATTTTAATAATCTAAAAAAACTTATAATAAAAAATAGAATAAATATGATTTACATGTAATTAATTTAATTTAAAATAGTTAAATTATTATTATTATTCTTTGTATTCAAATAAATAAAATAATTAATTAATTTATCATAAGAAATAAAAATTTTGTAAAAACATTATTTTCACTATTCAGAAAAATCTATATTTTCAGAAAAATAATAAATTAATACCCTTAGTTAATTGTTATATGATGATACTATATATTGATATTATTTGTAATATAAATTTTATATATTCTACAGAAAATAATATTAATAAATAAATAAAAATCATTTTTAATGAAAACATATTTAAAAATAATAATAAGTCATTACAAAAATTTGATTAAATAATTAATAATCATTTATAAATATATTTATAACAACTATATTTCATAAAATATATTATAATAATCATATATTAAAATTTAATTTAAAGTTAAAAATTTCATATTTATATAATAATATTTTTAGGTTTATTTTTTGTATTACACAGTCTGTCGAACATAATTTCCCATTTTTAAAAGTTAGGTCGTTAAATTCTTCCCCCTTCTAATAAATTGTGAGCTCGCTATTTAAACATTAACATAGATATTCCTATTCCCATCTATTTTCTAGAATAATGAAAAAAATTAAGGATACAAAATTTAAAACTGTTAAACACTTAAACTCGAATCTAATAACTTTAAATGGATAACTTATCAAATACATTTATATCCTTAACTTTTGAATTTCTAGGATTCAATATATGTTATCCATGATCTACTTCATAACAAACATTTTTATGGTATTTTTTTGTTACCTTGATAATGGTTTTTAATATAGTTTTTAATTTACCAATGTGAATCTCCTAGGAGTATCATGCCAAGTGTACAGCAAGGCCTATTGTCATGCTGCAGTTCTCATTCGAGTCTCTCTCAATGTGGAGTTTTCTGGTTTTACCCCTTGATACATTTTTTACAGAGCCACCAATTCATGTCCATATACATATTGGGATTTATTTCATTAATATACCTGTTGCTATATAAAAAAAATTAGGGAAGTTTTTTTATACATAGTCTTATCCCTAATGGTTTCAATAGTGTTTTTAAACCCTAATCCAAATAATAACTAAACTTATCCTATGTTACCAACTATAACAACATTGGTCTTTATTACACATTCAAACAAACTTTATTACCGAAACATGCACTTAATACAACCAAGATGATAGAGAGGATTATTTTATTTAGGTATTAAGAACATTACATACCCATTAAAGACATTAAATATGATAACATTATTTAAAACATCTTTTACATGATCATAAATTTTTTTTGTTCTTATAATTTCAATAGACAACCTGAGGACATTCATAAGAAATGGGGGGCCTATAAAGTCCAATAAGATGGTAAAAAAGGTATAACATGAATAACACAATACATGTTTGTAAATAATAATTCCAATAGAGGACAAGAGAAACATGAACATAAAGGCATGATATAGCATAATTATAATAACAAGGTAATGTGGGAACAACATCAAACAAGAAATCATTATCATAAAAGAATCACACAAACCAATTTCACAACATAATGACAAAAACAATAAATTATTCAGGTAAACCCCTATCCCAATATGATATCTAATGAAACTAAACATTACCCAATGCATTGAGTGCTATCGGGGTGCACCCTTCACAAAAATTTCAGTCTCATGTTTAAGTGTTCCCAAAGATCATATTATATAGATTCATGAAATATCATCATTTATTCCATGATAAAGGAATTTGGAATACATATATAAAATTATATAATCTATAATTATATATGCATAAAGGTGAATACCCTTTACATATAAATGTTAATGGTATTCATTACATGGTGATTTTGGCATTGAAAATTGTGGTGCAATTTCAGCTGCATAACGACATCACATGGGGATTTTTAAAATGGGTTGATGATAGAAAAATGGGTCTGTCATAATTTAGACATGAATCTTATGGTAAATAGGACATGTATCATAATATTCTATAATATGGAATGTAATTTGAGATACATAAAATAAGAAAAATACTTGAAAGGAAATGACGAGAGAGAAATACCGTAAGGAATTTCAGCATGGTAACAGGTGTACATGTGAGAGATTAAATAGAGTTAAATGTGAATATCATATTTCAATCATAATAAGGGATGTATGGGTGTTTTTCTAAAACATACCCCATAATTATTTATTGAAAAATAAAATGGTATAACAATATAAAAAACATGGACAAAATGAGAAAGGAAGGAAAGTTGGGATCCCTTACATGGATGTGTGATCCCAAAGGATTGATAGAGGCTTCTTGGGAGATTGGGGCACCATGAAGTGAATCTTGGGAGTTTATAGAAGAGTGAGGAAGAGCTCAAATTAGGTTTAGTAAAGATTAATGGGTTATTTGGTGTTTTTATATAAGAAATAAAGGGAAATTCTTTATTATTTAGGTTATAGACACTACAAACTATATAAAGACCGGACTTTAAACATTACATAACATTGAATTAAATGAATAATTCAAATTGAGGATCTTTTCAGGTTTATTGTCTTAGAGAATTAGGACAAAACTATTACATCTCAAAAGATTACAAGGTAGACATATCTACATAGTTTCCATTTTTTTCATAAAATAAAAAATCTAAAAAAAGAGTCATTTAGACAGCATGACTTTTCCTTGATCCCATCCTTGACCTTGTTCATCTTTAAATCCTGTGAAAACCTTTCAAAACATGGGATGACCATAAAAAGCTCAGTAAGGGTTATAAAACAAATAATGAAAAAAATTGTTCATAAATACATAAAAAACATGAAATCTTTTACTTACCTCATGAAATCATAAGATTTATGAAAGACACGTAGATATCATAAATCATAAAGGTATCTTTTGGAATCCATATCATACTTACATTGTAGCTATCACTTCTACATAGGGAGTTACTTTGGAATACCAATCACAGTATATTCCCTAAATCTCTTAGGAGAAACAATCATGTTTACCTCTGTCACATTACCCAATGCATTGGAGAGATATCTCTGGCTCACCCACCCTAGGATTATCACGGAACCACCCGTATATGTAAATAATGCCCAAGAACCATAACATGATCATAACACATAACTTAATCATATAGGAAAGATAAAATATCCACATTATAATAATAAAATATACTTTCAAGATATAGAAATAATAAATCCATTCTCAAAATCAATTTTAATACCAAAATACGTAAAAAGAGTATATGGTATTTATTATTCATTTTAAAAAAAACATTCTGGCTTGTTAAGGAAGCCAAAGATCAGATAATACTCCCGACGACAGAAAGGTCATTGTCACCGCTTACATAAAAAAGAACATTCTTTTATTGTCAGTTAGTAAAACTCATCGTATAAAAAGATTCCCTTTTAATTAAATGAAAAGTTAAAGGTGTTTACACACTGTATAAAATAAAGTCGTGTATAAAACTAAAAATGCCTCAATGAAAGGAGATTGAGACGAATTCTCTTACCTTGTGTTCGACTTGACTCGATCATTCTTTAATCTCCTGAATCATAAATTAAAGATAATTTTTACATTCATAACAAACTTTTCCTGGTTTATTATTCCTTTCATATCACTAATTACCACGTTATAAACATTATGCAATCATTTAAGTTAATAACGTTCATTTTGTCGATATTTGGTACTTGAGTAAATATGAACAACTTATATTTACATGTTGTCCATGTGGTCAAAGGATCATTATATCCAGAAATATATTCATGATTTGGATATCATATATATCATATATATCTAGTATATACATGTTTTTATAATATTATATAACATTTATAGGTAAGAAATGAAATGCACCCTTCATGGAGACGGTAAGCCGTACATACGCATGAACGATAATTTCTTTTATATTTATTATTTAAATGGAAATAAAACACAATGATACATAGTTATATTATAATTTCATTATAATATCATATATAATATCATTAACTCCATCCTCTATACTTCCCACATAAGGCATTAATGAATCAAATCACTTTGAGGGGGCGGTAGTCCGCACTTCCTCAAATGAGATTTTCGTATTTACCCACTATGGAAACCATAAAGGCATGATATAAATGGGAAGTACAGAAGCATAAGGAAATCATAAACATAATATATATCATATATAAATATAGTTCCATCATAATGGCCACCATGAGAGCTGGTAAGATGTAATTGAACAATCATCATTTTGTGAGGCGTTAGTTTTCCATCCACAGAAACATTATGTTCTTCATCCATTTGATGGAGGTGTGTGTAAGTGTAGTTCGAATCATTATTATAACAAAATACTAGTATATTAAGGATACTGGTGTTGTTACAAATGAATATAAACAAAAAGAGTTTAGGTGTTGGAGAAGTAAAATAAAAGAAAACAATTTAAGAGAAACATTTACCTTTAATTTGGGTAAGTCTTTTTGGTTTGAAGAAAAGGACTTTATGAAGTGCCTTTTGCCTAATTTAAGGCTTCTAAGAGGAGTAGATGGATGTTGAGAGATTAATTGGTCAGTGGTTGGATGATCCAAATGGCTTGATAGGTGTGAGTAATTGGTTAGAAGTGGTCACTTTTTATAAGGGGAGGGGGGAGGGGCTCTTTTGGAAAGTGTGAAACTATTATTTTATTATATAATGATATTCTGTTTATAATGGTCCAAAAATCATTATATTCGAATATAATATTATTCATGGTCGAAATAAAATCATCCAATCAGAATTTGACATATTTTGGATAATATTTTAATCATTATAATCATATTTATTAAAATCATTTATTAATGAGGTAAATAATGAATCATTATTGTGTCATAAATAATTTAATTTATTCGATGTCTAAAAATTATAACAAAATACTATCATGTAGGAAATATTTTTAGATTTACAATAAATATTTATAGTTGAAAATATGACTTATATATCACCATATAAAAATTAATTTACTAAAAGAGTTTTGTTACTGTCAATTTTGACTTTACATTAAATTAATTAATCTAAAGTGTCACTATCTTTCATAACAGGCTCCATGGGGTCCCAAAATCTACCCAAGGATGCCCATGGTCGGACACTACTCATTAAATAAGTTTAGGACAAGTGTAAAGGTAATTTTGAATTATTATATTATTATTTTTACCTTGAATTACATTAATTACTATTAACCGTGGTAAATAAAAGTCAAAAGCTACTATTCACCAAAAACTATTTTCATCATAATGAACCACATTTTACTTGTTGATAATAATCATGTATGTCGGATTTTTTAAATTCAATTCATAGAAGAGGTAAAATTTCATTTAAATGAAAAAGTTAGTTTTTTAACTACCACTAAGTGGTGTCACTATTCATCAAATATTGATGTTTTTCAGAAAAATACCAAAAAATCAGCCTAAGATTTATTTGATATTCCGAATTCAAAATTTATGTATATTTTTTCAAATTTAAAACATAGAAGTGGCATTAATTAATTTAAAAAATAATTCCCATTTTTAAAACAAATAGCGTGTTTTTAAGAAACAATAACTATCAAAGGATTGATACTTGTTTATGTCCAATTTCAAAGTGAAATTACCTCCAATGCCCAAAATTGGATAAAATTGTAAAAATATATTTTATTTTTACATTAAAACTAGTTAAAATATAATCTAACCATATAAATAAATTAGATTAAAAGGAACTTTTGAATTAAAATACAATATTTTTCACTATTCATTAAAAAATGAACTTTATCGGAAAAATACCAAAAAAATTACCCAAAGTAAAATTTGATGTCCCCATTCTAAAAAAGGATTATTTTTCGCCAATTATAACATATAAAGATGACCAAAACTTGATTTAATGAGGGTTCACCATTAAAAGGTGGTAAATCGGCCTTTTAATGTAAATTATGATTAAAATTAGATTCATTCACATTTTAAGCCTCTAACTTTTATTGGATAAAAGTAAATACATCTAACAAACATGTATAATCATATCGTAGTTAGTTTCATTCATTCCCACCACTACATCGGCTAGGAGTTAGATAAAATTTAAAATAATAATATTATATTATTAGTGTGCAACATAAGATTTGAAAGAAACTTGTTGTTTTGTATCGGGTACACTATTGAACATAGCAACACTTTTAAAGTAAAATTAATATTTAATTCACAAATATTAATAATTATGAAATATGTCTTATTCTTCATTTAATTGGGATGTTACATCCTTCCCCCATTTTGAAATTGAATCCTTGCAATTTTTATTCACTTATCAAAATAAGTGGGGGTATTTATCCCTCATAGCATTTTCAGATTCCCAGGTTTCCTCTTCAACCATATGGTTTTTTCAAAAAAACATTACCTAATGAATTACCTTATTCTGCAACACTTTCTCTCTACAATCAAGAATCTGAACTTTTTGTTCTTCATAAGAGAGATTCTCTTACTACTAAACTACCTCTAGGCTCAAAACATGAGTTGGATCTGACATATACTTTCTCAACATCGAAACGTGAAAAACATTGTGTACCTAGGATAAAAATGGAGGTAAAGCCACTCTATATGCAACTGATCCCACTTTCTCCAAAATTTCATAATATCTAATGAACCTCGGACTCAATTTTCCCTTCTTACCAAAACGCATCACACTTTTCCATGGAGAAACTTTGAAGAAGACATGATCACCTACATTAAAGGAAAGATCCTTCCTCCGGTTATCGGCATAACTTTTATGTCTTCTCTAAACTGTTCTCATGTGATTTTGAATCAACTAAACTTTATCTGCCACCTCTTCTACCTATTCTGGTCCCATTAGCTTCCGTTCACCTACTTCATCCCAAAAAGTTGGAGTTCGACAATGACTTCCGTATAATGAAACAAATGGAGCCATCTGTATACTGGAATGAAAACTGTTATTATAAGAAAATCCATCCAAAGAAAGATGTTGGTCCCAACATCCATGATAATCAATCGAGAAAGCACATAACATATCCTTTAATATTTGAATTGTTTGTTTTGAATTTCCATCTGATTGAGGATGAAAAGATGTACTAAAATTTAATTCAGTACCCAATGAATTATGAAGGCCTTTCCAAAAGTTAGAAGTAAACCTATGATCATGATCAGATACAATGGAGAGGGGAACTCAATGCAACCTGACTATCTCTTTAACATACAACCAAGAAAGTTGATCTAAAGACAGAGTATCTCAAATAGAATGGAAATGAGTAGATTTAGTCAATCGATCAACTATAACCCAGATTGCATTATTACCTAGAAATGTCTTTGGTAATCCCACAACAATGTCCATGGATATATTTTCTCATTTCCAGTCTGGCACCGGTAGAGGCTGAAGCATCCTTTTTGGTAACTGCCGCTCTATTTTAACCTGCTGATAAGTCAAACACTTCAAAGTAAAATCAACAATATCTCTTTTAATTCCATCCGACCAGTAATACCACCGAAGATCTCTGTACATCTTAGTACTACCAGGATGAACTAAAAACAGAGAACTATGAGCTTCACATAACAACTCATTCTTCAACTATTAATCACAAGGTACACGTAATCTCTTCCCAAATCTAAAAACACAATCATTGTCAATGTTAAATTCAGGAAACTTACCCTTCTAAACCAACTCTACCTTTTTCTACAACTCAATGTCTTCTTTCTGCACTTGCATAATATTGTCTGATTGAGATGATTTCACTGACACCTGAAACAAAACAGAATAATTTCCTACAACAACAACTTCTATGCCAAATTTCATCAAATCAAAAATCAAAGGATCTCATTCCAAACGTAACATGGCTAATGATACATTACTTTTTCAACTCAAAGATTCGGCCACTTTATTTACTTTCCCCAGATAATAATGGATTGTGCAATAATAATCCTTGATTAATTCTAACCGTCTCCTCTGTCTCATGTTCAATTCTTTTTGTGTGAATATAAACTTCAACCTTTTGTGATCAGTATATATTTCACACTTCACTCCATACAAATGATGCCTCCAAAATTTTAAATCAAAAACAACAGCAGCTAATTCCAAATCATGTGTAGGTTAATTTAACTCATGTGGTTTCAACTGACGTAAAGAATAACCTATTACTGGATCATTTTTCATTAGGACACAACCAAGCCTTTTCAACAAAGCATTATTGTAGATAGCACACTCACCATTTATGGAAGGTAGTTCCAATACTAGAGCATTCACCAATCTTCTTTTCAATTCCTGAACCCAATCATCACATTATTTTTTCTAGATGAACTAAACACCTTTTCGAGTTAACATAGTCGTTGGACTAGATAACCATGAAAATATTTCAACAACCCTTTGGTAATAACCTTCCAAACCATGAAAACTATGTATCTCAGTTATATTTGTGGGTCTTGGCCATTCTTCAACAACATTCATTTTAGTAGGATCAATAGTTATGCAATTTTTTGAAATAATGTGACCAAGGAAAGAAATTTTTTGTAACCAAAACTCACACTTTATGAATTTCCCATAAAGATTCATTTATTTTATGGTTTTCAAGACAACCGTTAAATGGCATTCATGTTCTCCTTTACTTTTGGAATAAACCAAAATATCATCAATGAACACAACCACAAACTTATCCAAAAACTCGCGGAAAATTCTATTCATAAGATCCATGAATACAACAGGTGCATTGGTTAACCCAAAAGGCATAAATACAAATTCATAATGGCCATATCTAGTATAAAATGTGGTGTTTTGAATGTCTACTTCCTTTACTTTCAACTGATGGTACCCCGACCTCATGTCAATCTTAGAAAAATATTGTGCTCCCTGGAGCAAATCAAACAAATCATCAATATGAGGAAAAGGATACTTATTCTAAATAGTGATGTTATTCAATTCCCTATAATAAATGAAATGTCTCATTGAACCATCTTTTTTTTAACAAACAAGACAAGATCACCCCATGGTGATGTGCTAGGTCAAATGAAACCTTTATTTACTAACTCCTGCAATTGGTTCTTTAACTCTAAAAGTTCAATTTTAGCCATTTGATTAGGGGGTTTTGAAATTGGCTTAGCATCAGGAACTAAGTAAACAGTAAATTCAACTTTTCAATCAGGTATAATACCAGGAAACTCATCAGTAAAAACATCATGGTACTCATTTACAACTGGCACATCTTTAATCTAAACAGCTCCTTTGTTTTCAACAATATGTGCAAGGTAACATTAATTTCTATATTTTACTAGTTTCTCAGCTTCCTGATATGTTATCAACAGCATGGGTTCATTTTTGTATACAAACTGAAAATTATTCTGAAAAGAAACCTCTTTATCTATTCAATAAATCTTAGCATGATAAACATAAAGCTAATCCATGCCCAAAATAACATGAAACTCTACAAGAGGCAAAAAATAAGGTTTGTAGGTAGTTTCTTTCCGCACACAAGGACAAGAATTTTCTTATGTTTTATTTTTCTCTCAACATTTCCTCCATGTGTTTTTACTGTAAGTTCTGTATTCATATATTGAGATGGAATTCCCAATTTACTAGAAAAATTATCAGAAATGAGAGAGTGCATAGACCCGGAATCAAACAACACATTGGCATAATCTGAATAAACAAACACTGTACCTGATACAGATTCATTTGATGGACCAACATTTGCTGAAGTAGTTTCAAAGGATTTCGCCACCACTTTCTGCTTGTAGTTTGGCAGCTTTACTTCGGTTGAGCTCTTTGTTGGACACTCATTTTCAAAATGACCCATTTCATTACATGTAATAACATTTTACTGACTATAAATCAGATTTGTTCTTACCTTTACCCAGATCTTTTTCAGTGCAATTACGATCCATATGTCCCATTTTACCACATAGGTAGCATTTATCAAAATTCAAAAGACATTCCCAAGCATGCTTTTTACCACAATTTTCACAAACTGTAAACTTATGTTTCTTACCATTAGACTTTTTTGAAGAGTACTTCCCTTTCACCTGCCACCTTGACCTCTTATTCAGTAGTTTGTCAAAGAATACATGATCATCAAAAAACTCCATTTCCACCTTCTCCGTACAACGAACAAGTTTTTCATAACTTTTGAACTCAAGATAAGCTAAATCCCTTTGATACTTTTTCTTTAATCCTGAGTAGAAACGGTTGATTTTGCTATCAATATATCATATAAAATTTGGAGCATACCTTTCTACTCGAGTGATTCATTCTTCATAAGAAGCCACTAAGTCATCCTCCTACCTCAATTCTAGGAATTTTTTTTCCATCCTAAGATGAACCACCTTAGGAAAATATTTCTCAAAAAACATACCTTTGAATTCATCCCAATCAAGAGAATCAATCTCCTCACTATCCCTGATATTTTTCAACATTGACCACCACTGTTTATCTTCACAGTAAAAATGGTAGAAAGCAAGACTAACCTTTTTCTGTTCTAAACAACCCATGACATCAAAAATCATTTATAGTGCTTTAATACACCATTCAGCTTGCACATGGTTATATGATCCTCTGAATGATGGGGGAGTTGCGTCATAAAATGCTCCACTACTGACATGTTCCTCTGTGGTTGATCTGGCTGACCTTGTACATGGATACCACCACCATTTATAGCCTAAGTCAAATGTTTCATCAATGCAACAAACTGTTCAGCTCTAATTCCGACCATCTCAGGTTGCTGATTTGGAAGGTTGTCTTCCTCATGATGTTGTCCCAACATAGCTGCCCGGTTTCCTATGCGGAAAACCATTCTAAACATAAACATATCTTAGGCGAAGCTACTAGGTAATCAGGAAATGCTATTTGATGTCAATATTAACATAAATTACTTTATGGATATTACTTTAACAATACCCTAACACCTAAGGGTATCTAAAATGACATTTGATACCAACTATAAGGACCCGACCTTAAACATTAGATAATATTTAATTAAATGGATAATTCACATTGAGGATCTTTTCAGGTTTGGATTTTTATAGAATTAGGACATAAATATTACATCTCAAAAGACTACAAGGTAGAAATATCTCTATAGTTTCATTTTTTTCATAAATTAAAAACACTTAAAAAAAGAGTCATTTAAATAGTATGAATTTTTGTTTATCCCATCCTTGACCTTATTCATCTTTATGTCCTGTGAAAACATTTCAAAACATGGGATGAGAAAAAAAAGATCAGTAAGGGTTATAAAACATAGAATGAAAACATTTGTTCATAAATACATACAAAACATGAAATCTTTTACTTACCTCATGAAATCATAAGATTTATGAAAGACATAAAAAAATCATAAATCCTAAAGGTAACTTGTGGCATCCATATCATACTTACATTATAGCTATCGCAGCTACATAGGGAGTTACTTTGGAATACCAATCACTGTATATTCCCTAAATCTCTTAGGAGAAACATTCATGTTTACCTCTGTCATGTTACCCAATTCATTGGAAAGCTATCTTAGACTCACCCTCCCTAGTTATATCATGGAACCACCCGTATATGTAAATAATGCCCAAGAACCATAACATGATCATAACACCTAACATAAGAATAAAGGAAAGATAAAATTTCCACATTGTAATAATAAAATATCATTTCAAGATAATGAAATAATAAATGCATTCTCAAAATCATTTTCAATACCAAAATACGTAAAAAAAGAACACTCTTTTTTGTCATTTAGTAAAATGATTCGTATAAAAAGATTCACTTTGAATGAAATAAAAATCCAAAGGTTTTTATAGACTATATAAAATAAAGTTGTGTATAAAACTAAAAATGCCTCAATGAAAGGAGATTGAGACGAAGTCCCTTACCTCACGTCCGCCTTTATTCGATCGTTCTTTAATCTCCTGAATAATAAACTAAAGCTAATTTATACTTTCTTAAGTACCATATTCATCATTACTATTCCTTTTATATCACTTATTACTATGTTATAAACTTTATGCAATCATTTAAGTTAATAACGTTCATTTTGTCGATATTTGGTACTTTTGAAAAATTGAACAACTTATATTTACAAGTTGTCCATGCGGTCAAAGGTTAATTATATCCAGAATGATATTCATGATTTGGATATCATATATATCATATATATCATATATATCTAGTATATACATGTTTTTATAATAGTACATAACATTTAGAGGTAAGAAATGAAATGCACCGTTCATGGAGACGGTAAGCCATACGTACGCATGAACGCTAATTTCATTTATATTTCTTATTTTAATGGAAATATAACTTAATGATAAATAGGTATATTATAATACTAGTATAATATCATATATAATATTATTAACTCCATACTTTATACATTCCACATAAGGAATTAACGAATCAAATCACTTTGAGGGGGCAGTAGTCCGCACATCCTCAAATGAGATTATAGTATTTACCCACTATAGAAACCATAAAGGAATGATATAAATGGTAAGTACAGAAGCATAATGAATTCATAAACATAATATATATCATATATAATTACAGTACCATCATAATGGCCACCATGAGAGGTGGTAAGATGTAATTGAAAAATCATCATTTCGTGAGGCGTTAGTTTGTCATCCACAAGAAACATTATGTTCTTCATCCATTAGATGGAGGTTTGTATAAGTGTAGTTAGAATAATTCTTATAACCACATCCTAGTATCTTTAGGATACTGGGTTTGTTACAAAAGAAAATAAATAAAAATATTTTAGGGGTTGGATAAGTAAAATAAAAGAAAACAATTTAAGAGAACCTGTTACATTTAATTTCGGTAACTCCATTTGGTTTGAACCAAAGGACTTCTTGATGTACCTTATGCCTAAGGTAAGTCTTCTAAGAGGATGAGAGGGATGTTCAGGGATTAATTGGGCAGAAGTTGGACTAGCCAAATGGCTTGAGAGGTGTGATGAATTGGTTAGAAGTGGTCTCCTTTTATAAGGGGGAGGAGGGGTTCTTTAGGAAAGTGTTAAATGATTATTTAATTATATAATGATATTCAGTTTCTAATGGTCTGAAAAATCATTATATTAGAAGATAAGATGAGTCATGGTCGAAATAAAATCATCCAATCCGAATTTTACATGATTTGGATAATATTTTAATCATTTTAATCTTATTTATTTAAATCATTTATTAATGAGGTGAATAATGTATCATTATTGTGTCATTAATAATTTAATTTATTCGATGTCTAAAAATTATAAAAAAAAATACTATCATGTAGGAAATATTTTTAACTTTCCAATTAGTATTTATAGTCGAAAATATGACTTATATATCACCATATAAAAATTAATCTACTAAAAGAGTTTTGGTATTGTCAACTTTGTCATTGCATTAAATTAATTAATCTAAAGTGTCATTATCTTTCAGAAGTGGCTCCATGGGATCCCAAAATCGACCCAATGATGACCATTGTCCGAAACTACTCATACAATAAGGTTAATAAAATTGTTATGGTAATTTTGAATCATTATAATATTCTTTTTACCTTGAATTACCTTATATACCTTTAATCGCGGTAAACAAAAGTCAACAGTTACTATTCACCTTAAATTATTTTAATCTTAATGAACTACATTTTACTTATTGAAAATAACAATGTATTTCAGTCTTTTAAAATTCAATTCATAGAAGAGGTAACATTTCATTTAAATGAAAAAGTCAGTTTTTTAACTACCACTAAGTAGTGTCACTATTCATCAAAATTGATGTTTTCCAGAAAAATATCAAAAATTCAGCCTAAGAATTATTTGTTATTCCAAATTCAAAATAGATGTCTATTTTTCCAAATTCTGAAGATATAAGTGGCATTAATTAATTTTAAAATTAATTCCCGTTGTTAAAACAAATAGCTTGTTTTTAAGAAACAATAACTATCAAATGATTGATACTTGTTTATGTCCAATTTCAAAGTGTAATTAATTCCAATGACCAACGTTGGATCAAATGGTAAAAAAATATTTTAATTTCTCTTTAAAAACAATTAAAATATAATCTAACCATATAAATAAATTAGATTAAAAGGCACTTTTGAATTAAAATGCAATATTTTTCACTATTCATTAAAAAATGAACTTTATCATAAAAATACCAAAAAAATTACCCAAAGTAAAATTTGATGTCCCCATTATAAAGAAGGATTATATTTGGTCAATTAGAACATATAAATAAGAATATAACTTTATTTAATGAGGTTCTCCATTAAAAGGTGGTAAATCGGCCATTTAATGTAAATTATGCTTAAAATTAGATTCATTTAAATTTTAAGCCTCTAACTTTTATTGGATAAAAGTAAATAC
Organism: Viscum album; assembly: GCA_963277665.1. Taxonomy (NCBI): domain Eukaryota; kingdom Viridiplantae; phylum Streptophyta; class Magnoliopsida; order Santalales; family Viscaceae; genus Viscum; species Viscum album. Next base: position 1,211,068,383 of record OY728150.1, on the reverse strand, counting down.
ATCTAAGAAACATGTATAATCATATTGAAGTTAGTTTCGTTCATTCTCGCCACTAGAATGGCTAGCAGTTAACTACCATTTAAAATAATAATACTATATTATTAGTGTGCAATGTAAGATTCCAAAGAAACCCATTGTTGCCTATCGGGTACGCTATCGAACATTGAAATCTTTTTAAAGTAAAATTAATATTTAATTCACAAATATTAATAAATATGAAATATGTCTTATTCTTCATTTACTTGGGATGTTACACACTATGATATTCAAATCCAAAAACCAAACATATGGTTTTAACCATTGGTTTCAGGAAAAGGGGAGTGGGAAATATTGTTTTATAAGTCCAAGGTTCTAAGACATTAAAATGTTATCTTTTATAATGTGGAGGTGAGTTACACCCTCAAAAAATGCATTTAAAATCATAAATTATATTATACATTTTGGAGGATTAACTTGGGCATAATAAAATAATTCAAATAAATCAAAAATCACATAATATTGAAGTTAAAACATACATTGGGTTGAATATCCATTTTATGGTATTTATTTCAGCACAATTGGGTCATTATGATGTCATCAAACTCATAATATATTATATATTATTTCAGTTTTACCCAAAAATTTGATTATCTAAGAAAATTATGAAACATTGAGCAATGTAAAATTTCGAAATCAGGAATACAGAAATTATACACATTTTACCTAAATAATTTTCTAAATATGTGAATTTTCACTTTTATGTTGGGAATTGATATTTATTGAAAATTGACGGGTTTTAACAGAAAAAGTTTTTAAATATTAATAAAATTACATTTCACTTAATAAAAATTACATAATTATTTATATTAAGTAAAATTAATTAAATTATATGTTTTATTATAATATTATATATTTAAAAAGTAGATTAATTCATTTAAAATATATTTCTTAATTGGATTTGGATATTAACCAAAAATATTATTTGTGCTTTGTCGTATCAATATATAATTTTTTTAAAACTGATTAATTAACATATTATAAAGTAAAAATAATTATAAAAAAATATATTAATAATTTTAATGAATAAAAAATATAAGTATTCATATAGGTATGGTTACTTTGATTCGCTATTTTTTGGAAATTGTTTTTTACCATTAATTATCTTATTTTTCTTTTTTGACAACTGTTAATATTTACTACAGTTACTAATCATATTATTCAACAATTATGTAGAAATTATTAGATAAAATTAATTAATATGATTCAATGTTTGGACTAAATTTGACCTTCATCAATTTCATTTAATATAAAAACTTTAGGTATTATGGAAAGTGGTTTTTCTGAAAAAATTATTTTTAATGAAAATATGAGATCATTTTAACTCTACAACTACCAATATTTATTATATTGTTTTAAATTTATAAATATATATATATTAATATTTCATTTTTCTATTTATCATATGTGTTTATTTTATTTAATAGAAATTACTATAAATTATGCATTTTAAAACAGTCTTAAGAAACATTCTATTTTAATGATAAAAACAATATTATAATAAAATCTAATATAAATATTTTTTTAATTAATTAATTGAATAAATAAAAGTAAATAAAAAAAATTATATTTTTAAATAAAATTAATATAATAATTAATTCAATTATTAGAATAAAAGATAATTTTATATAAAAACTATATTTTTACTTTTCATAAAAAACCTATATTTTCTGAAAAATACCTAACTATTACCCTAATTTAATTTCGATATGATGTGACAACATGGTGAGTTTATTTTTCAAATTATTTTTATATATGTTTTATAAAATAATTATAATAAATAAATAAAATTTCTTGATAAAGAAACCATATTTTTTAAAAAATGATGACATGATATTTTGATTGAATAATTAATAATCATTTATTAATATATTTATCACATATATATTCAATAAACTAGATAATACTAATAATATCCTAAAATTTAATGTAATTGTTAAAATGGTTGTATTTAGATAATCATTGGTTTGTTTGGATTCAGTTTTATGTATTGGATAGGCTATCAAAAATAATTTTTTTTATTTTAATAACATGGGTCATTATATTCTTTCTGCCGTTAATAAATTGGGTTCTCAGAATTTAAACATTAAATTATTATTTTTATTTACATACATCATCTAGAATAATTGGAAATATTATGGATGATTATTTTTCAAAAAATTACACACTTAAATAAGAATATGATGACATTAATGGGATAACATAAAAATTACATTTTTCTCTTTAGATTTTGAATTTATTGGCTTTGATCTATGTTATCCATGATCTTCTTCCAAACAAATAATATTATCAGTTATTTTATTCCCTTAATTATGTTTTGTACTAAGCTCATGAATTTACCGAAGCATATCTCTTGAGAGTTTAAAACCAAGAGTGCAGCAGGACCTGTTGCCGTGCACTATTTCCCGTTCAAGTCTTGCGCAAAGCTTTGTTTTCAGGTTTTACCCCTAGATAGATAAGTTCCAGAGCCACCTCTACTTATTCATATCAAAATTGGGATTTATTTTCGTGGTAAACCACTTATTATATACTCACAAAAATGTTGTTGAGTTTTTCTTATACATAATATTATCCCTAAAGATTTCACTGTAGTTTTCTAATCCTTATCGAAAAAAATAACTAAACATATCCTCTGATACGAACTATAACAACTCTGGTATTTATTATAGATTTAAACAAGATTTATTGCATAAATTATCACATAGTAAAACCTATAATATCTTTATTTCTAGTTCATTGGGGATTAGGAACATTACATTCAAATGTAAGACATAAAATACAACATATTTATTGAAATCTTCTTTTACATAACTACAACATTCCCTAAAAAATAGCATTGCATGGGATAATCAAAGGACACACATAAGAAAAAGATGATATATAAATTTAAATAAAGGTTTAATTAAGGAATAACATGAATAATTCAATAACTGTGATGAAATAGGAATATCAATGGCGCATAAGAGAAAAATGAACATAAAGGTTTGATATAACGTGATTACCATAACATGGAAATGTGGAAACAACATAAAACAGTACCTCATAAACATAAAATATTAAGGTAAACCATTGTAAAAAAACTATGGAAAAAATTCCTATAAAGGAATAAGGTAAACAATTTTTTCAACATGATGTATCATGATACTAAACAATACCCAATGCATTAGAATGCTATCAGTGTCCACCCTTTATGAACTTTTTTATCTCATGCTTATGTGTGCCAGAAAGATCATATAACATGGATTCATTCAACATCATTATTTATTACATGATAAAGGAATGTAGAATACATATATTAAATTATATAATATATATGTATATGTGCATAAATGTGATACCCTTGATACATAAATTGGCATGATATTCACTGCATGATGACTTTAGCTTGGAAAATTGTGGTGCAATTTCAGTAGCATAAAAACATCACATGGGAATTCATAAAATGGGTTGATGGTAGAAAAAGTGGTCTCTATTAAATTATACATGAAATAGGTAGTAATGGTATCATCGATCATAATATTATAACATATGAAATGGAACATGGGATATATAATATATGAAAAGTTCTTGAATGAAAACGACGAGAGAGAAATCCCTTACAAAAATCTGACATGGTAACATGTGTACATGGGAGAGATTAATGAGAGTGAAGGGGTCTCTTGTCATTAATAAATAATAATGGAAGTATGGGGTAGGTTGGTAAACATAACCCATCATTTGTAATTGAAAAATAAAATTGTATAATAATGTAAAGAAACATGGACAAAAATGAGAAAGGAAGGAATGTGATGATCCCCTGTTTGGATGTGTGATCTCAAAGGATTGGGAGAGGTTTCATAAGAGCTTTGGGGAACCATATATGGAATCTTGGGATTTGATAGCAGATTTAGGAAGAGATTCAAGGGGTCTGAGTGAAGAGAAATAGGTGATTTGGTGGTTTTATATAGGGAAAGAGGAGGAATTCATTATTATTTATGATTTCGACACTACACGTACTAGAATATTTTTAACCAAAAACCAACCCGTGGTTTTTTTTCAGGGTTTCTAAATAGGGGTATTGGAAAAAATTATCTTATAACGACATGGGATAATGAAATTAAAATATTATCCTTGATTATATGGAGGTGAGTCACACCATAAAAGAAATGCACTTAAAATCATTAATTATATTATACATTTTGGAGGATTCACTAAGGCATTTTAAAATAATTAAAATAAATCTAAAATGAAATTATTTTAATTTTAAAACATATATTTGGTAGAAGATCCATTTTATGGTATATATTACATCAGTATTTTGTATTTATGATGTCATAAAACACACTATATATTTACATATTATTTAATTTTTACACAAAAATTTGATCCTCCTAGAAAATTATTAGAAATTCAACCTTTCAAAATGTGGACATCTTGATTCCAAAATAAATATTAATTTAATTAATATAATTTTAAAAATATTTATATTTTCACTTTTAAATGAGAACCAACATTTATTGAGAAAATGATGGGTTTTGACAAAATCCGTTATAAACCTTTATAAAAATTAATTTTGAGTTAATAAAAATTACATATTCATTTATATTTAATAAAATTAATTTAATAATAATATTTTATTATAATATTTTTTATTTATAAAATCCACTAATTCATTAAATAAATATTTTTAATATAATTTGAATATTAACTTAAAACACTATTTGTGATTTATTGTATCAAAATATATTTTTATTAAAACTGATTAATTAAAAAAATTAAATTAAAAAAATTATAAATATATATATAAATAATTTAAATTAAAAAGAAAATATTAATATTCATACAATTAGAGTTACTTTGACTCTTTATTCTTTTGGGAAATTTTTTTACGGTTAATTTTAATATTTTATTCTTATCGTGATTATTATTGTTTACTACAGTTACTAATTATGTTATTCAAATATTATGATGAAATTATTATCTAATATTAATCATGATGATTCAAAATATGGAAAAAAAATTATCAATACCAATTTATTTTAATATAAAACCCTCCATCATTTCTAATTAAAACATATTTTGAATCACAAAAATCCATTAACCAAATTTTATTGAATAATTAATAATCATTTATTAATATGTTTTTCTATAAATATATCATAAAATTGATAATTATAATCATATCATAAAATTTATTTTAATGTTTAAATGGTCATATTATATAATCATTTGTTTGTGTAGGTTCAGTTTTGTGTATTCCATATGTTATCGAACATAATTTTCTATCTTCAAAACATATCTCGTTATATGTATCCTATAATTATATAAAATTGAAAGGTGTAGGATGAATCTCATTCAGAATACATAACTCAGGTGTGGAAATTATTTCCTTTTGAGATATAATATATAACTAAAATTATTGAGAGACGTGGGCAGAACACGCATGATGGGATTCCAATTATGAGGGACTATTATAAGGCCCCAGCCTCAAACCTTACTTAATATTAAGTTATTACAAGATTACACATTTAGGATCTTTTCGGGCTTAGAGTTTAGAGAATTAGATCATAAAACTTGCATTACATTCCACATATAAACAATGTTGTTACATAAAGATAGTATTCTTAATTCCAATCAATGGAAACATATATAAAATAAAACATGGATTATTTCTTGACACTTCCTTGACACTATCATCATATCATGTACCTTTCCCTTGACCTGTGAAAAACATTTCAAAAAAAAACATGGGATGAGCATAAAAAGCTCAATAAGGGATATAAAAATATGGAAAGGAAACATGGGTACATATATATATAAGAATGAAATCATACTTTACCCATAAAACATAAGCACTTTAACATACCTCATCAAATCATGAATAAATCATAGAAATCATAAGACATAAAGGTAACTTGAGGCATTCATAACATTCTTACGTAGGGAGTAACCCTCTTGGTTGCATTTGGAATACCCATCACAGTATATTCCGTAAATCACTTTGGAGAAACCTTAATGTTTCACTCCTTCGTGTTACCCAATGCATTGGAGAGCTATATCGGGCTCACCCGCCTATAGTCTATCACGAAACCACCCGTCTTCAAAATAATTCCCAAGAACCTCAACATAATCGTATCACATAAAACATGCATAAAGGAAACATAAAATTTCCACCATTCAATCACAATATATCAATACAACACATTGATATAAAAACATTATGAAAACAATTTTCAATACCAAAATAAAATAAAATTAAAACGTGGTATTTATTTTTCTTTTAAAAAGAATGTATGGTTTGTAGAGGAAGCTGAAACTCAAATAATGGTCATGGAGGCGGAGAAGTCGTTGTCGCCGCATACGTACGACAAAAACATTCCCTTTTTTTGTTTAGTAAATGCTTCATATAAAAAATATTCCTTTTGAATAAACGTAAAAGTAAAAGGGTTTTATACACCGTTTAAAAGAAGGTTGTGTATAAAACAAAATATGCCTCAATGAAAGGAGATTGAGATGAAGTCCCATACCTCAGGTCCGACTTGACTCGATCGTTCTTTAATGTCCTGAATAATAAACTTCAGTTAATTTCTACTTTTTAAGAACCTTTTTCAAGTTCATTATTCCTTTTATATCACTTATTTCCATGTCATTAACACTATGTAATTATTTAAGTTAATAACGGTCGTTTTAACGATCATTGGTACTTGAGTCAAAAATAAACCCTTTATAATTACATGTTTTTCATGTATCAGTTATATGCAGATTTATAATTATTATGTATATGTCATATATATCCAGTATATACATGCATTTATAATATTACAAAATCATTTAGAGGTAATAAATGAAATGCACCGTTCATGGAGACGGTAAGCCGTACGTACGCATAAACGCTACTTTCATTTCTATTTCGTATTTTTATAGAATGGAATCATAATGATATAAAGGTATATTATAATTCAAGTGTAATATCATATATATTATCATAACTCCATCCTTTATACGTCCCACATATGGTATTAACGAATCAAATCACATTGAGGGGGCGGTAGTCCGCACTTTCTTAAATGAAGATATCACATTTACCCATAATGGGAACCATAAAGGTATACCCAAAATGAAAAAAACAGAAGATTAAGGAAAACATAAACATATTATATATCATATATAAATATAGTGACATCTTAATGGCCACCTTTGAAGGTGTTAAAAGATTTTTGAACAATCATCGTTTCGGGAGGCATGAATTCACCATCCACGGAAACAGTATGTTCGTTAACCATTAGATGTAGGTGTGTGTAAATGTAGCTCGAATACATCTTATAACAACATCCTATTATATTGAGGATACCGGATTTGTTACAAACGAAAAGAATAAAAAGAGTTTAGGGTGTTGGAGAAGAAAAATAAAACAAAAGGACTCAAAAGAAGACATTACCTTAAAATCAGGTATCTCCCTTTGGATTGAGCTCAAAGGATTCCTTAGGAAGAATTCTGCCCAAAGTGAGGCTTTAAGGAGTAATATAGGGAATTGGAGAGACAAACTGGGCAGGGTTTGGCCGAGCCAAAGGCTTTGGGAGTGTGGGTAAGGAGGTAGAGGTGGGGGCCTTTTATAAGAGGAGAGGAGGGGCACTCTTGGAAAGTAAAGATAAGTTACTTTATTTTAAAATGGGTTTCGGATTCAAAAGGTCACACATTGATATTATTCTAGGATATGGTGATAAGGGTTCTCAATACACTCATCCAATTGTTTTTGGCCATGTGTAGGTCTTAGATTTTACATTATCTTTCCATTTTATTTAAATCGTTAAATAATGAGGTCATCGCTGCATCATAATGATGTCATAAATAATTTAATTTATTTAATGTCTAAAAATTATAAAAAAATACTATGATGTAGGAAATCGTTTTAGCTTTCTAATTAATATTTATAGTCCAAAATCTGACTTGTATAACCCCATGTAAAAATTGTTTTAGTAAAATAACTCATGTTTGGGTCATTTTTACTTTAACATTAAATAAAAAGTTATTTATGTCATTTCCCAACCAAAGTGGCTCCATGGGGTCCCCAAGTTGACCCATAGCTTTTTTTCGTCGGCCATGACACATCCAATGAAGGTAGGACATGTGTCAAGATCATCTCATATTATTAAAACAATATTTTTACCCTAAACTACACTAATTACCACTAATCGCGATTAAAAACTTAATAAGTTACTATTCACCCAAAAATTATTATAATCTCATTGAACAACATTAGACTTCTTAATGACAACCATGTATGTCAGATTTTTTAAATTCAAAACACAAAGATGGAAAATTTTCATTTAAACGAAAAATCAATTTTTATAAGAACCACTTAGTGGTTTCACTATTCATCAAAAATTGAAGTTTTTCAGAAAATTACCAAAAATCAACCCTAAGATATATTTGATACTCCGAATTCAAAAATGAAGTCTATTTTACAAAATTCAAAAAATATAAGTCACATTAATTAATTTAATAATTAATTCCCGCTGTCATGACAAATAACGTGTTTTTATGAAACAATAAGTATCAAAAGATTGACACCAGTTTAAGCCCAGTTTCAAAGTGAAATTGATTCCAATGACCACCATTGGATTAAATGGTAAAAATATATTCTAATTTCACTTCAAAACCAATTCAAAAGATAATCTAATCATATAAATAAAATATATTAAAAAGCAGTTTTGATGTAAAATGCAGTATTTTTCACTATTCATTAAAAAATGAACATTGTCTGAAAAATAACAAAAAATCACACAAAGTAAATTTTAATATCCCAATAATAAAGAATAAGTTTATTTTTTACAAAAATAGCTTATAAAATTGTCAAAATATATATTTAAAAATGGTTTTCCATCAAAAGGAAGTAAAACAATCTTTTAAAAATATTAGTGTATTCCATGCTTAAGATTGGATTTATTTTCATTTTAAGCCTCTAAAACACTATTTAATTCTTTAATAGACATAGATAAAAATATCTATTACTCATTTCTTACTTAGGATGTTACGTCCTTCCCCCATTTATAAAATTGTGTCCCCGCAATTTATTTACTTATCAAATAAATGGGGGTACTTATCCCTCATTGCATTTTCAGATTCCCATGTTGCCTCTTCCATCATGTGGTTTTTACACAAAACCTTTACCTAATTAATCACCTTATTCCGTAACACTTGATCCCTGTGGTCAAGAATCTGGACCGGTTGTTCCTCATAAGATAGATTCTCTTCCAGCTGAACTACCTCTAAGCTCAAAACATGAGATGGATCTGGCATATACTTTCTCATCATCGAAACGTGAAAAACATTGTGTACCTGAGATAAACTCGGAGGTAAAGCCACCCGGTATACAACTGATCCAACTCTCTCCATAATTTCATATCGTCCAATGAACCTTGGACTCAACTTTCCTTTCTTACCAAATCTCATCACACTTTTCTAAGGAGAAACCTTGAGAAAAACATGATCAACTACCTCAAAAGATAGATCCTCCCACCTGTTGTCCGCATAACTCTTCTGCCTACTCTGAGCTGTTCTCATGTGTTTCTGAATCAGCTGAACTTTTTCTGCCATCTCTTCTACCAATTTTGGTCCCATCAACTTCCTTTCACCCACTTCATCCCAGAAAGCTGGAGTTCGACACCCCTTCCCATATAATGAATGAAATGGTGCCATCTGTATACTGGAATGAAAACTGTTATTATATGAAAATTCAGCCAAAGAAAGATGTTGGTCCCAACTTCCCTGATAATCCATAGAGCAAGAACATAGCATATCCTCCAATGTCTGAATTGTTCGTTCTGACTGCCCATCTGATTGAGGATGAAAAGCTGTACTAAAATTTAATTCAGTACCCAACGACTTCTGAAGGCCTTTTCAAAAGTTAGAAGTGAACCAGGGATCACGATCAGATATAATGGAGAGGGGAACTCCATGTAACCTAAATATCACTTTAAGATATAAATGGGAAAGTTGATCTAGGGAAAAAGTATCTTGTATAGCAAGGAAATGAGCAAATTTGGTCAAGCGATCAACAATAACCCAAATTGCATTATTACCTAGAGATGTCTTCGGTAATCGCACAACAAAGTCCATGGATATATTCTCCCATTTCCACTCTGGCACTGTTAAAGGCTGAAGCATCCCTTTCGGTAACTTCCACTCTGCTTTAACCTGCTAACAAGTCAAACACTTCACAGTAAAATCAGCAATATCTCTTTTCATTCCATCCCACCAGTAATACTCCCACAGATCTCTATACATCTTAGTACTGCCAGGATGAACTGAAAACGGAGAACTATGAGCTTCACATAACAACTCTCTCTTCAACTGTGAATCACAAGGCACACACAATCTCTTCCAAAATCTCAAAACGCAATCATTATCAATGTTGAATTCAGGCAACATACCTTTCTGAACCAGCTCTACCTTTTTCTGCAACTCACTGTCTTGCTTCTGTGCTTGCTTGATTCTATCTGATAGAGATGATCTCACTGATACCTGAAACAAAACAGAAGAACTTCCTGCACCAAAAAATTCTATGCCAATGTTCATCAAATCCTTAACCAAAGGATCACGTTCCAAATGCAACATTGCTAATGAAGCATTACTTTTTAAACTCAAAGCATCAGCCACTTTATTTTCTTTTCCCGGATGGTAATGAATTGTATAATCATAATCGTTGATTAATTCTAGCCATCTCCTTTGTCTAATGTTCAACTCTTCCTGAGTGAATATATACATTAAACTTTTGTGATCAGTATATATTTCGCACTTTTCACCATACAAATGATGCCTCAAAATTTTTAAAGCGAAAACAACAGCAGCTAATTCCAAATCATGTGTAGGGTAATTTACCTCATGAGTTTTCAACTGTCGTGAGGCATAAGCAATTACCTAATCATTCTGCATTAGGATGCAACCAAGTCCTTTCAATGAAACATCACTGTAGATAACAAACTCACCATTCCTGGAAGGTAGTGCCAAAACTGGAGCATTCACCAATCTTCTTTTCAATTCCTAAAAACAATCATCACATTCTTTTGTCCAGATAAACTTAACACCCTTCCGAGTTAGCTTAGTCATTGGACAAGATAACCATGAAAAATTTCTAACAACCCTTCGGTAATAGCCTTCGAAACCAAAGAAGCTACGAATTTTAGTTACATTTGTGGGTCTTGGCCAGTCTTCCACAACTTTTGTTTTTGGATGATCAACAGTTATCCCATATTTAGAAACAATGTGACCAAGGAAATAAATTTTTTGCAACCAAAACTCACACATTCTGAATTTCCCATAAAATTTCTTTTCATTTAAGGTTTGAAAAATGACCATTAAATGTCTTTCATGCTCCTCTTTACTTTTAGAAAACACCAAAATATCAGCAATAAAAACCACCACAAACTTATCCAAGAACTCATGGAAAATTCGATTCATTAAGTCCATGAATACAGCAGTTGCATTGGTTAGCCCAAAAGGCATTATTACAAATTCATAGTGGCCATATCTTGTATGGAACGCGGTCTTCAGAATATCTTCCTCCTTTACATTCAGCTGATGGTACCCCGATCTCAGGTCAATCTTTGAGAAAAACTGAGCTCCCTGGAGCTGATCAAACAAATCGTCAATATGAGGCAAAGGATTTTTGTTCTTAACAGTGATATTATTCAAGGCTCTATAATCAATGCAACGTCTCATTGAACCATCATTCTTTTTAACAAATAAAATAGGAGCACCCCATGGTGATGTGCTAGGTCGAATGAAACCTTTCTCTAATAAATCATGCAATTCCTCCTTCAACTATAAAAGTTCAATTTGAGACATTCGATAAGGAGGTTTTGAAATTCACTTAGCATCAGGAACTAATTAAACAGTAAATTCAACTTATGGATCTGGTATTATTCCAGGCAACTCATCAGGAAAAACATCAGGATACTCATTTACCACTGACACATCATTAATCTGAACAGTTCCTTTATTTTCAACGATGTGTACAATGTAACAATCATTTCCATCTTTTACAAGTTTCTCGGCCTATTGATAAGTTATCAACAGTAAGGGTTCATTTTTGTACACAAACTGAAAGTTTTTCTGAAAAGAAACTTATTTAGCTCTACAGTCAATCGTAGCATGGTAAATAGAGAGCCAATCCATACCCAGGATAACATCAAACTCTACTAGAGGTAGAACAATAAGGTTTGTAAGTAGGTTCTTTCCACAAATAAGGATAGGAAGATTCTTATAAATTCTTTTTGCCTCAACATTCCCCCCAGGTGTTTTTACCAAAATTTTAGGAGTCATTTCTTGAGATGGTATTCCCATTTTACCAGAAAATGTTTCAGAGATGAAAGAATATGTAGACCCCGAATCAAACAACACACTGGCATAATCTGAAAAAACAAAGTACCTGATACAACTTCATTTGATAGACAGACATCTGCTGAAGTAGTTGCAAAGGATTTCACCACCCCTTTCTGCTTGTAGTCTAACTACTTCTCATCACTCAAGATCATTGTCGAACACTCATTTTCATAGGGACCCATCTCACTGCACTTATAACATTTCACTAACTATAAATCAAATTTGTTCTTACCTTCACCTTGATCCTTTTCAGTGCAATCACGAGCCTTATGTCCCATCTTACCACATCGTTAGCATTTTCCAGAATTCAGAAGACATTCACCAGCATTCCTTTTTCCACATTTATCACAAACCGGAAACTTAGATTTCTTACTATCAAACTTTTTTGAAGAATTCTTACCTTTCTCCTTCCACCTCGGTCTCTTCTTCTGTTGGTTGTTATAGAACACTTGATCATCAGCAAACACCATTTCCACCTTCTCAGCACATTGAACAAGCTTTTTATAACTTTTAAACTCACGAGAAGCTAATGCCCTTCGATATTATGGCTTTAACCCTGAGTAAAAACGGTTTATTTTACTATCAAGATCTCGTATGAAGTTTGGAGCATACCTAGCCAATAGAGTGAACTTTGCTTCATAAGCAGCCACTGAATCATACTCCTGCCTCAATTCTAGGAACTATTTTTCCATCCTAAGAGGAACCACCTTAGGAAAATATTTCTCAAGAAACATACCTTTGAATTCGTCCCAGTGAAGATCCTCAAACTCGTCACTACCCCTGATATTTTTCACCATCGACCACCACTGATCAGCTTCATCTTCAAAACAGTAAACAACAAGACTAACCTTTTGATTGTATGAACACCCCATGACATCAAAAATATTCTCTAGTGCTTTAATCCACCCTTCAGCTAGCACATGGTCAGATGATCCTCTGAATGATGGGGGATGTTGCCTCATTAAATGTTCCACCACTGACATATTCCTCTGCGGTTGATCTGGCTGATCTCATGCATGGATACCACCACCATTTATCGGTTGACTCAATTGCGCCATTACTGCAACAAACTGTTCAGTTCCAATTCCAACTATCTCATGATGCTGATTCGGAAGGTTATTTCCTTCTTTATGCCTTCCTAGCATTGCTTCCCTGTTTCCTCTATGAAAAACCATTCTGAACAAACATGTCTTAGATGAAGCAACATGGTAATCTTCAAATGATATATCATTTCAAAAAAAAATATGGATAATCATTTAATAGAATTATAACTCCTAAAGTTATCTAAACCGACCTCTGATACCAACTATAAGGCCCCATCCTCAAACCTTACTTAATCTTGAGTTATTACAAGATTACACATTGAGGATCTTTTCGGGTTTAGAGTTTTAGAGAATTAGATCATAAAAATTGCATTACATTCCACATATAAACAAAGTGGTTACATAAAGATTGTATTCTTCAATCCCATCAATGGAAACATATTTAAAATAAAACATGGATTATTTCTTGACACTTCCTTGACACTATCATCGTATCATGTACCTTTTCCTTGACCTTTGAAAAACATTTCAAAAAAAACTTGGGATGAGCATAAAAAGCTCAGTAAGGGATATAAAAATATGGAAAGGAAACATGGGTACATATATACCTAAGAATGAAATCATACTTTACCCATAAAACATAAGCACTTTAACATTCCTCATCAAATAATGAATAAATCATAGAAATCATAAGACATAAAGGAAACTTGAGGCATTCATAACATTCTTACGTAGGGAGTAACCCTCTTGGTTACGTTTGGAATACCCATCACTGTATATTCCCTAAATCTCTTCGGAGAAACCTTAATGTTTCACTCCTTTGCGTTACCCAATGCATTGGAGAGCTATATCGGGCTCACCCAACCTTATTCTATCACGGAACCACCCGTATTCAAAATAATGCCCAATAACCTCAACATAATCGAGTCACATAAAACATGAAAAAAAGGAAACATAAAATTTACACCATTCAATCACAATATATCAATACAACACATTGATATAAAAACATTATGAAAACAATTTTCAATACCAAAATAAAATAAAATTAAAACATGGTATTTATTTTTCTTTTAAAAAGAATGTATGGCTTGTAGAGGAAGCTGAAACTCAAATAATGGTCATGGAGGCCGAGAAGTCGTTGTCGCCGCATACGTACGACAAAAACATTCCCTTTTGTTGTTTAGTAAACGCTTCATATAAAAAAGATTCCTTTTGAATAAACGTAAAAGTCAAAGGGTTTTATACACAGTATAAAAGAAGGTTGTGTATAAAACAAAATATGCCTCAATGAAAGGATATTGAGATGAAGTCCTATACCTCAGGTCCGACTTGACTCGATCGTTCTTTAATGTCCTGAATAATAAACTTGAGTTAATTTCTACTTTTTAAGAACCTTTTTCAAGTTCATTATTCCTTTTATATCACTTATTTCCATGTCATTAACACTATGTAATTATTTAAGTTAATAACGGTCATTTTAACGATCATTGGTACTTGAGTCAAAAATAAACCCTTTATAATTACATGTTGTTCATGTATCCATTATATCCAGAATTATAATCATTATGTATATATAATATATATCCAGTATATACATGCATTTATAATATTACATAATCATTTAGAGGTAAGAAATGAAATGCACTGTTCATGGAGACGGTAAGCTGTACGTACGCATGAACGCTACTTTCATTTCTATTTCGTATTTTTATAGAATGGAATCATAATTATATAAAGGTATATTATAATTCCAGTGTAATATCATATATAATATCATAACTCTATCCTTTATATGTACCACATATGGTATTAACGAATCAAATCACTTTGAGGGGGTGGTAGTCCACACTTCCTTAAATGAAGATATCACATTTACCCATAATGGAAACCATAAAGGTATACCCAAAATGAAAAAAATATTCTTAAGGAAAACCTAAACATATTATATATCATATATAAATATAGTGACATCTTAATGTCCACCTGTGAAGGTGTTAAAATAATGTTGAATAATCATCGTTTCGGGAGGCATAAATTTACCATCCACGGAAACAGTATGTTCGTTAACCATTAGATGTAGGTGTGTGTAAGTGTAGCTCAAATAATTCTTATAACAACATCCTAGTATATTGAGGATACTGTAGTTGTTACAAAATAAAAGAATAAAAAGTGTTTAAGGGGTTGGATAAGAAAAATAAAACAAAAGGACTAAAAAGAAGACATTACCTTAAATTCAGGTAACTCCCTTTGGTTTGAGATCAAAGGCTTCCTTGGGAAGACTTCTGCCCAAAGTGAGGCTTTAAGGAGTAAGAGAGGGAAGTGGAGAGACAAAATGGGCAGGGTCTGGCCGAGACAAAGGCTTTTGGAGTGTGGGTAAGGAGGTAGAGGTGGGGGCCTTTTATAAGAGGAGAGGAGGGGCACTCTTGGAAAGTAAAGATAAGTTACTTTATTTCAAAATGCGTTTTGGATTAAAAAGGTCCCACATTGATATAATTATAGGATAAGGTGATAAGGGTTCGCAATCTACTCATCAAATTGGTTTTGTCCATGTGTAGGTCTTAGATTTTACATTATCTTTCCATTTTATTTAAATCGTTAAATAATGAGGTCATCGCTGCATCATCATGATGTCATAAATAATTTACTTTATTTAATGTCTAAAAATTAGAAAATAATACTATGATGTAGGAAATCGTTTTAGATTTCTAATGAATATTTATAGTCAAAATTAGGACTTTTATAACCCCATGTATGAAATTTTTTTAGTAAAATAACTCATGTTTGTGTCATTTTTACTTTAACATTAAATAAAAAGTTATTTATGTCATTTCCCAACCAAAGTGGCTATATGGGGTCCCCAAGTTGACCCATGGTATTTTTTGGTCGGCCATGACATATCCAATGAGGTTAGGACATGTGTCAAGCTCATCTCATATTATTAAAACAATATTTTTACCCTAAACTACACTAATTACCACTAATCGTGATTAAAAACTTAATAAGTTACTATTCACCAAAAAAATTATTATAATCTCATTGAACCACATTTTACTTATTAATTACAACCATTTATGTCATATTTTTGAAATTCAAAATACAAAGATGGAAAAATTTCATTTAAACGAAAAATCAGTTTTTATAAGTACCACTTAGTGGTTTCACTATTCATCAAAAATTGAAGTTTTTCAGAAAATTACCAAAAATTCACCCTAAGATATATTTGATACTCCGAATTCAAAAATGAAGTATATTTTACAAAATTCAAAACATATAAGTCCTATTAATTAATTTAATATTTAATTCCCGATGTCCTGACAAATAGCATGTTTTTATGAAACAATAAGTATCAAAAGATTGACACCATTTTAAGTCCAGTTTCAAAGTGAAATTGATTCCAATGACCTCCATTGGATTAAATGGTAAAAATATATTCTAATTTCACTTCAAAACCAATTCAAAAGATAATATAATCATATAAATAAATTAGATTAAAAAGCAGTTTTGATGTAAAATGCAGTATTTTCACTATTCATTAAAAAAATGAACATTGTCTGAAAAATACCAAAAATTCACAAAAAGTAAATTTTAATGTCCCAATCATAAATAATAAGTTTATTTTGACAAAAATAGCTTATAAAATTGTCAAAAGATAGATTTAAAAATGGTTTTCCATCAAAAGGCAGTAAAACAATCTTTTAAAAATATTAGTGTATTCCATGCATAGGATTGGATTTATTTCCATTTTAAGCCTCTAAAACACTATCTAAATCATTAATAGACATAGATAAAAATATCTATTACTCATTACTTACTTGGGATGTTACAACTATACTGATGTGTTCATTAAATAATTGTTTGGACTTCAACCTAAAAGTGGGGTTGATTTCTCATTTAAACTCATAATGTGATCTATTAACATATCAAAGACTTGTTATAGGATATCCACTATTGATTTGGAAAAACTGAAGAAGAAGTAACAATATAGTTTGATCAAGGTGTTTGTATGCCCAACTACTTCACTATGGGATGTACCAGTCCTCTACATTAAGAATAAGAATGTATCAATGGGACTCTAAATTAATTATGAAGAGCTAAAACAAATCACAATAATGAAAATGTGTCCCCTTACATGTATATATGACTCGTGTGATCAAATACATGGTGAATTGTATTTCTCTAAGGTGGACCTTCAGTTGGGATATCACCATTTAAAGTTGATGTAGGAATATATTATCAGTACAACCTTTTGAATGTGGTATTGATTGTATGAATTCATATTGATTCCCTTCAAACTAACAAATTTTCCATCAATATTCAAGTCTTTATTGAATAGACACTATATATTAAATTCTAAAATTTATGGTATTATTTATAAATGATATTATGATATAATACAAGGTCGAAGATGAGCATGAGAATAATATGAATAATCTGAAAAGGAAATTGGAAAGAGGGAAACTATATGAAAAGTACTATATGTGTGTTTTATGGATGTGGACATATCATTATTGGGGTATGATATCACCAAAAAGGTATATCAATAGACACTTCTAGTACAAATGAAATTGAGGGCCATCCCAAACCATCATCAACAATGGAGATCAATAGTTTCCTCGGCCTATATGGGTATTAACAATGATTTGTTAGGAAATTTTCATGACATTAAAACAGACATAACAATATGAAATTGATGGTAGTAAATATATTTTTGACCATTTAATGTAAATACTAATTGAAATAGTTCACAAAAAGGTGTATTACTACACCGATACATACATTACAAACAAGTAAAGAATATTATGCGGTATAAATATATTAACTTAAGAAAAATTAGACAGTATAATAATGAAAAATTGTAAATTGAGTGCCTCTTACTCATGATTGATAAATAATCTTGAGAATATTTTCCCAGACATTATTTTTGATTCAGCAGTTGTGATCTTCGTTTTAAAATATTGGTGACATTAACATTGTGGCGATAGTTGTGAGATATATACTAATAAAAAGAGCTTAAAATATATACCCACATAGAAAGATCTTAATATGATCTAGTTAATATAGTTATCATTAATCAAGGATTATGAATTCCCAATCTACTATCATATAGAAATGAAAATAAAGTCATAACTTTTCTATGATGAAAACCTCATATAGCTTTATCATTAATTAGATTTTAAAAGGATGTAATCTTCTAATACTTATAAATAATTAACATGAGAATCATTAATAAATAAACATCGTTATTTATTTATCAAATTATCAATCAACCATCCCTTTTATAAAAGATATAGCATGCTCAAATAAATTATGTTGAAATTCAAAATGATGTGGAATATATTAGAAATGGTAAACCATTTAATTTAAAAATTCATGACGATGTATTCATATGATTTGGGTCACAACTATGTCTTCCAAGAACTACTATGATAAAGAATTAATTTTGAATGGTTCATAAGGCTATTCATTCTTCAAACAGCTGGTGAGGACTATGATATATAATATCTTTGAGATATCAATTAGTGGGACAATATAAACTAGGATATCATTGAATATACATCAATGTTACTAGTATTATAGAAAGTGATGGATGAAGGGAAAAATTATAAGGGTATGACACAACCATAACATATAACTACATATAAATAAGAAAAAAACCACTATAAACATTATAATTGTACATCCAAATACATCAAAAGAAAATAATTCAATATGGACTATTTTTAATCATCATAAAATAGACCTCACATTATTTTAAATCTAGATGACTTGTCACTCAGTCACCATTCATGGAAATTCAACAAAGAGGTGTTGAGGCCACACTGAGTACCACTCTCGATCGTATCTAATCCAAATATGATATTTACCTCCATGATCAGGAAAAGTATAGAACATGATTTATAATAGGATATGAACTCCATACATATTATCACTCAATCTAATTCACTAGTTGAGAAGACCATTCACACATAAGAATACATACTAAGATCATGTTCAATGGACTTCAAAGGATGATTAGATATGAATCCACCACTGGTTGATTCCTCTTACAAAAATAGATTCAATTTGATAATCCAAATAGTTTCTTAACATGCCAATTTTCAGAATAGATATAAAAAAACTAAATAATAAAATAAATTCAATGAACATATACAAATAGTTTATGAAATGGTCAATGAAATTGTTGAATATTTTAAGGACATTCAATAATACAAAATGGATTCCCAAAGTCAATATAAGAGTTATGTAGACAATGTATGATGAAAATTATATTTTGATCTTGGAGACAAAGTGCTCCTCAACATATCATTATAGAATAGATTCATGATATTTTGAAATAGGGGAAATCTATGTTCTAGGTATATTATCCCCATTTATATTCTGGATCACATCACAGATGAGGAATATTGACTAGAACTTATAACATCCATGTCTTAAGAACGTGATGCATTCCATGTATCCCTCTCGAGGGAGTACATAGTACATCCCTTATGTGTACTGAATACAACGGTGGTGTTGATAGAAATTGGTCACTCTTACAAGGAGAATCTGATAGAAGCCATGGACCGTAGAGTTAAATTCCTATGCAAAATGCCCAATCACAATGATAATGTACTATGGAAGAATTTTTTTTTGAAACCATGACATGGGGTCCAAAGAAAGAAATTATGGATAAGAACAATAAGATATTTTCCCATTAGTATGTAAAATGAATTTTTAAGGGAGACATTTTTTAAGGGGGAGAATGTAACACCAATAGATTTTTAGGATATATATTTATTACATTGTTTTCTTATACAACACACAACACTAAGAATAAAATAAATATGATATAATATTAAAATATTATATTATAGCAATTGAATTTGAAGGTATGAATTTGAATAACCATATTATGAAAATTATTTATTATTTTTTATAAAATAAAAAAAAATATTTTCTATAATAAAGGTTCTATTTTTCATAAATTTATTTTCATCAAAAATTATTTTTATTACCATATATGAGAAAATTAATATAATTAATTTTGAAAAAAAATTAATATTTATTTGACAAGTTAAATTAATTTTCAAATTCATTAAGTCAAAATCATATTATAATGAATTTTCGATAAATTTCCAAAAATATTAAAATTTTAATGAATAGTGGGGAAACATATTCATCTTATAATCAATATATTAATTTTAAAAAATAAACAATGTAAATTTATCTTATGTATTAGTTTTAAAATATTATTAATAAATTTTGATTATAAATAATATAAAATTTCTCTTTTAAATTAATTTTATACATTATTTTTTTATTAAACCACTTGATACGTAAAAGATAATTTTTCGATGAAAATGTTTTTTGATAGATTTTTAATTTTTAATATTAAATTTAATCCTGACATTTCCATGATATGAATTTTGAAAAATTTTCATCACTATTTTCAATAATTATTTCCAAATTTACTAAATAAACAACTTTCATTTTTAATTAGTATGAATAAATTCTTAGTAATGATTGTTACTTTAGTAAATGGTAAATCAAGTAATTAAGAGTAAAAAATAACATGATAAAGACTATAAAATTACTCTAAAGCATTATGAAATTATATTGGATAATTAAATTTTGACCATAATGATTTATTAATCCAGTTTATGTCGATTTTAGTCCATTTATATGAGATTATGACTATTATAGTATTTAATTTAATGAAAAGTTAAACATGTCACACTAATTTTTTTAATAAGAATATCAATTTTAATATGATTTTGTCATAATGATATGTTAAACTATCGATATTTTTTTAAAATATATAATTATTATATTCATCATAATAAGTTATTTTTTATTTTTTTGAATAAGAATATACCTTAAATGATTAGAAAATGATGATGTTGTAATCATTAAATTAATGGAAAAAATAAAAGAAATGACATTAAAAGTATTAAAATAAATATAAATTTAGATATTTATGGTGATCCAAGAATTATATATACTAAAATGACATTTGTACGATATAATAAAATAGTTTACTCAAATTTCAGTTTTGTATTGAATTATGTAATTTATTAGTAATTAATAGTATCAAAATTGAAAATAATGATATTTGTTGGGATTAATATTTTATTAAATTATTTAAAAATAAAAAAACAAATAAGTAAAAATTGTATAATATATGGTCCAAAATATCATCTAATATTCATTTATATGACATTTTGAATCATTTTTATTTAAAAAAGTCTTATATTCATTAAATGTTTTGAGATATTCCATAAATCCCCTCACCTCAATTATAAAAGGGCACCCACTCATTAGATTATTTAAACCACATTGACACATATATCTTAACCCAATTAGGTTGATCTATCTTATCAACATCATAATTTAATTTCATGTGGTTCTAGACCATCCAAAAGACTTACCCTATGTCTATTGAGAGAATTTATAATAGGTATCCTTCATAGAGTATGATTTCATCTTTACTGAGTCCTTCAAATTTCACTCTTCTTATAAATCATGTTAATTTTTTATACCCATAACAAAATAGTAAACAAATTAATATATATATATATATACATATCGATATTATTATGATTATGAAAAAACCATATTTAACTTTTAACCCTTCCAATGAAAAATGAAAGCACCAGGTGTGTGTACGTAGGGTTAACCATCTCTATGTAGCGGTGTAATTATATTTTCCTCACCACATTACTTTGATTGTTATAATGATGTAAATAATATATATATATATGATAATTATGAAATTATATTTATTATTTAAAATTAATATATCATCCATTTCTCAACTCAATCATCATTAATGTAATGATATTGTTGTTCGCTCGTATGTATAACCCATCATCTCCACGATGTGATGCTACTCATTTTCCATATCCATCATTAAATAATTTTTATAAAATCTTATTAAACAAATTAATATGATAAATTGATAATTAATAACCCAATATAATTGATGATTATATACCCCATTAACATGAATCAATGCACACATGACAAAATGTGCATGAAAAATGAAGTTGTTAACAACCAAACCAATAGTTATAATGAAATATTATTAACAATATAGTAGTTAGAATCAATATAAGGGTAATATATTATATTATATATATGAATATGGTTATGGTATAAATTGATAACATTATTTAAACTATTATATAAGACGTTAAATCGTGCTCAACTGAAGGATAATACAATGTAAGTGGTCTCTCTAAACCTCCATATTTTATTGGGTGGTGTTATATATCTATTTTCCTTAATTTCTCTCCTCATTTTTCACATATAATTCTCATATGTTTTGTTAATATGTAACAAACCTATGTATGTATCTCAATTCATCCTTCTTTTATGGTTTGTTGGATATCTTAAAAATGCCCCTTCTAAATTCCTCTCAATAACTAAACTTGATTAAATTAAACTTCTCTATCAATTACCTATTATATATTAATGTAAATCAATTATTTTATTCAACCAATTTTTTTTATTAAATCAGAAAATATATAATGAATAAATATTTTATATCATTTATGGTTTTAAGAAAAAATATGGCTTTATCCCCTTTAATGACTCAGTATTCATTCCCCTGAACTCACACTTAAGTGGATCATTTATAATGCTTCGTAACACCACTTTTATCAATTAATTTGGACTTCATAATTCATTAATAATAATTATTATTCATTTATTAATGACCATGAGTAATTTAAATCCTTTATTTCATGTATACCATAGTTATATGACTGTTGGTTATTCCTTATGGAGTGATTAAAATACCCATTTCATTTCATGGGTAACCCTTATGTTTATTACATATGTTCGATTTATTTTGTGGAAAATATATTCAAGAATATTTTATGATGGGTTTTTGGAGATGGTTCTCTGATGGAGTGGGTAGTGTTTACGCTAATGAAATGTTGTGTATGGGAATATGGTGTAATCCAAATCCATTATAGGACTCTATCTACCATGTGATATAGTCTTTTTATTTTCAATTGACACTTATTTATTTATTTTTATATATTTCATCCACTTTATTAAGTTCCCAGGAATATATGATTTCATTTTATATAGTTTATGATTCTATATTTTCATTCATTTTCTGTTCATTTAATTTTTTCTTTTAATTCGTTATAACTAATGAGTTATATCTCAATACAATTTTTTTTCATTAATGGGTTATTTTGTTAATCTTTTTTTATATGTATTCACTAGGTTTTACTATGTAGTTTTAGGAGCTCAATGGGAGTTGGTATGTCATTATAATGATTAATAAAAGAGGTTTTATTCTATTTTCTTATTTTTCTAATTATGTACCTACTCTTTCAAATAAAAAATACTTTTTGATCAGTTGTTTGTATTCTAGGGATAGTTATGCTCAAAATCATTTGATAATATGTACTGAAGGACTGGTTAACTACATGTATGTGTTTTCAATAAGAGTTCAATATCCGTACATCCATTATGGGATTTTAATGGACATTGTCCCACGATCGGTTCTGATAACCTCTATTCTTAATTAACATTTTGAATAAGGTCAATTCAGGAAGGGAACAGACAAGCATCATTCCTAAAGAAATTATGACGGATGAATACACATGATAGGTTGGAATACCATACATCCTTGATGATATTCAATTTGATGTTTTGTTAAAATTAATTGATAGATATTGGACATAAATATTTCTAATATGGGTAATGTAAATAACATATCTCTTTTCTTGAACCGACTAACATGGAATGGGGAAGACATGTCGGGGATTACCACAAAATGTCCTTAGGTTGTTTGGTTTCTCTATAGTGTTTCCAAGGTGAATGAGGACTAGAGGACCTTTCCATCAAGGAGGATATTCTTCAAGTTTATGTGTAATATGAACTTGTGCATGATATAATAGGTATTACACAAATAGACAAGTAAAAGGATCCTCATTCTTGTCCATGGTTCATCAATGTATTTTTTAGAATAAAGGATTTTGATAATGAAGATGGATATCGAGATAAAATCAACATAAAAATGAAACATGCACCCTAAGGTATATTTAATTTTCGATGCTGAGATCGATCAAAACAACATGTCATTTTTGTGTCACATGGTTCGGAAAATAAAAATGTTTGATAATGGAATATCACATATCTTATATGAGAAGGGGTTCAATACATTGTTATGTAACTTCAAGGATGTCAAATCTACTTGAGTATTTTTGTCATGGGGATTTTAATTAATGATCAAGTAATATCATAGTTAACTAGAAATAGGGGTTAGTGGATATAGGTAGAAAAAGTTTAATGGGTAAAGTTGATATTGTACAGAGCCAAAAAATTTTCCCATCGGTATCATGAGGACCTCTCTTATGGGAAAGAGCATCCTCTAGGCATAATCTATTAAGTAATATTTTCAATTCTATAGATCATTCAAGTGTATTTCATTAAAATTATCAAGAAACTATTACCAATACACAACAGGAAAGATCCAACTGAAATGAAACAATGTTGTGACGTTTCTGGAGAAGTGTATCAACATAGTGAACTAGTGGTGAGAACTCTAACTTCAATGATATGATGGTTGTTTAAGGAAAACATAGTAATCTATAATCAATTGATCATCCTAAAAGTTATGTCACAACCTAATGAAAACATTATCATTGACAGGATAGGAGATAAAACATTTATCTAACTTTTGGATCGACTAGGGAGTCCAAAAATTATAGATCCACATTTAAAAAGTCCACACAATGGGACCAAATAACATTATTCCTTGTTTATTTAATGTCAATAATTTTTCAAACTCTTGAGATAAATATTTTTGTGGGTGGAGAATTTAATTTTTCTCAAGAAACTCCTTTTTTGGTTTTAATCTTAAATTGTTTTATGTATAAATCAAAAGTATTTTATAGTCTTGCAATTTTGACAATGAAATCATAAATTTTAACATCATACAGCTTTGACCATGGTACATTTTGTTTAAGGTGAGGATTCACATGGACCAAATTTGAGGTGAATGTCCCCCAAATCAAAATTTGGATTACTAGGGTAATTATTTCTCTAGAATCGATTTGATTATAATAGATGAGTTATGTAACTCATGGATCAAGGATCCTAGGGCCTATGTAATATAATTAAACATTCAACCCAATGATGATCATGAATAAATTTAACATGATGAGCTCTACATCAAATATGTCAATGCTCACAAGGGTCAGAAGTCCCTTCCTATAGATCTAAGATACATCTAGTTCATAGTTCAAATTCTCTTATATAGGCACACCACATATATGGTTAAATAGTGATATCTTTTTACCTTTACAAGGTACATGGATAGTTTGTAGGAACCCAAGATTCTAACGACATGAAGTGTGATTTATGGATTGAGGTTTCTGATAGGGTAATGAAAGAACCTCATTGGTTGACCAGGGATAGGATCTTGTATTGCATTGATAATGCACAATAGAGAATTCTTTTCTTATTGGTTTATCATCAATTAGGTAGTATTCATATTCCATACAATTTAACATCATTTTATGGGGACGTATTCTATGATGTTTTTGATCATTAGTTAAGGGAGTTGTCTTTAGAGTTCTATGTCATATGATAAGGGCATGAGAACAAATGTGAAATTGTGTAAGTTATCCATGTGGAATTATTATGACTATTTTGGGGGATTTAAATGTGGAACCTTATATTATACATGAATAAGCCCATTTATGGGTAAAAAATATAGATCCCTTCTTGACCAGATTTACCACCATCGTACTCATGATTTTTGTAGATTTGAATCATACATTAGGAAAGGGGGTTTTTATGAATCAACCCTCTTTAAATAGAGGAATATATAAGTTTAATGGATAGTATTACCTATGATTCCCAAAGAATATTGTATGGTTTAGAACCATTCATTAATGGGATCTTTCAATGATTTATCTCTATATAGATTTGACTCGCACGATGGGGAGAGTGGAATTTTTTTCTTATATTAGTGAGTCTCAACATCAATGTTTGATAAGGGGTCCTCTACATTGATTATGATCTTATGTAGGGATTGGTAATATCTATATTTCATTATGTTATGGAGCATAATAATTTATATCTTGCACAAATTAATTTATATAATATCCCTCTTTAAGAAATTTTAGGTCTTTTATGATGAAACAGATATAATGAATTTTAAAATCATGAAACTTGGATTTTTTTGTGAAGTATAATTTCATACAACTGGGATAAATTTAGGAGAGTTGTAACTAACTATGATTAATTGGGTCATCATTGAATATGAATACCCCAAAATGGAAGTGTCCCTGATATGATGTCACAATAATACTTTTAAAATTGGTACGATGTACATATGTATAACATAAAGAGTATCTGAATCTAAGTTTATGGTAGAGGTATGGATGTTCTAAATAATAAAACATGTCTATCTAATTCAACTGAGGTGGATACCTGTGGTTATAGGTCAACCATTTATAAGGGGAAATTCCAATATTCTATATATTCAATATAATAACTGCGGCGTTTACGGGGGGGGGGGGTGGGGGGTGGACTCTCATTTAGGATAAAACATCTCTATAAAAAAGATATTTAGTATTCATTCAATTATATACTGGGTCATAGCAATGTATTTTTTAGAATACCTTTTTTCCATTACCAGTTTCATACTAGGGAGAAAAAATAGAATGGGATCTCATGTTTTATGGGGTTTTAAGAGAAGGATATCAAATCTCAAAATTGGTTAGTATCAACCTAGATATTTAAGAAATTAATTTGGTTCCTATATAATGTAAAATTCAAGAAGGATTTGAGCACCCTAAAGGCTAAAATAGTGTGTATTGAACAAAATTCATGAGTGAGGGGATAATAAATGAAATTCCCACATACACAATCATAATGGTGAAAATTTCTCTCCCATGAAGACCTATTGAAATTAATTTTAACTTCATGTGACTAGTATAAGGTCATGTAGATAAATATATTTTGAAAAGAACACAATTACCTATCTAAGAGATGTCTCGATCTAATTTCCAACAGAATATTTTTATGTTTCCTAAGATCAACTAATACATTGTCATAGTGAGAAACAAGGTATAATTGGGTTGTTAATTACTTTATATGATAGTGAGTGATATGTAATACGTGGTGTTTTATATAATTGTTTATGGAAAAGAGTCTTTATTTGTATATGAATACCACGGAGAAACATGATTGGGGTGATGGAAACCCATTCATGATAATTAAATGGAGCATCCATGAATCACGAAATCCCTATTACTATGAGAATAAATCCATAGGTAGTTATTTGAATGGAACATTCTCCATAAATGTCTGTCTCATATGCATATGAGGCATGTTTTCATATTGATATTAAGATTGGACCGATGATTTGAGATCTGGGTGTCACTATGTATCCTATGATAATAGTAATCAAGAAAAATGTAGTTATGAAATATAAAACCCTCCATGAATGTTTTAAACATATGAGGAGGGGTAATTTTACCAATTGATATTTTGGTTAGAATAGGTATTTGAGATCTAGGAATCACTATGTATCTAATGAAAATAGAAATAAAGCCACATATAGATCACGAATAGAAAAATCTCCACATTGGCCTAGACCATTTGTTGATTAGGGAATTGTTTCCCATTTATAATATGTTTTGACCCATGATTTGGTATATAAGCTTCCCTAAATATAATATGATAGAAATAATCAAGCCACATGTACTTCTTAAATGGAGAACACTCCACATATGTCGTACCCATATTCAAGGGGACAATTTTTTATATTTATATTTATATTGGACCTAAGATTTGATACCTAGCTCTCACTATATATCTTGTAATAGTAGGAATGAGTCCACAAGTAGTTTTTGAATGGAAGACTATCCATGAAGTTCTTGAGCATATATAGAGGGGGTGGTTTCCATCTATATTGCAGGTAGACTGCAAATTTTAGATATTGGTGTATCTATATATCTTATGATTATAGGAATCTAGAAAGACATAGTTCTTTTATGGATAACACTCCTAACATTTAGAGACCATTCATAGTAGGTGGGGGCATCCCATTTTTATTGCATCTAGATCAAGGGGTGGGGATTTGGGTGTCACTATTTATCATTTGATAGTAAGAATTGAGCCACACATTGTCCTTTCATGCATAACTATCTAAGCAGGTCTGAACCATATGAAGAGGGGGGAATTTTATCATTAATATTGCATTTGGTCCCATGATTTGTGATATGGGTATCACTATATATAATTGGATGGTATAAATCATCACACACATTGGACTTGAATGGGACTACATCTTATTTTGATCTGACATACACAGAGGGAGGGGGTATATAATTTTACTTTCACGCAGATAATCCTCATGTGTGGTGAACCATCTGTGAGGTAACATTTTCTATTTTGTATCACATCATATAATAAGATATATTCAATGAAATTTAATGTTATTGGGTGAGTACATCTTCAATGATGTTTAGTGACATGCGATAAGGACATATTTTATGCATTATATTCATATACCATAAGTGTGAAAGATTCTATTCAGAACAATGGATTTTTATTAAGACAGTGGATATTTTATAGTTTGATTTATTTCTTCTAGGACATGTTATAACATATATTTTAATGTATTTATAATATGAATTGGAACGATATACAATTTAATTTCTTTCTAATAGGACATAGGTACCATGTAGATTAATTTCATTCTTCTAGAACTTAAGATGCATGGAAACAACTACGAACAGTACTTATTGAGAAACCATTAATTTATGGGAGGAAAAATTCTTTCCCCATAAAATTTATGAAATATGTAAGCTCCATTAGAATAGAACTTATATATATTTTATGTCCCCTGCCAAATGTGTTCCAGCTGTGGAGGTTTCTTTCTTAATATATTTTCTATTATTTGAGATAATACGAATTCAACATTACGGAACAATCATAGGAAGACAAATATATTAAGGCTCACAAGATCCAATTTTTATGGAATTAGAGGTTTTGTGTTGTACACAACCATTTCCCATCATGTCATTCCAACTAATCTGGTTACATTTGTGATTTCTCATCATCTGAGAGTTTCCTGCACATAACTATTCAAAGAGTGGGAATCTGGACTTCGAAGGGAAACAATGCTTTAGTATCATAAACAAATGAATATGGAGTCACTTTTGTGTTAATTATTTTGGTGGTACAGTTGGTCCATAAAACATTGTAGCGCTTTTTTGTCCAGTACATCTTGTTCCTTTTCAACTATTTTTCGGAGTATATTTGGTAGAATATTTTTTAAGTATTTTATTTATCCATTTATTTGCATGATAGTTTGATTAATGGCTGGATTTTAATTTATACTCCTGATAAAATTTCTTCAATTCAATTAAATAAAAGTAAGGGTCATTGTCCAAAAATATCATATGAGGGACACTGAATCTAGTAAGGATATTTTTTATCCTAACTTCCTTGAATGGATTTTCCTTTTCCCATTTCGAAAGATGTTGGAATAAATTAATATGTAATTAGTCTTCTTATTTATGGTAGAGAATTTTTCCCCACAATATCTATTCCCGAGATACAATATGGATAGGAATATTTAGATTCATGAAAAACTCTAACAATTGAAGGATGATTTTTTCAATAATCTAGACTAAATAAAATTTCTTGGTGAATTCCACACAGTCTCATGTCGTTTTTTTCTAGTAGTAGCCATTAATATGTATTTGTAGTGAGGGTCTGTTCTCGAATATCTATGAAATATTTGATCCTACATTGAAATATTCCATGATGGGGGTAATTTCTTTGTATTCTATGAATATGACAATGATCTCATCAATTTATCATTTTTAAATGGGTTTTTTCTCATTAAGACCATACCCAAGGGTAAAATGTGTTACTCAGTGTAGAAGATTTTCCCATTTAGATTATTATAATGTGAGGGTAATATTTTGTTAGTAATAAATGATGGGTTCCATCTATTTAGTGCTGTATATCAATTCATCATTTTCTATGGGATTTTTGACCCAATTGGTATTCTAGATGTCACAAACAATGAAAGATGATTCCATTTGTTAGTGTATGTTGGAGAAGACAAATATCTCTTGGTTGGGGTCATTTGAGGACATGATTTTGTTAGTTAGTGAATTGGAATAAGAATTTTTTTATTTGGGTGCATGGAATAATTTTGGAATAATAGGAAATTGTTTCATCAATCCTCTGATATAATTGATGAGAGTGGACATTTCTTCCTTCCATATGGAATGATCACTATAAATTTGTTTGAACAAAATTTTCAAATTACATTTGATATTAATGTAGAATATATGAATCTATAAGTCTAGTTATAAGCTAGAAATGAGGGTTTGGTATTCTTCTCCACTATTATTATTGCATTCTGATAGTGTGAAAATGTAGGGAACACTTAATTTTTCTATAGAAAAAAATATAATATATGGAATAACATAATTTAGATTCAATTTTTACATCCCATTACCAATAAGACTTCATGATGAACATTAAAAATACATATCCCTCATTGAGGGAGTGTCACAGTCATAGACAACCTCTATCTCTAGATGTCTATGATCAACTGGTGTGATGTCGAGGGAGGGATCTGTTGTAAGGAAACCGACCAGTGTTTTGTATTTAGATATATTCTATAACATGAACTAGATTTCATATTATTATTGAATAACCACACATATAGTCAAATTATTACTTAAAATATGTCATCTAAGGGTTTCCCCGTCTTTCTAAATTGAGAGACAGAGTAGACATCATTATATAAAGTTCAATGTACCATATTTTTCAATATAAATATTTGTGTGTGATAGTTCTTCTTGATACTATAATTATAGTACTAAATATCTACAATTTATCATTTGAGGTAGTATAGGTGGATTTCATTCATTGTTTCATTTTTCTTGAGAAAGGATAGCACCAAGTGATCATTCCATGGAAGCTACATATAAGATATGGTGATTTCCTTCTACTTGTGGAATCATGACAGGTTGTTGTAGTAATTACTTATTAAGATTCTCAAAAGAGTCTTTATAGTCATCGTCCCACTGGTCAGAGTATCCTTTATTAACTAATGTTGGGAATGGTAGATCTTTTTCATCACGGTTAGCTAAGAAATACTAAATATAAGGGATGCTACCCTGCATCCCTATTAGTTCATTAATATTCTACTAGGGTTAAATTAATAGGATTTCAATATTTTTTTGGATCAACCTTGATGCCATGATGGAATTACACAAAGATATTAAATTTACATATTATTACCCCAAAGTAATAATTTATAGGATTAATCGTCAAACTATTATTCTAAAACCTGATAATGATTTCTCTCACGATCTATTAAATGATTAAATCTTTATGAATATTTTATTAATAGGTCATAAATATAACATTCATTTATTCCTCCAAAAAATTCATTGAATATGTGATTCAAGGTGAATTGATTAGTATCGCCAATGTTGTTTAATCATAAGGGAATAAACTGATAGAAAAATAACCCTTAAGGTTCTCTAAAAGAGGATGCTTCTTCATCTCTAGGGACCATTTTTGTAAGATTATTCATTGAGTACCCATCCATGAGGGAAATTTTATTGAATCCAATAGTTTTATCTATATTTTTTCATCTGAATTTGGTAATTTTTGTTTAAGAAGTGCTTATTTAAATCCTTGAAATGGATGTATACCCTGGTCTATCCATTATTTTTATTAATGAGAATGATGTTGGAAATCCATTTTTGATTCTACAGATCCCACGAAATGTTCGATTCAATCAACATGGAAATATTCTATCAACATTAGTAGCATGATATGGGTAAATACTCTTATATGTCTTCTTGAATCCATGATGTTCATCAGGTAATCCCATGTGGTGCACAACCACTTCTAGGTTCATCATGGGCCTTTCTGTAAACATCCAAGAGAACATGTATCTATGATTATTTATAAATTCATTAAAAATCTTGTAATCCTTGAGAGTCATTGTATGAATAATAAATATAGGACATGGGTCTTCCTATATTTCAATATTCATGTTCTTGGACTCATTTATGGTGGTGTAGATGTCCTCATCAAATGAAGGATGGGAGATCATGAAGTTATCCTCAACTTCTTGCATCTCTGATTCCATTAATTCATTTTATGACATGGCATGGAATTATATGGAATATTTGTTACTATTGGGGTAAGATATTCAATGGGAAGGGAATTTTTCATCATATAATAACTGAGTAATGGTTAGGAGAATCTTTTAATGGGTGTTCTCTATTTTCCTTCCATGGGGGGAAGGAAGAGATTTGACATCATGAGTTGCATAGAATGTCTTGGGGGGTTAAAAAATCATCAATAGTGAGAGGGAATTATCGAACCCTGCTAAAGCATTGTTATTATCCCTATTTTGTAAATCCCCTATAAAAGACACCAATTATATCATATGGATAAGAGACATTGAATTTTTTAAATCACAATATATTAATGGGATTTAATCATCTACTTCAATAAAGTTTTTGGGTAGTACATAATCACTATTGATCAAGATGTAATTATATGTATGGGTATAACCATACAATTGGTGCTTGAAAAGTATATATCATCATCCATCATTGGTTGTTTTTTATCCATCTTTTAGAAACCTAACTCAGTATACATGGCTTCTCAATTCACAAATGTTGCACCATCGCCATGTATTATTCCTATCTTTTTATCATTGGGTTATTTCAAGAACTCATGAAATTTTTAAGGTAAAACTATGTGGCTATAAATCCATGGTCTTAATATATTGATATTGAAGGTTATGTCTTTGCCGATAACCATAAACTCAATATTAAATTTTATATTCCAAAAATGATAATTGATCTATATATTTCTGAAAGGTCGTTGCTCAAGATTAAGGTAGCATTGAATTTTTATATTTGTTAGGGATATGTGCCCCACACTATATATAAATGTTTGAAGTGTACTAATTGGGATGAGGTTCATCTTTGTAAAATTTTTAAATAGATACAATCAATTGTAGGCATTGTCAAGGATTCCTAAAACATATAGGGTTCAGATATGTCGAGAGATAATTTATTCCTGGTCTATTTCTAGTAATGATATGATAACATGGGAATCTTATATCATATTATCCACTAAGTCAACCTTGGAAGAAGAGACATGGGTCTTTAACTCCCATTCTCTCTAGAGGGCCTCTATGAGTGCCTCTCTATGTTATTTTGAGTGATGGAGTGAATCTTGGATTTGAGGATTCACTGTAACAACATCCACTAATTACAAAAATGTAATAATTTTGTGATATAGGTTTGGAAATCCCATGGTGGGGTAGCCTCCTATTATGTGTTATAAAAATTGAGGTATTTGAGATGGATGGGCTTGTTACTTGAGTAGAGGATGAGGTAGAATATAGTACAAATTTCACAAGTCATGATGTCCTCCCCCATTCTCTTGGATGATCAGACTATCTCACTCCTTCAAGTCAGTCAAGAAAAATAAATGGTCTTGAACAACTTATAGAGGGATCTGAGGCATCTCCGTGCTTTAGTTAGGATTGTTAGAGTTCTCGAACAAGGGTGTTGGATGCATATATGAATTTCTTTGGGATGTGACCAAAATATTGGGTTTTCCAAACCTATAAATTTCCTATATCCTCATCTTATGCATCATCGACCTCTAGATCCATGGTATGGTATTTGAGAAATTATATTCAATGTTTTATTTATCAAAAGATAAGGTATTTGTTCTTTGAACTACACTAACATGAAAAAAATGATCTCTTCATCTGATGACTCTTCTTTATGGTGGGTATGTTCCCATTATCGAGATATTTGAGTAATGAAGTCTGCAAGAGTCATATCTTATAAAGGAGCTTGATGTTATTATTTCATTTGTGTCTTTTCTTATGTCTAATGAATACAAATGATTTTGAGTGGTGTTTTCAATAATTTATCCTTTGTTGCTGGGATCATTTTTGGTTTGTGAATATGATCTTCCGAGGTTCGATGAGCATGATCAACTAGATTTTAAGTCCTCTAGTTACCAAACATCTAACAATTCCTGGATGAAACTTCATTCCAATCACCCTCATTGTCTAATAGAGTGATTGTTACACATGTCACCTATGATTGGGACATCCTTAGTATCACCTATATAGATTCAACAACACTATAGAGGAAATCATTGAAGAAAACGTTTTCTTGTATGGTGTGACCAAACCTCCTTTGAAATGGACAGTTGTTAGGATTATCAGTGAGTCAGACCTCATGGGGATTTATAGGTTCCAAGAATCTTAAGTAAGTTATTATACATGGATATAATGAAGAAACTAGTAACCTATCCATTTTGAAAATAATATAATTTATTTTACGATACCCTAAATTCTAGGAGACTTTGGTAACTTGATTCCTTTGGATGAGGGTGATTTTGTTGTTGTTACTATTCAATGAGAGGATTCAGATGATTGGGGCCTACCTAGTTGCTTAAATGGGAAATTTTATTAGTTTGAGGGAAACTGTAGTGGTCTTTTCCTTACCAAACCTGTAACACCACAAGCTTCCACTATACGCTTCTCTTTAAATAATACAATAGCATGTGGTGTATGCAACTTCGAGTTCTTACACACCACAACCAATAAAACTAGACGTTATGAATATAAATACCCACTAGTTGAAATTTAATCAATTTTATATTTCAAAAAGGAATTCATTTTTGGGTTTGGAATCTCAAAATTATCTTAGGGTGATTTTTTGTTATTTTTCTGAAAACGTCCAATTTTTTAGGAATAGATAAAAACACTAAGTTATTGTTCAAAACAGACTTATTATTTAAATAATTATTTATTTTTTTCAAATTTATATTTGGTAAAAATAGATACATAATAAATATATAAGTTTAATTTAATTCATTGGAGTTAGTTTATAATAATTATAGATATATAAAAATTTCATTGAACTTTTTACCGTCTTTTACCCACCTCCTAAGATCATTTCCCAATTTGTATAAAACATAATTTTACCACTTTTGTGAGTTGAATTTCAAAAATCCTAGAGACACAGTTGATATCATTATGTAAAATGTGGTTCAATAAGATGAAAATAATTTTTGGTGAATAGTAACTTTATACTTTTATTTACCATGATTAAAAGTAAATAGTGAAATTATGGGTAAATATTAGATTATTATTACCCTAACGCATCTGCTAAATCTATTTGAAAAGTTTAATTCGACCAAAAACACCTTAGGAATAAAATATGATCCTTTAGGTCCACTTTTATTAGATTTGGAATTTTATTATTATTTAATTCAAAGAAGGGTTAAATGCGTTAAGCTCAAAGTTTAATAACTAAACCATTTTTAATATAGGGTTATACATAAGATAAATTTGATAATAAATATTTATCTGAAAGATAAAAATATTTCTACATAATGATATTTAATTTATAATTTTTAGACATTAAATAATTTAATTTATTTATGACATAATCATTTTGTAGTAATTATCTTATTAATAAAATATTAAAATAATAGAATTTTGAAATTTCCAAATAAATGTAATATGATACTTTTTAGGAATTAAACTAATTTTATAGGTTAATATGACATTTTAGGATTGATTAAATTAATATTTTTTAAAGTAATAATGTTGTTATGAATTTAACATAAACAAAATACCAAATAGTGTCAAAATTAACATAAAAGATTTTTTAAAACAAATATCATATTATTAATTAGTATTCTATTCCTAAAAATATAAGGTTCAACAAAAGGGATTAAATAATAATATATATGTCATTAATTAACCAGTTGGGGTTATCTTGGATGTTTATAGTAATTTTATTAACCATATAATATATAAAAAAGAGACATGGTAAATGTCAAACTATTTAACTAATAGTTAAATTTAAAATATATGGTTAATATAATGACCCAAATAGGTCTAAAACCTATTGTTTGTGTGGTTCTAGACCTATCTCTAGCTTATCCTTTAAAAAAAATTTGTAACCATTAGAAACAGTATGTGATTTTATTATAAAATAATATTTCAATCTTTTCCTAAGGTTCCCCTCACCCCTCTTATGAAAGGCCACTTGTCCTTCCCTCAAATTCACACTTTTAAATCCATTTGGCTCAGACAACTCCTACCCAAATATCCTCACAACTATCCTCCCTTTATCTTAGAGGCCTTCCTTTAGTCAAAAATCCAGCCTAAGAGCCATTTTGATCAAATCAAAATGAAAAATCCAAAGAAGAGGTAAATCTCATACCACCTCTTTCATGTTTTTTTCTTCTTCCACTTCTTCTTTACTTGTTGTTTATATTCTAAAATAATAACACCAGTATCCTCTATATACTATGATGTTATTAAAAATATGGTACAACAATATTCATTATTCTATCCATCCATTGAATGACATGTCATCGTATGTGCATACGTATTGCATATTGTCTCCACGATCAGGATGAGATTCATTCCCTATCGTATCCATTCAAGACTAATTTTCATTATATGATTTTGAATAATTTTTAAAGACATTATATCATTCTGAATATGAATAAGATACATCCTATCCAGAACCAACATAACTTATGTATCAAAGCATACAAAGGGAAACAAATCCGTTAACACCCCAAACAACGATAATACTAAAATATTATTAACAAAAAAATATTAAAAGATCATATATGATATCATATTAATGTATCTAATTCTTGTATAATTTAATAACAATTATTTAACCATTATACAAGATTTTTACCTAGCCTCGACAAAGGAAAATTACATGGTAAGGGTTAATTCTACAACCTTTTCATTATTCAAGATTGTTTATATGTAATTATCTACTGGGACCTCTTTATCATCCACATCCGTGTTTTCATAAAAATGTATTCCAAATATTTTTACTACTTACTAAACTATGAATTAAAGTCATTTATACCCTTAATTGACCTTATACATTTTGAAAAGAATCTTTTCGTCATTTTCCAAACTAGTTACCTTATGACATTTTTCGACAAAATTAAGGTATGAATGTTTTTTTAACTTATACGGCCGGTGTGGATATTTTACATCATTATAACATCGTTAAATCTGCCCTTATAATATTATAAATTTTTTTTCAAAATAAATGTCTTCTTTTTTAATTATGTAATTTTAAATGATTTCAAAAAAAGAATGATATATTTCTCTCAAACAGTTTTGATTTCATATATGTCCACATCCCTTAATGGATTTTAATCTTGTTTGATGTTGATTTAATATAATAAAAATCTTCCATTTTGTATTGTAGTTTTTTTGATATTTTTGACTCTAGAAGGGTAATTTTTCTACTATTCAGGGTTTATGGATAAAGTATTGTCATTTCGTATGCTAGTTTTAATACGAATGTTTATGTTATGTTTAAAACTTTTCATATGAGGAATGCATTAGACACAGTAAGTGACGTTGGGAGCCTGTTATAGCTCCTCCATGCATCGATAAGTCTTATGAGACAAACTAGTGTCTTGGAACAAGGCCTTGACAAAATATTATTTTTATTCTTGGCCAAATTCCTTGACTATGTGGTTATGAATTGTTGAATTTTTCATTCCATTGTTATGAAAGTGGCTATTGATATTGCATGTGATTATTCAACTGGTAGAAAATCTAGGTGAATAAGTAAATGACATTATTGGATTTTATCTTTTCCATATTATTCAGAAGATCATGTTTAAAACTCTTTTGTTCTAGTGTTACTTTGCATTAAATGTTTATGCTTATTACTGAAAGTTTCTGCTATATTGTTATCCTTACTGAGCATCTGAGCTCACCCCTTTCTATGTTTTATTTTTCCCTGGATTCAAAGAAGTATATTATGACTGGCTTGCAGGGATAGTCTAAGGGATATTAGTGTGGAATATGGAGACTATGTTGTTATAGTTTTTCATTTTATAATGTAATGTAAAACTGATGAATGTATCTATTATTTCCAAGTCTACTAAACTAATCGGTCTTTCGAGACATGATCTTTTGTGATCATGCCAATGTTAGGAAATAATGCACCGACTCTGGGTAACTGGGGTTGGGGCGTTATAGTTGGTATCGGAGGAAGTTTAGTACAAACCTTGGATACTGGATTTTGAAATACTCTGATTAGAGCACATTATCTTAAGATAGACTTTCAGGATTAGAATAGTAGAACTTCCTAGAATTTTTGTAATATAGATATTTTTTGTATTTTCTGAGCAATAAATATTTGTCTAGATATGAGCAGGTAGAGGTGACTCTACCATAGATGTACCTAATAGTGAAAACTTCTACAAGGAGTTCAGAGCTTTACCCGGGGCATCCTAGTGCACAACAATGAGCCTTGTTGCACTCTTGGTTACTACACATCTGGGGGATATGCTTAGGATAATTCAAATTTTCATTAAAAACCATTATTAAGGATTTATGAGTATATACCTCTTCAAAGGAAACATTTTTTTATGATTATGTATTATATCTGTAAAGACCCTTAAAATTCAAGGGAAATTTTTTCTTAATTTTCTATGGATTTTTAGAAGAGCACGGTTTCTGACGGCACCTGATTCTGAGGCCCGGAGTGCCCGGAATCATTTTCCGAAGTTTGGCTCGGGTAAGTTTAGTGAACGAACGAGCGAGAATTCCTAACTTTTGATCCGGTGCTCGGAATCGAAA
The DNA here is from genome assembly GCA_963277665.1 of Viscum album. Lineage (NCBI taxonomy): Eukaryota > Viridiplantae > Streptophyta > Magnoliopsida > Santalales > Viscaceae > Viscum > Viscum album. The sequence goes on along the minus strand of OY728150.1, from coordinate 1,211,029,251 downwards.
TCTGAGGGCACTGATGAACTCGCAACGCTGATATTCTCTTATGGAGACCTTTTCCGAAGTTGCGTTTATTGCGGGACGAAAGTTTGTTTTTGGGAGAATTATAAAAAGTTGAATAAGGAAAATGTGGAATTCTTTTTATTTTAATTTTGTTGGTTAACTTCTCTCAAAGGAAGTTAGGGGTGGGACCCACACCCACTTAACCTCCCTTGAGAGGATTAAGTGTGGTGGGACCCACACGAACCTAAACCTTTCATCTTCTCCCTTAAACTCCCCTTTTTAAATTAAGTTGGAAAGTTGGGTTAATTAATGGCTTGAGTTGTAACTTATGACATTAATAAGTGAGTTTAATTTGAGTTTTGAAATTCAAACTCTTTAATTTCAAAGGATGGTGTTGTGTTAATAAATTAAGTGTGAGATTAATTTATTTTTGGTTAGTTTCTTTGTTTCTTGAGAGGTTTGGGAGAATTGTTGAGAGACTTGAAGATCTTCTTCGTCTTCGATGAAGAACGTGAAGAACGGTTCTTCTCCGAAGAAGAACATCGACCTCACGACCTTCAAGAGTCGGCGTCCCGGATTCTTACGTCTTCATATTCCTCCTCGACAAGGGAGAAGTCGCCGACCGTGGTGGTCATCGCCAACGACAACGTACCTCCCTTCTTCGTCATAGCGACAAGTGAAGAGACGTCGATTCCTCCTCGGACGCACCCCGATGTCCACGAAATCTATGTCCGACGCCGCGACGCCTTTCTCCGCGATTCCCGACGTGCGACGTCAATTTTTCAAGGTAGGGGTTGTTGCTATTTGTTTATTTATTGATCCTTGTTCATGGTTCTAGCATGTCTAAGCGTGATGATTTTTAAATATGTGTTATTGTTTAACGTGAGGGGGCCGGACCGCAGGAACACGGTCTAACCCCCTCCTTTGTTCTTGATGTTGTTATCTTGCGGGTGGAAACAAGATGGTGTGGTGCCGTCGCACCACGCGGATAATCGCACAATTATATTGTGTGGCGCCGTCGCGCCGCGCCGAGGAAGGATCATCAAGAACGCCACGCCGTCGCGCCGCGCCGTGGTAGAATCATCAAGAACGTGACGCCGTCACGCCGCGTCGAAGGGAATCAAAGGCGCGGCGGAGGGGCGCGGTGCCGTCGCACCGCGCCGGACGACGAACACTGCGGCCGGTTCCGGGCCGCGGCGGGACGAGAAGACCGGCGGCCGGGCCGCCGGCGTCGGAAGCCGGAAAGGGGACCGGTTTTTCCGGTCCCGTTGAAGAAAAACCGGCCGGCAGATGGCCGGCCGGAAGGTCAAAGGCCGGGGGAATTTAATTCCGCCGGCAAGCTTTAAACCCCCCCCCCATTTATGAGGGGGGCGGTTTCCTTGAGGGGGGGCAGGCGGCCCCCCGGTTTTCTTCAAAGCAGGCCCCCCCACGAGGGGGGGCGGTTTCCAAATGGCACGACTAAAAGCCGCGCCGCCATTCCAATCAAGCGGGGGCCCTACCTCCCGCGTGTTGCCTCCGTGCGGCGCCAGGCCGCCGCGCCTCCGCGCCACCGGCCGGCCGGCCTGGTCGGGTCGTCCCGGTTCGGGCCGACCCAGGGGGGGTCGGGCCGGGTCGGCCCGGACCCGGACCCCCCGTTTTCGAGACAGTTTCAGTCTTTTGGCCATAACTTGAGCCACGGACCTCCGATCGATGAACTGTCTGCGGCAACGCGATCCTTGGATCGAGGCGGTCGATTCGGTATATCACACTCAAAGATTCGTAACACTTTGTGTTCGGCCGGGTTGGATCGTTCACGAAACCAACCGGGACTTCGGAGCGGAAACACTCATATCTTGAGCTACGGATGTCCGATGGACGTGCCGTCAGCTTATTTGTGTTCCTCTTAGAGATACGGATCTTTTGGCATACTCCGCCCGAGGTTTGGATGCAGGTGGAGTACGGTCTGGTTGGTTTTGCCTTAAAAACCAACCAGGCCCCGGGGACGAAAATGCCAATAACTCTCAGACCGGCCGTCTGATCGATGCGTCATCTGTTGCGTTGAGTTCCTGTTGACGATATGGAACTTTTGGATACATCAACTCTGGACTTTGTGATAGTTGATGTATCAGCCTCTCGGCTCGTGGAGCGGACCCTCCGAACGAGCTTGCTGTGTGCGGGAACCCTACTGCTGGCTGCGACTGTTCTGTGACTACTACTGCTACTACTGCTACTGTGACTGCGATGACGACAGTACAGAGATCCTGTGTGGATTCGACGACGACGACTACAGCACTCAGCGATCCTACGTGGATCAGTGCTACAGGTCCTGTGTGGGCCCGATCCTGTGTGGGTGTGATCCTGTGTGGGTCCTTGCGCTCAGTGGTCCTGTGTGAACCATCGCCTACAGGTCCTATGTGGGCCCGATACTGTGTGGGTCTTTTGAGGGGGTTAGTTACCTATCGATCCTTCGTGGGTCCAATGACATAGATGGATCAGAGATCATCTTTATCGTCCTTTGAAGAAGTATACCTGTGTGAGCTGAATCATGTTGCTTTCCTGTGTGGATTGTGTTGTGCTTTCCTGTGTGGATTACGTTTTGCTTTCCTGTGTGGAATACGTTTACTTTCCTTTGTGGACTGAGTTGTACTTGGGCTCGGAGGATGGAGTGTATTTGAAATTGATGACTTAGGTATATGTATGGGCATATACCTAAGCAGTGTCGGTTGTTACTTCGTGATTGTACCTTTCTTCCTGGTTTATCCTTTGTGGATTTGAGAGACCTTCAGGGGTCTCGGGGTCCCTACTGAGTAGCTTATACTCACCCCTGCACGGGCTTTTCCCGCACAACGTTGTGTTGGTTGTAGACGACGGACAGCGTTGATCTTAGCTGAGGCTTGCAGAGAAGGACGGTACCTGGAGGTGGACCACTGGGCAGGACGTGCTCGGAGTGGACGGCGGGACCCGTGGAGCAGTGGAGCTATCTGTACCCACCCTTCAGGTGGGACTTCCAGTGGACAGCTCGGTGTAGTGGCTTTTACTTTCAGTTTCTGTTTTCCCTTTCGAGTTGTACTTTACTTTCATTTTGGGTTTGTATACTGACCCATTTACTTTTCCGCACTTTCAGTTGTACTCTTCTTTTGCTTAGTGTTTACTTTCCGCTTGCTTACTCTGTGGTGTTTGTTTACTTTACAAAGGAAATGCCTACCCTTTTTACCGGGATTTACGCCTTGGTGCTAGTCGCCAGCCCCTGGCCTATGGAAGGCGGGCTTGGGGTAGTCACGGCACGGACCCCGAGGGCGGGTCGTGACAAATTGGTATCAGAGGAGTTCGGTTCTACCGCGAACTCTGATCTTTTCTATGTGAAGCAATAATGTTTAGCGTATTGAGTGTGGTTATCAGTCCAGGGAGTCCAGTGTTGGTGCGGCGGCCGATGTATCCGTACACCAGGACCCTGACTTCTGATTTCCGACTTAATGCACGAAAAAATTGATTGCGTGTATGTTTCAAATTTTTCTTTGTGATTACTTTATATCAGCTCACCAGGTATACTGTTCTGACCGTGGCGCACCTGTTTCCTTTTCAGGATGGCCCCACGACGGTAGCCAGCTAGGGTTCCGAGAGTCGAGCGTGACGACATCCCACCGAGCGACGAGGCTTCGGTGCAGGGCCCTTTGTCAGCAGTGGCACCGGCAGTAGCTCTGCCTGCCTAGCCACCGATACTTCCAGCGCCAGCCGCTGACGATGCACGTCGCCTCAGCGCACTGCATGAGTTTCAGCGCCAGCGACCGCCCATGTTTCGCGGGGAGATGGATCCCCAGGCAGCCGGGGACTGGCTGGAGGCAGTGGTACGTGTGTTTAGGCTATTGAGGACACCAGCAGACCTCATGGTGATCCTCGCTGCGAGCCTACTACACGCAGCAGCAGGACGATGGTGGATCTTTATGATCCAGGTGCACGATGAGGCATCTCTACTTTGGACGGACTTTGAGAGCCTCTTCCGCTCGGAGTTCGTCCCAGCAACCCTTCGTGCGGTGCGCATCCAGGAGCTTCTTCAGCTGCGGCAGGGCAGCATGACGGTCGCTCAGTACTCGGCGAGATTTACTGATCTCTCGCGCTACTCGACCGACATGGTACGGGGCCCATTATTCCGGGCCCGGACCTTCGAGCAGGGTTTGAGACACGAGATCATGGCATCGCTGATCTCCCTCAGCATACCGACTCAGAAAGGAGTACTGGAGCGGGCCCTTCTGATTGAGAGCTTCCTTGCTGAGTCTACACCAGCGCAGTGACCCACCACAGGGCGGCATGTGGCAGAGTCATCTACAGCAGGTAGTCGACGGATGACTCAGGGGTTTAGACAGACCAGACCTTCGGGCAGACGACCTCAGGACACTGGCTCAGCAGTTCGGAGCACACAGCGCGGAGCCAGTCTTTCGAGAGGCAGACAGTGCTATTAGTGCAGCGGGCAAGGCCACATGGCTCGTGACTGCCCGACCCGCCGTGCCGAGGAGCAGCAGTCGGTTGAGGGACCACCGAGGCAGAGGCAGAGGGTCGACCCTGGCGGTCCGCAGGGTGGAGGCGGACGAGGCAGAGGAGCTGGACGAGCAGCCGGTGGTGGGCAATGCTTTGAGGCTCTGCCACCACCACCACCAGGAGGTCCACCCCGACCACAGGGAGCTGGCGGGCAGAGACAGGCACAGCTCCAGGCAGCAGAGGCCTACGACCACGGCACACCCGAGATGATTCGAGGTACTATCTGTGTCTATTCCACCCTTACTGCAGTTCTTATAGACACTGGAGCGAGTCACTCTTTCATATCCGCTGCCCTTGTTCGGAGCTCGGAGATTCCGACAGAGCCGTTGGCTCGATCCTTACGGCTAGAGACTTCTACGGGAGCAGACTCGACGATTACGCACTGGTGCCGGTAGTGTGAGCTTACTCTAGGAGGCGAGAGCTTTGGCTGGGATCTTCTTGTAGCAGCGTCGAGGCCTTACGACGTCATCTTGGGCATGGATTGGCTATCTACGGTCCATGCACAGATTGACTATTTTAGGCGCAAGGTGCGTTGTGTACGCACCGACGGGAGCAGGTTCACCTTCACCGGCGAGAAGGGAGCCTTAGCAGCGCAGGATGGACTTCCGTAGAGGAGAGGACAACCCATTACTCATCAGTTAGATAGCCTCATCCTTGGAGCAGTTGACGTATGGAGTCCTGGTTTTCCTGCAGTGGTGGATCAATTTGCGGACGTTTTTCCCGACGACGTCCCAGGGCTACCTCCTCATAGAGAGGTAGACTTTTATATTGACTTGTACCCCGGGACATCCCCGATATCCACTCCAGCATATCGGATGGCCCCCGCCGAGCTTCGAGAGCTACGGGTACAGTTGGAGGACTTGCATGGCAAGGGGTTCATCCGACCCAGTGTTTCACCCTGGGCTTCCCCGATATTGTTCGCCAAGAAGGAGGACGAGAGCTTGCGACTTTGTGTTGACTATCGTCGCCTGAACCAGGTGACAATGAGGAACAAGTATCCGCTACCGAGGATTGATGACCTCTCTGATCAGCTCAAGGGAGCACGATGGTTCTCGAAGATAGACCTCAGGTCAGGCTATCATCAACTCAGAGTCAGAGACGAGGATGTGCAGAAGACGGCCTTCAGATGTCGGTATGGCCACTATGAGTTCTTGGTTATGCCTTTCGGTGTAACCAATGCTCCAGCAGTGTTCATGGCTCTCATGAACAGGATCTTTCAGCCATACCTCGATCGGTTTGTCGTGGTCTTCATCGACGACATTCTGATTTACTCTACGACTGAGGAGGAGCATGCCTATCACTTGCCAGTTATACTAGACACACTCCGAGAGCACCATCTTTATGGTAAGCTCTCGAAGTGGCAGTTCCGGATACGTTAGGTCCACTTCTTAGGGCATGTTATCTCTGAGGCGGGAGTTGTAGTAGATCCTGCGAAGATTGAGGCTGTGTTAGCATGGGAGCCACCCAGGAGCGTGACTGAGGTTCAGAGTTTCTTGGGACTAGCTGGATACTATCAGAGATTCGTGCCGAACTTCTCTAGAGTTTCGGCACTACTCACAGCTTTGACGAAGAAGGGGAAACCCTTCGTGTGGTCAGACAGATGTCAGCAGAGCTTCCAGGAGCTGAGGCAGAGATTGACCAGCGCACCTATCTTGAGGTTGCCTGAGGAGGGAGTAGGGTACGTAATTTACTGCGATGCATCAGGGACCGGACTCGGATGTGTTCTGATGCAGGAGCGGGCAGTGATCGCCTATGGATCACGTCAGTTGAGGCCGCATGAGAAGAACTACGCTACCCATGACCTGGAGTTAGCAGCAGTGGTCTTTGCTCTGAAGACATGGCGACACTATCTGATGGGCGAGCACTTTATAGTCTTTTTCGATCATCAGAGTCTCAGGTATATCTTCTCGCAGAAGGACCTGAACCTGAGACAGCGGCGATGGCTCGAGTTCCTCCCGGACTATGACTTTGAGATAGTCTATACTCCTGGGAAGGGGAACATAGTAGCCGATGCCCTCAGCAGGAGGATGGGCATTCAGCTACTTGAGGAGGCGACGGAGCAGCTAGCCTCTTTGCAGATATCCTTCGTGGATAGAGATGGAGCAGCCTTCCTTCAGTCTCTCACAGTCACTCCTCCACTACTGCAGTGAGTCAGGGAGGCATAGTGTGGGGACGCTGACTGTGAGACACGGCGTGCACAGATATCCTCGGGACAGGCACCTGATGGTTTCTCCCTTGGAGCAGAGCACAACATCCTTTTCAGAGGATGTACCATGGTACCAGTCACTTTGCGAGAGGAAGTGCTGAGATAGTTTCACACTTCTCCTTTGGCGGTACATCCTGGAGTGGCAAAGATGTACCAGGACCTCAGACGACAGCACTGGTGGCCGGGCATGAAGAAGGCAGTAGCAGAGTTCGTTTCTCGATGCCTCACCTACCAGCAGGTGAAGGCAGAGCATCAGGTACCAGCGGGCTTAGTACAGCCCTTGGAGGTTCCGGAGTGGAAGTGGGACGGCATATCTATGGACTTCGTGACTGGACTTCCACGCACTTCCAGAGGTCACGACTCCATCTGGGTGATTGTTGACCGACTCACCAAGTCGGCACACTTCTTACCCATCAGAGAGTAGGGCTCAGTGGAGAGCTTGGGACGTATCTACGTTCAGGAGATTATGCGGCTTCACGGTGTGCCATCATCTATCGTCTCCGATCGAGATTCTCGCTTTACTTCCCAGCTTTGGAAGGGGTTACAGGAGGCGTTCGGGACGCAGCTACGTCTGAGCACAGCCTTTCACCCTCAGACGGATGGTCAGACGGAGAGGACCATTCAGACTCTCGAGGACATGCTCCGCGCATGTGTCCTCGACTTTGGTCGTATCTGGGAGGACCACCTACCCTTGGTGGAGTTTGCGTACAACAACATCTACCACTCCACCATCGGGATGGCACCGTACGAGGCATTGTACGGCCGACCTTGTAGATCTCCTTTGTGCTGGACAGACCCTAGGGAGTCAGCACTTGTGGGACCAGAGATGGTCCAGGCCACGACAGAGAAGGTCCAGGTCATCCAGGAGCGGATGAGGACAGCACAGAGCCGGCAGAAGTCATATGCTGACAGGAGGTGGAGGCCACTGGAGTTTGAGGATGGCGACCACGTCTTCTTGCAGGTCTCACCTCGATCTGGTATTCGGAGATTTGGCCGAGGTGGCAAGTTATCTCCGCGCTTCATCGGACCCTTCCAGATCCTCAGCAGGATTGGCGAGGTGGCTTATCGCCTGGCTCTACCACCTCAGTTGCACCGGGTGCACGACGTCTTCCACGTGTCTCAGCTGAGGAGATACGTGCACGACCCGACGCACATCATTGACCATGGGGAGCTTGACGTTGACGATGGGGCGACTTTTACGGAGGTCCCGGTGGAGATAGAGGATCGATAGGAGCGGGTCCTACATGGGCGATCGATTCCTCTTGTGCGCATCGTATGGCAGCACGGGAATCTTCAGGAGAGCACATGGGAGCGGGAGGCTCAGATGCGTGCTCAGTACCCTCATTTGTTTCACTAGTTTTTGATGTATCTTTACGGGGACGTAAAGCCCTGAGGTGGGAGTAATGTAAAGACCCGTAAAATTCAAGGAAAATTTTTTCTTAATTTTCTTTGGATTTTTAGAAGAGCGCGGTTTCTGACGGCACCCGATTCTGAGGCCCGGAGTGCCCGGAATCATTTTCTGAAGTTTGGATCGGGTACGTTCAGTGAACGAACGAGCGGGAATTCCTAACTTTTGATCCGGTGCTCGGAATCGAAATCTGAGGGCACCGATGAACTCGCAACGCCGATATTCGCTTATGGAGACCTTTTCCGAAGTTGCGTTTATTGCGGGACGAAAGTTAGTTTTTGGGAGAATTATAAAAAGTTGAATAAGAAAAATGTGGAATTCTTTTTATTTTACTTTTGTTGGTTAACTTCTCTCAAAGGAAGTTAGGGGTGGGACCCACACCCACTTAACCTCCCTTGAGAGGATTAAGTGTGGTGGGACCCACACGAACCTAAACCTTTCATCTTCTCCCTTAAACTCCCCTTTTTAAATTAAGTTGGCAAGTTGGGTTAATTAATGGCTTGAGTTGTAACTTATGACTTTAATAAGTGAGTTTAATTTGAGTTTTGAAATTCAATCTCTTGAATTTCAAAGGTTGGTGTTGTGTTAATAAATTAAGTGTGAGCTTAATTTATTTTTGGTTAGTTTCTTTTTTGCTTGAGAGGTTTGGGAGAATTGTTGAGAGACTTGAAGATCTTCTTCGTCTTCGACGAAGAACGTGAAGAACGGTTCTTCTCCGACGAAGAACATCGACCTCACGACCTTCAAGACTCGGCGTCCCTGATTCTTACGCCTTCATCTTCCTCCTCGATAAGGGAGAAGTCGCCGACCGTGGTGGTCATCGCCAACGACAACGTACCTCCCTTCTTCGTCATAGCGACAAGTGAAGAGACGTCGATTCCTCCTCGGACGCACCCCGACGTCCATGAAATCTACGTCCGACGCCGCGACGCCTTTCTCCGCGATTCCCGACGTGCGACGTCAATTTTTCAAGGTAGGGGTTGTTGTTATTTGTTTATTTATTGATCCTTGTTCGTGGTTCTAGCATGTCTAAACGTGAGGATTTTTAAATATGTGTTATTGTTTAACGTGAGGGGGTCGGACCGCATGAACACGGTCGAACCCCCTCCTTTGTTCTTGATGTTTTATCTTGCGGGTGGAAACAAGATGGCGTGGTGTCGTCGCACCACGCGGATAATCACACAATTATATTGCGCGGCGTCGTCGCGCCGCACCGAGGAAGGATCATCAGGAACGCGACGCCGTCGCGCAGCGCCGTGGTAGAATCATCAAGAAAGCGACGTCGTCGCGCCGCGTCGAAGGGAATCAAAGGCGCGGCGGAGGGGCGCGGTGTCGTCACACCGTGCCGGACGACGAACACCGCGGCCGGTTCCGGGCCGCGGCGGGACGAGAAGACCGGCGGCCGGGCCGCCGGCGTCGGAAGCCGGAAAGGGGACCGGTTTTTCCGGTCCCGTTGAAGAATAACCGGCCGGCAGATGGCCGGCCGGAAGGTCAAAGGCCGGGGGAATTTAATTCCCCCGGCCAGCTTTAAACCCCCCCCCCCATTTATGAGGGGGGCAGTTTCCTTGAGGGGGGGCAGGCGGCCCCCCGGTTTTCTTCAAAGCAGGCCCCCCACGAGGGGGGGCGGTTTCTAAATGGCGCGACTAAAAGTCGCACCGCCATTTCAATCAAGCGGGGGCCCTGCCCCCCGCGTGCTGCCTCCGTGCGGCGCTAGGCCGCCACGCCGCCGCGCTGCCGGCCGGGTCGGGTCGACCCTGTTCGGGTCGACCCGGTTCGGGCCGACCCAGGGGGGGTCGGGCCGGGTCGGCCCGGACCCGGACCCCCCGTTTTCGAGACAGTTTCGGTCTTTTGGCCATAACTTGAGCCACGGTCCTCCGATCGACGAACCGTCTGCCGAAACGCGATCCTTGGATCAAGACGGTCGATTCGGTATATCGCACTCAATGTTTCGGAACACTTTGAGTTCGGTCTGGTTGGTTCATTCACGAAACCAACCGGGCCTTCGGAGCGGAAACACTCATATCTTGAGCTACGGACGTCCGATTGACGTGCCGTCAGCTTTTTTGTGTTCCTCTTAGTGAGACGGATCTTTTGGAATACTCCGCCCAAGGTTTGGACGCAGGTGGAGTACGGTCGGGTTGGTTTTGCCTTAAAAACCAACCGGGCCCCGGGGACGAAAATGCCAATAACTCTCAGACCGGGCGTCCGATCGACGCGCCGTCTGTTGCGTTGAGTTTCTGTTGACGATACGGATCTTTTGGATACATCAACTCTGGACTTTGTGACAGTTGATGTATCAGCCTCTCGGCTCGTGGAGCGGACCCTCCGAACGAGCTTGCTGTGTGCGGGAACCCTAGTGCTGGCTGCGACTGTTCTGTGACTACTACTGCAACTACTGCTACTGTGACTGCGACGACGACAGTACAGAGATCCTATGTGGATTCGACGACGACGACTACAGCACTCAGCGATCCTACGTGGATCAGTGCTACAGGTCCTGTGTGGGCCCAATCCTGTGTGGGTCTGATCCTGTGTGGGTCCTTGCGCTCAGCGGTCTTCTGTAAACCAGCGCCTACAGGTCCTGTGTGGGCCCGATCCTGTGTGGGTCTTTTGCGGGGGTTAGTTACCTATCGATCCTTCGTGGGTCCGACGACTTAGATGGATCAGAGATCATCTTTATCGTCCTTTGATGAAGTATACCTGTATGAGCTGAATCCTGTTGCTTTCCTATGTGGATTGTGTTGTGCTATCCTGTGTGGATTACGTTTTGCTTTCCTGTGTGGAATACGTTTACTTTCCTGTGTGGACTGAGTTGTACTTGGGCTCGGAGGTTGGAGCGTATTTGAAATTGATGACTTAGGTATATGTATGGGCATATACCTAAGCAGTGTCGGTTGTTACTTCGTGATGGTACCTTTCTTCGTGGTTTATCCTTTGTGGATTTGAGAGACCTTCAGGGGTCTCAGGGTCCCTACTGAGTAGCTTATACTCACCCCTGCATGGGCTTTGCCCGCACTACGTTGTGTTGGTTGCAGACGATGGACAACATTGATCTTAGCTGAGGCTTGCAGAGCAGGACGGTACTTGGAGGTGGACCACTGGGCGGGACGTGCTCGGAGTGGACGGCGGGACCCATGGAGCAGTGGAGCTATCTGTACCCACCCTTCAAGTGGGATTTCCAGTGGATAGCTCGGTGTAGCGGCTTTTACTTTCAGTTGCTGTTTTCCCTTTCGAGTTGTACTTTACTTTCAGTTTGGGTTTGTATACTGGCCCATTTACTTTTCCGCACTTTCAGTTGTACTCTGCTTTTGCTTAGTGTTTACTTTCCGCTTGCTTACTATGTGGTGTTTGTTTACTTTACAAAGGCAATGCCTACCCTTTTTAGCGGGATTTACGCCTTGGTGCTAGTCGCCAGCCCCTGGCCTATGGAAGGCGGGCTTGGGGTAGTCACGGCACAGACCCCGAGGGCGGGTCGTGACAATATCCATAAATTTTTTAATTTATGTTATGTATGTTATAAGTTTGGAATTACGTATTGTGATTCATACACCAATCTAGTGTATGCCATTATTTAGAAATGGTGCCCAGTTGAAGGAATGGAAAATGTATCTATGCATGCACTCCATATATGGATTTCCCTCCTGCTCAAGATGATTATGGGGGAGTTGGTGATACAACTAGGGCTGATCAACTTATCATTATAAAGGGACAACTCACTCAGGTTATGAATAATAACCTTACCCGTATATAGAACCATCATCCACAAGGTTTTGGATCAATGATATACAACATTATGAGGCAACAACCACCAACATTTTTTGGGAGTAAAAATCCATTAGTGGATGAGCAATGGATAATTTCCTTACAGAAAATATTTCACGCTTTGGGGAGTAGCGAATGGGAAAAAGTTGTCATGGAAGTTTACTACCTCACTGGAGATGTTGATCAATGGTTGTCATTGATTCAAAACACAAAAAAAGATGATGATGTATCAAATATGGAATAGAGTGAGTCTAAAAAAAATTCTTACAAAAATACTTTCCTCATGACCATCGAGCGGATATGGAAAGATTATTTTTGAGTTTGAGGGAAAACGATCATGATAATGTCGCAAGGTATGAAACTATCTTTACAAGGTTATAAAGGAATGATGCAGATTATATAGATTACACAACAAGAATGATTGATTGTTTCTTTGATGGGTTAAAACAATTTCTCTATCGAGCATTAGTCTCACAATCCTTCTCGTCATACAAAGATATTGTCTCATGTGCTATCATAACAGATAAATAATTCTCTAAGTCTTATGACATTAAAGCAAAGCAAGAGATGAAGTGATCTGCAGAACACTCTTGAAATGGAAATAAGGGGAAAAAGGGAAAATTTGAATATCCATCCTACCGTAAATTTGGGAAGAAGCACCATGGTACTTGTCTGAAAGGAATTAGAGTCTATTACAAGTGTGGTGAAAAAGGCCACCAAGGTCGTGATTGCAAGGGGAAGAAAGTGGTTGTTAATGTTGAATGCTACAATTATAGATAAAGGAGAAATTATGCAAATTAATGTGCTAAGCATCATGGGAACTTAACTCAAAAAAGGGCAAGGGATCAAGCCCAAGTTTATGTTATCACTACTGCTGAGTTTTTAGTTCTAAAAGATGTAGTGGTAGGTAATTTAATGGTTTCTTCAAGTTTAGCCAACACATTATTTGATTCTGGATCAACGAATTATTTCATATCCTCATAGTTTGGTAATAAAATTAGATATTTCCATTTTTATTTAACAAGGGAGTTGTCAGTAAAAACTCCTAAGGGAAGTATCATTGCAACAATGTTTTGTGAATCAGCCCCCATTATGGCATATACACGTTATTTATCTGCTGATATCATCATCATACCCATGATTTAATTTGATATAATCCTCAAGGTGTATTGCCTTTCAGATCATGATGTGAGTATTTATTATAAGAAGAATATGGTTACTATTTTTTATGATGATGGTAAAGAACACCTTATCTGTAGAGCATAAACGTCACCACCTAATTCTTATCTAGATCCACCCCCAGTAGCTCAACTAAATTCAATTATTGGGGAGGAAGATAATGAAATAACCATGGGTGAGGAAAATATTGTTAAAATAAAGGATGTACCAATTGTGAAAGAATTTGCTGATGTGTTTCCAGAAGATTTACCTGGACACCCTCCAGAATGAGAAATTGAGTTTTCCATTGACTTAATTCCTAGTTCATGTCACATATCGAAGACCCTTTATAGAATGTCAACTGTGGAATTAGTGTAACTAAATAAACATCTAGATGACTTGAGGAATAAGGGATTCATTATCCCTAGTTTTTCTCCCTGGGGAGCCCCTATTCTTTTTGTTAAGAAGAAATATGTATCTATGAGGTTGTGCATTGACTAAAGGGAGATCAATGCTATTACAATAAAGAACAAGTATCGCATAACTCGCATTGATGATATATTCAACCAATATCATGTAGCGCAATATTATTCAAATATTGAACTTGGATCTGGATATCATCATTTGTGTGTGAAAAAGGATGACATTCCGAAAAAATCATTTTGAACCAGGTGCAGGCATTACGAGTTTACAGTAATGCCTTTGGGATTGACAATGCACCCTCTATCTTCATGGATATAATGAATAGAGTTTTAAAGGAATATCTTGATGAATTTTTAGTAGTATTTATTGATGATATCATGGTATACTCTAAAAGCTATTAAGATCATGAAAATCACTTTCTCAACATTTTGAAAACCCTCAGAAAAAAATGAATTATTCGGGAAGTTTAGCAGTGTGAATTTTGGAATCAAGATATTTATTTTATTGTTCATATTGTCTCTACGAATGGAATCTCTTTTGATCCTTCAATGATAAGAGCAATCCAAGAATGTCCACCACCAATGAGTATAACTGAGGTATGTACTTTTATTGGTTTGGATTATATTATCAGCATTCCGTCCATAATTTTTCCCAATTGGCTAACCCATTAACCAAGCTCACACATAAAGGGGAAAAAAATTTTTGGAAAAAAGATTGTGAAGAATGGTTCAAAGAACTGAAAATAAAATTAAGTTATTATCCTATCTTCAATCTAACATTGTGGAATGATGGGTTTGTTATTTATAGTGATGCATCAAAGAAAGGACTTGGTTGTGTCATTATGAATAATGATAGGGTTATTTCTTATGCATCAAGACAACTAATAATTCATGAGAAAAACTATCCTACTCATGATCTTGAGTTAGAAGCTGTAATATTTTTTTTGAAGATATGGAGACATTATCTCTATCATAAAAAATGTCAGATATATACCAATCACAAGAGTATAGAGTATATTTTCTCAGAGAATGAACTCAACATGAGGCAAAGGTGATGGCTTGTACTACTCAAGAATTGTGATTGTACGATACACTACCACCCGAGTAAGGAAAATAATGTGGCATATTCTTTAAGTAGAAAAGATCATGGAGTTCTGAACAAGATGAGAGTTGAAAGGATATTATATACAAGGAACAAGTAAAGTTGGACAGGGGGATAACCATGGAAGTTGAAACATAAAAACATTTTCAAATGATTTCCAATAAATCTTTACTAGAAAGGATAAAGTGTTCTTAGACTGATGATGAATAATTTCAAAATAAGATTAAAGCTATGAATGATGGGCGATTGCGTTACTTCATATATGAAGATGGGATTTTAAAATTTGGGAAGATACGTTGTGTTCCCATTATACCTGATCTGAAAAAGGAATTGTTATATGATACTCATAGCTACAATTTATATATACACTATGGTAGAAATAAGATGTATAGATATTTGAAGGAGCATTTTTGGTGGGACCACATGAAGAGGGATATTTCGGATGTTGTGTCAAGATTTATGGTTTGTCAAAAAGTGAAAGCTGGAAGGCAACAACTTAAAAGTCTCATGAAACCTCTTCCCATACCTAAGTGGAAATGGTATAATATTATAATGGACTTTGTCATGGGATTACCAAATACTCCTAGAAGAAGGGTGAAATATGGGACATTGTTGAATGTCTTGCCATGTCAGCACATTTTCATTCTATAAGAGAAGATTTACCACTAGAATTTCAAGAAAGACTATATATAAATGAAGTTTTGAGACCTCATGGAGTACCCCTATCGATTGTTTCTAATCGTGATCTACGTTTTACATCATGATTCTGGAAAAGTTGTGAGAAAGCCTTGAATACTAAACTTCGTTTGAGAACTGCCTACCAACCATAAACTAATGGAAAATTAGAACGGACTATTAAAACCTTATAAGACATGTTGAGATAATGATCACATGACTTTCAAGGTATGTGAGATCAATATTTACCTCTGTATTAAATTTACTATAACAATAGCTTCGATTTAAGAATTCAGATGGCACCATATGAAGCATTATATGGAAAGAGATGTCCCAAACCAACATGTTGGGATGATGTTGGTGAATGAAAACTTGTAGTCCCAAAACTTGTGGAGGAAATGATGGAAAAGTTTAAGGTAATCAAAACCCACATCAAAGAATCTCAAAGTATGCAGAAGAGCTATGCAGATAACTGAAGGAAGGATTTAGAATTTCAAGAAGGAGATCATGTTTTCTTGAAGTTATCTCCATGGAAGGGTGTTATGCATTTTGGTATGCATGGAAAATTAATTCCTAGGTACATCGAACCTTTCGATATTATAGAATGAATTGGGGTTGTAGCTTACCGTTTTTTCAATGCCGCAAAGTCTCTCCAAAGTTCACGATGTGTTCCACATATCACGGTTGAGAAAATACATGCCTAACCAGATGCGTGTACTCACCTATGAAGAATTAGAACTAGAACCCTATTTTTCTTATTGCGAAGAGCCTGCCATGGTTCTTGATACAAGAGAACAAGTGCTGAGAAACTGGACAACTCATCTGGTAAAATTTCTATGGAAAAACCTTCTTGATGGAAGAGGAAACGTGGGAACCCCAGGAACTTATGAAGATGAACCACCTAAGACATATTATTCAGTAATATTCTAGAAATCTCGAGGATGAAATTCTTTGAAGGGAGAATGTAACGCCCCAAGCTTCCATGGTGTGCTTCTCTTTGAATAATACAATAGCGTGTGTTGTATGGAACTTCGAGTTCTAACACACCACAACAATTCAAACTAGCCGTTATGAATCTTAATTCCCCATTTTTGAAATTTTATCAATTTTATCTTTCAAAATGGACTTTACTTTATGATTCATAATATTAAAATTATCTTAGGGTGAATTTTTGGTGTTTTTCTGAAAACATTAAATTTTTTTATGAATAGTGAAAAACACTGAGTTATTTTTCAAAATAGACTATTTATTTAAATAATTACTTATTTTATTTAAAAAAAATTCGGTCAAAATAGATACATAATACCTATATAAATTCAATTTAATTCATCTGAGTTAGTTTATAATAATTTTAGATATATAAATATTCCATTGAACATTTTACCATCTTTTACCCACCTCCTAGGAGAATTTCCCAATTTGTATAAAACATAATTTTACCACTTTTGTGAGTTTAATTTCAATAATTTGAGAGACACAGTTGATATCAGTAAGTAGAATGTGGTTTAATGAGATAAAAATATTTTTTGGTGAAAAGTAACTTTTTACTTTTATATACCATGTTTAAAAGTAAATAAGTTAATTAATGGTAAAAATGATATTAGTATTACCCAAAATCCTATCCTAATTCTACTTGATAAGTTTAATTCGACCAAAAACAACCTTAGGAATAAAATATGATCCTTTAGGTCTATTTGTATTAGATTATGACATTTATTATTATTTAATTCAAAGATAAGTTAAAAGTGTTAAATTCTAATTTTAATAACTAAAACATATTTAATATAATGTTATACATAAGATAAATTCCATTATAAATATTCATTATAAATATAAAAAGATTTCTTACATAATGATATTTTATTTATAAATTTTAGACATTAAATAATTTAATTTATTTATGACGCAATCATGATACAATATTTACCTTATTAATGAAATATTAAAATAATTGATATTATAAATATCCAAATGAAGTTAATTTGAGACTATTTATGAATTACAATAATTTTCTAGTTTAATATTACATTTTAGGGTAGATTAAATGAATTTACATCGAAGTAATAATGCTGTTATGAATTTATCATAAACAAAATACCAAATAGTGTCAAATTTGACATAAAAGAGTTATTAAAACAAACATTATATTAATAATTGGTATTCTATTCCTAAAAATCAAAGTTTCGGCCAAATGGATTAAATAATACTATATATTTCATTAGTGAACCACTTGGGGTTCACTTGGAAGTTTATAGTATGTTTATTAACCATATAATATAAAAATACAAAGAGACATGGTAAATGTCAAACTATTTAACTAAGAGTTAAATATAAAAGATAAGGTTAATATAGTGACCCAAAACTACATAAAACCTATTGGTTGAGTGGTTTTCGACCAATCCCCACCATATCCTATAAATTATTCATTTTTGAGATATTATAAACTCAACAAGATTTTTTTTATAATATAATATTTCAATCATTTCTTAAGGTGCCCCTCACCCCTCTTATAAAAGGGCACATCTTCTTCTCTCAAAATCACACCATAAAATCCATTTGGCTCAGCCAAACCTTGCCCAAATATCCTACCAAATATTCTCCCTTAATCACAGAGGCCTTTTGTTAGTCAGAAGTCCAACCTAAGGATCCCATTTGATCAAATGGAAAGGAAGAACCCGAAGAAGAGGTAAATATCTTACCATCTCTTTCATCTTTTTTTCTTCTTCCACTTTTTCTTTCCTTGTAGCATGCATTCTAAAATAATAACTCCACTATATTATATATACTATGATGTTTTTATAACTATGGTACAACTATATTCATTATTTTATCCATCATTTGAATGAAATATCACCATACGTGCGTATGTACCGCTTATCGTCTCCATGTCGTGGTGTAGTTGTTATTCAATACATTATTTTTAGATGGGTAAAATAATGATATATAATTGATGTAAATAATAAATATAACATGGTAATGATTATTTATATATGATATACCATCTATTTACATACTATTTTATAATAAAAAATTATGATATTGTCACTTGTGCGTACGTACAGATTACCGTCTCTACGAAGGCGATGAGATTTGTTCCCTATCGTATCCATTCAAGACTAATTTTCATTAGATGATTAAAAATATTGTTTAAAGACTTAATATAATTATGAATATGAAAAATATACATCCTATCCATAACAATCATTACTTACGTAAGAAAACATATAATGTAAAATGAATCAGATAACACCTGAAACGACGATAATACTAAAATATTAGTAACAATGCAATATTGAAAGATCATATATGATATAATATAAATGTATATGATTCTTATATAATTTAATAACAATTATTTCACCATTACACAGGTGTTCAACCTACCCGCAACCAAGGAAAAGTACAAGGTAAGGGTTAATTCTACAACCTCTTCATTATTCAAGTTTGTTTATATGTAATTATCTAATGGGTCCCCTTTATCATCCACATATATGTTTCCTAATAATGCTTTCCAAAACATCTTTAATACTTACAAGACAATGGTTTAAAGTAATTTATACCCTTATTTGACCTTATACATTTTTAAAGGAATCATTCTGTCATTTTCCAAACAACATACATTATGACCTTTTTCGATAAAATTAAGGTAAGAATGTTTTTTTAACTTATACAGTGGGTGTTGATATATTCCGTCGCTATAAATCTGCAAAGCTTCCCTTAAAAGCATATAGGAATATTTTCAAAATAAATTTTTTCTTTTATATTTATGTATCTTTAAATTATTTCAAAAAAAGTATGAGATATTTCTCTCAAACAGATTTGATTTCAACTATGTCAACATCCTTTAATGGATTTTAATATTTTATGAAGTTGATTGATTATGATACAAATCATCCATTTTTTATTGAAGTTTTTGTTTTATTTCTGACTTTTAGATGTGTTATTTTTATACCATTCATGGTTTATGGATAAATTATAGACATTCAGTATGCTAGTTTTAATATGAATTATTATGTTATGTTTAAAATATTTTATATGAGAAATTTATCGGACTTAGTAAGTGACAGGTGGGGCCTACTAAAGATCCTAGATTCATCAGTAGGTCTCATGAGACAAACTAGTGTCTTGGAACAAGGCCTTGAAAAAACTTATTTGTAGTCTTGGCACAAGGCCTTGACTATGTGGTTATGAAGTCCGGCATTATGCATTCCATCATTATGAAAGTGGCTATTGATATTTCATGTAATTATTTGACTAGTAGAATATCCATGTGAATAAGTAAATGGAAATATTTGATTTTATATTTTCCATATTATTCTGAAGTTCAAGTTTAAAAGGATTTTTTTCTTGTCTTACATTGCCTCAAATGTTTATGTTAATTTATGATTGTTTATGCTATATTGTTATCATTACTAGGCATATGTGTTCACCCATTTCTATGTTTTATTTTTTCCAGGATGTGAAGAAGTATATTATGAATGACCTGCAGGGATAGACTAAGGGATATGAGTGTGGCCTATGGAGACTAGGTTGTTGTAGTTTTTTATTTTATAATGTAATGTAAAACTGATCAATGTATCTAGTATTTCCAAGGCTACTAAACTAACCGGTCTTTCGACACATGATCATTTTTTGTCATGCCAATGTTATGTAATAATGAACTGAATCTAGGTAACAGGCCTTAGGGCATTAATAAAGATTTTCCCTATGTCTATGGCATGAGTGTAGATTTAGCTCAGGACATTATTTTGTAATCTCCAAGGAATTATGTTGTCTAAAAAAACTTATTTAATCTACCAGGATACATAATTAGGGTCAGTGTTTATTTTATCACATCCCAATCACACTTAAAGAGTTATAGAAAATTCACTTCAGAGTGATGGAAATTGATTGAAAAGGATAATACTTTCCATCTATAGATTATGTCATATGCCCCTCATTTTCACACTATTTATAATTTTCTGGTCAAAAAATTTCAATAAAATTAATGTGGAGAAAAATGATAATATAATTATTCATGAACGTATCCATATCCTAAAAAGGATCCTAATGGAGTGTTTTTATAATTAATGAAGTCTGGTCCTACCAAATTCTATACAAAACAACTCATTTTGTATCCTCATACCAATATCAAGGGCCCAATATTAGGATTTTTTAGGAAACAAATTATGTGAGATGTTTTCATGGATCTCCCATGTCGTCAATGTTTGAGAAGATAGTGTTTCCTAAATGGTTCTTGGGAAATACTTCATCCCCCCATTTGGGATATAGATTCTTATAAGGTTACATGGTTGAACAACATCCTTTCATAGATTCCATTTGGGAATCCAAAGATTTAGTGGTATTAATGAGATTAGAAGGTAATTTTTTTAGAATACCTACATTATATAGGGAGAGGTTAAGGCTTTATGAGGTGGAAGTATTTTCATATCTTATTGTCTTTAAAAACATGGTAGGACTGAATGATCAGCAAAATGGGGAAGTGTTTATCACCATAACAGAGTAAAGTCACATTCATCCCCAAATTACACATTTATATTGACCAAAATTTGGTATATATAATTAGTTGATATAGACGTTGCACTACTGAATGTGGGTTACATCTATCTTTATATTTGGGAGGATGGATATTTTTATTTTTATGATGAATATAATCAGAGATCATGTTTCTACTCACTAGTTCCGCATTGAGTTTTCTATAATTTTATATCTCATTATCTTAATTTTCTAATGGATCCTCTACGAAAGGAATTATAGATATACTAGATGGTTAGTTTGATATACCCACACCTTCCCCTATTATCTTTGGTATTCATCCACCTTCTTGGTGTCAATTTAACATTTGGATGTTCTATTTTGTGGTCCCTTCTCTAATTCCATATACATGAAGTCTTAGTTTGGGCATCGAGATCTTTTATATCCCATGTAATAGATTCTAAATTATGTTCCTATACATTTAAGCATTTTATTTCATCATCTATTATGTTAATGGTGGTAAAATTCACTAATGTGTATGAGATAATGGTGTTTATCCAAATACTCTCCACGTGATAGGTTGATTATCCATCGGTTACTCCATCATTGAGGGTTCATTGATTTCATTTCTCTAAGACATGGCTATATTAAACCATTATGGATTATGAATCCTATGGGGTTTGATTTTCATCACATTATGTTCCTTTTATAATGGACTATTAATAAATAACATAATGAAGATTTTTTTCATGCTTCCTGAATTGTCCACATATAGATAAGTTATGTCTAATTGTGGTATGATTGGATGAGATGCTAGTTGTCAATATTTACCTCACCATCAAGAAAAGACATATTCCATACTATGTGATTCTAATGATAAAAAATCATATATCCTAAGGGGATGGGGATTATTCATGGTTTTTATTAGGACTTCATGATTCTTTTGTTGAGGATGTGATCAATCCTAATTAGGATATAATGGATGATTAGACAAAAATTGAGGTATAAATTCCCCCAAAACTATGGGATATTTTTTACAAGGAACAAAAACTAATTTCTCGAAGACCAGCTTTAGTTGTGATGAACAAGATGATGGAAAATAATATATATATTACCAAATACCAATGTGATATGTTTGGTTTGTTGTTTCAATAGATATTTAATAGATCTTTAAAGGGTTTGATGACATTAGGGTGGAGGTGGTGTAAAATATACCCCACCCTTGTGGGATATGATCAGTCCTAATAAGATACTATAGAAGCTACTATTTTGATCTGTTTTATTTGTTTCAATTATGATAATGTATGATCTGAGTGAAATAGAAGGTCATGATATCATTCATATTAAAAGGGATGATATTGGTTCATCCACATCATCGCATTCAATATCTGAAATGTGTTCCCATAATTTGATGGGGCATATCATAGATGTTATTTGGCATACTAATCCATCCTTTAATGGAATATTTAAACTGTAAAAGTGAGTTAATAATGATTTATTGAAAACTAATCTTGTTCATTACTCAATCGCCTAATCTATCCAGTCCCAATAAGATTATAGGATGTAATATCTTGGGGTATTTTATTATCTTTGTTTATAGTAACATGTAATGTTATATATTATCTCTATCCTTATATACATATTTTTTAAGGGACTCTAAAAATCATTCAATGGAGAGTTTTTATGGTAAAAACAATAACACATTATAGGAATATTCCATTCTCATACATCCCTTGGTTATGGGATATAGAAAATACTTCCACTTCCAGATGAAAATAGAGTGGATTTATTGTCTAGATGTTATCCTAATATCCTTGATGGGGGATGTTTTTATCCTTCAACAGATGATGGCTTTCCCACATGTTCTGGTGTATGTAGAGAGGTCAGAACTTATCTTGCTCTTTTGGGATCTCAATGTCACAAGTTATGATGGGCTAGAACATGGTTGGTTTGCTGTTTTAAGATAATTTTCTATGTATATCCATGAAATACTCTTTTAGTAATTTTATATTCCTCAACCTGTTCAAAACATAGAGCTTGTTGATATTGATCGCCGACTGGTCGTGGTTAAGTGATGATGATAGTTTACAGGACACTATATATTATTAAATAAAATATTTAGAGCACCCCTCTTTATAACGATCTCGTAGTTTTGAGAACCACTATATACATTAGTGTCTCGTAAAGGGGAGGATTTACATGTTTGATGGAGATATTCTTGTGGGATGGTTGAACATGGTTGATGTATATAATAGAGTCCCCAAGAAACCATCTCTTCACTACTTTGAAAAGGAACATCGAAGTAGTCATCACCATATTATTTAGTTGAATAGTAGATAGACCCTTGAGGTTATTTGGATATGAGTCTCTAAAACTCAAGGACACTGGCATTGGGTTCATCAAGAATATGAGCCTCATTATCTATCATAGCAAGAATATTTTGTCCTTCATTTTAGGTTTGAGCAGCAATATGACCCTACTGCATAACGTTTATTTGAATATGTTGGAAAGCATCTAGTATCTTGGGAACATGACCCCACTAATGAGAATCAAATGGGTTATTTCAATAATTTTATGTATTATTCGTAGGAATATATGACTGCCTGGGGTGGTTGACATGATATACTAGTCAATCTTGGATGAAGTGGGTGTATGAGCTTGGTTTACGTATTAATTCCTTAATAGAATATAATTATGGAAATATGGAATATGAGAAGGGATATGAGCTTCCTTCAGTGTATCCTTTTATGTATGTATGTGAATTTATTCATTTATGGAAGTAGGGATATGAGCTAGTTTCCTTATGCAATTGTTATGTGCCTAGTAGCATCAATGTTAGGGATGTGAGATGGAACTGAGGTGATTTACAAATTTTACTAACATTACTCAATTACAGTGGGGATATGATCCTAGTTTAATTCCTTTAGAAAATTTTATTGGTTCTTTTTTCTAGTAATTTCTATACTTATTGTGGAATGTTCCAAACATAGCTGGTGATCCCCTATTGTAATGAAGATATGAGACTGGTCATAGGGATTCAGATTATTTCATTGGATTTATTTTGACCAGAATGTGTTACTATGTTGAGGAATGTTTTAAAAAGAGTTGGTGTAACAGCCCAGGTAAATAAAGAATATGACATTTTTATATTTATCCATATTTGTGAATAAAATATTAATATTACTTTAAAGGGGACTCTATGCTCGTTGTCGTACCCAATACACAACAACGAGTTTCTTGGGAATCTTACGTTGCACTCTAATAATAAAATAATATTATTTTAAATGGTAGTTAACGCCTAGCCGTTGTAATGGCAGGAATGAACAGAACTAACTACAAAATGATTATATATGTTTGTCAAATATTTTTAATTTTTACAATAAATGTTAGAGGATTAAAAATGTGAATGAATTCAATTTTTTAAACGTAAACCTTCTAATGTTCTCTAGAATGTCGATTAACAGCCTTTTGATGGAGAACCTCTTTTAAATTAACTTTTGAAAATTTTATGTGTTATATTTGAAAAAATAAAATTCTTCTTTATAATAGAGACATCAAAATTTACTTTGTGTAAATTTTTGGTATCTTTCCGATAAAGTTCATTTTTTAATGAATAGTGAAAATGTTGTATTTTAATTCAAAACCTCTTTTTAATCTAATTTATTTATATGATTAGATTATATTTTTAATTGTTTTTAAAGTAAAATTAGAATATATTTTTACCATTTAATCCAATAGTGGTCATTGGAAATTAATTTCACTTTGAAATTGGACTTAAACTAGTGTCAATCTTTTAATAGATATTTTTTCATAAAAACAGGCTATTTGTTTTAACAGCGGGAATTAATTATTAAATTAATTAATGAAACTTATATGTTTTGAATTCTGTAAAATATACATAATTTTTGATTTTGGAATATCAAATATAGCTTAGGGTGTATTTTTGGTATTTTTCTGAAAAACATCAATTTTTGATGAATAGTGAAAGCACTAAGTGGTAGTTAAAGAAACTGATTTTTCGTTTGAATGAAACTTTTCCACATCTGTGTTTTGAATTTCAAAGATCCGACATATATGGTTTTCATTAGGAAGTAAAATGGGGTTCAATGGGATTAAAATAATTTTTTTAGGAATAGTAACTTTTATGTTCTTAATCGCGATTAGAGGTAATTAGTGTAATTTTAGGTTAAAATAATGTTTTAATAATGTGAAATGACCTAGACACATATCCTACCCTCTTTTTATGTGTCATGGCCGACCAAGACAATCCATGGGTCAACTTGGGGACCCCATGGATCCACTTTGGTTGGAAAATGACATAAATAACTTTTTATTTAAAGTTAAAATAAAACTGTCACAAGCATGAGATGTTTCACTAAAAAAAATTTAATTGGGGTTATACAAGTAATATTTTTCACTATAAATATTAATTAGAAATATAAAAAGATTTCATAAATCATGATATTTTTTTTATGATTTTTAGACATTAAATAAATTAAATTATTTATGACATTATGATGATGCAGCGATTACCTCATTAATAAAAGAATTTAAATAAAATGAAAAGATAATATTAAAACTATAACATAAACTTGTCAAAAACCTATTGTAGGAGTATATGTCGAACCCTTACCATCTTAACCACGAAATAAATCCATGTGGGACCTTTAAAATCTGAAACTCATCTGAAAATAATGTAACATTTTGTAACTTTACAAGAGTGCCCCTCCTCTCCTCTTATAGAAGGCCCCCACCTCTACCACCTTACCCACACCTCTCAAGCCTTTTACTCGGCCAAACCCTGATCATTTGGCCTCTACACATCCCTCTCTTACTCCTAGAAGCATCAATTTGGGAAGAAGTCTTCCCAAGGAAGCCTTTGAGCTCAAATCAAAAAGAGTTACCCGATTTTAAAGTAATGTCTTCACTTGTGTTCTTTTGTTTTATTTTGATTCTCCAACCCCCTAAACTCTTTTTATTAAATTATTTTGTAACAAATACAGTATCTTAAATATACTAGGATATTGTTATAAGAAGATTTCGAGCTACATTTACACACACGTACATCAAATGGTTAAAGAATATACTGTTTCTGTGGATGGTGAATTTCTGCCTCACGAAACGATGAATGTTCAACACTCATATAACACCTTAAAAGCTGGCCATTAAGATGTCACTGTATTTATATATGATATATATTATTTTTATGTTTTACTTATGCTTCTATATTTTTATCTTTTGTCATACCTTTATGGTTTCCATTGTGGGAAAACACGATAATTTCATTTTTAGGAAGTGCGGACTATCGCCCCCTCAAAGTGATTTGATTCGTTAATGC
Source organism: Viscum album (assembly GCA_963277665.1). Classification (NCBI taxonomy): domain Eukaryota; kingdom Viridiplantae; phylum Streptophyta; class Magnoliopsida; order Santalales; family Viscaceae; genus Viscum; species Viscum album. Next base: position 1,211,003,196 of record OY728150.1, on the reverse strand, counting down.
CATATGTGGGATGTATATAGGATGTATTTAAAGTTATTATAAATGATGTAAGTTACATATAAATGATGAATATAATTCTAGATTTAAAATATACATACCTCTCATTTATTTTTAATTCCATTATTATGACATATAAATGAAAGTAGCGTTCATGCGTACGTATGGCTTACCGTCTCCCTGAACAGTGCATTTCATTTCTTACCTCTAAATGATTATGTAATATTATAAATACATGTATATTCTGGATATATATGATATATTTGATTTCCAAATCATGAATATCATTCTGGATATAATGAACCTTTGACCACACGAACAACATGTAATTGTAAGAAGTCCACTTTCGACTTAAGAACCAAATATCGACAAAACAAACATTATTAACTTAAATGATTACATAATGTTTATAACATGGAAATAAGTGATATAAAAGGAATAATGAACTTGATAAAGCTTCTTAATCAAGTATAAATTAACTCAAGTTTATTATTCAGGACGTTAAAGAATGATCGAGTCAAGTCAGACCCGAGGTAAGGGATCTAACCCCTCTCCTTCTTTTAAAGTACACTCTTTTATGTAATTCATTTTAAGTTCATATTTTTTATTATTGGGATGTTATTTTATATTAATAATACTGTAAGTTTTATGTTCATATGATTAGAGACCCTATTTTCTCTCATAAATCCATTTTGGAAGTTTTGATTGGCGCCGTTAGGCTGCCGAGTTTTCGTAAGGGATTTTTCATCTCACTTTTATTCCAGTGAGATTCATGCTACATTTGCCAATATTTCCTTTTGAGTGGTGTATGTACCCTCCATTATTCTAATATTTGTGTAACATACATTCTTTTATGAGTATTTACATCAATGTTGTATAGTCCTTCTTTCATGGGGTGTACGTTTCGAATGTTACCCAAATCGGTAAGGGAACCTTTCACCCTCCTCTTTTTAAAAGACTTATTTTGTTATGTCTATTAATTTTCATCTTATTATGTGGGCATATGTTATTATATATCCTTATTGCATTAAATTTTATGTCCAAGTGATGAGATACCCTTTATCTCCCTCATCAACTCTTTTTTCTAAAATTTGATGTGACGTCGTTAGCCTGTCTTGGGAAATTCTTAACCCAATTTAGATTTCTTTGGGTTCAACATGTAGTTATTGAATATGTCATCCTTTGAATATGTTTGAATGAACATTGATTGTTTTACACTTAATATTGGCTTATATTGGGTGTATTTATATTTGTCACACATAATTATGCGATTGATTTATCCTTAATTTAAGGATACCTTTTTTACTGGGGATTTCATCTCATTTTACATTTCTATTGAGACTTCATTGTTGTTATGCACCAATTCACTCTTATATGGTGTATATACTGTAATTTGGAATATTATATCATGAATTCCATTATTCTCATGATATTATAATGTGCTGATTAAATGTTATTCCCCAATTATTGTATTCATGTGTCTCTCATTTTGTTAAAACCCCTTTAACTAAAATATGGTTTTAAATGTTTTAATGATTTATTCTTATAAATATTTCTCGTTAATATATATGTTTTCAAAATGGTTTTAAGGATTTATTTATATGGATATTAATGGTTTGAAATGTTAAAATCTTCAAAGTGGTATGGGACACTTTGATTTAAAAATCTCTTTATTAAATATTTTAAATGGTTTTGAAAATGGTTTTTAGAATGGATTCATTATTTCAATATCTTAAAATGATATATTGTTATTTCAATGTGGGAATGTTATCCTTCATTTGTGCTTAAATTATGTGATACGATTATGTTATGGTTCTTTGGCATTGTTATGAAGACGGGTGGTTTCGTGATAAACTAAGGGGCGAGTGAGCCCGATATAGCCCTCCAATGCATTGGGTAACGCGAAGGGGTTAAACATTAAGGTTTCTCCGAAGAGATTTAGGGAACATACTGTGACGGGTATTCCAAACGTAACCAAGAGGGTTACTCCCTACGTAAGAATGTTATGAATGCCTCAATTTACCTTTATGTCTTATGATTTATATGATTTATTCATGATTTTATGAGGTATGTTAAAGTGCTTATGTTTTTTGGGTAAAGTATGATTTCATTCTTATGTATACATGTACTCATGTTTCCTTTCTATATTTTTATATCCCTTACTGAGCTGTTTATGCTCATCCCATGTTTTTGAAATGTTTTTCATAGGTCAAGGGAAGGGTACATGATTTGATGATAGTTTGAAATAAGTGTCAAGAAAGAATCCATGTTTTATTTTAAATATGATTCCGTTGATGGGAAAAATGAATACTATCTTTTATGTAACCACTTTGTTTAAATGTGGAATGTAATGCATGTTTTATGATCTAATTATCTAAAACTCTAAACCTAAAAAGATCCTCAATGTGTAATCTTGTAATAACTCAAGATTAAGTAAGGTTTAAGGCTGGGGCCTTATAGTTGGTGAGCCCTGTTACGGATGAGGGATATTATCCAGGCCTTTCTCCTTTTAGTTTAGGAAAATATGTGGACAATTCTCCCGAATGTGAGAAAAAAAGTTAACATGCTATGGATTAAAAACATTTTAACAATGATCATGGGGAAGTTTTGCTCTGGTTATTAGGATAATGATATGTGGATATCCCTACACACATACCGATTCTAGATTATGATGACTAAGCTATTATACTATTTCTAGAATTGAGTTTCAATTTTATAAAAAAATCTAAAATATATTCATAAACATTCTCAATCTCTAATATATACATGAATATGTTTTCACTAGAAGTGGTGATATAATCCCACTCTTATCTTGTTTTTTCAAAAAGATTACTCTTTTGGTAATCTTTCATGGGGAAGGGATATGTAGTTATCCCATTCTTGATAATGTAATTTTCATGTAGACATAATTAGAGTGAGTATATATATAAGCTTCACCACTGGTCACCTCCAATATATGACAACGTTCTTCCTTAGAAGAAACTAGAATATGCACCCAATCATTTTTATCCAAAAAAATAAAATCCAAGAAATATCTCCATAATAACCATAAAATAGTGTCCAAGGTTGATATTATTTGGGTATTTCTTCTAAAAAGTGATTGAGGGGCACTAGATGGATGACAATAGTGATGATGGTGGACATGCTCCCTACTATGAAGCTCCTGATTTGGGATAGAGTTGTAGTCAACTCATTGATCAACCTTCCTAATAAAAAGATATTGATTATTACTTCATATTGGGTATAATATTCTAAATATATTAGTGTTAGTGAAATGTGAAACTGGTTTCATTGAATTTTTTCCTAAATGAGACATACCTCTCAACATCAGCATTTTGGGACCTCTATGTGCATCCCCAAGGGTCGGGATTATACCGTGTCATTGGTTTTATTGAACCATCCTAGTCGCCCCATGATGATGAAGTTATTTAATGGGAGAAGGTTTCTTATAACTTGTTGAGTTTATTGAGGTATATGAGGTTATGTAATATTCAATTGATGGAGACATGATCAGATGTAATGATTTATATGAGAGTTGTTTCTTTAATAAAAAATGAAACAATGAACAATTTCAATGATCATTGTATCAACCCATTTTTGAAATATGTTGAATCATCTATGCATGGGTAACCAAATTTTCCATTCCACTTCCAAGTTCTTCCATTTTACTCACATGGAATTTTCACAGAGTGAATTGCATTATTTTTCATGAAACCCAAATTTAGTTTTTTTATTAATGCATTTCACATGGGGAATAGGATTTTCGTTTTTGTAGCACATTAAAAATAAAAAATCTTCCCATGAATGGTAAATTGATAATTTTCATTATGTGATATATTCATGTTAATTCAAACAATTTAATTTCATTTGATGAGATTTGGATTGTTCCTGGAGTTTAGAAGACATAATTCCCAATGTATCTAATGATTTAGTTATTCAATAATTTAATGATTTCGTACTTGGATAACCATTAATATTTTACTTGAAAATAGGTATTATATCTGATGATTTATTATGGGAGGTTCTTGGATGATTTCACAATCATTTAAATTTGGAAAACCTTTTTTTCTCTCATAGAATCACCCATGGGATCTCATATCCATAAAAAGGTACAGATCTTCTATCAAAACTCAAGAGGAAATTTTTTTTCAAGCTCAATAACAGTTAAAAATATATATTTATCATGGGGATGGAATTTTGGGATCATCACACCTTTTTGGGGGAATTATTTCCTATTTTGGGATACTATGGTTGATTTAATATATGTTCATAAATATCTTCCCAATCCTGACACGAGACTGGTTACCCTAATAGAATGGTTGGGTGTTGAATCCTTCTAGGTGTAATGGGATTCTATTAGTGAGAACATCTCTATGAATCTTATGTTATCTATATATTACAAATTATTAATTATATATTGGTATATGATTATATTTATAATCCATATAATGAGGAACTATTGAGTTTACTTCCATCCATGTAGTGAATTCTCATTTTGCTGATGAGATTAAACCATAATGTGGTGTCCCACGTATCCTATTATTATATGTATAGAAACACACATAGTTAATTTATTTCTAATCCAATTTGTTTAGTATCATTATAAAAATACATATATGGGGTTACATAAGAACTTTGTATGCATCTTGAGCCTTCAAAAGGATACCTATGTATCCTTAATATAATTGGAATCATAATCTTAATTTGTAAATTTTTTGTCAACCCACTAAAGGGTGGTGAAAAATAATTAATTCCCATGTGGGTTATTACCCATGTCTTAAGAATATGGGAATTCCATCAGGATAGACACTGAGGTGGATTCCCATGAGTGGGGGAAATCATATCATGTCACTGAACCCAGCTTACATAGTAAGGTTTTCATACCTGGATTAAATTTATCAGATGAGTTGTATGATCATTTTCAATAACTAATTTCATGTGATCCATGAAAAATGTGTGAAACAAGGGATATGAAGTGATCAAAAACACAACATATGGTTACGTGACTTATGCTTTTGGGAAGACCTTATAGGTTGTTTTATATTTAGAATGGGCCTTAGAATGGAATCATGCATATCATAATTATAGTAAGAATATGTTTCCTCATAATTCAATTTGATCAAAACCCATTTATGGGGGTGGAATGTGTGATTACCCCTGAAAAAAATTATTATCCATGATATTTGGAATCATTGATGACTTATAAAAATATGTACTCCCATTTGATGATATATGATCGCTACCCTTTAATGGATAAAGAGTAGGAACCTTAAGTGGATAGTTTGGCATGTATTCATAGAATAAAGATCCCATAATACCCATATGATTATATGATTTTCAATTCCATACAAATTTTTGACTCATCCCATATTAAATGGTAATTCTTATTCAAAGACCAATGGTTTGGGGTTCAAATGGTTCATGGGTATATTCCAAAGTACTCCTGCTGGACAAGGAAAAAAATTTTTGGGGGTGTCCTCTTGAAATGCCCTTATTTCCTTCCAAACATGTCTTGGGTGGCTATCTGAAAAATCTGGGTTGTCTTCTTGAAATATAAAATGTGTCATACAGTCAGGTCTTGGGTAAATGTCTAAATAGTCTTGATTATCTGTATAACATGGATAACATATCCATTGGTGTTTCCCATAATCAAATTTAAATTATTAATGGTATATAACCTAAAAATGATGAAATTTATATGGTTCATTTAATTATAAAAAAAAGTACAGGTCCATTCATATGATCACTCACAACACCTAGGGAGGTTTCCAAATGATATGGCTGAGATGTCCAGAGGACTTTTGTGTGACTTTTCTATCATGTATGGAGGCCTTCACATGACTAGGATGTCATTTTGAGGATTTAATATTTATTCATATAAATTGTATAGGAATTAGTAAAATGATTAATAAAAAATCATCCAAGGGTGTCATGTGATCAGGGCTGATATGTCTGCAGGACATCAAATGAATTGGATTATGTATCTAAAGAACATAGGGTGACATGGATGATATGTCCAGAGGACTTAGAGGAACATGGATTAAATGTAAGGATAAATTTCTCATGACTTTGATGGCATGTATAGGACATATCAAATTACTAATTAATATATCACATGAATTAGATGAAACTTTAACATTAAAATCAGTGTATCTCTCTATGTGTAAAAATTCGAATATTTTCATCGTTTAGCATATAATTGAATCAATGTAATTTTGGAATTATCCTATTGAGACATCGGATAACCAAAATATGTGGAACCTCCATTGAATAACTATTTTTATGAACTATAATTCCATCATGTGATCAATTGTTTGATCACACAAAGCATATATACATTCAACTTAATCAGTTGTGTCATTCCTTAAGTTTACATGGTAGAAAACTCAAGAAATTTCATGGCTTTCCAAAATCAGAAGTCTACTCTCAAAACTGTTGTTTTTTTGGAGTTTTTTGTGCCTAGTTAGGAGGAATTTATAGGTCTTACCACCATGATCTATGTCGCATGATATTGTAAGTATATCAAAGATATTTCCTAGAGTTGGTAAAGCTGAACACGGTTCATATTAACATGTAACGGGTCATCCATGGATCCATCTTTGTATTGAAAAATAAACGGGAACCACAAGATCGTTAATTTATCTTCATATATATTTTACCCATGGATTTTCTAAGGGATTTCATATAACAAAATCAACATATCTAAGGGCCTCCTAAAAATTAGGATGACATGTCCATGAATCTTTTTGGGATTAGGATGTTTGTCTAAGAGGTTTTCACATGATTAAGTGATAGCAGTATGGGGCCCTTTTTGAGATCCATGGGTATTGTTAGAGGTAATTTTCATGGAAAACATCATTACTCTCCTATAAAAATGATTCATCATTTTTATGTTAAATTATACAAATCCTATGGTGGTTGTAACAACCCGAGATTTTATGAAAAATATTCTTTTTAATTTTACTAATGTCTTGTGTTGTACACTACACAAAAAGGAGCTTACACAATACACATCCTTGACTTGCCTTGCATTACACGCAATCACAACCTTCCTCGATAGCGTGTGTAGTACGCAATACTGAGTTTCACGAAACAACGATATGCTATTAAAATATTATTAAAACTAGCCGTTATGAATAATAATAACCACTTTTTGAAATTTTGTAAATTTTATTTTTCAAAATGGAATTCATTTTTAGATTCGGAGTATCGAATTTAGCCTAAGGTGAAATTTTGGTACTTTTCGGATAACTTTCATATTCTGATGAATAGTGAAAATTACTAAATTTTAATTAAAAGCAACTTTTTTAATAGAAATAATTAATAGTGATAAATTATTAATTGGAGTGGTTTTAAAGTATATTTAGAATATATTTTTACAATTTAATACAATGTTGGTCATTGGTTGTAATTTCACATTTAAACCAGACATAATCAAGTGTCAATCTTTTGATAGATATTGTTTCTTAAAAACACGCTATTCGTTTTAACAGCGGGATTTAATTATAAAAATAATTAATGAAACTTCTATGTTATGAATTTGGTAAAATAGACTTTATTTTTGAATTCGGAATATAAAATATAGCTTAGGATGAAATTTTGGCATTGTTCTGAAAAACATCAATTTTTGATTAATAGTGAAACTACTAAGTGGTAGTTAAAAAAACTGAATTTTTCATAAAACTTAATTTTACCGCTTCTGTGAATGGAATTTCGAAAATCCGAGAGACACGTTTAATATCAAGGACTAAAATGTGGTTCAATGAGATGAAAATAATTTTTGGTGAATAGTAACTTTTTACTTTTTTTACCGCGGTTAATATTAAATAGGGTAACTAAGGGTAAATATGATATTAATATTACCCTAACACATGTCCTAATTCTATTGGACAAGTGTAATTCGACCAAAAACAAACTTAGGAATAAAATATGACCATTTAGGCCCACTTGGATTAGATTAGGACATTTATTATTAATTTATTTAAAGAAGGGTTAAAATAGTTAAAATCAAAGTTTAATAAGTAAATCATTTATAATATGGGGTTATACATAAGATAAATTCGATTGTAAATATTCATTAGAAAGCTAAAACTATTTCCTACATGATGGTATTTTATTTGTAATTTTTAGACATCAAATAATTTAATTTATTTATGACACAAAGATGATGCAGTAATTATCTTATTAATGAAATGTTGACATAATTGATAATATAAATACCAAAATAAATGTAATTTAAGACTTTTTATGAATTCCACTAATTTTCTAGGTTACTATGATATATTAATGTTGATTTAATCAACTTGGTTCGAACATATAATTCTGTTATGATTTTCACAAAAATCATATATCAAATAGTGTCAAAATTGACAGAAAATAGTTTTTAAATCAAATATTATATTATTAATTGTTATTTTATTCCTAAAAATCTAAGGTTCGGCCAAATGACTTAGATAAGGATATATATATTAATAATAAACAATTTTGGGTTCGTTTGGCATGTTATAGTAAGTTTATTAACCATATAGTGAAAGAAAACAAAAAGACATGGTAAAAGTTAAATTATTTAACTTAGAGTTAAATCTAATTGATAAGGTTAAAATAATACCCTAAACTTGTCTAAATATTATTGGTTGATAGTATTTCGACCCATCCCCACCTTAGCTTCGAAATTAGACCCTTTGGAGCCATTATAAACCGATTTTGACTTTAATATAAAATAATATTTTGAGATATTCCTAAGGTGCCCCTCTCCTCCCTTATAAAAGGGCACCTCCTCCCCCTCCTCCTCACACCAATTTGAGCACTCAAGCTCGGCCAACCCCTGACATTTTCCCTTATCCACTTCCCTAGAAACATCCTAGAGGTTCTGGTCTTCCTCAAAGACCAATTTTAGTGCCCTAAGAGGAGGTCTCAAAGAGGCGCTTCAAAGAAGAGGTAATTACCGTTACCAATTCTTTCATCTTTATTTCTTCTTCCACTTCTTCTTCTTAGGTTGTTTCATTATGAAGTAATAACATCAGTATTACTCATATACTGATATGTTATTATAAGTATGAAACAACCCTATTTCACAATCTATCCATCCTACGGAAAAAGAAATCACCGCGCGTGCGTACGTACGGAATACCGTCTCCACGCCGTGGTGTAATCTATTTTCCACCATCACCTTACAAGGATGGGTATAATGGTGTAATGAGTAACTATATATGATTATTATGAAGTAATATTGATACTGAAATAATATATATATATATACTCCAATACAATTCCACGATCATAGGAACGATGTCATCACTCGTGCGTACGTACGGAATACCGTCTCCACGATGTGATGCGACTCGTTCTACATGATCTTCATTTCATAATGATTATATAAATGAATTGAATGAATAAATATGATATATGTTACACTAATAACATTCTGGATATAAGGAATCTATAACCTTAAAAGAAGAATAAGAATGTATTTGGCAAAACACGCATAAGAACAAAAAGGCAATAAAGACCCGAGTAACAAGTAACCATGAAATATTACTATCAAGAAGCTAAGAATATGAACATATATGATATCATATCAATATGTATGATTCTGGAATAAGTCAATAACATTATTTAAACCATTATACAGGAGCTTCAGACATGTACAAAGCAAATTGGACTTAAGGTAAGGGAAATATCACAATCTCATTTTTATCCGAGATTGTTTATACGTTGGTATTTACTGGGGTGTATTTTATCATCCACATCCATGTTTTCTCAATATGTAATATTATTTCGATCCACCTACAATTTTTTAAATCCAGTTTTACCCTTCTATGAGTTTTTAGTAAAAGATATGAAAGGAATCTTTTGTCGTTTTTATACGAGGTACTTTTTGTCTTTTCCGACAAAAGTACGAAGAATGTTTTTTTTAACTTATACGGCACGAACGGATTTTTACGGTTTTATAAAGCCTTATTTTCATGAACCTTCATCCAAAATATTTCATGACTATTTTAAATAAAATCTTTTTCTTTTAAAATTGCATGATGTTTTGTGAAAAGAAATTTATTTTAAAGAAGAAAGGATATTTTCCTCAAGAATTCAATTCAAGTGTTTTATCAAAATTATTTTTCATCTAAGATAATAAAGGGTTATGTTTCTATCCATATTTTTACATTGATTTGACTATGTTGTGATGGAATTATGTTTATGAATTCCTTTATCTTATATGAATGGTTTTATGATGTCATGTTGTTTAAGAATCCCATTTTTATTACATGGGTTATGCAATGATGTATGATTTATGATTTTGTGGCACACATAAGAGTGGTATCATTATGAGATGGGTGGGACCTATATCTCCCTCCAATGCATTGGGTAATGATTTTATATCTCATGAGATAGACAGGGCTGGAACGGTAGGTTATACCGGTTCAGTGAAACAGGACTGAAACGAGGGTTACTCGATTCAGAAAGGGACTTTGTCCACTAAGATAGTCTTGGCAATGAGTCTTGACTAACAAGAAATGATTCTCTATGATTATGTGTGAATGCCACAAAGTTTCATGTTTTATGTTATGATTATTGTGATTACATTTCACTTCCATGATTTACCCCATGTTATGAAATTATGATCTCTTTTGCAGGTTAAGATTTCCAAAAGTTATGTGCTTATGTATATGATGTGATTGATATTTATTTTGTTTACCCTTACTGAGCATTTGAGCTCACCCTTTTATGTTTTCTTTTCCCCAGGATATAATGAAAGGTTTTAGGTATAAAAAAAAAGAAGATCTTTATGGGAGATGTTGAAGATCTTTCACCACGATTAGAAGACTACGTTCCGAGTTTCCAAAGACACTAAACTATTATGATCCTTGTGTGTGTGTTTTTGTTATGTACTAAGTATTCCGCAAAAGTAATGTAATGTCCATGTACGTCAGGCTTCGGGTCTCTACAGTGGTCTCCTACAAATTTTCTTCTAGGGCATCGTCTGGTCAAATGGACATTTCTGAGGCCCTTTACATTATAGTGGTGACATGTAATGTGGTCATAAAATGATTAGACTAACTTATTGTAAGGATTTCTTATGATCAATGGATTGATCACATGGAGCACAACCACCCTTCATATGAAAAATCAGGTAACAATCATTCACATAATTCTTTGCCATTTTCCATATTATTATAATCTATTTTACAAGACCTTAAACTTTTTCCCAATGGTTTATATGATCACATCGCATTAAGAATAACGGATCTCATTACATCGTTTGAGAATTGTTATGGATGGCTAACCAAATTTTTTTTGGTGTGTCACATGATCATTTCTCTATCTCATGATAAAATACATGTATTGTAATGGGAAATATATCCTCTTATCTATGATGTCTTAAGTGATCAAATGTTCATGTCTGATGGGCTTCGCATGACTGGATGATTGTTTTCGAGGTCCTTATAAGGATGATATTGATATACCCAAATTAATTTTTGTAAAATGGATGACATGACTCAAGAGGTATATCATGATTATTGAAATGACCAGATTATCCATACGATCACATTACAAGAAAATCAATGTAACTTTCATCCCATCAAGATTCATCCTTTTTCTTCATTTATTTTATAGGGGTTTTTTAGGGATTTGTAGGCATATATAGGTTTTCATGATGTATAATAAGAGGAAATAATCTTGAATCCTTCACATGAAAATCTATGTATGTTTGGAAGCTTTCATAACATCAAGAGGGATTTTCAAAGGGGCTTCATATGATCATGAATAGAACATGTGATGTGAATAAATGATTCCCATGTCATTCCCATGGAATGTGATCTCATATCTTTTTTGGGGTCACAATATCCACCTAACCTAACTTCATGAACTTCATGTAGGCATGTTGCGCTATCTATTCTATTGTAGATAAAATAATACTTTTTCTTTATGTACTTCTTCAAACCTAAAAATTTTAATGCTCGTTTGGTAAGTGTAAACAATAGCCATTAAATATTTCTAGTAGTGATAAAATATAATTTTTGGAAATTTATTTTTTTATATATGTATTTCATTCAAAAGATTCCTAATTATTGGGAAAATAAATAAATTTAAATTAATGGAATTAAATTATCTAATAATTATTAGTAATTTATTCAAACTAAAAAGAAAATTAAATAAATTAAATTAAATTAAAGATATGATACTAATTAGTAAAATGTAGTCAATAAAAAAAATATAATGATATCATGATAATATTATATAATATTAAAATATATATTATTAATATTGTAATATGAAAATCTCATTATTATAATAATATAATGAAATATAAAATTTAATAATAAAAAAATTATTTACATTTATTTTAATATTTTAAATTAAAACTAATGTATTAAATTAAGTAGAATTTGGTTTTTTATTTTTCTTTCTTCGCAAACCCATCTAACCTATAGATAATCGAATTTTCATGTTTGAGTTGCTTTGAAATTTTAAAAGTCAGTTCTAAAATTTTCTTCCCAATGATTAAAAGGATTATTTTTACATTAAATATGACAATATAATTAATTATTGACAATATAGTTTGACACTAAAATGTTTTTTCATTAAGAGGGAATGTTTCAAGTTAATAAAAAATAATAACATTTTGGGATTGTTTTCAAACAAATAAACCAATATGATTAGAAATTCTATGGTTTTCTGTGTTCGATTAATGTTCTAAAATTTTTCATTTAAATTCTCAACCCCATATATGTAATAATATAACCTCAACCATTCTTGAGAAAAATGCATCGAATCTTGGATGAAGTTAGTTAATTTGTATGGGGTGTCGATATCCATTTTGTGAATATGAGTTGATCAAATATATGATCATGAAATAATTTTTATCTCAATATATAAATCTTTTGGATAAAATTTAGATAATTTTATTTGATACTAATATTTAATTGATTGAAAATAATTAATTTTTTTGGAAAATCCATTCCGAAAAATTCTAATTATGGTCAAGTTAAATTTATATATTTTTTATTTTACATAAAAAACGAAATTATAAAACAAAATAAAACATTTCTAAATTTCCATTATAAAAATTCACTGAATAGAAAATCTGTGATTGAATTTTTAGGATTTTTTAAGCCTAAGATCTTAACCCTCCCATAACCTTATTTTAATGTTTATTTTATGTTTTTTTGTGAAGGTCTATGTTATAGATTGAATCATATTGAATGAAAAATGTAATTTTTTATGGCATTCTCAAACATCTCAAAAAAATTTAAAAAACAAAATTTTTCAAAGCTTGCTCATAATGAACATAAAATATTCATTCCTAAAAAAGATACAAAAATTACTTAAATAACATTTAGATATATAACCATCAATGATATTTTAATGTCATAACTGAAGAATTAATATGATACACTATCCCTATTGTTACATGGCCTCAAATGTGTCCTATAGTCTATTGAGGCTAACAACATCTTTTGATGTTCTAAGAGTAAATCATGGGTGTTGATTTGATATGTTGGCACAATATACAAAAATTTATTATTTCTGGTTTGATGGTTTGCAAATAAAATAAAAACATGATCACATACCATAAAGATTAAGTTAGGTTAGACCACACTCCCTGATTGTGGATATTTGTTATTATATTTAAATGAAAGAATTACTTATATAATATACCACAATGAAATATCAATGTTCAGTATCATAAATGATTCACATTTGATTACATTTTATCATTAATGTTTTTGATTCAAATATAAAAAATTTATTGATAATAAAGAATAAATGATTTCTATTAAGAAAAGACAATAGGTGTTTTGTAGTAAAATAATAGTGGAAATTGTAAGAATTTTCTTTTGAAAATTGAAATGATTTTTTATATATAGTTGAATTCATATTATTAGTACTAACAATGTTCAATTTCAAACCCCCTAGTGTTCCTAATCATTATGTATAATTTTTATATAAAATTTTAACTTTTATTATAAGATTCATAATCATAAATTAAACACATATTTGGTTAAATGGATAATGATATTTGTTTAAAAAATAGTATGAATAATAATTCATTCAATAAAAATTTTAATGTATTTAGTGATAACCTGTTTTATTTTCAATAGAATATGTATTATTCTGACAAGATTAATAAAAATATAAAAATTTTAAAAAATAAAAAAACATTTTAAAAAAAATTATTTAATTATTATTATATATATTTAAAATAAATATTCCAGATTAAATTCATCAAATGAATTCAAGTGGTTAAAATGAAATTGAATTATTATTGAAATTAGTGGAATACCAAAAAAATAAATAAAGTTATCATTATATGTTTATAATTTATCTATAATTTATAAATATGTAGAGTAGAATAAAATACTATAGAAGAAATCAAGGTGGATCTCGAAAGGTTGTATATATGTGACAAAAACTCATTTTCATTTTCAACTTATCATACTGTAACAGTAAGTCAAAAACATCATTCAATTATTGAGTAGAAATAATCATATCGTTACTCTCAACTAAAATTTCCACTCATTCAGACTCAATGCCTACATTTGTTTTTCTTTTCCTTTTTTACTTTATTATATCTTCTTTTCCTCTCTAATATCAAAACGATTCATTAATTAGTATCCTCCCATTCTATAATAATAACTCATTTAATAAAACTGACTGATCCCACAAATAAATCTATATTTAATAATCATTATTTACTCACCTATTCTCAATGATTCATGTCTAATTTTATCCAATAATTCTTGAACACGTTTTTTCTGATGTGATATATTATTATCAGGGGATCTGCAGTTTTTGTACCAAAATATCTAATTACAAAACCTCATCCTCATAAACAATATAACAGATTATAAGGAAACATTACCCAATGTAATTCTCTAGTGATCACATTTGAAACACTTAAAATTAATAACTTACCCTTGGTTTAAAAATATATGTTTTGGGAAGGATAATTGTGTTCTTTATTATGTTGGAATATGAATAATGCATGGAATAGTCATAGCTGAGGAGTGCATTATAATTTATTTTTAGATGAGGTAGAGAAAATTCATTACAAAACGTGTGGTATAAATGGTTCAATAATACATCACTATGATCATAATAAACCATTAACTAGATAAATATAATCATATTCTATAGTTTTTATTGTTCTTCTATAATATTGCATGATATAATTTCTCACACAACACTTTTTGAAACAGAATTTATCAAACATGGGATAAAAAACTCTAATTATTTTTCTTAATCTAAAATGGTATTAATGGTATTGATCCTTAGATGGTGATAAAAATTTCAATAAAAAATATATCCTTCGTATATCATTACCTAAAAAAATCAAAATCAAAAACACTTATTTATTAATAGGAAATTTAATCAAATATTATAAATAATAATTATGACAAAAAAAAGTTAATATTCGATATATATATATTTTCAAAATATATTAAAATAATATGAGTAAAATATATATATCATTAGATTAAACCATTATATAATATATTTTTTTCCTCACTAAATTCTATTGGTGAAAATTTCAATTGTCTACTAAAATTTTAATGAAGCTGAATATAAATCAATAACTAAATTTTATATATTTAAAACAAACAAAATAGGTGAATTAAACATAAAATAGTCTCTAAAACAATGATTATCATTTCACCCTAATTAAAATTTTTGATCACTTGAATAAAACTAAATTTGAAAATTGAATTAACATGTTCAATAATGAAAATAGATAAAGTAAAAAAAAATGACATTCATGTTCAGATTCAGTGGATAAAATTTTGTCATCTATGAATTCAATTAGTAGTAATAAGATATCACACTTTTAAATCTAAAATATTTTTATTATTGAAGACATGTTCCATTTAAAAAATGGTCCAAAACAATTCTTGATCAAATAAATTAAAATTCTTAATAATAAAAATTCACCAAGTTTGTTATTAATTTCCAATGATGAATACCTAACGCAACACATTAAATTAACCATAATAACACAGAGAAATAATTAACCCTTAATTTTATATTAAGGAAATTATTTGTGAATTCCATATTCAAAAATTAAATATGTGATTTTAATTTTAACAACAATATTCACTATCATTCAAAATTTAAACAAAAAAACACTCATCTAAGGATTTAAAGCTCTTCACTTAGATTTATGAAGAATACTAATTAGAAATTCAATTTCTGCTTGTTACAAATATATATTTTTCAATTTAAAACTATCTATCAATTAAAAAAATAATCATTTTTATGAATATATAATGTAAAATTTATACATAATGATTTTTTGGATTAATGGAGAATAAATAACACTATAATGATTTTAATTTAGTAAATAAAACTCATAAAAATGAACTAAATGAAAATATGAAAGAATTATTATTTTAATTCACTATATGAAAACATAAGTAGAAAAAAATTAAACATAAATTCATCACATATTCCCTCACACGTGAGTTTTGTAGTGACCTAAATTAAATTCAATAAAAATGTGATATTAAATTCAAAAAATGGGTACAACTATATATGATGGAATTATACAATCTGAATATTTTTTTATAATGGAGTTATTATTATGGTAATAAGTCCATATATCTAGTTGAAATAGACTCATTGTTTGTATCCTGATTTTATTAGATCAGTTCACCCCTATATTGTTAGATAAATGCATATTTAGGGGTTGATGGATGCTTATAGGACAATGTGTTGACATCAAACATTCCTGGTGTGAGGGAGATATCATATTGGAATATTTGGAATGATTCATTATCCATCAAAAATTATGATATCTTTTAGGTATTATTGGTTCCCTCCCCATCCATTTATTATAATTATGAATGATTATTTTCTATACCTCAATCTTATTTGGCCCATATGATAATATATTTTAATCCACTCTAATCCATGGTTCAAATTTCCATTAGTAGTGTTTCTATCAAAAAGTATATTTTATTATGTGTATATAACTACATCCTTTTCATTGCTATAATTACTAAAAATTGTTATATGAAAAAATGTAAATAAAAATGCAATAAAAATAGAATAAAGATATTGTGGTAAAACAAAAAAAACATTTTTTTATTCAATTATCCCCATCTTGAACAACACTATAAGGTAAATACTTGTGATTTTCACATATCTATTCTAGTTTCATGATGTGCTCAAACCCTCCCTTCACTAGAAGAAAGTACCTGACCTTCTCCCATTTTTATTGTGCTATTAAACTAGATTAACATAAATTTTATCGTTTAAAAAATAACAAGTGTTAAGAATAGATATGAGAGGGAGGGTTTGACCACATCGAAAAACTAGAATGAAATCCTAGTACATTTAATGAACCATTCTTAGATCCTGAATGAATTTTTTTTTTCTACCTAGACTCAAGTGGATATCAAAAATGAAAGTATAAATTATTTATATAATTTTATGAACATGATTTGCATAAAAACTGAAAATGATAAAAACCACAAATTAAATTTGTAATTATATTTTTCAATTACATTAATATTGAATGTAGAGTTTTTTAAATTTTCATAAATATTTGATTTATTAAATTATCAGACAAAAAAATTATCAAATGATTTTTTTTCATTTAAAACCAACAAATCATGTTCTATTGGGGTTTTATAATAGAAGGATGATGGAAAAAATGATTAAAAAATTACCCATACATGACAACATAGTATTGGAAATGGGTAACTTGGTTTCCCCTTACAAATAGGAAGAAATATTATTTCATTATGTGAAATCATATAGCCACAAAAGTGTAACTTGTTTTACACAGAAGTGATCATGGAAATATTATTTTACCATTTTGAAACTCATAGTTACCCTTACACAATATAGGTAATTTCCATTACATGGCCTTCGTGAACTCAAACATACCCTTAAACTATGGCGATGATTTGTACATGACTTTATCTAACTCATACACAACACAAAGGATTTATATTTACCATTAGGTAGTGGTTTGTGTACCCTTAAGCAACTCATACAAAAAAAATTTAGCTTTACATAACACCCCACAAACACTCAATTTAATATTATTATGAACCTTCAATTATTTAGTCCTTATTCAATGCGTAAGGGTAAAACTAAAGATAATAATTTATTGAATTTTCACATAAAAGGGATTATAAAATATAATCAATTAGAGTTTCTAAGAACATTTAATGACTAAAAGAATTACCATTACCCCTTAATAATGATTTATCATCTATGTTAAGTATCTCTAATGGTACTTCTCAAAAAATCAGTCATACTGAATATGATGATCTTAATACAATTATTACCTACCATATTATGGTTATAAATGAAATAAAACATGAAAAATATCCATTTATCTTCCACAAAAAGGTAACCAAACGAAACTACCAAAAATATATAGTGACATTCCATAGGCCAACCAAAAATTTTCCAATTGAATAAGACTTTTGACCATAAGGAGAACACCCACCGGTAGACCTCGCTTCATCTCTAAGAAGATACATCTATCACACACCATATAAATAAAAATAATACCCAATAGTGGAAACTCATGGAACGATACATCCAAAACAACCCAATGTTTCCCAAAATTGGAAATGCTCTATATAACTAAAAAATTATCCCAACATACAGAACAAATGTATATACCTAACAATGATTTCTATCAGAGGGAACTAAAAAATGGTAAAAAACAGCCTCACCAAGCCTCACCCCTTGATGATCTCATCGAATCATCTACTAAAACCAATGGGTTCCTGGTACATCAAGATTCCATATCATTAAATATACCCTAGTACAATACAAATTTCAATATAAGACAACCCCAAAATAGATTTAAATAATAATTTAATAAAAAATGAGGCACTACACTCTTAATTGGATGGTTATCCATCAAATTGAGATTATGATCTAACTATCAATGTGGAAAAAGAAGGATATAATCGAAAAAAACTATCATTTATAATATACAACACTGACAAAAAGGACGGACACATAGAAAGAAGTAACAAGATGGAATTAAATAAACAAGAAACCAATACATCTATAAATTCACATAAAAATATTCCATTCCATCCGAAAGAGAACAGTGAAACTCATGTCTTTCGAAACCATCTAAAATGAAGGATAGTAATATTTAAGAGAGAACAACCACAAAGATTTAAAAATGGATCTCAAGTGAATGAACCCATCACCGTATCACTACCAAGGTAAATAAGAAAAAACCACTAATGGGTTCATTTAAAACCATATGAGATATAGTGAACCCTATGGTTTGAATCAAATATATGATACATTTCATGATTAGTTTGCCAACTTCTTGCACCACCCAAAAGGATCTAATCCATGTGTCAATGAACCAACAATCCAAATCCTCCTTAACCTTCATATATTTTTCTCTTGATTCAAAATTATAAATATATAACTTATTTAGTGATTTTACCAAATTAAAAATCATACATTCAATATGGAACCAAATACTCTTGAGTCCAAAAAACATCAGTCTCTAGAGTAACCATGATTGTTCAACGATTTTTCATTCATAAATCACAACCCTTAAATAATAATGTAAATTCATACATGACCATATTGATTCTCCCACCGTAATAGTATCCTTAGTGTCATTTACTCATGAACAATGGTACCCTAATACATTGTTTTTTCATCTATTTTCAATAGTGAGATCTCTGTAAGCATTAACCAATATGTCGTCAACCCTACAAGATTCACTCAAAATAAATTTCTTACCAACCCTAAGGGGGATCCTGAAATAAAAAATATTATTGGCCTAACTTCCCAACTCAATTAGCCTCATATATATAACCAATAAATTCTTTAGTGGTTATTACCCCACCATTATTTATCCCACCCATGCATAACAACATTATGAATGTTAACACATTAATTTCTTCCTAGAAAATCACAAAAAAAACACATGTTACTCTAACTAAGTAATTTTCTCATCGATTCATAGATCTTAAATTTAGACTAATAAGTTATAATATAAAATTATAAACCACCATAAAAAAGCATGTATACTTCTTCTCATAGAGAATGTTACTCCTTTCACCCACGTTTCACTTCATACCATTCATTTCATAAGTATCATATCAATATATTGTGCATCCTCCCATGATAACAATATTAGTACCAAAAACATATGATCCTCACCCAACATCTATTTTTTCTTTCCAATGTATCATTCCAGGATGTAAAAAAACTTACTTAATGCAACAAGTATCCAAAAATTTAGAACCCACCCTTGTTTTGTAATTACCTGTAATAAATGTTCATTATACTTCCATTTTTTAAGAAACTTATAATAACTACTCTTATGGCTTAAAATGGGAACAGACATACTCAGAGTACTTTTTTCTATGAAAATATCCCCTTGGAATTAACCTTTACAATTACTTATCAAGGAATAACCTCACTCTAGTTACTTCTAAGTAGTATAAGACACTAACATTATAGTAACCTAGGTCAATTATATGGATACAAATTCATCTATAGGCCCTAAAAAATATTTATCTTGGTTAATACCCAGAGAACTTCTTCTTGGAACATTTCCAATAACACAAAACAACATCTAAACTCTTAAACTAACCATGTCAAGATTCCATAGAATATAATTTGGTTAAACATCGTGTCACTAAGATATATTTAGATAAATCCAAAAATAATTTATTTAGAACCTTAATAAACTAGTCATATCCATTTTCTACTTTAAAAATATTATTCCTATGGAATTGAACTTCTGAATGTGACGAAACAATCACACTACACCATTTATTGATTGGGGGACTACATCATCACCCTAATTATCATTATCATCATTGTAATCTTCATCAACCAGGTTCACAATGATACAGTATCACATGGCCTTTTTATTAGATGTATATATTCATTGGGTTGTGTATAGACACACACAAGTAAAATATATTTCACTTGGTACATACATGTAAGATATAATGTATGTTGTAACATCCGAAAAAATAAAGAATATGACATTTTCATATTTATTAATTAATTTTAATTAAATTTTTATTTTATTCTAAAGAGGATTATATATTCAATGTAGAACATGACACACTACAATGGGTTTCTCCAAAGACTTATAATACTCACAATGTTGAGTCATATTGAAAATAATAATGATATATTGTTTTTATTTTAAATGGTAGTTAATGTCAATCTTTTTTATTAGAGTGAATGAATATAACAAACCATTTTATTATTATACATTTTTGTTAAATGTTTTTACATTTATCCAATAAAATTTAGAGGCTTAAAATGTGAAATAATCTAATTTTAAGATTAAATACTCTAATATTTTTTGAAATGTTGATTTACCACCTTTTGATGAAGAACCCTTTTTAAATCTAATTTTTTTCACTTTTATTTGTTCTATTTGAAAAAATAAAATTACTCATCCCAATTGGGACATAAAAATTTACATTGTATTAAATATTGGAATTTTTCTGATAAAGTTCATTTTTAAATGAATTGTGAAAAATGTTACATTTTAATTCAAAACTGCATTTTAATCTAATTTTATTATATGTTTAGATTATCTTTTTAAAAGGTTTTGAAGTGTAATTAGTTTATATTTTCACCATTTAATCCTATTTTTGTCATTAGAAGTAATTTTACTTTGAAATTAGACAAAAACAAGAGTCAATATTTTGATAGTTATTATTTCTTAAAAACACACTTTTTTGTTTTCACAATGGGAATAAATTTTAAATTAATTAATGAAAAATATATGTTTAAAATTTGGTAAAAAAGGCATCATTTTTTAATTCATAATATCAAATATATCATTAGTTTATTTTTTAATTTTTCATAAAAACATTATTTTTTTTTATGAATATTAAAAACACTAAGCAGTAGTTAAAAAGATTACATTTTCATTTAAATGAAATTTTATGGCTTCTTTGAATTGAATTTATAAAATATGACATACATGGTTGTTATTATTAAGTAAAATTTGTTTCAATATGATGAAAATAATTTTTGGTGAATAGTAACATTTGACTTTTATTTATCCCTATTAAAGGTAAATAGGGTAATTCAAGGTAAAAATATATTATAATAATATAAAATTACCTTATCATTTGTCCTAATACCATTGGTTGAGTAATGGCCGACCAATAAAATTCTTGTGTTATACCTATGGCCTTTGAAAGCCATTTGGGTAAGATAATGACATTAATAACTTTTTTTAAAAGCAAAAATAAAAAAGCCATAAACATGTATTTTTTTGGTAAAACAATTATAATGTGTAGTTATTTAACAGATATATTTTACTATAAATGTTAATTAAAAATATAATAAAATTCTTACATCATGGTATTTTGTTTATAATTTTTATACATCATATAAATAAAGTTGATTATGACACAATAATGATGAAATGTTTACCTCGTCAATGAATGATTTAAATAAATAAGATTATAATGATTAAAAAATATCCAATACAAGAAAAATTATTATTGGATGATTTTATTTGTAACATGAGTCATATTATCTATGACTTTAATGAGTTTTGCACCTTTTGAAACTGAAAATCATTATATAATAAAAATAATATTTTCAATCATTCTTATAGTGCCCCTCCTCTTCCTTCTAAAGAGCCCTCACCTATAACCCATTCCTCACACCTCTCAATCCCCATGGCTCATACATCCTGTGCCTAGATAATCCCTCATGATTCCTCTCTTCCACCTAGAAGCCTTACTGTAGGCATAAGGAACTTCAAAAATCATTTTGGTTCAAACCAAATGGATTTATCCAATTTATAGGTAACCTCTACAATTAAGTTATTTTATTTTATTTTACTTCTCAAACCCCTTAAATATGTCTTTTTCATTATTTTATAACAAAACAATTATCCTCAATATACTAGGTTGTTTTTATGAGAATTATTTGAACTACACTTACACACAAATCCATCTAATGGGAAAAGAACTTTCTATTTCTATGGACGGCGAACTACTGCCTCATGAAATAATGATTGTTCAATATTCTCCTACCACATCTTCTAGTGGCCATTATAACATCACTGTGTTTATATGTTAAATATTTTATATTTATATTGTCTCTTTACTTGTTTATTTTTCATTTATATCTTATCATTATTGTTTCCATAATGGGTAAAATAGATTATTTCATTTGAGGAAGTGCGGACTACTGCCCCCTCAAAGTGATATGACTCATTCATGCCATTCATGGGACATACAAAGGATAGAGGTGATGAAATTCTATATCATAATATACTATAATTATAATAACCTTTGTATCATTTTTTTCATACCAAATAGAAATGAATGAAGCGTTCATGCGTACGTACGACTTACCATCTACATGAACGGTGCATTTCATTTCTTATCTCCAAATGTTATAAACTATTATAAATACAAATATATACTAGATATATTTGATATATATGATATTTAGATAATTAATTTGATTTTTTAGATAATACACTATTGACCACATGGACCATTTGTAATAATAACAAGTTCACTTTGGACTCTAGTTCTGAACACCGACAAAATGTCTGATATGATCTATAATAATAAAATAATTTCTATATTAAGATAATAAGTGATATAAAAGGAATAATAAAACATGAAAAATGTTTTTAAGCAAGTATAATTATCTTATGTTTATTCTTCAGGAAGAACAAAGAACATACAAGACAAGTCAGACTTGAGGTAAGGGGTTTCTTATCTCACTTTTAATTCCATGATATTTTCATTGTTCACCACTTATTTATTGAATTTGGTGTATTGTGTACTTCCATTTCATATATATTATAATTATTCTATTTATATTCATGTTATTATATGATTCATTTTGTGGTTATTAACTTTCAATCAAATTACTCGACTGATTACAACGTGGTAAGGGGTTTTCATCTCACTTTTTCTTTCAATGATGTTCATGCTATGTTTTCCACTATTTCATTTTGTGTGGCGTATTTAATGCCCATGATTGTATTCGTTGAGAAATATAATTTAATTTATGGGTATTTATATCTTCATTGTATTATCCTTCTTTCATGTTGTGTAAGTTTCACAAGTTACCAACTCGTTAAGGGAACCTTTCACCCTCTGTTTCTAGTCAAAGACTTCTTTTATGTTATGTCTTTAAGGTTAAATTCAAAAATGTTGGTATATGTCCATCTATATCCTTATTACTGCAAAAAAATTTGATGTGATGAGTGACAATTACCTATATCATTAACACATTTTTTTAACTTTTACGTTATGACGTTAGGAAGCTGAATTTTTGTAAGGGAACATCTTAACCCAATTTTAATTATTTGGGTTGAACATCTACTTATTTATTATGTAAATTAATTAATATGTGTGAATGACATATGATTTTTTTACACATAATATCCACTTATATAGAGTGTATTTAAAATTTTCACACAGTGTTATGACATTGATTTATCTTTAATATAAGGATACAATCTTTAAAAGGGATTTCATCTCAATTAACATTCAATTGGGACTTCTTTGTTATTATGCACCAATTCACTTTTATATGGTGCATAAAATGTCCATTGACATCGTATAACATGAATCCATTAATTCTCATGATATTATAAAGTATTGATTAACGTTATTCCTCCATTATTTGTATTCAAGTATCTCTCATTTTGTTAGGAACTCTTTAACTGAAATATCATTTTAAAGTTTTTAAATATTTATTCTTCTAAATATTTCTCATTAATGTACATGTTTTAAAAATGTTTATAATGATTTATTTATATGTATATGAATGTTTTTACATTAAAAGATCCATTAAATGTTTTAATGTTTTATGGGACACATTTATCAAAAATCACTTTATTAAATGTTTTAAATGATTTTAAAATTGGTTTTATAAAGAATTGATTTTGTTAATATCTTGAAATGATATCCTTTGATTGTAAATGAAATGTTATAAGTGAAATGTTTATATTTTCAATATTTTATGTGTTATGATTTTAGAATGGTACATGGAAATTTGATGGGTGGTTACGTGATAAACCAAATGACAGGTGGTGCCACGATAAACTAGGATAGGTGGTTACATTATTACCTCCAATGAACTATGTATTGATGTCGGCCTTATGGTTATTCCATTTACTGACATTTGTGGAAGTCGACCAAATGGTTATTCCACTTATGTGTGTTTATTTTCCATATTATATTTATATGTTATGGGTGCTTTATATGGGTTTTATGGTGATATTTTGGTTACAAAAGGGTAAGCCATGATCTTTTATTCAGTGAAGAGTATTTACTATTTCATAAAGGTGAAATGTTTTACATAGTATAAAGTATTCATGTTTTACTGGTTGTTTTGAAAAACTAATAGTTTCCATTCTTTATGTATCCCTTACTGATATTTTTTTCTTATCCCATGTTTTTGAAATGTTTTTCACATGACATAATGTGGAGTAGGGTCAAGGATGCGATCAAGGAAAAGACATGATTTCTAAAACATGGAACTAAACACAGTTCTTTTTAAGAGTTTTTATTTTTTAAATAAATTTATACTTAGAATTAGTGTCTATATGTAATATTCAAGTTGATATGTAATAGTTATGGCCTAATTATATATAATTATAAACTTGAAAAGATCCCTAGTGTGAATTCATTACATAACTGAACATTATATAATGTTTTAAGGATGTGGCCTTATAGTTGGTATCAGATGTCAGTTTAGATAACTTTAGATGTTAGGGTGTTATTTAAGCATAAGTGACATAACCATAATGGTTATCATGTTAGAAAGTGTTATAGTTATTTTAGAGGTGATAAATGGTTGTTACATTTTGAGGTGAAAAATGAAATGTATTAGATAACATTTGAGGATAAAATATGTTAGGGTTATTTTTGAGGAATTTTTCCCACTTTTTTAGAAACTTATGAAATTATATATTTTTTTATAAAGGAAAACACGCAGACCGTGTAAAAACCTATCGCATCGAACAAAGCTACAAGAATCTAACCCACAACCGAAGTGCGATTGAGAGTTATTACCTACCACTGGACTACATGAAGTCCCTGGTTAGTTTGACTAATTCATTTTAGTTAAATGATATTTTGAATCCAGAATAAGTTGATTTGGGATCATATGTTTTATTAAATGGAAATACTTAGTATAGAAAAATTATTTGGTGATTAATTGATAATGGTTATTTTAGAAGACATTCTCTCTTTTGGGAACACTATATGCTTATAGAAAATAGAATACTATGGGATTTAATTTGTGGATTAATGGTTGAAATATTCTTTTGGAAGAATCTATATTTTTATTATAGACATATAGTGATTTGGTTCATTAATAGAAATGATTAAACTATCATAGAGAATATGTGATTGTTTTAATTACACTTCAGTATGAGACTTTCAGAGTAGTTGATGTTTTTTGACATAAATGTTAAGATTTATTGTGGAAGACTCTATAATGAAATACTTCTAATTTTTGGGTTTCTATATTACATTGTATTATTTTCCAGAATATTAATTGCAACTGTCTACTGAATGGTCTTTCTGGAACATTGGGTACTAATTTTGTTTAATTTTGGAGATTAAGAGTAGTATTTCTTTCTATAAAATATTATTATTTTTACTCATTGTCTGATCTTTTACTTACTAATTTTGGTTTTGGTTAATGTGTAAAGATAGAGGAAATATATCATTTATATTTCATGGATTATTTGATTCTCTATAAGTTTATTATAGAACTTTTTATGTGAGTAAGTCATCTTGAATACTCATTGTTCGAATAAAAGATGATTTTGTGGTAGAAATTTTGTAAATGATGAATGTCTACTTGTCAAGTAAGTAAGTTTCCTTATGTTATTATTCAATATCCTAAATAAATTCTCAAACAATATGAAAAGAATCTTAAAACATGAAAATTTTCTATTTACTTTTCCTACCGGGAAACCAATG
Source organism: Viscum album (assembly GCA_963277665.1). Lineage (NCBI taxonomy): Eukaryota > Viridiplantae > Streptophyta > Magnoliopsida > Santalales > Viscaceae > Viscum > Viscum album. The sequence continues at coordinate 1,210,976,248 of OY728150.1, read as the reverse complement.
ACTGTTTAACCCATCATCATTTTTTGGTTTCATGTTTTTAACATTCTCTTAATCATGTTTTCTATCATTGTGCAGCAGAACATGACACTTAGATTCTCTATTATATCCATGGTTTTATGGAATCCATTTTTGGTTTATCAAAGGTGATTTTTTAATTCTCTTTTATTTTTTTAAAGTGAGTGTTTTATTTACTATTTTTCCAATTTGGGACTTTCAATAAAGTTTCTATGCAAAATTTTAAAATTGTGTGGACGTAATTTCCAAAAAGAGATAAGGATGCAATATCCTAAGAAAATAAAGAATATGAAATTCATATTTATTAATATTTTTGAATTAAATATTAATTTAATTTTAAAAGGGGATTATATATTCAATGGCATACCTGGCACACAAAAATTGGTTTTTTCAAAGTCTTATGCTGCTCCCAATGCTGAGTCATATAGAAAATAATAATAATATAATATATTTATTTTAAATGATATTTAATTTCTAGTTGTTCTGTGAGATTAAATTAATATAACTAACCATATTATGATTATATATGTTTGCTGAATGTTTTTAAATTTATCCAATAAAATTTAGAGGCTTAAAATGTGATTGAATCAAATTTTAAGCATAAATACTCTAATATTCTTTAAAATGTCGATTTACCACCTTTTGATGGGGAACACTTTTAAAATACACTTTTTGACAATTTTATAAGTTTTATTTGACAAAATAAAATTCATCTTTAGAATCGGGACATCAAAATTTAATTTGGAAGAAATTTCGGTATTTTTCTAATAATGTTCATTTATTAATGAATAGAGAAAAATACTGCATTTTAATTCAAAAATTCCTTTTAATATAATTTATTTATATGATTTGGATATATTTTTAAATGGTTTTAAAGTGTAATTAGATTATATTTTTACCATTTAATCCAAATTTCATCAATGGAAGTAATTTCACATTCAAATTGGACATAAACAAGTGTCAATATTTTGATAGTTATTATTTCTTTAAAACACACTTTTAGTTTTGAAAATGGGAATAAATATTAAATTAATTAATAAAACATCAATGTTTTTAATTTGGTAAAATAGGCATCATTTTTTAATATGTAATATCAAATAAATCTTAGGTTGAATTATTACTATTATCTGAAAAACATCAATTTTTTATGAATAGTGAAAACACTGAGTAGTAGTTAAAAAGATGTATTTTTCATTGAAATAAAATTATACCATTACCGTGATTTGAATTACAAAAATTTTACTTACATGGTTGTTATTATTAAGTAAAATTTGGTTCAATAAGATTAAAATAATTTTTGGTGAATAGTTTCTTTTGATGTTTATTTACTGTGGTTAAAGTTATATATGGTTATTGAAGGTAAATAAATTCTATAATAATATAAAATTAACATAACACTTGTCCTAACCTTATTGAATGAGTAATTTATGACCAAGAAAATCCTTCGGTGATATTTCTGGCCTTTGAAAACCATTTGGGTAAGATAATGACATTAATAAATTTTTATTTAAAGTAAAAATAAAAATATCATAAACATGTATTGTTTTGATAAAAAACATTTAATGTGGGGTTATCTAATTGAATATTTGACTGTAAATATTCATTATAATGATAAATAAATTCCTACATCAAGGTATATTTTTTATAATTTTTAGACATCAAAATAATTTATGACACAATAATGACGTAGTGTTTACTTCATTAATGAATGATTTAAATAAATAATATTATAAAGATTAAAACAATATCCAAACCCTATCCAATTCATATTGGATGATTTAATTTCGATAATGGGTCATCTTTTCTTTGTCTTTAATAAGTTTTTGAGCTTTAGAAACTGAAAATCATTATAGAATAAAATAATATATTCTAACTTTCCAAAAGAGCCCCTCCTCTCCCTTATAAAAATCCCTCACCTATAACCCATTACCCACACCTCTCAAGCCCCTTATCTCATCCAAACTATGATGAAATAAGCTCTCAAGATCCATATATTCCACCTATGAGACTTACATTAGGTTGAAGGAACTTCAATAAATCCTTTTGGTTCAAGCCAAATGGAGTTACCTGATTTAAAGGTAACATATTCTCTTAAGTTCTTTTCTTTCATTTTACTTTTCCAACCCCTTAAATAATTTTATTTAATTCTTTTAAAATAACAACAGTATCCTTAATAAACAAGTTTTATGTTATGAGAAGTGTTAGAACTACCATTATACACACCTCCATCTAATGGGTAAGGAACATACTGTTTCTGTAGATGGTGAACTACTGCCTCAAAAAACAAGGATATCTCAATATTCTACTACCACCTCTTACAGTGGACATTATGATAGAACTAAATTTATATGTGAAATATATTATATTTATATTTTCTATTTAATAGTATATTTTTCATTTATATTATACGTTTATGGTTTCCATTATTGGTAAAAGCGATAATTTCATTTGAGGATGTGTGGGAAACCTTCCCCTGAAAGTGATATTACTAGTTCATGACTTGCGTGGGACGTATAAAGGATTAATTTAATGATATTATATATTATAATATACATGAACTATAATATAACTTCTGATCATTATTTTTATTATACAAAATATAAATTAATTTAGCATTCATGTGTACTTACGGCTTACTGTCTCCATGAATGGTGCATTTCATTTCTTATCTCCAAATGTTATATACTATTATAAATACATATATATATACACACTAGATATATATGATACATATGATATTTAAATAATTATTTTTATTATGTAGATAATATAATTTTTACCACATTGACAATTTCTAATTATTATAAGTTCATTTTTACTCAAGTTCCTAACATCGAAAAAATATCCAATATGAACTCTAATAATTAACTAATTATTATAGAAATATAATAAGTAATTTAAAAGAAATAATAAAAAATTAAATGGTTATTAATCTAGTTTCAATTAACTTATGTTTATTATTCAGGAAGAAAAAGGAACATACAAGACAAGTCATAGTTGAGGTATGGGGTTTCTAATCTCACCATTAATTCTATGATATTTCCTTTATTCGACGCTTATTTCTTTCATGTTTTGTATTGTGTACTAACATTTGATATATATCATCATGATTATCTTTATATTCATGGTATTTTTTGATTCAGTTGGTGGTTATTCACTTTTGTTAATAAGACTCGACTGATTTCAACGTGGTAAGGGGTTTTGATCTCACTTTTTATTCGCGTGGGATTCATGCTATGTTTTCTACTATTTAATTTTTGTGGTGTATTTAATACCAATAATTTTATTCATTATGTAATATTATTTAATTTATGGGTATTTACATCTTCATTTTATTCTCTTTCATCCATGTGGTGTATGTTTCATAAGTTACCAAATCAGTATGGGAACCTTTCACCCTTCTCTTCTAGTCGAAGACTTCTTTTATGTTATGTCTTTAAATTTCAATTCTAAAATGTTGGGATATGTTCTTATATATATTTATTGCTAAAAATTCTATGTCTGTGGGATGATAGGCCATTTTCTCTCTCATCAACTCATTTTTTGGATTTTTATGTTATGTCGTTATGCTGCCAAATGTTTGTAAGGGAACTTCTTAACCCAATTTCATTAATTTGGGTTAATCTTCTACTTCTTTATTATGTAAATATATTAATATATGTGAATGAAATCTTAGTTATTTATAGTTAATATCCACTTATATTTAGTGTATTTAAATTTTTTTCACAAATTTATGTCATTCATTTATCCTTAGTCTAAGGATATAGTCTTTATAAGGGATTTCAACACAATTTACATTCTATTAAGACTTGTTTGTTGTTATGTTCCAATTAACTGTTATATGGTGTATATAATTTCCTTTGATATATTATAATAAGAATCCCTTTATTCTAATGATATTATAATGTTTGGATTAACTTTATTCCTTTATTATTTGTATTCAAGCATATCTAATTTGGTTAAAAACTCTTTAACTAAAATATCATTTTAAATGTTTTAAAATATTATTCTTATAAATATTTTTCATTAAAGTCCATGTTTGAAAAATGGTTTTATGGATTTATTTATATTGACATTAATTTTTTAAAATTAAAATTATATTCAGAAGATAAAAGTGGTATGGTGCACTTTGATTCAATAATATCTTTATAAAATGTTTTAAATGGTTTGATAAAGCATTGATTTTTTCAATATCTTGAAATTATATATTATGATTAAAAATGTAATATTTTTAGTGAAATGTTTATAATTTCAATATTTTATATGTTGTGATTTTATAATGATATATGGACATTTGACGGTGGGTTATGTCATAAACCAAATGGCAGGTGGTATGATGATAAATAGGACTAGTTGTTACATTATAAACTCATATGCATTGGGTATGGAAGTCAACTGTATAGATATTCCATTTAGTGATATGGGAGAAAGTCAACCATATGGTTATTTCATTTAAGTATGTTTTTGTCCCAAGTTGTCTGTTTATGTAATGTGTGCTATCTATGGGTTTTGTGGAAATATTTTTGTTACAAAAGGGTAAGAAGTGATATTTTATTTAGTGAATAGTACTTACTACTTCATAAAGGTGGAAATTATTAATTATTATAAGTTATTCATGGTTTACTTGTTTTTTTTAAATAACTAATAGTTTCCCTTCTTTGTGTATCCCTAATTGAGATTTTTTTCTCATCCCATGTTTTTGAAATATTTTTTATAGGACATAAAGTGAAATAGGATGAAGGATGAGATCAAGGAAAAGTCATGTTGTCTAAAACATGAAACTATACAAGTTTCTTTTTAACAGTTTTGATTTTATGAAAAAATGGATACTGAGTAGTAGTTCATACGTGAAATATTCAAGTTTATATGTTATATTTTTGGCCTAATTCTCTAAAACACTAATCATGAAATGATCCTCAATGTTAATTCTTGATTTCACTCATGATTAAATAATGTTTTAAGGTTGGAAATTATATATGTAATGTCTACTACCTCTATAAACATGTTCTAATTACACATTAAATCTCAACCTTAAAAATATGTGTGTGTTACAAAAGGATAAAACATATGAAAACAGTGTATAACAAGAACATAAATCTCATGCATTAGTAACCTGGACACCAATTGGGAAAGTTTTTGTGACATAATTATTTTATTTTCCATATATGATCTAATAAAGTCTTATGTCGCATGTTTTATAACTCCATTAAATATGGGATATCAATTTATCCTATGATCTGATAAAATTTTGCAATATCTGGTCCGAAATTAATAGATCGGAGCTGAAATTCCAAATTATCATAACTATTCCTCCCTATACACCAAAGTCTAATGAGTAGTAGTGAGGGACTGATGTGGAACAATGTGGAGACTACAACCTCAATCAGAGTGCAGAAGAGAAATAAATAAACCATAATGTAATTAATATACATTCTTAGTAAGTGAAAAACAATAACATAAAAGATTTATGAATGCATGTATAAATAACAAAAAAAACTAGAGTACAATGTATATGTCACCCATCGGGATTATAACATATTCTATAAAAAATAGAATAGAGTATGAGATGTTATAATCACACACTAACCCACATCTCATCCTCATCTCCAGACTCATTGTGATCAATCATGATAGGAGGTCAACTAACCCATTATCCAGAACATTTCTTACATTAATTGTGTGTTTCATAGGTACCTAAGATCCATGGATACCAGATTAGAATGTGAGTACAATTCATTATGAAACCAAAAATGTGGTCTAGTATCCAATAATTGATACACAATGTAAGTGTGTGTCATAATATTATTAGAAAGTATTATAAAAAACATAATTGTGAAAGAATAAGGTAATCACCAAGAATACACAAGCAATATAAAAAATGTTTGGAGTAGTTTTGAACTTACCAACCTACCATGAACCCCCATATGTGCCTTATTTATCTACATGACAGAATGAAGTCATAATGAGAGTTATGTGTAATTTGGAAAAGTCGTCGGGAAAAGATACAAATGTTAGACCACTATGGGCCCTCATTTGTTTTCTCTCTCATAAGTTGTACATTCACTACACCTCTAGGTCAAACCACACTATAACAACACACCTATTCTCCCATTGTAGCTACACAGGGCCTATGCATCCATGTTAGACCACATGAGGACATAATCGCTTATTTGTATCACTTAGGTCAAATCACAATGATCATAATGCACATCTACACACTATTTTATCCAATTAGATCTGATCATCATGCCCCATGTTAGGAAATAATATATCATCATTCCCTATCCTCTATCTTTGTCTCATCACCATGATTCATGAATTTTTTGAACCTTATCCCCATACATGGCAACCAAGGCATGATATGTCTACAAATATTTGTTGTATCATGCACAATCAACATCATTATAAAATATTTGAAACATATCAAAATGAAATATCGGAATCTTATCATTCAAAAATATATACTTTCATAGCATTAAAATATAGTTCTCACACATTAGTATTCAAGATCACACAATGGGTCTCCACACTACATATTCAAACATGCATTTGATCATTTTCAATCATGGTCAAAAATAAATGCCAACATATGTATCAAATCAAAGTATCATATGTATACTAATAAATATATAATAAAATATCATCATGATTCATAATAGTTACACATTTTATTAATATTAAAAAATGGTTTTACCAGTTATAAGTCTCAATTATAATGACAACACAAAAAAGGGTGTCCAATCATCAATAATATAATCCACTGGCTACACACACATACACAATGTGATTAATCATCTGGTATAGGTTTCACATGCTATAAAACTATTCTAGTCATTTCCATTATTATCCATTAAATAATCTAGAACACACATTACAACATAGCCTGTCAAAATATGATAGTTTGTAATGAATTTTTCATTACCTAATTAAGATAAAATGATTATCCCTTGATTATAATTATTTTTTACCCTAAAAAATATCATTTAATGGTTATTTTCCCAAATTGTAGAACCTCATATCTCATGAAAATGATCATGCACATAACAAAATGGAGGAGAATATGAGACTATATCCATCAATTTTGTCAATGTAAAATTCATGGATCATTAGGTAATCATCATCTACAAATTTATTGTTTATTAATCAGATAAATATTATTACCAAGGATTATAAGAAATAATTCCATTATGTTATAGCCAAAAGTAATAAAATAGCATATTTTTTTAACCATATTCTCTATCTTATGTAATAAATAAATTATCATTTTAATCTATGTTTTTAAATATTAATTTATTCTCAAAATAAATATTATAACTCATTCTTAATTAACATTCAACCTCAATAATAATATAATAAAAGAATGATAAATATTGAATACTATTTTATTATTATTATTGGTTTCCACTATTTTTGGATTTGACATCATCTTTTTCATATAATTATTATTAAAAAATCATTCAATTTAAATAATCATAATAAGAAATGGATTTTATACCATTTAAAAATTACTACACTAAAAAATAGATAACTGAGAGAGTGTTTTTCTATTCAAAGAAACAACAAGGATAAGTAATTTCTTTAAATGAAGAATTCAAGGATCCAATATGAATGAAGTTTTATATTACCCAGAATCAATGGTATATGAAATAACTATATAGAAATGGTGTTCATAATTTTAGGATGACAATTCACATTTAGGATCACAACAATAAAACCAAAAAATTATATTCACCATTTAATTCTTCAAGTACACCTATCTAGATTATAATAAATTTAAGTCTTAATAAATATTTTATTTAAGATCAAAATTGTAATAAGAATTAAATAAAATTAATTTTTCAACTAAAACTTTTGAAATAAGGCCCATGAGGATGGAATATCGAAATGAGGAAGAAAACTGAAAAAAAAATATAAAAACCATAACCCATTCATGATAGTTTATCAGTATGAAATGGTAACTTTTTTTACCCTTATACAGTAGGATAAATCATGTATGCTTGTGTAATAGTATAGTTCATTGTAAGGATAATTTTTTTACACTTAATTATTATATAGAATAAACTTTTAAAACAAACAACACTCATAGTTATCCTTACATATGTATGGAGTTACATTTTTGAATCCTTGGAGAATTCAGTAATACGCTTACATTAAGGGTAATTCCACTATAAATATTTATCCTACCATTATACATCACATAGTATTTCTATTTTCCCTTACACTATAGAAAACACTCTCCTTACACAAATCATATAAAAAGTGACTTACCATTGCCTAACTCTTTCAGAAAACTCCCATTATATGGGTAGAGTGAACATGTTGTAACATAGAGCCTATTCCATGACTAAGGGTAATATAAATTAAAATATTATTTAAATTCAAAAGGAAGGGATCATAAAAAGGAAAAAATTAAAAAAAATTATGAACTTTTTCAAAATTTGAATATTCAAAAGGCCATCCTTTCTAATTTTATTCATGACACCCCCTCCTATTATTTTTTCTTAATAAAACTATGCTTCAATATAATTAAGGTAAAATTATGGGAACCGTCAACATAATATTATATAGGCTACCATAAATATATTAATAGTAATCCCCATAATAAATTCCTTAAATTACAATATTAGTTATTCTTTTCCATAAAAAATGTTCATTCCATACGGATATCTTTTATTTCATCCACTTATATTATAAGTCACAAATTCAATAAAATAACACTATAAACACAAGAAAAGTTTTTATTTATTTTATTTACCAAAAATTTAACATAGTTAATTCATAATTAATATTTTATCTATGTAACTCTGTAATATGAATAGTTTCTTTCTCTATTTTTTTCACATTAAAAAAATAGTATTGAAAAATATCATGGATTTAATAGAATTTCCTCAAAATACAATATTTAATTTATAATATCATCATTTTACATTTCAAAAATAGAAATTGGAGTTATTGAATCTTTAATATCAAATTAATAAGTTCATTATTTAATTTAGTTATAATTAAAAAAAAGTGAATGTTAGTTATTTTTTTAAATATATCCATCAATAAAAATATCTTTTTCATCTATCTCATTATAAATTATATCTTTGAATTAGTTTAATGTTGAATTATCTATTTGATTAATAATTATTTTAAAAAAATATACTATATATTGTATGGGTTCATCTTCATCCAAAATTTTTATGATTTATGTCAACGTTTCACTATCAAAGTGTGGTTAGAAATTTTAATATTATTCTTATATAAAAAAAGTGACAATCATGATATTTTTTACCACTGTAAAATATGACATCAATGATAATTTTATTACCTTATAGATCATATGGAAATTAAATATTCATATAACATGTAGTATTTACAAGAATCATCATAAGGCCCATAATATTTCCATTAATAATTAGATATAATTTTTATTCTTTTAATGTCATTTTTTTCATTTATTTATATAAAAGGATATTTGATGAACAATTTCTATAATCATATAATTGTAAATATATTTTTTATTAAAACTCTATCATACCTAGTCCATATTGATTTTTGGTTTTAGTTGAGATTAATGGAATGTGAAGGAATTATATTCTTAATATAGTATTGATGATTATTATTATTAACACGGACACCGATTATAGTTCATGCATTCCAAAAATATATGATTTTTTCACTGTTTGTTAATGTAGCCATTATCTTTACTAATCTATTTCATCAAAAAATCCTTTTAAAGAATATTTAAGGTAATAAATGATGGTTTGTTATACTAATTAATTTAATGTTTTCTAAATGATCTTTAAAATTTTGATGGAATTAAATAAAATGTATTGAAAAAAATTTAAAATTTAAATTCATAGAGGCTAAAACATAAATTATAGAGAATTAATAATTTCTTTGAGTGTGGGTTCATGGAGATGTGATTTACAGATGAAAAGAATGAGGTTCTAACAAATTCACATCTAACGGTATGGATTTGAAATATACAATTTGTGACCTTTTATATTTTTATATATCTATTGTCATGGAAACATTTATTTTTATAAAACATTTTAATGTTGTAATATCATAAAAGTTTTAAAATTTTGATTTTGAAAAAAAAAATGAATTGAGGTATTGAATGATTGAAACTCTTGAAAACCATTATAGTGAGAGTTCTTGTTTGATAAATGATATTTTTCAATAAAATTAAATCAAATTACTGTAGATTAGATTATACACTGATGTAATACCCTAATAAAATATCAAGGATGTTACCTATTTGAGTTCCATTTTGAGAAAATTGTTTTTGTTTAAAACTAGATTGGAAGTGATCATAATATGATTCTATTTTGAAAATTGAAATAATTAAGATTTATATATGACTTAAATTAGACTAAAGGTAGTTTTCATAACAAATTACATATCCCCAGTTTTCGTTACATTTATGTTTAAATTTTTCTTTCAAAAAATGGGTTTTTAGTTCTATATTATTAAAAATAAATGGCACATAGATATAATTAATATAGACGATATAATTTACAATCATAGTGGTAAAAATATTTAATGTATTAATAATATAAAATTATTTATAAATCCTAAATTTTATTATTAAATTAAACACAAATCATTCTCTCAATATCATGTGAGAAAAAAAATTAATTAAATCGAAAAAATTATTAAGTAATTTTGAATTCATTTAACACATTTCAATATAAATGAATAAATCAATTTAATGATTCAAGATGTTGGAATGAAATATAATAATTATTGATGTTTATATAATGACAATAAATGTCCAAGTAAGTAATCATTATTTGAATATAATCTATATAGTTTTTTAAATTTTTGAATGTAGAGTGAAAACCTTGAAATGAAATCATTGTGGCTCTCCTAGTTCTATGTCACCTAAGATATTAGAATTACTTTGATTTGAAATTGGCCCTCTCTATATTCATTACCATAGATTCTATGAGAATTTCAGAAATTCCTCAATGGAATAATAAGAAGTCTTCCTCTTAGATATTTTGGTAGAATAGTCCTCTCCTATAAATGAAATTCCATAATTAATTTTTTCTATTATACCATTTATATTATTGCATACCTCCTAGTATAACTCGAATTCCGAAAAATGGTGAAATTTTCATAAATGAAATTTAGTGGGTATCCTTAATTAAATTTTTATTTACTTGTATGTGCTAGAGTGGAACACACAAGTTTGATCTCAATGATGTTTCACAACTTAGTTCCTTATTTCCAGAATGGTTTCTGATAGAAAGATGAAATAATTAATTTTAATGACAAAGTAATTGATATTTTTAGAAAAAATAGTATATGTTTATGAATATAAATAGAGTGAAAATAGTAGTAATTTTTATTTAAAAAGGGAAATAATTATTTAATTAGATTCGATTCTATTACCTTAATTAAATTCAAACCCATGGAGTGTCATTTATCTATGTATAAATTTATCTTCAATATTTTTTCAAATTCTATATTTACAATCATAAAACAATAAATGGTTTCTTTAAAATTGAATAAGTTCATTAATACATTCATAAATAGAATGATACAACTTGTAATAAAACTACTAAAGTAATTGTCTTTATTGATTAAAAATTTATTTTAATATATTTATATATCCTAAGAACAATTAAAATATGTAAGGTTTATACATAAAAATTCAATTGAAAACAATGTTACATAATTCGGAACACTTTGAATTAAATTCAACATACAAAAAAACTCAACAGAAAAAATTCAGGATGTTTTAAAAAGAGAAGTATTATTGAAATTTAAGTAATGTATAGAAACATATAACATAATCAACATCATATGTATATAGTCTATTAGAATTAAACTATGAAGTTATAAAGTGTTAGATTGGATAGAAACTCATGTAATGAAATTTTATATAGTAGTGTGCATTTCAATTCAACAACTATTATAAAAAAAATTCTGTGTTGGACTTATTGATATTTTCTATAATTATTTACAACAAAATATTAATTTGATGCTTAATGGGGAATTTAAATTATATTTGAATTCTTGATGTAGTTGTTCTATATGTGGATTTTCATTGAACTTATTCTGGAAGTGATGTTGGTTTAGAAGTGGAGGTCTTCCAGAATTATAGAATTTCTATAAGTGTGGTGTTATAATAGGAAATAAACGCACAGAATGTCTTGGATTCCTCTGATTCTTCAGGTGTTCTTGACCCTACTCGTGTAACAAAGAGAAGATGATTAATTTATAACATTAATAAAAATACATGGATTTTTAACATAATATATCAACCAGTTTATCATCATTTAGATACTAGAGGAATAACTGACGTTAATACTACATTTGAAATTAAATAAATTGAATGAAAAATATTCTTATAACATTGAAAATCATCAAGATATTCCATCTTCATTTTCTATGTAAAGGAAAAAAAGATAATGTGTGACATCATATTATCTATAATGGATCTATATAGGGGATACTATTATTATTAATAAAGAATAATAAATATGTAAGAGTTGATAATCAAAACACATTTCATTCAACCAAGAACTTTAGTTTAATTTATATCTATGGTTAATATCAAAAAACAATCACATGGTTAATGTAAAATGAATTCATAATAAAGGAAATGCATAAATCCTTAAACTAATAATCACATCATCAAGGACTTAGATAAGATATCATAAACGTTTTCATAAAACCTTTTACAATACACATTCATTTAATTGGTAGGTATACACTAATTAAGAAACAGTAGTGACATTATCTTAAATCTTTACCCAATACATATTTCCATGTACTTTTGTCAGATAATACATGTGGATATTTCTAAATAATATCTATAATTGGGCCACACCCAACACATTCATGATATATTCATTACCAAAATATTAACATATCAATGAAATAAATTAAAGTCTTAATTATAAAACATTAATTATCCATATTAAATAAAGAATATGGAATATTTCCCCACATAATGAAAAACATTCAAAACTGAAATCCAAAAAATTATATCATATATTTAGAAATGGTATACTTTTAATAAAACATCTACCTAATGGAAATGATTCCAAAAAATCCATGATACTTAAAATATTTACAAATATGAAACAATTATGTCCAATTTTTTAATGGTTAAATATAGGTAATGCAATTGTGTGAAAGTTAGGGAACACAAATATATGAAAATTATCAATTTTTCATAGATTAATAATTTAAAGTTATCTTAAATTATGGTTTTATTATTAAAAAAAATTTCTCAAATATAAATTAAAATATATGAAAAATATTTAAATTATTTTCTATGTAACTATAAGTAATAATGATGTTACAAATCAAATTTGAAAATTATTTTTGTTTCTTTAAAAAAGAAACTCACATATTTTTAAAATATTAAATTAAAATTTCCTGAATACTAGGAATATATATTTCATTGAAATAAACCATGAAGAATTATAAAATATGCTTTAAAAAACAAATGTGTATGATATTGGGATATTTTTTTCATACTGTTCACTTTATAATGGAATATTCTTTGCACCATTTTGTAAAAAGTAAAAAAAATGAAATGTTTTCAAAATCTTCAAAAACATTAATTTCAAAATATAATAAATAGTGTTAAAGAATATTTTAAATGAATTTCAATACTTATTGATGTATGAATAAGAAAATTATTAAGGTATTTAAAAGAAACTTGAAGTGGAAGAAAAATATTTGTAAGGAGAACATTTAAACATGACTTTTGAAAGAATGTATTCTCTATGTAACTTTTATGTTAATTCTTCGTCCAATAAGAGAAAGAAATCTAAACATGTAAAATAAAATCATAAATAGAGGAGTGGAAAATATTTGGGGTGTAATATATCATGATCATATTATTTTCTGAAAGGGATTCTTAATAAAATCAAACTAAAAAATGATATTGTAACATAAATCAATTACTTCAAGTCCAAAATCGATTGTATGCACTCTTATCCCCATATATAATAAATTTAAAATTATTATATATCACTTATTAATACATATTAATAATTATAATATTATATATTATTAACTTAGAACATATCATAAATCTTTATTTATAAATTATTCATTAATAGTATATTTATTTTTAAAAATAGTCTCTTTCCTATCTATGTTTCAATTTCATAGATCTGGTCCATGAACCTTGATTATGATTTCCTTATCAATATAATTGTAATAATTACATTTTTATGAAAATAATTAATTATAACATCTTTTATAACCATCCATATATGGTGAAAATGAAAAATAAATTAAATCACTTTATTGAGACGATAGTTCATAGGTACCCATAAATGATTTTTCTTCTATTCGGTGGATAGAAAAACTGATAGGTAAATAATACATCAAATTTAGAGAATATTTATTAAATAATATAAATAATATATAATAATTTAACAATGGAAAGTAAAAAACATTATGACTGTGATAGAAAATATAATACATCACCTCATATAAGCGGAAGTCCAAACATATTCACGGGTGATTATTCTATTTCCCATTTGACAGAAATTTGTTGGATATAATTTGTGAAATAAACATTATAATAATTATTTATATATATTATACTTATGTTATAATATTAGTATTTATATGGAAGAATTTAATGGCGTATAATAATAAGTAAAATGAAAGCACTCGGTTAAGAGTCGTACATCTTCTTTTGAAATTCACTTTTGAATTAAACTTAATCCATCTAAATATTATCAATGGAGAATTCCAAAAGCTCTAGGATTTGGATGTATAATATTGAAAGGTATTGGATATATATTTTATGAAATATGTGTCTTATGAATTATGGATAATAGATGATACGTGGTTCATTTTTAAAAGCATGGTCTCTGGAAAACATGAAATTATTTTAATTGTTAATACAGTAGAAGGTTACATTCATGAAAAAGTTGGTCAAAATTAGAATAATAAAAAATTTCAGATGATATATTGTATAATTAAAATCAATAAAAAGTTTTTAGAAAATATTTTAGGTTATTTTAATTGTTATATATTTAGTTTATCTTATCATTACCCATTTTGAACCCTTACCGTGGTGATATGATAATTAGTCTTTAAGGATCAATAATTTTACTAAAAATGGGAATTAGAACATTAGTGGATAATGGTTAATATTATAGGTCATTTAAAATTCAAATGAATAAATATTATATTTTTATAAATCTAAAAAAATAATGTAAAAATTGTTTATCTTAAAATATCCTTAATTTCATTTTATTGACTCTTCATGTGACATAACGTTAAAAAAAATGTTTACCATGAATATATATTATTTTAATATTATATACCCTGAATTAACTTTAATTTATATCTATAAATTAGTATAAGACCTGAATTTTTCCAACACACAGAAATTCCAATATTTAAATACTATTTACATTGATTAATTATCAACATGTACAGGCGATGCATTAATGTTGAGTAAGTATTTAGGTAATTATACCAAAATGATATTAAAAATAAATTTATATAAAAAATGTATTCATATTCCTTATAAATAGCTATATATATTCACAATATGTTATTATTCTCATGAAATCATAGTAGATGTATCAAAATAATGAGGGTGACATTTTGTATTTATTATTTACCTAATGTATTAAAATGCCAATACAAAAGGAAAATGGAAAAAATCATATATTAGAATATGGGATTTTTTAGTATAAATATAGTCATAAAATAAAATAAATGAAGCTTTTATACTAATATTTAGGCATTAATGCATATATTTAACTCTAATTAATTTATTATAACCTTTATCATGGTGACTAATTTTTATGATGTCTAATTTTCACTATAGTTGAAAAGAAATTAAAATATTTTAAAAATATTAATTTATAATTGAAAAAATAAAGTACATTTTTCATGATTCTGTTTCTATAATTTTAATTTCGTTTCATTAATATTAGTTTTCTAAATATATAAAGAAAATATTTCTTGACAAATGCATTTTTGAGTATAAACAAGAACATACACCAAAATAAATATAATATTTCCTCATATAGAATTAATTAATTATATTTAATAAAATGTTTCTTATTATAATTTGAATGAAAATTCAAAGAATCTTGGTACTTTTTAATGACATTATTTAATATGAATAAATTATTGTTCTGTACAAAAAATATCATTTTCAATTTTTCACTCAAAAATAAATATTTTCTGATAAGTATCAAAACATAATCATAGGCCTGTTATGAAATTATGATTTCCTAAATGAAATTGATATTAACAAATAAATGTTAAAATAGGGTACAAAATAATTATAAAAACCATGCAAAAAATACAATAAAAACAATTTTTTATAGAAAATGTATTTTTAAAAGAATAAAATGAAATTATTATAATTAATTCTATAATTAAAATAATTAATTTTATTTTATTTAATTAAAAAGGATATATAATCATCTTATTTTATTATAATAATTTATTCATATAAATTATTTTAATCTAAGAAGACAAAAATATAATGCACACATAAAAAATATTATATTTAATATATATCTTTTACTTTAAATAGATTCTATCTTAATTTCAAACCAATTAATAATAAATATAAGATTTATTATTAATGTTTTTAAGGAAATAGGTATTCATATATTTCACAATATGGTTATTCCTATTTTTAACCATTCCACTAGTTGTGTTGTAATTTTAATATTTTGATAAAAGAAATTTGTAGTCCATTTCAGCTTAGTTCTGTGTGTGTTATATGCTATCAAATATAGCATTCTTCTAATAGAAATTGTAAATTAAAATATATGAGAATTACATAATCCATTATATATAAGTTTAATTTTCATAATTTTAATTATTATTTTCTAAATTAAAATATTATAACAGTGTAATAAAATCAAATTTTAATTCCTAATCATTGAGCATGAAACTTATAATTCATGTATCGCTAAGAGACATTTTCATGGAAATGAATTTATAAAAGCGTACCTTTTATGTTTGGTTAATTGTTATGTACAATACTCAAAATATTTAACATAATCGTTCATATGTTTGAGAAATTAGATTATTATTAAGATAAGAAATATGATAAAATTAAATTACATTATTTACACCCATTATATAAGAATAATTTCATCCATACACTTGCATCATCATGAAGATTTTCTCAGGAATAAAGCACTGAAATTAACTTTATATTGACATTAATATTCACAAAATGATTAATTTTTTATTCATAATTTATAAAATTGAAATGGTTAGACAAATAATAAATAATAATCAATATGAATAAACATTGAAAAAAATTAATCACAAAAATATTAATTGAAAAAATATTTTAACTAAAAACATATTATATTTCTGATTGAAAAAAATGAAAAAATCCTAGATGCATGATAACTTATTCTTCCAAATGAATCTCATTTTTATCCCGAAACATTATTTATCAATAATATATATATATTCCATAATATCATATGCAAAAATATAAACTTTTTCCCAAAAAACTAAAAAACGTAAACATAACCAATTATCACATGGTTATATCAAATAATAACCCTTCTGGACATGTATACATTATATCAAAAATATTATTTCAAATTAAATTTTAATTGTGATTGAGGTCATTCAAATTATTTTTCCAAAATTCTTGTTTTTTAAATTCTCTATAAAACAAAGTACTTTAAAAATTAAGTTAATTTTTTATATTAATACTCATACCAAATTAAATTTTTAAATGAAACTACATCATAATAATTTATTATTTAAATTAAACATAAATATGCTAATTTGAAATCAAAAATATTATCATTTATCCATAGGGAATAATATTTTTTGGAATTTTAATAGATGTTCAATATATATTCCAAATATCTAGAGAGATTTTGTAAACAAAAAAAATAAATAAAAATAATTAGTCACACTTAAAAAGTTTAACATATACCACATTTTTCTTAGTAATTATTGTCTTGTGATTCTCATGCAATTTATATTCCTTTTATTTCTCAATAAATCATCATTAATTATAGTAACAAAATTATAAAGTTCATCCATGATTTCTAGGGAATTGGTTTGTATGACCCATATTTTTATTGTTAAAGAAATGGAAATTTTTATATTCTTCATATACTTTTTATATTTTAACATAGTTGCATATTTATACACACAAGTGATAAACTTCCATCCATTTTAAGAATTTACCCTACAACTTCTTCCCACATTTTGGGAATCTAGGGTGCTGAATCATTTTCCATCCATGGTATTTATCATATAAAAATAAATGAATCTCCATTTTTAACTTATTTCATATTCTAGGATGTTCTGTTAGGTTGGTATAGTTTTTCATCACTCAAGATTTATATTTAGGAATAATTATAAGATCCTTCACCACATATTTTCTTATGTTTATTTTCAAAATATGGGCTAGGATATTAGTCATAACCTGAGTCGGTCTCCCTAATATCTCAATATTCATATCAATTAAAACACTTATTTCATGGACATTGTCATTAAGGTAAGGCCTATATTGACAATGGGTTTTCCTTCCATCCCATATGTGTCATCCCTAAATAATTTAACTCAATTTTTTTAGACCCAATCCAATAAGAATATTTATTCATGGAGAAAAATTAAATAAAATTTTCTGGGCATTTTTTTTGTTTTTCTGAATTGTCATGTCAAATATGGCCTTCTAAAATATAGTTTCAAAGGGTCCTAATAAGTATCATTTGAGACAAACTATTTTATCCCCAACTCCATTAACCCAGATCCAGTGTATAAAATACATCATTCCCTTAAATACAAGGTATCACACCCTATGGGATAAATCTAAACAGTATTATTAGAGACTATATACATACATAAACATCATATTACAATTTAATTAAAAAAAATAAAATGAAAACAAATATTTCTTCCTAAAAAATCATCCAAAAATACTTTATTTGTATATTAGGGAAGGTAAGACAAATAATGGTTGATATTAAATTATTAGTATGGGTTACATATATCCAAAATAATAATAACTAATAAGGAATAATAAATACCAAATGGTGGATAATAAAAAACATTCCATTCAATTTACAACTTGAGTTCCACATACTTATAAGGAAAAAACATAACAATCACTTGGATAATAGAAATTTAATTCTTAAAAAGGAAAATAATAAATTTTGGAATTCATGTTCTTAACATGAAGGACATGGTCACAATATAATGAATAGTTCATTAAAGGACTTTTTCCATACACATTCCTTGAATGATTAGGTATTAACAAATTATCTAACTGCAATGACAATATCTTATAGCCTTCTCATATACGTCATTGCAACCTATTATGTCCCATAAAGAAAATAAATTCATTGAGGGACTATCAAAAATTATATCCCACCCATAACATGCATTTCTAATTAGTTCCTCATGTACTAAATTGTACATACAATTATTTTTAAAAAATTCTTTAAAATATAAAATTACCATTTTTTAATCCAGATTATTGAATACATCTATAGACAATGACATACATTTTTTAATAAATTTATTTAAGACGATACTATATATAGAAATGGAATATAGTTGATTCATCATCTATATGGTGGAAATGATACAAAATAAATTAACTATTTTTAATATTCCCATAGATGGGTATATAATACTCATTGTAATGAGGTAAAATGACATCGAATGTGATCATAAATATTTTAATGACCAAAAAACCATACAGTTTTAATGTCTGAGAGAAGGAAATATAATCATCACAAACAAAGGTTCTTTGTGAAAATATATAATTCTTAAAATAGAAAATAAAATAGTTTCAAAAAATTAAATAAAAGCATCCATATAATTTAGTGTAATGAAAAATGTTTAAATATCCTTCAAAATTTGGTATCCTTCCTTTAAAAATAATACCTTTCTATATTGATACTATTTCGAAAATAAATAAATAATATTGATACTAATATTTTATTTTAAAATAACCAAGGAAACATTTAATTGTTTTTCAAATAAAAAATCTCTTATAATTGTAAGAAATTTCATTCATGCCATATATATTAAAAGGGAACATTTTTCACCCATTTGAAAAAGTCAAAAAATTACCTGTTCAAAATTTATTTAAACAATTTATTTTATTCATATATGAATAAATTAATTTGTAGTAAACATTTCATCAAACAATCATCAGTGTCTAATGGATATCATTCTTGAAATAAGTAAAACATCGCATACATCAACTAAAAAATGTTTGAAGGAAAATTTAAAAGATTTATTTCTAAAATAATGTCCCATAAGTGTAACATACTTGTTTATTATTGATAAAACTATATAAAAACTGTAATATACACATATGGATACCAAAATAAATCATAAGAAAATAAAATATTTTGGGTTCATGTTATTGGAATCATAAAATTTTCCTAAACTATTTATCAACATAAACAATCCTAAAATAAAATGAGATTGTAAGAGAAAACACATACCTCTAGTCCATAAAGATTTGTATACACTGTAATACAACATTAAAATAAATTTTTTATTTATTTAAAATACTTCAAATAACTGTATTCTTACTTATCATACCAAAGATGATTTAGTTATAACATCTCAATCGTCATTCATTAACAAGCCTTCATTAATATTTTCTTTCAAGTGAAAACTTGTCTCTTTGCATGTTTAGGATTAAAAATTCAACTATTTTCCCTCAATCATGGATTAATTATTTAAAAAATATTTATCAGGTCATAATTATCATATTTATTCATTATATAAACTTTTATAACCATATATATATGGTCTTAAGGAAAAATGATTTACACTACTTCGTAGAGAAAATAGTTTGTATATACGAACGAATGATGTTTCCACTTATCAATGGATGAAAAAAATAAGTAAATATTAAGTTT
Source organism: Viscum album (assembly GCA_963277665.1). NCBI lineage: Eukaryota > Viridiplantae > Streptophyta > Magnoliopsida > Santalales > Viscaceae > Viscum > Viscum album. Next base: position 1,210,955,363 of record OY728150.1, on the reverse strand, counting down.
AATTTCAATAAAAATAATTATATTATATTAATCATATACAATAATTAAACCCATTATAATAACCAACAATTATGTTTTGTGATAATTAATGAAGTACATTGCTCTGTTTACGCATGAGAGATGCATTCACACCACATTTGATAGAAATGGGGCTGATATGGGTTATTCTAAAAATATATAAGGATTTAATTGTATTGATGATATTTATGTTTTTATATCATTATGGTTCAGATATAACTAAATGAGGTACCAATAGTTGAAATAAAATGATAGATATTGTTTAAGAGTAATACCTTTTCATTATAAATTCTCCTTGGGTATACTCGTTATTCACGATTAGGATAGTATTATGTGGATATCACAACCTCTAAATAGTGTATAAGGATTATATGATGTAATTTGAGAAGATATTGGATGAGCTAAATGGATCATGAAGTGTTAGGAAGAGAGGATAGTAGGTTCCCTTTATTAATTGAGGCTAGTGTCATAGTTGTAATTATTCAAAAAAATAAAATAACATGATGATTAATTCATTGAAAACATTATAAAAATTAGATAAATTTTCAATTTTTGCTGACATAGTGTTGAAAAAAATTAAACTAATAGTATTTAGACATGTTTAGAGACTATTTTAACCCTTATTTTTTTAATTTCACCCTCAATAGCCCTTTTTAACCATTTATGTGGTAAAAAGATACTTAGTCATTAAGGTTCATCAACGTCATTAAAAATAGAAAAATAGATCCTAAGTTTAATATTATTGTTATTATAGAGCTCATCCCATTCACTTTATAAAATATAAAAAATTTATGAATTTTAAAAAAATTGATTAAATATTTTATGACATAAAATATCATTAAAGTGATTTTTTACAATCATAACATAATTTAACATTTAAAAAAACAATATAACCATATAGTTCATATTTTTATTTTTAGAACATTAATAATCACTAATTTAGATATTTAAAAATAATTAAAGATAATTTATTTCCAAAACACCAGAAATTATATATTTCAGACCTATTTACATTTATTTTTTAACCACTTGAAAAGGTGATACATCAATTATGGGTAACTATTTTAGTTATTTATACCCTAAATATATTTAAAATTTTAAAATAATTAATGTTATTAAAAATAACTACTTATATAAGTGTATAAAATTTTTCATTCATATGAATTCATATCAGATATATTAAAATAATGAGAGTGACATTTTACATTTAGTCATTAATTCAATTAATATGTATGTTATTTTCAAATTTTAATGGAACCAAAAAACCATATATTCTAAAATAAGATAAGGAAGGTAGAAATACACTAATATAATAAAATAAATTAATGATTTAGAGTGACGTTGAAGAATTAACCTATAGATTCCACTCCATTTAACCAATATAACCAAATTACATTGGTGACTAATTTTTATGATGTTTACTATTCATTAAAAATAAAAAAATATATTTAAATAAATTTGAAAATTTAGATTATTATTATTATTAAATCAATTTTTTATGATTTATTTCTATAATTTTCAGAAATTGATTTTAATATAAGTACCCAAAACTCATTGAATATAATTTCTAAAAAATTTGTTTTTAAGAATCAAAATTAATATATACCGAACTCAACGAAATATTTATAATTATATATCTAACTAGATTATGATTAAAAAAATTGATCTTATTTTACCTTCAAATGAAATGAATAATATCTTGGGTATTTTAATTAAATTTATTGGATGAAAATAAATGAGTGTTTTGTATAAATCATCATTTTTAACTATTCCCTCAAAAATTACTCTTGTAAAGACCACAACCCCATAATCCTAGATTCATTTTATAATCTATTAAATTTCTCTAAGATACAAGAAGACACATTCTAATGTACTGAATAGTTTATTAGTCTTTGTATACTTGATATACACATGATTCCCATATTTCATTTTCGTATAAAAAATACCAGAGAATTTTTTTATCAAGAATATATTTATTCCTCTTTCATATCATTACATATAATTTATATTACACTTCCATGATTCCAGCGAAAGAATAGAAATAAGGGTGAGAAAATTTTCTATGTAAGGGTTAAGAATATAAGGAAAAATAATGTGTAAATAAATCCGGACCAATATGATACAATCAATGTAGAAATGTATGTGTTTGAACACAATGACATTTTAAAAATAATGCTACTGTCATGATTTGAAATGGCACAATCAATATGGAAAGGTCAATAACTAATAACACATGTCATTTCATCTGAAAAATGAGAATAATATGAATCAATAGATAATATCTTTGCAAATTTATAATGAATAATATTAATTAAATTCATAAAAAAAATCATAATTATTGGACATCATGATCTCTATCATCATGACAACTCTATTGTCAAAAACATTTATAAGAAAAATTAAAACTAATGGGCAGGTATACACCAGAAAACAATTTAACTACGGAGAGCCAACTCATTCATCTCATGAGACTATTAATGCATTGTGGGGATAACTATATCAAGCCCCACATATGTCTTGATGTCTAATGCATTCTGTATATGTCTAATGACAGATTTAGTTCCTTAAAATTTACCTTACCAAAAAAATCATTATCGAGGAAGGAATATGGATTAACATTACATTCCCCACCCAATCGTATAACATTAACAGTAAAATAATGTTTGTTAAAATGATATATATTTTAATTAATAAGTATATAAATGATAAAAAATATTGATCTTTTTGGGTAATGTATTTTACATTGATATCAAGAAAGTGAATATTTCATGTTAAAGTTAATAATTAAAATATTATCGATAAAGATAATTTCAATTATTTACCTAGTAAAATTTATAAAAATCCATTTAAATAATTAATAAGGATGGTATTTTTAATAAATAAACATAGTGGATCATAGGTTAAAAAGGTTTAATATCTTTGATGAATGAAAATATCGTAAAATTTTATTAAAACGTTCTTTAGAAAAACAACTGATTCCCATTAATAAAAATTAAAAGAAAATTTCAAAAAAATATTTTGAAAATAATTTTTGATGATAATAATCTATATAGATTATATTATAAATATAAAAAAAATTGGTCATGATGGTGTAAATTTCATATATCCATGAATGTTAAAAAAATACCCCATTCACATTTTTCGTAAAATCTAAATGAACTTTTTTGGCAAAATAACATAAACATTACATTAATTAAAATTTGTATAAAAGTAAATCATAGTAAAAAAATAATTTAAAAATAATTTTATGATTGTTCAAATAAATTTGGGAAAAAATTTAGAAAGCATTAATTTTGTTGAAAAATTATTTTTGGTCTGAAAAGGGAAATAAATTCATATTTTCATTAAAAAAATTTATTAATAATATTAATTAATAATTAGTGGGGTAATGGTAAATTTTTATCTGAAATTCATGAATAAAAAAATTAAATAACATAAATGGTTTTATTGTCCAATTATCAAATAATTTTCTTCAATGTAAATTCATGCATTATCAATGTAGATTAATACGAGATTCTAATTTGAATAATTACAAAATTCATAAAAATAAAGGGGGAATTAATCAATTAGATGATTATTTATATAATATTTTAATAAATATAAGATAATTTCAATTGAAATATAAATTTATGAAAATTCAATACAAAAATACTCTTAGAATATCAAAGATACTGATGAAGTAGTATAACACAGCGAAAAAAATTGAGTTATAAAATTATTTACCTCCTGGAAATTTTAATATTGAATACCTCTAGTTGAAATAATTCAAATTGAAATTTAAATACTATTAAGTATGATTTATTAATTATATTACAGGAAAAAGTGGTAGTATTCACACCATATTAATTGAATTAGGTGCATAACATTAAAATATGACTCAATCAAAGAAAATTGAGACGAAGACCATTAGATTATGCTTCACATTAATTGAAATTCATTGATAATATTATATAGTGGTTAAAAAATGTTATTTATTTATTGAAGATCCATATTAATATTTTTAATAACACATCTGATTCTTTTATAACGTCTTATTACATGTTCATTGATAGTATTTCATTTTTACCCTTTCTTCAAGTCTTAATTTCTGTGTTTCATCATTCATGTCTTATCATAGAAGTTATAGTTATATTTTATAGGATATATATCAAATATATATAATGATGTTAATGTTTTAAATATAATATTTTCACAATAAATACTTTTTCAGAACCATTTTTTAATTTTTTATAAAGAAAATGAGTCATGTCGCTTTATAGAGATGGCAGACCATATATATGCATGATAGGCAATGTCATTTCCTTAATGTGTGAATGGTGTTGGAATTCAGTGATATTTTCTTTAAAATAAGTATTATTGAATATATATATATATCAGATATATATCCATTAAATATTTAATTAATACTTTCCATGTAAAATATAAGTGAATAACAAATCACCTCACATTGTGATACAGTAGTCTTCCATATAAATGAGTGGTGTTATCGTATTCTAAACTGAATGAAAATTATGAAGGTGTATGTGAAATTATAATTCCAGAAGTATACAAATAGTAAATATATCATAAAAATATGTTAAATAAAAAATTATATATATCCTTGAATGATGGTGATGGAAAACTAATTACATTGTATCGAAATATAATAGTCTTCTCTATAAATGATTGACAATTTTATCACCTATTTTATTGAATAGTTTATAGATATTGTTGATGAGAATAACATAAAAAAATATGTAAACATAAGATACTAATTATGTTATATAATCATTTTTTTAATAATATTTCAAATTTTTAAAAGAAGAAACAAAAAAAATTTATTTAAGAATCATACTTCTTCATCCAACAATTTCTCTAGGTTTACATCAAAAACATTCATAAGATTGATTTATGATAAACTCAAGGCTTAGATTATTTTTTAATTGTAATAATAAATTTATTTGGAAAGGTATTTCCTTAAAGAGTGTTTTTGGATGTTTTAAGAGGAGATGAGATGGGTGGCCTTTCCATAGTAGGGGAGAGGATATACATTGAATATTTGAAGAGATAAAGTGATACCCACATTTTCCTATTCCAATAGACTCCAATATGGTCCATTCAAGGGTATTAAACATTAATTGGTCAAAATATTTAAATTTAACTATTTTGGATAATTTTTATGCCATTTTTACTTAAATCATCTTAGATTCTCCCTTGGTAAATACATTTTACCTAAATAATGGCGACTAATTTTTAGTATTTTCATTATTCATTATGGAAAATAAAAAAATTGGAAATTATTAGATAATATATATTGTGATAATTTTAAATATTGGATACATTTTTTCACTATCAACTCACATAAGAGGCACAAATAAAAAAATGGTTATTCAGGCTGAAAACATTCAAAAGATATAAATTTTTTTATATCACAAATCAAAAGAAAAATGATTTTGATAACCATAATTGTCTATGTTTTAATACATTTGAAATAATTTTACTAAAAAAATAAAAATATTATTCAAAACATGTAAATAATTTAAATACATATGAAGCTTTCTTTAAAATTCCTGATGTTTTCACAATTCAAAAAAAAATTCCTTAAAGAAAATTCTCTAAAATTTATCGAGATACATTATTAATATTTAAAATTGATAATTGAATTCTATTTATTCATATAAATTTTCTAAATTTTTTAAAATTAAATTTAAATTATTTCATCAAATTGATAGTAAACTACCATTTAGAAGAAATATCAATTTTAGAAAAAATATCTTTTTTTTAAAATAGTTATTATTTTATTTATTGTACCTAAATAACCAAAGAGTGTATTTTATAAAAGTATAAACCATAAAATTTTCATAATATAGTTAGTCATTTTCATCATATAAATATTAACAGCTATGTTATAATGGTTATGTCTTAAATAATAATATTTTAAATGAGTGTTATGTATCGTTTAAACTTTGTGTTGTATGCATTGCATGTTTTTCAAGAGATTACATGTAGTTAAAAATTAATATATTGAAACTCTTAGGGTGTTACATTATCTTTTTATATTTTTTTCTATTATATATGGTATCAAACATGATGTCCCACTTTTAAAATATCCATGTGTTTTATTCTCCAAACCTTCAATAAATTACATATTTACAATTTTTACATGATCTGGAAAATCAAGTGTTTGATATTTGAAAATTTCTTTGATGAAAACACACATTGTAATTTGGTTAATAAAACATCTACATGATAAGACATTAATGGAATTACGGCCCTTATGATGAATAACGTCGAACTAGTATTCAATGTAGGATAACATTGGAGGTACGTGATATTATTGACAAAAAATAAAAGAATAAATAAGTATTGAGAGTGATAAAGATCTTTGATCACAATAAAGTGAATAATCAATAGAAATATAAGGATATAAATTACATAAATATGTGAGGATTTAAAATGTCATATTATTCATTAGATATGGAAGTAATAGGATAAATTAATATTTTAAGATCTATTTCCTAATGTCAATTAATTATTTTATTGTCCAAAAATATAAGGAAATATACAGACATGATATCGTTCTATTTCATTAGAACAATTTCATCATTTGTTTGTTCATTAATCAATTTCCACTTTATCCATTAATCTAGGAAATTAAAATCTAAAAATGAAATTCCTTATAACTGAAGCAGTAAATTATATTTTGACAAATTATAAGATATGTAAAAATTGAAATTTCATTCCACATATTTCTTGGTATTTTCAAAAACCAATATAATCATCACATGTTATCATATATAATACATTAATATCTGATCTTCAATAGTAACTCCACTTGTACAACATTAATATTTATTCACCAAATTATTTACGTAAAAATAATATTAGGTGAACCATAACCTCACATAGGCCAGTAGTAGACATTACAACATTGTATCCCATCAGTTGTAGCTTCAATACCTGAGATATTTTTGTATTTGAATAGTTTTCACCTAGAATACAAGTTGTATTTTTTGAAGAAGAAAGGATATTTTCCTCAATAATTCATTTCAAGTGTTTTATCAAAACTATTTTCCATATTAGATGAAATTATTAAGTATTTTTTTGTTTCAATTATAATGTATCTATTATTTACATGGTTTTATTTTCCTAATGATGAAATGATATCCATCTCTTTTATATGGATTATGTTATGATGGGATGATGTTTATGAAACCCATTTTATTCGTTGGGTTATTATGAATGATGTATGTTTATATTGTGGCACAAGTAAGAAAGATTTCATTATGAGATTGGTGGGACTTATATCTCCCTCCAATTCATTGGGTAAAGATTAATATCTCATGAGATAGACAAGGCTGAAATGGTATGTTAATCAGGTTCAGTGATACAGGACTTGAATGAGCAGTGAACTCAATTCAGAAAGGGACTTTGTCCACTAAGATGGTTTTAGTAGCAATGCCTTGGCTACTATAGAAATCATATCATGTTCTTAATGTGTTTCCACAATTACATGTTTTATTTACTAGGCTATTTTTTCATGATTGATGTTCCTTTATGATATATTCCATACATACTTCCAAGATTTATGTCTTTGCTCAAGATTTTTATGTTTAGATTTTATGTTCATGTTTTCTTTTTTTCATTCGAATGCTTATGGATTTTTGAGTGTCCTTTAAGTTTACCCTTAATGAGAATTTGATCTCACACTTTTTATGTTTTCTTTTCCCTAGGATATAAAGAAAGGTTTTAGGTAAGAAAAAAAGGGGGAAGATCTTTATGGGAGATGTTGAAGATCTTTCACCATGATTAGAAGATTATGTTTCGAGTTTCCAAAGACACTAAACTATTACGGTACTTGAGTGTTGGTTCTTGTTATGTATTAATTATTCCGCAAAAGTAATGTAATGTCCACGTACATCAAGATTGGGTATCTATAGTTGGTATCAGAGGAAAGGTTTAGTTAACCTTTGGAGACTAGTATGCAAAAACATTAGTGAGATCCCTAGAGGTATTTCTACGGTATGTCTAGGGATGTCCATAAGGATACATATAATTATTGGTTATAGCCCTAGAATTTTGGTAACAATCATAGAATTTAACATAAGATGTTATCAATTGAAGGTACTCCCCATTTATTATGTTGTTTTCCTAGTATGATTTTTGCCTCTCACACTGTTCTTTTTAAATTTTAAACGATGGCTGGAACCCGAAGGAACCATGTTGATCAATATAATGGCAATGCAATGATTGTACTTCTTATCAAACCAACGTTATTGGAGATGGAGTGAAAAATCTTATTGCAATATTTACACAAGCTATGGATCATTCTGGACTTTCAAATGAGAAGAGTTGGGGACAATATTCTATTGAGTCTTTTATGAGGCAACATCCACCTTCTTTCAATGGGTCATCTGATACACTTGTTGTTGAAAAATGGATCAGTACCATTGAAAATATATTTTCCATACTTCGTTGTTCAGAACATGAAAAAGTTATTTTAGATGTATACTATTTATAAGGTGAAGCAGACCAGTGGTGGACTCTAATTAATAATAAAAGTCCCCAAGATGAAATTGAATCCACGAAATGGAACGTGTTAAGGAACCTGTTTTTTCAATAAGTACTTCCCTCGTATTCTTCAAACAAATATGGATAAGGAGTTCCTTGAGCTTAAGAAAAAGTATGATGAATCTATTGGTATATACGAAGTGAATTTTACAAGGATTTCAAGGTATGCATCTGGATTTATCATCCAACTTGAATGTAAATATGATCCATTCTTCAGTGGCTTAATAACAAGTCTTCAAAGTGAATTAACGATAAAATACATCAGTACCTATGAATAAATTTTATGTTGTGCTATCAAGGTAGAACTGGAAGTTGGTTTTACGTATCCATCTCATGGTTTTGACAAGAAATGAAAGATGGAGTTCAAGGAAAAATATCAAAACAATGGTGAAAAGAAGGTGAATGTTTCTTTATGCTCAAAGTGTGGAAAGAAGAATGGTAGAGATTGTCTTAAAAGGACTATAAAATGTTTTAGGTGTCAAAAACAAGGACATCGAGTAGCTAAGTGTTGAAGTAATGGGAAAAAGGTAGCTAATGATGTTAATAGATAAAAGACAATAGAGAAAGCACCACCAACACTTCAATGTTTCAAGTGCAAGGAAATGGGGCATTATTCTAACCAATGCCCTAATCCAAGGGTTAGTGATGATTTCAATCAAGAGCCTCTTAAGGAAAAGGACAAAGGGAAGTCACATGTGATCACTATTAGAGATGTTGAGTATGACAACGATGTGGTGGAATGATTATGTATTTATGTAATGGGATTCCAAAATAATGTTGTGGAATCTCATTTATAGTGTCGTTGAATATTGGAATATCTATGTAATGGTTTTTTGAGGTTTTCGATTATTATATGGTACAGGTAACCATGAAAAGTGATTGAAATATTTTTGGAAACCAGATGATATGCACATAATGAAGAGATAAGAATAAAATAATAAGATTGATAGTATTCATGAGCTCATGATTGAGATAAAGACAAATTGATATCATGGTTTGAGTATATAGAATTTTTGGGATTTTTGTATGTGGAAAGAGTTAACTTTTGATAGCATTTATGTGTTTACTAAGGTTCTATGGTAATACATGTTTCAAAAGAATACATGATTAAGGTAATCACATGTTTGGAATGTGACCAAAAAGATATATATTGTGATATATGAGGGATAAATGATGGTATTCGCGTGCTTGTTATATGACCTTTTTAGTAATCATTATCTTTATACTATGTGTTTGGAAAGAAGTAGTTTGGATAAGTTTAAAGGTTGGAATGGATTAAGTCGAACATCAGATAGTATTGTTTAATGCTAGAATTTTTTTTCATTATTATTTCCGAAATGTTATAATAGTATAAATTTAGAAAATGCAGAACCCATAGGACAGGCGACAACTCGTAGCGTCGGACAGGGTTGTCGGAATCAAACCCACAACCAAAGTACGACAGGCCTTTATCACCTACCACTGGCCTACAAGAAGTCCCTAGTCAGTAGAAAGTACATTTATTTTATTTAGAGGTATGATAGATGAAGTATAAATCCATTTTTGGAACCATATACGATTAATCTCACCATAAGATGGACTTATGTATATAACTTTTTCTAAACATATCTTTGATATTAAGGGAATGACCTATCATTCTATGGCATGATCTACTAACACTTCACAAAATACAAATTCAACTTCATTTCTTTAAGAGATGAAGTGGAAATTGTTCAAGGAACAAACAACTGTAAGATTGTACCAAAATAAAGTAAGTATTTATTTTAATTCAAAAATTCTTCAACTTTAGGGAAATGATCTTGAAAACTAAAAACGTTGTCCTATATTGTACCTTAGATCATCACAAATTTATAGCTTTGTGATTGTTGGGTTTTCATAGTCATGTTCTCTACCACTCTCCATCAGAACTTGATGGTCAGATTTCTCTTCCATATCCATATTTTCACCTATGTTCCCCTATGTGGAAACACGGTGATGAGTTGCATTGGGTATCCATTATGTTTCTAATGTTCCTTTATAAAATTATGATTTGTATTCCTTTTTATGATGTGGGCTTCTATGAATGAAACATTGAAGTAGTAAACGATTTATAACCCAAACGAATTTCAAGGGAGAAATTCATTTTAAGGGGGGTAGAATGTAACACCCCAATATTTTATGAGATATATATTCATTTTAATTTCTTGAATGTCTTCTATTATGAATTAAAAAATATTATTTTTTACTATATGAAACACCATATTAGCTTGCAGTATACGCAACACTATTCTTGGCTCGTGATACACACAATTCCAAGTTCGTTTTGTGGAAATTATTCTACCCAACATTAAGTAAAGATTTTGTTTAATGTATAAATGAAATAAGTTTTTATTATGTCATATGCAACACCGGATAGTGCTTTCACTACACGCAGACCTGACTTGGCTTGCATTACACACAATCAAGATCTTCTTCGATAGCATGTGTAGTACGCAATACCGAGTTTCACTAAATGATATATTATTATAATATTATTATGAACTAGCTGTTATGAATAGTAATACCCTCTTTTTAAAATCTTATAAATTTTATCTTTAAAAATGGACTTTATTTTTGAATTCGTAATATCGAAATTAGCCTAGGGTTAATTTTTGGTATTTTTCTGAAAACTTTCAATTTTTGATGAATAGGGAAAACACTAGGTTACTATTTAAAAACCAAATTTTTATTTAAATAATTATTTATTTTATTTACATTTATTTTTGGTAAAAATTGATACATAATACCTATATAAGTTCAATTTAATTCATTGGAGTGATTTTATAAAAATTTTGGATATATAAAAGTTTTATTGAACTTTTCACCGTCTTTTACCCACTCCTAGGAGCATTTGCAATTTTACATAAAACGTAATTTTACTGCTTCTATAAGTTGAATTTAGAAAATCCGAGAGACATGGATAATATCAAAAAGTAAAATTTTGCTCAACAAGAAAAAATTAATTTTTGTGAATAGTAACATTTTGCTTTTATTTACCACGGTTAAAAGTAAATAGGGTAATTAAGGGTAAAAATGATATTATTATTACCCTAACACATGACCTAATTCTATTTTATAAGTGTAATTCGACCAAAAACCACCTTAAGAATAAAATATTACCATTTAGGTCCACATGGATTAGATTAGGACATTTATTATTATTTTATTTAAAGAAGAGTTAAAATAGTTAAAATCAAAGTTTAATAACTAATAAAAATTTAATATAAGTTTATACATAAGATAAATTCGACTATAAATATTCATTGTAAATCTAAAAATATTTCGAATATAATTTTATTTTATTTATAATTTTTAGACATTAAATAATCTAATTTATTTATGACACAATGATGATGTTGTAATTACCTTTTTAATGAAATATTAACATAATGGATGTTATAAATACCCAAATAAATGTAATTTGAGACTTTTTATAAATTCCACTTATTTTATAGGTTAATAGGACATGTTAGTATTGATTAAATTAATAGTTTTTGAACTAATCATGCTGTTGTTATTTTAACAAAAATCAAATACCAAATAGTGTCAAAATTGACATAAAATAGTTTTTTAAAAAAATATTATATTATTAATTGTTATTCTATTCTTAAAAATCTAAGGGTCGGCCAAATGACTTAGATAAGGTCATATATATTAATAATGAACCACTTTTGGTTCTTCTGACTTGTTATAGTATGTTTATTAACCATATAGTGTCGGAAAACAGGAAGACGCGGTAAAAGATAAATTATTTAACTTAGAGTTAAATCTAAATGATAAGGTCAAAATAGTAACCTAAAATTGTCTAAATCCGATTGGATGAAAGGATTTCGACCAATAACTACTTTTTCTTTGAAATAAGTCAATTTGGAGCAATTATAAACCGAATATGACTTTATTATAAAATAATATTTTAAGTTTTTTCTAAGGTGCCCCTCTCCTCCCTTATAAAAGGGAACCTCCTCCCTCTCCTCTTTACACAATTTTGAGCCTTCAAGCTCAGCCAAAACATGACCATTTCTCTTCTAAACATCTCTAGTTATGTAATACAGGTTCTTTTCTTCTCAAAAGACTACCTATAGTGCCCTAATAGGATGTTTAAAAGAGACATGTCAAGGAAGAGGTAATATCTTCTACCGATTCTTTCAAGTTTCATTCGTCTTATACTTCTTCTTCTTTATTTGTTTCATTATAAATTAAAAAAATCAGTATCACTCATATACTGGTATGTTATTATAAATTTGAAACAACCCTATTTCACCTTCTATACATCCTATGGAAAAAAAAATTACGGCGCGTGCGTACGTACGGAATACCGTCTCGACGCCGCGGTGTAAGCGGTTTTCCACCACCACTTGACTTGGATGGGTACAATGGTGTAAAAAATAACTATATATTATTATTATAAAATTATAATTATTCTGAAATTTTATATCATCCACTTAAATTCCATTCAATAATAATGGGAACGATATCATTGCTCGTGCGTACGTACGGATTACCGTCTCCACGACGCGATGAGATTCATTCTCCATGTTAACCATTCAAGAATGATTATAAAGTGTATATAATAAAAACTAATGATATATATGACATAATAATTCTAATGTATTTATGTATATATATATATATATTTCATTTACTTACTTCCATTCAAGTAAATAAGGAAAGGAAAACAGTGTTCCTGTGTACGTACGGCCAACTGTCTCCATGAACAATGTGTTTCATTTTGTTTATCAATCTATTATATATATATATATACTGAATATATATGATTTATAAATCATGTTTTACATTCTAGAATTATGGAAATCATTATATAAGTAATAATAATATCAATAAAAAAAGTCCAAACATGTACGATAAATGAATTGATTTTACCCAAAACGCTACTTTACCATGGAATTGACAAAAGAACGGGTAATATAAAGTCATAAGTGAATCATATGTGATATCATAAATAATATTATGTTTCTGTTACAAGTTAATAATGTGTTTAAACCCACTATGCAGGAGTCTCAGACACATACAGACGAAATTGGACTTATGGTAAGGGATAATTTTGCAATCTCATTTTTATCCGAGATTGCTTATAACTAATTATTTACTGGGGTTATATTTTTCATCCATGTCCATAAAAATATTATTCATAAGGTGTTAAATATTATTCCATGTATTTTTGAAGTCATTTTTACCGCTCTTTGACTTTTACTTTGTATTATAGAAGGAATATTGCATTTTTTTACCATACGTGGCACTTTTTTACTTTTCTGAAAAAAGTACGAGAAGATTTTTTTTAACTTATACTGCATGAATGGATTTTTACGGTTTCATAGTGATTAATTTTCATGAAGATTATTCTACATGTTTTCATGATTATTTTCAACAAAATCCCTTTCTTTTAAAATTTCATTGCATTTTGAGAAATGAAAATGATTTTGAAGAAGAAAGGATATTTTCCTCAAGAATTCATTTCAAGTGTTTTATCAAAACTACTTTCCATCTATGGTGACATTATTAAGTATGTTTATGTTTCAAGTATAATTTATCTATTATTTAGATAGTTTTTTTATTATGATGAAATGATTCCCATTTCTTTTATATGAATTATGTTATGATGGGATGATGTTTATGAAACCCATTTTATTCGTTGGGTTATTATGAATGATGTATGTTTATTTTTTGGCACAAGTAAGAATGATTTCATTATGAGATGGGTGGGAGATATATCTCCCTCAAATGAATTGGGTAAAGATTTATATCTCATGATATAGACATGACTGGAATGGTAAGTTAGTCCAGTTTAGTGATTCAGGACTTGAATGAGGAGTGAACTCGATTTAGAAAGGGACATTGTCCACTAAGATGGTATTTCCAGCAATGCCTTGGCTACTATGGAAATCATATATATTACTTAATGGTTTTCCACAATTACATGTTTTATTTCCCATTCTATTTTATCACGATTGATGTTCTTTTATGATATATTCCTTACAAACTTCCATGATTGATGTCTTTGTCAATATTTTGATGTTTATATTTCATGTTCAAGTTTTTTTTTGAATTCAAATGTTTATGGATTGTTTTATGTTCTCTATGTTTACCCTTACTGAGCATTTGAGCTCACTCTTTTTATGTTTTCTTTTCCCCAGGATATAAAGAAAGGTTTTAGGTAAGAAAACAAAATGGGATGATCTTTATGGGAGTTGCCAAAGATCTTTCACCATGATTAGAATATTATGTTCTGAGTTTCCAAAGACAATAAACTTTTACAGTCCTTGAGTGTGGGTTCTTGTTATTTATTAATTATTCCAAAAAAGTAAATTAATGTCTAGGTACGTCAAGCTTGGGTCTCTACAGAACACTTATAGTAGTTTTATGTTTTCTATTTAAAATTTGACTTTTCCCTATCTCCTAGGGAAATACATGATGTTTTAGGAGTTTACATGATGTATAATGACATTCGAGTAAATTCTATGAGTCTGGAACACATTATTAAAATAAAAGACATTTTGTATGTTTTCCATGATGTGTATTGGATAAAACCATTTTTTATATAATAGGTGACAAATATTTTAGAATAATTGAGTTTTTTTAGTACATGATTTGTAATGGGGTTAAAAAATATGTGCCATTTTTAGTAGATTGGATTTTATAGTGCTGTAAAGATGACTCTCTTTAATTTTATTTTATCCCTCTTCCCTCTTTACATAAAGTATATCAGGGTAAATTTTATAGACCTCATACATATTTGGTTTGCTTTGTTTAGACATTGATTATTAGGGTTTGTTGTTGTGTCTCTCCAGGTCATAGTTCTTTCTATTTATTTATTATACTTCATTGGTGTACCAACATTGAAGTATGTTTCTAAATAAATTTATTTTTTATGATAATTTTTTTTGATTTATTTCATGTTCTGTCATGAGATCTTTCTCTATGGTCTGATCATTATTGGTTATTGGGGATATAGTGTGTGTTCTTTGTGATATTCTATGAATTGTCTCCTCCAGATAAAAATTTTATATTAAATCAATTATGATTTGTATGGATTTATTCTACAGAATTGATTGTCATATTTATATTTTTGTATATTTATGTATTCCATTGAGTTTATGTGTGACCCTAGTTCTAAGGTAGGTGGTTCTATCTCTAGGATATGTTGGATGTACTGTATTACTTTGATTAGAATAAAAAAATTAATAAATTAAATTGAATTATTGATTAATATATTTGTGTGACAAAATTGAATTTTTATAAAATATAATTTTCCATTACTATTGTAAAAGGAAAAGGTATTCGTAAGTCATTATAAAATGAATTTATTAAATGGTTTTTAATGAACAGTATTGATGAATTGGTTTGGAAAATAAAGCACATGGGAAGCCATGGGTAATTCAGTAGAAGGATTAGTAATATGCCACATTTGTTGATATTGTCATGAGAATCACTCATAGGGTGTTCTCCCTATGGCTACTGTTCATGGAACATGATAGACACTATCGGTAGGTTCACTTTTTTTGGTGTTCCTATGATTCCTAAAATTGATGCATATTTCTATATGTATGATGTGTGTGGTAATATCTAAGTTAGTGTTATAGGTTTTCATGATATTCTTATCGATAGTGATCTTGGGATTGATTTTACCATGTCTTTTTCTTAGAATATATTAGGTTTTACTTCCATTAATTAGTTTTCGTATGTGATTTATTATTTTTATGACATCATTGTGTTTTTTTAAATCAAATAATTTGAAATAGTTTTATGTAGAATATTTTAGATATGTTGAAAAAAGTAAAAATTAATATTTTTTTGACATTGACATAAAAACTATAAACATATTCTAATACCATATTCTATTTATATTGTTAAAATTTATATTTTTCTATATAAAATTATTGTGGAACACCCGAGAGGGATTCTATAAATTTGTTTCTCTCATGCCATATGGTCTATTTCATATATTCATAGACCATTATATGTATGGTTAGGTATTTAAAGGAAATTGGTGATAATAAGTTATTTAGTTTAGTTATCATCTATTTATTGGTAGCTAATGGTGAGGTTGTTGTAGTTTTCCCATTCGATCACATGGAGTAGTAAATTTTATTTTTTTTCATGTGATATTGGAACTATACATCAGATTGTTTTTGACAACATTGACTTGTATCCTTTCCATTGTCTACATTTAGTTTGGGAATATATTTACCTCCCCCTCTATTTCATTCTGTTATAAAATATATATATTCCATGTTCTTGTAGCTTTAGGATGGGTGAAATAATTCCATTTGGTTTTTATTTGATGCCTGGGTGACAGTTCCCGGCTTGTGGGGAACCATAATACCCATCAGGTTTGTCGAAATTAGGTCTGGGAACTAGTTTTAGAGGGCAATATGGTCAGGTTTTTTATATATAGATATTAGAGAGTTGTTTATACTCAATTTTCCTTTTCTTTGTATGTCTAGTAGACTGGAAATATGTTATTTGGAACATTTTATATAGGTTATAGTGAGTTCTTACCTATCTCTTATTGTGATATGTCTCTAGTTAACATCGGACATTGGGTTGAGTGTCTCTTATTTTTATTTCTTGATCATAGTCTTAGTTTATACATATATTTTATTGGTTTAAACCACGATTATTCAATCCTATGATCATTTATTTTATTTTAATTTGCAACATTATGCCTCTGAGATATCTTCCATGGGTTCTTCAGGATGGTGCAGCTGAAATATCTCAAAGGAATCCACTTATAGATCATAATAAAATCAAGTATAACATGAGGTATGTTTTTTATATTGATCACAATTTACTACAAGTCACAAATGTAGTTTTTGAGGTACATTGAAGAGTTTTATTATACAGGGATTGATTATAGGAGTTATTAGGATATAATACACCATCCTTTAAAGTTATGGATGTACTATTAGAAGTGGATTATGGAAAATAAAAGATAGATTAGATATGCTATATCCTAGACACATGTGAGAGTATCATTTTGAAGTATCTAATGATCAGACATGATAGACCAAACAAATGATTGTGGGATTCCAGGGTATATGTAGATTGGTATACGCACATGGATTGGAAGGGTTTCAGGGATCTCTTCTTCTAGATTTTTTTTCTAGAGCCACTGATGATGGTTATATCTCTTGAGTTCTTCTCTTCATAGTAGGAAGAGAATTTAATCTTGGAATACAAAAATAAGTTTTCTTAGTTGCCTCATTTTTCCCAAGATGTAGAAAAGAGAAATAATATAAAGGCTCAAAAGTAAATGTAGGGTTTGGAACCATATATCAGATTAAATATATTAATGTTGAGGATTTCAGCCTATGTAGATAATATAAACAAGGATATTATGGTATAGATGAATATGGAAGGGTATTTTGGTCATTTTCCCCCTCTCTTCCACATAGTAAAAACTTAAGGGTGACACAAGTGTTGAAGAGGATGTGGAAATATCGTTGCAATATTAGTGGTTGTGGTTGTTAGTTAAAGGAATTCCCAATATTACATTTTCAAATATGAATTACAACATAATTTCTTTCCATATATATCATTATTCCACTATCATATCATTTCATATAATATATAGTAGAAATCCTGGAATCGTTGTTATGGAAAAAAATAAGGGGGATCTAAAATGATAAGTAAGGGTTATGTATAATAGAAGTTATCATGAGTAAATAAATCATGGTAATTTTTGTGTAATCTATATTGAATGGAAAATATCGGAACAAAATTGTATATAATAAATAATGTGACTATCAATATTAGATAATTCATTCTCGATATGTTAATTTAAATAACTGATATCACAAGACATTTAATTTATAAATTTATAATTTAATACATCAAAAGATAATATCATTATAAAAAATATCATGGATAATAATAACTAAATTCTTAATTAAATAAATTATTAATTATTATACCATATTCCCTCAGGCATCATGATACCACTACTTTAAATACCTCTAATAAGATAGTTTGAATTTTATGGTTAGGAATACACCAAAACCCCAATTAATTAAGGTTGTTCAGATGATTTGTCTCATGAGATAAATTATATATCATTAGGATATTGATAACTATTCCCCACTCATATATGATTGTCAGGCACATTCATCATATATCAATTGATTGACTAAATTAATGAACAATTTTCCTTACTAGTTTTTTTATTGATTGAGGAATACAAATTAAAAATAAGTTCATAATTAAATCATACATTATTCAGTGTAAAATATTGTATATCAAGATTATATATGTTTTAATTAATATTATTATCCATGAAAAAAATTGGATATATAGAGGAAATGTAATATCCTTTGATAACATGAATGTGAATATTTCAAGGGAAAGTAAACGACTATTAAATTAAATAATTAAATAGAATATCAATAATTTCCCTATGTAAATTGATCATAAAAAATCCAAATATATTATAAGGAAGGAATTAATACAACATACCCTTGTTGGATTAAGTGTTAAATAAAGAGTTGTTGTCATTTATGAATCGTATTATCATAAAAATTTCCAGATATCTTTCTTAAGGAACATAAGCTTTCCAAAATGAAAATATTTTTAAATACAAGTGTTTTGAAAATATTTTAAAAATAATTTTGTTCTAAAATATCCTTTTAAACGTTTAAAAGATGATTTAAATAATTAAGTGGCCAGTACAGAGGAAATTAGAAAAAAGGTTTACATGTTAAAATAATTATTCCATTCACATTTCTGGTAATATACAAATGAACATTGTTTGTAAAATTAGAAGAAGTGTATTATCTGCAAAAATTGTGAAAAAGATTAACCTTGGTAAACTTTTATATAATAAATATTGTTTAAAATGTTATAAACATTTAGAAAAACTTTTATAGTAAATATGGATTTTGATAAAAAAAATGATGAAATAGAAAAATAAATTATAAATTTATTGAAAAATTAATTATAATTTTATGTACCAAAGAGTGGAGAATCGTAATTTTTATTGAAAGATATCATGAATAAATAAATCAAGGGAAATTAAATGGGTTTATTAGACATCAACAAGATAAATTCCACCATTTGAAACTCAAGCCTAAACAATCTCAATTAAAATAAGATTGCAAAATAAAACATTTCAATGATCATAAAATTAAAGGGATAATTAATAAATGTGTCAATTGTGTATATCAAATATAAATCCAAATAAAAAACTAGAAATAAGAAATAATTTAATTAAAAGTGATTTCATCCATAATATTTTAATGTTAATGATAACAAAAACGTAATAAAACCTAATGAAATGAAATCATGTAACAAAATTCTTTACCACTAGGTAAATTTATTTCAAATACCCATATACAAAATAATTAAAAATGAATCGTATAATACAATGAATTTTGAATTTTTATAAAAAAGGGCAGTATAGAGACAATATAAAAATGATTATGTTGATAAAATTACAATTTTCCTCAATAATGGGTAATATATGAAGTCCCTAACCTCATTATTATATTAATTAAATGTGATTTAATCTCCCATTTATATAGTTTAACCATGTTCCTAATTTATTATAGAAATATTATAATATATAAAATTCATTTATGACCCTTTAATATTGCATGTTAGATACTAATATTTCATTTTTACCAATTCTTCATGTATTAATTACCATATTTTCTCATCAATATCTTGTCATGAAAGTTTTGGTTCAATGAATAGGATATATATCCGTATTATATGTAGTTATATTAATTTTTTATATTTTATATTTACTGATTTTATACATTTTAGAACAAATATTTAATGTTATATGTGGAAATAAAATCGGATCAACTCATATTGACGTTATGTCGTATGTATGAAATAGTGACGATGTCATTACCATAATGATTAATGTTTTTAAAATATGGTTATATAAAACTTTTATAGAATCAAAATGTACACATATATATCACTTATATTCATAAAAATTGTCTGTATTATATTATATTTAAATTGTAAGTGAAAAATTAATCACATCGCTTCATAAGGCAATAGTCCACTATATCTATGAATGATGTAATCATTTTTTAAATAAAATGGAAATTAAAAATGTATATGTGACATTAATTATATCATAAATATAATATAAATATGTTAAATCAATCATTATATTCATCATTTAAAGGTGGGTATAAAAGAAGAATAATATTTATTTGTGAGGCAGAATGCTACCATACACATCATTGAATGTTTTGGTTTCCATTTGATATAACATGAGATAGATACACAACAATGAATTAAATAAATAAAATATCATTAAGATTAAAATATTGGGGAATATATATAATCATGGTTTAATAATATTTTATAATGTTTGTTGTTGAAGAAAACACTAATTTTCATATATTGCCTCTACATTGGAAAACTACTTTATATTTACACCAAAATATTTTTTGATGGTATTTATGATCCATAAGATGCCTCTAAGATGTCGGTATAATAATAATTTACTTATTTGGGTAGTTATTTTATAAAACAAATTTTTTTCTAAGTGTTAATAAGATTGTAGTGTGATGAAATTTTATAAATATGCAAGGGGACACGCATGGAATTTTATAAAAGATTAAGTAATACCCACATTTTCCAATGATAGAAGACTCAAAAATGGTCCATTATCAATCCCTAGTGGTGATAAGGTCTAAATATGTTAATATAATGGATGTTGTAAAAGTTTTCTAACATTTTAAACCCTTATCATCTTAGTTTAACTGACTATAAACATATTCTTACCTTAACACTAGTAATTAATTTAAACTATTTTAACCATTAATTAAGACCAAAAAATATATTGATATTTTTAGATAATATAAATTATTTTTATTCCAAATATTGGAACACTTTTTTTAAATTCAGTACCAAGAAGTGGAATAATTAATTTAATGTCAATCTTGCACATGCTTTGAAAAAACTAGGTTTTCCAATGTAAAATATTCAAATGTTTAAATATATTTTCTGTTAGAACTACAAATTATATAGATACCAAATGGCTATGTTTTTAAAATTTTAATTTATTTTAACTATTTAATAGAATAAAAAAATAAAAAATAATTTCAAATTGTAAATAATTTTAAATTTTAATGTTTTCTTTAAAAAGTTGTATTTTTTTAATATTCATTAAATGAATTAAGTTTTGTAGGATACCCTCATAAATTAATCCAAGGATAATTTTGTAATGTGTATTTCTAAAATGATGTTTATTTTTTTAATATAAATTTTCTAAAAATGTTAAAATCATTTTAAATTATGTGTATAATTCACTATTAAACCACCTTTTAGAAAAAGAAAAGTTTTTAATTAAAATTTACTTTTTAGTTCATATAATTATTATTTTATTTTTAAAAAATATATATCCATTGAGTTTAATTAGTACAGGTATAAATCATATAATTTCTATAAATTATTTATTCACAGTCATACCCTAGAACATAAATGCTATGTTATCATGGTCATATTATAAATAATATTATTATAATAGAGTGTTGTGTTTCATTTAAACCTTGTGATACATGTATCAAATTCAATAGAATATATAATATTTTTTAAAAAATAAATATATCATAATTTCTTAGGGTGTTATAATATCTTCTAATATTTGTATTTTTATCATATTCATAATAAACAAAATTTCATCTTTTCAAACCTTAGGGTGTTACAAATATTTTAAGAATAATATTAACAATTCATCGTAACAATATTATGAAATTATGACTCCAATTATGATATTAGTTTTTTTAAATCTGATTTATGAATATGGAAAAAAAGATTTCTAAAATCATGACATAAAATGTAAATAATTTTTTTGAAATTTTTTTTATGAAGTATAAAATGACTTTATTATCTTTACATTCATTATAAATAAAAGTAATGAAATATTAATTTATTAAATTGGATTTATAATCATTATATTAATTTATAATCATTTATCAAATGGTAGTTAATTTAATCAATTAATATCAACATACATTTCTCTCATGACTGTTTTATTAAAAATAACTCTGGTAACTTCAAAATATTTTATCTTTATTCCAAATAAATTAATAATCAATTTTTTAATTCCTATTTATTAAATTAAACAAAAAAATCTCCATTTATTTCATAATTTTTTTCCAATTCATTCCTTATAAAAAATGGATAGGTAATGATAGTAATATTTAAATTATAGTTTATATTTGTCTTTTTACGCTCAAAGTTGCACGTGTTTTACACTATAAAACACAATATTAATTAAAATGAAAACATATAATAGTATATTTAGGTGTTACCATATAATTGTTACATGAAAACTAATTACAAATTTTACAGTAAAGAGATGTGTATAAGGCGGTTTTCTAAATCTGAATATAGTTAAAGCTCAAGAGGAAGAATAAATAAACTGAGCTTTGGATTTTATATAAAAATAAAAAATTAATGAATAACACATTATACATATCATTTTTTATTTATATATAAAATATTATAGAGTTATATAATATATTTTATAGTTTTGGTAGGAATTCTGAGGATACATAATATCTTCAATGTGGCACATGATACCTTAGGGTGAATATATAATATCATCAACAATACTAAAAAGAAAAAAAAGAAAAAAATCACCCACAAGGATAGGTATTATATTGGCCAGATATATAAGATATTCCAAAAAGTATGTATAAATTGGTAGATTATAAGCTATATATTTTAATTCATATTATTCATCTTTATGACTGTATGTAAGATCTTATAATGTGAGAAATATTAGAGTACCAGATCATAATAGAGATACATTTGATATATTTTGGAATTAAATGATATTTTAGATTCTATGTAATATATTAAAGTTATTATATAATAAATTATTAATAATTATTATGTGATATATAAGATAAATTTATTCTTATATATGATAAATATTTTCATAATGTGGAGGATCTATATAGACATAGCTAACATTATACTTGTGTTTCTCATTCAAATGGAAATTTTTAGTATTCAATGTAATTGTGATACAAGATTAAATAATATTGATAATTTATCATAGATTTGATTAGATACTTCACATTTAGTGTTGTTGGGAAATATATAAGTTTTAACACTTTTCTTGAAATGATGATAGGATGTTTTCATATGTGTTGGAGTTTGTAAAGATAAAATCGTGGAAACATTTTTTTCGTATATTTGATTATTTATTCTAAGGTATTTTTATTATATTATTGTTTTGATAATACATGGTCTTTTTTAATTTATATTTATGATATTTAAGGTGTAGAGTTTTCTGATATTGTTTTCTCCATATATCATACTTTAATAAGATTCATGATAAAATTGTTTCAGGAAAGAATCATTTCATGATATATGTTTCATATATTTAAGTAGGGAATGTTATAAATGGAAATTAATTTACCTATATATTGATTTAATATGGAATTATGTGATATTCATTGAATTCCGTTAAAAATATAATGATCTAGAATCTATTAAATCCAATCAACAATAAAATGATAGCAGATGTTATGGGTGTAATATAATTTTATATCCTTGAATCTTTCTAGAAGATGACAATGAATATTATGGGAGAGAGAAAAAATATAATTATTACATTAGAGGAAAAAATTAATAGAATAATAGAGATATATTTCTAAAAAAAATATATCGTTTCCTTCTATTTAAATAGAGGGGATGGATGAAAAACCATGAAATTATGAGAGAATAACATTTTATTCGATAGTGTGTAAGATAAGAAACACCATCCATGTATGGTAAAAATATCCCATTAAATTACAATATATTTAATATTTTAAATAAATTCAATATATAATAATTTATTCAATGCATTCAATATTGAGTTATCTTGCATTTCACACAACAACAACGTGATTCAATAGCTTATAATACATGCAAAATGAATCGTTTACAAATGATTTTAATATTATTATATAATATGAAAATTATCTCATAGCAATTAAATATTAGATTATGAATATGATTATCTATATTATGAAAATATATGGTTAAATTATTTTCATATCAATTTATTACAAATGAAGAAAAACCAATTGAAAATAAAGAAAATGTTTTTAATTAAAAAACATTTTTTATGATTTAAAATGCATTTTATCCTAATAAATTATATTCATTACTATATGTAAATTATATTAATTAAATATGTAATTTATATATTAAATTATATTTTTTGACATTAATCTGATAGATATGATAGGCGTAAGATAAAAACAGATCCAATTTTATGCATGAATAGCTATTATTTTCTAAACTAGCTTTTAGGCAT
This sequence comes from Viscum album, assembly GCA_963277665.1. Classification (NCBI taxonomy): domain Eukaryota; kingdom Viridiplantae; phylum Streptophyta; class Magnoliopsida; order Santalales; family Viscaceae; genus Viscum; species Viscum album. The sequence continues at coordinate 1,210,930,483 of OY728150.1, read as the reverse complement.
TTTAATGGAACACTTGTTTCAAAACTACATTTTGATATTTTTTAAAACTTTATTTGAAAAAATATTATTTATCTTGGAAATAATAGTGTAAAAATTATCTTTCAATTTGTGTTTTTTAAATTTTTATGAGAAGATAAATTTTTTGATAAACAGTTAAAATAATGAATTTTATTTTAATTAAAAACTCACATTTCAATTTAAATAATTTATAATAATTAATATTATTTTTAATTTTTTATAAAATAATATAATTTTAAATTATAAATATAGTAGTCTTAATTATGTAATTTAAATTACTTTCATAATGAATTTAGTTATAAAAACATAGTATATATTTGAACATTTTCACTTCAAAATCAAGTTTCTCATCACATCTGTAGGGTTAATATTAAATTATATGTTTCAATTTTAGTGGATTTAATTTGAAAAAAATGGATTTCATATTTGCAATAATAATAATATCTAATTTCTAATAAGTACAGATAGTCATTTTACCAAATTTATTAGTGAAAAAAGCTAAAATTAATTATAGAGAATAAGAGAAAAACGAGATTAAAAAGGGACTAAACATTAATCTTAATTGACCAAATGAATTATAAATATATAAAAACCCTTTTTATAGAAATATATGGAGATTATACCTTATATTATATCTTTTTATACAATATTGGATCCAATTTACCTGAAAAACATTGGTGTAATTTACTCATTAAAAAATTACATATTTTTCACTCACCCCAATTATAAAAGGCCACCCCTCTCTTCCTCTCTTCAAACAATAAAACATATTTAAATCATATATTATATACCCAAATCCATACCCAATATAAATAATCTCATACATGATGGATTATATTTGGCATAAAGTTTACTTATGGAGTAATTAGTAAATCCTTAAGAATGATACCTGAATAAGTGGCAATATTTTTTTAATGTGATTCAATTTTATTTCCCCCTCCCTCTCCTTAAAGTATTTATATACCAAAATTATTATTATACCAATTATTTTAATGATAAATATATAATTTATGTAAAATTACTGACTTAAAACATTACAAATTTCTATCAAATGGGTTATGAAATTATCATTCACATGTATGGTGGACTACTGCTCAAAGAACCAATGCCATTCGCTTTTCAATTAAAACCTATCATGGTTGAGAATTATGATGTTAATATTTTCTATATATGATAAAAATTATATTTTTAATGTTTTAAAATTAATTAATTAATATATTACAAATACCTTTATGCTTTCTATTTTGTGGTTACATGATAACTCCGTATATGTGTGTGACAGAATACCCCTCACAAATCATCGTGATTTGTTCATGCTTTACATTGAAAATATTAAGGGTGGTTTTCATAAAATTATTTGATATATATTAAGTAATAATGATAATATAATGATAATATTCATATATATATACACATTTATATATTTCATTCACTTCATTCAATACTATAAAAAAATTTGAAACAACGTTCTTGCATATGCAGGGCCTATCGTCTCCATGAATGATGTATTTTATTTCCCACCAAAATACATTACATATTTTTATAAATACATATATCATGAATATTGTTGATTTTTAAATCATTTTTTACATCCATGATATGATTAAATCATGATCTAATTAAGAGTATCCAAAAATAATGAGTCAAATCATACCTGAAAAAATGAGGAAAATTAACACAAGAAACAATAAAAATAATTAATTTTTTAAAACAATCATGTCATATAATATTATAAAATAATTATAGATGATATATGGAATATTAAAACTATTTTGGTATAATTTAATAACAATATTAAAACAAGTATAAATGATTGTAATTATATTTCAACCAAAATGAATTATAAGGTAAGGGTTTTGATTTCAATTTCATTTCATTGAAGAATATTTTAATGTTATACACATAATTACTTTTATATGGGTTATAAACTTCCCCATGACATGTATTATCCAGAATAAATATTTTTTAATGTAATTTTAAGTTTTAATTTAAATTATTTTATCTAAGGGGGCTGGAATTAAGAGTTAGCATGTTGTAAAAAAAATTTATTACTTAATTTATTTTCATTGCATTATATTACATCTTTGTAGTCATTTATATTTTATGATTATGTGTGATATTACATCATAATATATATTATTATATTTCATGTTGGTGTAGGTGGATTTATAGTTTATTAATAGAGTAAATTATTTTATTAATTATCACAACAATGTTTTGATAATTTTATGTGTTTATGTCAAAATATCATTCTCATAGAGATCTTATATTTTTGAAATTCCATTAAAGAAATTTATTTTATCATTGATTAATAAGCCCATTACTTTTATTATTTCAATTTTATTCATGATCTTTTCGAATTTATAGTACCATTTTCCTCAATTTATTAATTGAAATTTGTTTGAAAATGATTTTATGATTACCATACTTCCTTTATCTTTTCGGTCATAAATCTACATTCTCTCAAAACCAAGTTTTCTAAATGTGTTCCCAAAAATGTTTTTATAAACAAAATAATAATTTTATAAATACAAGATTACCCCTTTTTCTTTTACAATTATTTTTAAATGATAATTCTTTCATCTTTCAAACCAATGAACATTTCTATCATTTTTATCATGAAAAATTAATTTTCATTAAAACATGTATGAAATTACCCACTATAATAAATATAATTTCATTGAAGATGATACTATAATTATACAAAGATAATATTAAAAAATTTACTAAATGTTTAAATCAATGAAATTAAATTTCATAATGTTTTTCAAAAAAAAAATATAATATTTTCGTAATGATTTTTTTAAAGATATTTTTATTACATCAAAGAAAAAAAATTACCCTTACTCAAATGGGTATATATGGTAAGTATATCATCTTTATTATTTCTATAGATATTTTATGATCATTTTAGCTAGGGATATAATATTTTGATACCAATCACATTACTACAAATTGTCTATGTTTACTTTTCTTTTTTGGGGAATTTATATAAATATCATATGGATTTTTTTAATATGAATTTTTAGGATACTCATGTTTCACTTATATAATATGAGCATGAATTGGATTTTTTATGTGATGAGAAGCGCACTCTATAACCTTTGTTGCATTTCTATGGTTCAGGAGACAGATAAGACATGGTCTGGGTTCAGGCCTTACCATTTAATAAATTATTAGCTTAAATCCTTGATAATAGTTTATTCTTAGTGTAAGGCCTTAACAGTATTATATTAATTTAATAAAGCACTTACATCATTATATTATTTATACTAATCATTGATGGTTTTCTTTAGAAATCATTTATTAATCATTTATCATTGTGAATTCAGTTATTGATATTCTATATGATTATTCTATTTATCATAATATCCAAGGTTAAGTTTTATTCTCATGTGATTATTAACATTTTACTATTTAATTTAAATATAAAATTCTATAATATTCTCACGTTATTGACGAATAGTATTTTTTTTATTGTTCCATATTGATTATTCTAATCGATACATTATTAAATATATTGTACTTAACACCTACCCAGAATGTGATCTTACCCATATTTTTATCCCTTTCCTAGGATTCATAGAAGTTTACTATGAATAGTTTCCAAAGATACACATGATAGAATAAAATTATTATTTTAATAGAAAAGAAAAAAATTATATAGTAATTTGTATATTCAAATGTTATGTAAGACTCATGTATGTATCTAGTTTAACAATTTCACTAAATTAATCCACAATTTAGGATGTGATTAAATATAACTTAGGCCAATTTAATGGTATTAAGAACCATCTTCAGGCATCTAGGGTTGAGGTATTTATGGTTGGTATCCGACGAAGATTTTTAGAAAACATAGAAACTAGAAGTTTGAAAAAATATAGTAGGGAACATAACCATAACATATATTTTAAAGATTTTTATATAATAACATACTAATATTTTCGTAAGGTATATATTATCTAGTTTTTCCAATATATCCATCCACATCTAGATACTACAAGTGGACATGGTTCTGGAATAGATGTTCCATGGTGTAATAACTCTGAAAAGGGTGTGATATAGGGTTGACTTGAGCAGGATATGGTACCTAAAAATTAGGCTTAATATGCACTTTGTTTTATAATATTGGGTGATATTATTAGGATAATTGAAAAATTATTCACAATACATTATAAATTATTTAAAAATAATGATATCCCTAAAGAAAAAATTTGAATAATTTTGATTTAATTTATGTATGATATTTTCAATTTATGTTATGTAATTCACTAGTTTGGATATTATAATTACATGGATTAATATAGTGTATGTATCAATTTAAAAATAGTTCATAATATAAAGAATGTAAACCTCCCCAATACATCTTATCCAACGTGTTAGAAGGATCATATATTTTATGGTCCTTTGCTAGTAGTTCTAAGGGAACTAGTATCCTGAAAATTATCATCATATGGGGAAATATTATCATGTTCAAGTTATAAAAATAAATAATTAGACATGTATTGTAGATTCAAATTTAATCATGAAAATAAGAGAACATCTAGGTAAAAGTTTATAAAGAAAATTAGAGAAGAAAATATTTTCCAACATGTGATAATTGTCAAAATAAACACTATTTTACTTGTTAGAAAGATATTTGAGTTTACTAAAATTATCAAAATAAATTCCACCATGATTGTTGTTTCAAGGGTAATAAAAAGGTTTCCGGTGTAAAATAATTCAAATACAAGGATATGGTACACTATTAAAATTATTGTCTCATGTTTCAATAGAATATACCCCAAAAGTGTCTAATGAGTCAGGCCAAACGTTATTCTACTGCCACATATGAAGTTGAATGATCTATATACCTGTGTTTGGAATCATGAATTCTTTAATTTTATTTTTTTAATAATTTATTGGTTATAAAAATTATAAAATTTATAAGGATTTTATAATAGTTATTTTCATTATTGATTTGAATGTCAATGTTTAATTATACTGATGACCAAGAAAAGATGATTTAGTCATAAGATGGATTTTTCTGAAAACACATGGATGATGGAAAGATAATTCTTAATAAGATCCGGATTTTGGGATAATAATGTTTCAATAAATAAATGATCGACATGGAGAAATTAAAATTTATACTATAAACAACCTTTGAAAAATTTAATGATAAAGTCATTATGGAAATTTAATGAACATCTCTCTAAATTAATGGATCATAATCTTTTGGAAAGGTTAACCATTTATAAAATGGGCTAAGTTGATGATTGCATTATGTTTGATAAATTAATTTATTGTCTCCCTTATTATCATTTATGTAAAAACCATAATAGATTTAGAAAATATTAGAGACCAGTAGAAATAATTTTCACTCTTTTTTGGATCATATGATCAGTTAAAAGTAAATTTTAATTATTCTAGCATAAAAAATAAATTTTTGGATATTAATTTTATGGAGTAATGTATTAATTGGAAATTAATCAACTCAAAAAAAGATGATTTTTTTGTAAATTAGAAATTTACCACATAGGTGTATTTTATTATATTCTTACCTAGTAATATAATTCCTTAATAATAAAAAATGATCATTAAAAAAGTGTAATCATATATCTATAAATTTTGATGATATAAATGACCTTATTCTCACCTATTTGGTTTATGGTTCTGTGGTCCTTAACTATATAGAGGTCAACCATTTTATTGTGATAAATTATTGCTATTATCATCTATAAGTATTTTTGTGTTAGTTTTCCTTTCTATGGACATTTTTTCATTTCCCACCTATGTTCATCTATCTGGAAACCTAGTTATGTGATTATTCCTGATGAATTTTTTACATACCAATATCTCTTATTAAGGTGATATTTTATTAACCCTTATATGATGTGGGTTTTTAAAAACTGGTAGTTCTAAATACCAACATCTATATTCACTAGATCATGTTCAAATTCAGAGGGTGAAATTGATTTAAGTTGGGAGAATGTAACGCCACTAACTTTTGAAAGAATATCATTTAATTTAACAGGGTTTATGAAACATAACATGAATCTTATAAGGGAATATTAAATCTCAAGAAATTTCAATATATTTACCATTATAAATAAATTCAATATATTACATAGCTTGGAATGCATGAAACACTGAGTTATCTTATGTTACACACAACAACAACTTTATTAAATAAATTCTATTACTCAGAAGACCTATTTTTTCAATATACTATTAATATTCTCATTTCAAATTAAAATTATGTCATAGAATTTAAATTAGTGGATATTCATAGGATTATATTTATTATAAACATATATGGTTGAATTGTTTCATTTCTAATAAATTATAAATGTAAATAAAATGAAATTTAATATTAATGAAATTTTGGGATAAAAACAATTTTTATATTCCCAAAGATGTTTTATCATAATAAATGTTAATAATCTATATTAGTTAATAATATTTTCTAAATTTGTATATCATAAATTTAATTAAAAAATTAATTTCATTCATAATATACGATAGGATAAAATAAGAACAATTCGAATTTTACAAACCAATGATTTTATTATTCTAAATGTAGTTTTTTCTCATTTTAAAAGAGATCAAGATTGAAAAATTAATTTTGAAAATTTTATAAAGTTTTTTTTCAAAAATAAACAATATTTATTATATAATAGTGTCAAAATTATAATAGTGTGTGATTTTTCTTTTTCTAATAAGATTAATTTTTTTATTAATAGAGAATAATTAATTGTAATTGAAAACTAACAGGTCATTTTATTAATTTACAATATTAAATTATATTCTTAATACATTTCAAAGTCAAAAAAATTAAAATTAAAATATATTAATCCAATTTGGTTAATTATAATCATTTATTATGTTGAATTTAAATATAAAATCTCAATAAACCATTGAACTTTTTCACTTTAAATACTTGTCCACCCATCACATATATGAGATAGGATTATATTTAGTTTTTACCACATACGTTGGTTTAATTTGGAAAACTAGATTCCAAATTTGGAATAATAAAAATTTTCAATGCCTAATAATTCTAAATAAATGTTTTACCATTGTTATTGTTGAAAATATCTAATCATAATTATAGTGATTAAGAGTAAAATGAGTCTATAAAGGGAATACACATTAATCTTCATGGACTATATGACCAATAAAATTATCCAAATCTGATTTAAAAAAATTATTTATAAAATATCCTTTATAGTGTCGAGTTTGGTGTGCAATTGGATCCATTTTACAAGGATGAAATGTGGACGGAATTCACTCGTTCAAAAATATTCATGTTTGAAACTCACCCCACTTATCAAAGTTCACCCACTCTCCTCTTCTATTCACTACATTAGACCACATTGGTTCGGCCAATACCAACCCAAAATAAATAACCTCATATTATAAGCCTTATATTTGTATGAAATCCATATTAGTACTGAATTAGTGAAATCCTAAAGAGGATACCTGTAGAAGATGTAATGTTTCTTTAATAGTGTTTTTATTTTATTTACATCTCCACCTATCTTTTTTTATCATTCCTATGAAATAACCAAAATATCTTAAATATATTTATATGGTCTTTATTAGGTTATGGCCTACAAATTCACACAATTATATCAAATTGGTTATGAAATAATCGTTCATGTGTACGGATGAAAAATGCTTCATGAACCAATGACTTTTTCTATTACAACCATTAAAAGTTGATGAAAATAATGGAAATACTATTTACATATGATATTTATGATATATATGATGGTTTTATTCTTCTATAATTAATATGTTACAAATAATATATTTCATCCCATTTTGTGGGAATACGATATTGTCACTCGTGTGTACGGTTGACAACCACCTCGCGAATAAAAATGATTTATTTAGGAATTACATGGAATGTGATAAGGATGGTTTAAATAAAATATGTGACATATTTTACATAATAATTTTACTGTATTGATAATATATATATATATATATATGTATATATATATATATTATTTTCATTTCTTTATTTCTGTACAGAAAGAAAATGGGGACAACATTCATGCAAGTGTACGACTACCTCTCTCCATGAACAACGTCTTCCATTTCCTATCACCAAAATTGGTGGATTAACTTCAATATATATCATGAATATACATTACATTTAAATAATTTTTTAAATCAGGTATATTATGAAATCATTTTCTTATGTAAGAGTAATAAAAAATAATTACTAAAAATATACATGAAAAACAACAGGTAACACCTAAAACAATGAAAATAATGAGTGAATATGAACAATTGATGAGTGATATGTTATAAGAAAAATCATATATTAAATAAATAATATTAATATACTTTTTTTTAATTTAATAAAATTCTTGAAACCATTATACCTGAGATTAAATATTTTTCTACCAAATTTATATGTATGGTAAGGGTGTTTGTCCCAATTTAATTTTATTGAGGCATATTATAATGTTATGAACCTAATTACTTTAATATGGTTTATATACAATGAAATAACATGTAGTAACATTAATAAATAATTATTCACATAATTTTTGGATTCATTTTTAATTATTTTATATAAGGATATATTAATTAAGAGTGACCACGTGGTAAATAATAGCATCACTCAATTTCTTCTCATTCGTTTATATTACTTCTTCATAGTCATTGAAATACTATGATTATTTGTATAATGACTTTTCACAACAAATTATTTTATTTTGAATTTTTTATGTGAATTTATAGTTGATACGTATAAATTTTTCCTTTTTTATTTATCACTTCAATGTTATGATCATTTTAATAGTTTATTTAATAATATTTTTCTAATCACGATTGTTTATTCTTGAAATTATAATATAGGGAAATATTTAATAACTATTTAATAAAACTATTAATTTTATTCTCCTCTATTTTTAATTATATTTTTAAATTTAATGTACCATTTTCCAACTCTTTGGTGCATAAAATGTTATAGAAATTTTTTTATGAATATATGACTTCATTTCTCTCTTTAGTCGAAAATCAATTTTCAATCCAAAACATGTTTTCCAAAACTGTTTTAAAGAAATTTTCTAACATTTTCAAAATGATATATTAAAGGTATTTTTACAGATTTTCCCTTTTACAAATTTTTTCAATGAAATTTTCTTGTCTCATTCTGAACAATACACTTTTATAACTTTTTACCATGAAAAACTAATGTTCTTTATGTAATGTATGAAATTACACACCGACATGATAAAATTTTTTTTTCAATCTTCCTTTTAACACTTGTGAGGATATTTTAATAAAATTAAAAATTTATTTTTAATGAAAATTATATTCAAAATAATATTAAAAAAGAAAAGTATATTTCACACATCAAAATTTGTAATTATATTTTTATTTGATCAAAAGAAAAAATTATTTAACCATACTATAATGGATAACACTAGTGCAGAAAACATTATTTACATCACCATTTTTTACGTCGGTTATATATAACCGACGTGAGAATCTGTGAAACACTATTTTTTACGTCGGTTATTTTATAACAGACATAACAAATGCGTATAATAGCTTTTTAACTTCGGTTATTTTAACAACTGATGTTACAAATCATGCGTGTTCGTTTTTTACATCGGTTATAAATTAACCGACGTTAAAAATCAAATCGGAGGGGTTTTTTACGTCGTTTATTTGATAACCGATGTAAAAAACGATATATCTAGGCATTTTTTACGTCGGTTATTTGATAACCGACGTAAAAAATGAGTTATCTACGGGTTTTTTTACGTCCGTTATTTTATAATCGACGTAAAAAACGAGGTATTTACAGGTTTTTTAGGTCAGTTATTTTATAACCGACATAAAAAATGATATATCTACGCATTTTTTACGTCTTTTATCAAATAACCGACGTAAAAAACCAAAGCGCGGGAGGGTTTTTACGTCAGTTTTAAAATAACCGACATTATAAATTTAAAAAATAGTTTATAACATCTGTTATATAATAACCGAAGTTATAAAACATTTAAAAAATTAAAGCCCCGTGGACTGTCATTTACGATTTTTTGATCGACATTCCACCAGCTCGTCTCTCTCACGTGGTAAACCCTAATCGGCTCGTCGATCGACCTGCGTTAAACTCATTTTGGCTTCATTGTTTATCATCTTTACTCTCCTCAGATCTATCATCTCAACTCGCAACACTCAAATAAGCCTTCCACTAATATATTTCGTTCATTTTTTTCAGATAGTCTATATTTATGTTTTGCGATTTTTTGTTTAAACATGGTTAGATTCTTCCATTTCGAACCCTATTACATCTTTTTGAATATCGTTGGCATTGGACATTCATTTTTATCTTGAGTTTCTTGTTTTTGTATTTCTTTATAAAACAAATTTTGATTTATTACCTTGCATTTAATGACTCAAAATCCTCCTATGTTGGAAACATATTTGGGGTTATTTATTGAAGGACTATGGCATGATTAAGGAATGATTTGGAATATTTCATGATTTGACCGGTTTGAATTTTATTATCAAAAATAAATTTGAGTTATGGTTGATTCATCGATTCCTTTTAACCTATATTTCATTTAACGCTCAGGTTCATCTAACAATTTTGTAGTTAGATAACCAATAATGTTTATTTGATTAGAGAATTAAAAGACATTATCATCATATATAGTGAATCATCCTTGTTGAGTGTCTTATCATAGAATAGGAATCAATCATCCATATTGAAGATGTAATTTTTTTCGAAAACAAAAACCATTAATGTAAACCATTTATAATTCATTAATTGAAATAATATAAATATTTACACATGAGTTATAATCGAACATAATAAAATAAATATTTATCATTCACCCTCATAGAGTCTAATAAATCTATGATAAACCATTTATTTTCTTTAATGGAAACAAATTCACATTTACCCACTTTTTATTTTTAGAAGACACTAAACTCCCTTATAATTTCACCCTTCTCGGATGTATTAAACATCATTATATCCCTTTAAAAATCTAAATGTCACAGAAATATTGTGCGTCCATTTTGTCTTATAGGACTCTACTATAGATAAGTATACCATTTTTTATATTATTAGTTATGATAAACTCTATCATAACATCATTAATATATGTTTATAAAAATGGGAATATCACAATTCTCATGATTTTAGTTGAGAATAATGATAATGTTTTTTTAATGATAATATAGACATGGGTAATTTTACAAAAAGAATGTGAAATTGAATAATGAATGTTACTTATATATATTTTACAAGATTTTTTGATTTTATGTTACAAAACTAATTGATGATCGAATACAACAAATAATTGCACCACCAACCAAAGTGAAACTAGTGTATTGTTCTATTTTAGAAATTCAGGATTCAATCAATGAGATTGTGGTTTATTTATTTATTAGAGTTTGTAAATCAAGAGAATAGATTCTATTTGAAATGGGTATTTGTTTGTTTTTTGATGTTTCATGATTTTATTTGATGTAGGTTTTTCTTTTTCATGGATTACATCATAAAGTGGTCTCGGTTCATTTGATTTTGTGTTTCCTTTGACACCATCCCCCCTCGATGAATATAATCTCTCATTGCCAGTTTTTCTCTAATTGTTCTCTAATACACCTTTTGGATTTGATGGTTGATTACAAACATATTTATTCAAATATTTATGCCGGATTATATGCATTTTTTAGGATTATATTGCTGTTTTATGCCACTTTATTTATTATTCTATCCAATACTAAGACCCTTTCTAGTAAGAAAAATTTCATAAGAAATACGATTGGACTCTTCATCATATTTCATGAGACGTTTTTAATAATGTCACGTTTTTAAAAAAAAATATGTTATATCAATGATGTGGAAACGGGTGGTGTCCGGGGGGTGTCCAAGGGGGCGGGTGGGTGCGAGTGGCTGTCCACGGGGGTGGGGGACTGTCCATAGGGTTTTGGGGGTTGTCCGGGGGGTGGGGGCGGTCCATAGGGTTGGGGGTTTCTAGGGGTATGTTCAAGGTGTAGGGGTGGGGTTGGTGTCTAGGAGGGGTGGGGGTGCTGTCTAGAGGGGTGGGGGCTGTTCGGATGGTTGGGGGTGTCTAGGGGTGGTCCAAGGGGGTGGGTAGGTGTGGGGGGCTGTCCAAGTGGCTGGGGGCCTATCCAGAGGGTTTTGGGGGTTGTCCGGGGGGTGGGGGTGATTCTCAGGTTTACTCCATTTTATCCAATATTCTATCAACTATGTAGGCGACATGGTTTTCTTTGATTCAATGAAATTTAAAACTGTTATATCTAACTATATTTTGTTTGAAAAATCATATTCAAGCTTATTTTCTTAAATACCCATAGATTTGTTTTATATTTTAAATTGTTTTACATTCAAATTATGATTTTTCTCATATAAATATATATTTGTCTTATCTTAAAAATATATATTTTTTGATGATATTTTTTATAGGTAATAATGAGTCAATGTTGGATTACAACACATCGAATGAGCGATGAATTTGAGGAAGGTGTTGATGCCTTTTTGGAATTTGAAAAATGAAATGTTCCATGTAGTGACATTTTTTTATGTCCATGCCTGAAATGTTTGAATATGAAGAAGTTGAAAAGTAGAGAGATAAAAGATCATCTGATTTGTCATGGTTTTAATCCGAGTTACAACCCTTGGATTTGGCATGGTGAAACTGGACAGAATTTCACTGATGATGATGATTCTCAAGATGGTAACTCCGATGGAATTAAAGAAATGATTCGTGACATTGTAGCAGAACAAATTGAGATAGAACCGGTAGTTGCGCGTCTATATGGTGATGCTGAAAACCCATTATATCCTAGTTGTACAAATTTTACGGTTTTGTCGGCGGTGTTAAGATTTATTAAAATGAAGGAGAAACAAGGATGGAGTGACAGAAGTTTTACAAAGCTGCTACAATTGATGAAAGACATTCTTCCAAAAGATAACGATCTTCCTGATTCACATTACAAAGCCAAGAAAATATTATGCCCGATGGGATTGGGATAAAAGAAAATACATGCCTATTCGAATGACTGCATTATATATAAGAAGGAATATGAATTTCTGTCAGAGTGTCCTAAACGTGGTACATCTCGGTAAAAGGTGAAAGAAAAATCACAGGATGGTGTAGAGATTACAAAGCTCCCTTCAAAGGTATTGTGGTATCTTCCTATAATTATTCATTTCAAACGTTTACTGGCTAATTCACATGATGAAAAAAGGATAAGATGGCATGTTGAAGAGCGGGTATGTGATGGAAAAATACGTCATCCATCTAATTGTCCACAATGGAAGACAATTGATGCGCAGTATTCGACATTTGGAAATGAAATTAAAAATCTCAGACTAGGGTTGTGCACAAATTGAATGAATCCATCTTGAACACTCAATGGCACACATAGTTCATGGCCTATTTTATTGGTAATTTACAACCTATCTCCTGAAGTTTGTATGAAGGAAAAATATTTCATGTTGAGTATAATGATCTCTGGTCCAAAGAAACCCCGTAATGATATTGATGTTTACTTATCACCGCTGATTGATGATTTGAAACTGTTATGGGCTGATGGTATTAGGGTGTATGATTCTTATAAAATGGAATATTTTCAACTGCATGCAGTGCTTCTATTCACTATAAATTACTTCCCAGCATATGGAAATTTGTCTGGATACAGTGTTAAAGGGAATAAATCATGTCCAATTTGCGAACAACAGACGTCATATTGTCAATTGCATCATGGGAGGAAAATAGTGTACATGGGTCATCGAATGTTTTTGCCTATGGAACTCCCTTATAGAAGAATAAATAAGGCATTCAATGGCTCACAAGAATTGGATACTGCTCCAAAACCTTTATCCCCTGATCTGTATTTTGAGAGGGTGAAAAACCTTGATGTGACATTGGGAAAGACACAAAAATCTGGTAATGATAGATATATTTTGAAGAAAAAGTCAATTTTTTGGAGCTACCATATTGGAGGTATCATGAAGTTAAACATAATATTGATGTCAAGCATGTGGAGAAGAATATCTGTGATTCTTTGATTGGAACATTGTTAGATATTAAAGGAATGACTAAAGATGGGTTGAATGCAAGATTAGACTTACTATCAATGGGAATACGTTTGGAGTTATCTCCCACTCCTAAAGGAAGACGAATATTTCTTCCCTCGGCTTGTCATACATTATCGAAGACAGAGAAAATTAGCTTCTTTCAGTGTCTTCATGATACCAAAGTTCCTCAAGGATATTCTTTTAATGTAAACTTTTTTGTCTCATTGAAGGACTTGAAGTTGATAGGTATGAAATCACATGATTCTCACATCATGATGCAACAAATTCTACCAGTTTCATTGTGTGGAATATTTCCCATTCATGTCAGAAAGACTATAATGAAGTTGTGTTAGTTTTTCAATTCAATTTGTAACAAGGCGATTGATGTGAATGCTTTGAAAATTTTGGAAAAGGATGCAGTTTTTATACTTTGTCAATTGAAAATGTATTTTCCTCCAACTTTTTTGATATAATGGTGCATTTAATGATTCATCCGGTTCGAGAAATAAAGCTTTATGGACCTGTATATCTTAGTTGGATGTATCCTTTTGAAAGGTATATGAAAATATTAAATGGGTAAGTTAAAAATCGATATCGACCTGAAGCATCCATTATTGAAAAGTATATTTCTGAGGAGGTAGAAGAGTTTTGTACGAGCTACTTGGCTACGACGCAACACATAGGTTTTCCTCCATCTTGCCATGAATGAGTTAATAATGAGGGAATGGGGATTCGCGGATTGAAAGTCAAATCATTGTCAGCTGAACAGATGAAGAATTTAGAATCGTACATCTTGAATAACATAGTTGATGCTCAACCATATATCACATTGCATATTGATGAGTTGAAACAATGTCATCCAAAGAAGAATGAAATGTGGATTTTGAATGAGCACAACAAAACTTTTTTGTCATGGATTAAGAAGATTTTCCTTGGTAGATCAGATGTATCAGAGGCATTAAATTGGATAGTGGGTGGTCCATGATTAAATGTGATAACATGGTCCGGTTATGACATTAATGGTTAAACATTTCATACGAAAGCTCAGGACTATAGAAGTGCAGTTCAGAATAGTGGTGTATTGGTGTTTGCAGAAGCAATGCATTTTTCGAGTGCTAAGGACAAAAACCCAATTTCTGCATCAAGTGCATATTATGGAGTGATTGAAGACATATGGGAGGTTGATTACTTTAAAATTAAAGTTCACGTTTTTAACTATAAATGGTTTAACGGTAACAACAGTGTCAGACACGATAAATTTGGAATGACACTTGTTAATATGAATAGATTGGAAGACACAGCTGATTCTTTTATAATGGAAACACATGAAAAACAAATTTTCTATGTAGTAGATCAATCAGATATGCAATGGGCTGTTGTTTTACAATGGAAAAAACAATATGTTGGTGAGGATGAAATTTATGAATACACTGATTTATGTGAGATCCCTACTTCCATGGAAAGATTAACATAACATAATGATGATCACGTTGAAGACATAGTTTGTGCCATAAGGAACGATCACGGCAAAGGAATTTTGGAAAACAATCCATTTGTACATTCCTAAAATTACAGGTAACATATGTTTATTTCTTGTTTACATTTATTTTTTCCATAAATGTTAGATATTGTAAGTTATTTATTTATTAAAACATGTTTTAAAACAAAATATGTATATGTTTTTTTTTGTTTTAAGTTGTTTTATTTTACTTTATCATGTTTATAACCATTACATGAATTATATATCTATTATTTTTGTTCACTGACAATTACATTACCATGTTTACCATGTTTACCAGGTTTACCAGGTTTACTATTTTTACCATGTTTACCATCTTGACCATCTTGACCATATTTACCATCTTTACCATTATTTAACATGCTTACTATATTACCAATGTTTACTATTATGTAACATAGTACACTTTTCTATTTTCTGATTACAGTAGTATTAAAATATTTGAATTTTTATATTTGTGAACTGTCGTTTGTTTTTTTGATTTGAAGGATAATGACAGATCATTCAGATGATCAACCACATGATTCTGGAGAGGAGCATATTGTTGGTCATACCTCTGGGGATGAACATTCACATGCTCCTATTACGACAAAGAGTTCAAAGGTTGGTAAACATGGGTGCACACGTTTACCAAAATTACCACTTGCCCGTACATAGGATCAGAGGATAGTCGTTGAGTTTGATGATGATGATATTCATAGAGGTCTGAATGCAAACGATTTTAAGAGTTTGGTAGCAACTCAGGCTAAGAGCAAAGTAAGCATTCTATATGATGATTGGAGAAGTGTGGATAAAGAGATTATCTCTCAGTTGTGGGAGACGATTTTGGTAAGATCTTTTGTCATTGTTTGACTATTCTTTTAATGTTTCTAATATATATAATATGTTTAACCTCTTCTTTATCAGATGACATTTGATATTCCTGACACTAGAGGAGTCAGGAGGAAATGATTATCATTGGCTGCTAGGAGATAAAAGGATTTCAATCAACCCTCTCATCTGATTTCATTTATGGTCATAGAAGTCATGATAATCCATGTCGTATATATCCTTTTATAGATGAAGAAACATGGAGATAGTTTTTTGAAAGTAGAAGAAAAGAGTCATTTCTAGTAAGGGAAATGTAAACTTTTATAATCATTCTTATATAAATTATTTTATTAATGTTTTGTTAATGATTTCTTATTCTTAAATTGCAGCAAACAAGGAATTCTCATCAGGAGATCCAATCTAAAAATATATACCCTCATAGTTTATCTCAGGGAGGGTATGCATTATTGGAAGAACAAATGATGGTGGAAAAATTTCAACAACTAAGAGCTAAGTCTTCAAGCTCTGGAAAGGTGGCCCCTCCATCCCCTCCCTCTAGACATGAAAAATGGAAGAGAGCTCGTATGGGAAAAAAGGGCAATATCTTTCGGAA
Source organism: Viscum album (assembly GCA_963277665.1). Classification (NCBI taxonomy): domain Eukaryota; kingdom Viridiplantae; phylum Streptophyta; class Magnoliopsida; order Santalales; family Viscaceae; genus Viscum; species Viscum album. Next base: position 1,210,913,455 of record OY728150.1, on the reverse strand, counting down.
GAATCGAGAATCGTAGCTGAGAGGATTGTAAGACATCTATTTTATTTATTTAATTTAACTATTTTCTTCATATAATTTCAATCATTATAGAAATATTCAATTAATTAATACTGGACTCTCTTGAGGAGAAGAGTTCAGAGGGGACATTTACAGCTACTGGGAGGGAAGATATTTTTTTTGCAGCATTGGGAAGGCCCGAACATCCTGGTCATGTAAGAGGATATCTGGCAGGTGTATTGGTAAGAAAAGTGTTTCCACATTCTTCAAGTTCTAACATTGAGGGGGTTTATAAAAAATATAGAATCCTTGGAGGTTGAAGTTCATAATATTAATGCGACGATGGAGAAAAATATTAGAGAGTCGGCGCTGTCTATGTTTGCAGAAATGCAAATACAATTTCAAACTACAGCTCCCACTCCTCCACCGCCCCCTGTAGACCCCATTATTTATCTTCCACCTCCGCCAGTAGCTCCCACTCCTCCACCTCAGCCTGCGGAGCCCATTTTTTATCCTACGCCTCCACCGCAGCTTCCTACTTATTGTTAGTTGTATGTTGATGATTCTCAACATCATATAGTAGCACATGGGTTGGTATATTGTATAGGAGATACAGTTCATCATCAAAAATTAGAGGTATAGGATCAGAGGGTCACTGTACAGGATATTATAGATAGATCAGATAGGGTACCAATACCTACATATGAGGTGGCGACAGTTGGACAGAGTATCAGCCATTTTTTAATTTAGCCATCCAGACTTCTTCGACTCATTATCATAGAGGTATGAATGTTATATCTTTTATTTTATTTTTTTATTAAAGTTTTTTTATCATTTGAAAACTAAAATATTTTTCAATTTTTTTTACAGGAATACTTCAAAGGTAATGAAATACTGTATAGACAACAACAAAGGCAAATGGCTATGACATCAGATACAGATTCAAATGGTCTTGATAGATTGTCAAGATATTCACATTTTTTGTCGGGTTATTATGAGTTTCCAATGGAAGTTCATGTTTGTGGACATGAAATAAGAGTGGGGATTATAAAAACTGATATCATGGAGCTTGTTACTGGAGATAAGATGGGCATCAACATGGTGAAAGTTTTTTCCGTGTAAGTCTTAACAAGTTTTCCCTACATTATATTTATTAAAAATTTATACTAATGTATGTTTTTTATTAGGTATCTTTATAAAATTTGTGAGAGGAATGAGCTGATAGAAGTATATGGATTCATAGACCATCAATTGATTTCCCCTGAAGCATGTGCATTGAATGAGGAACAAAGAATTGTTTATATTTCTGAACAATTTGAAAAGAATATAATCACAAAATGTTGGATGATGCCTTTTTGTGAGAGGTATGAAACACATTTCACTCAAAGAGTTAATTATCTTTTAACATAAAAAACCACTAACATCAAATTTCCTTTTATCAGTGATCATTGGATGTTATGGGTTTTTTTCCCAAGGGAGAAAACCCTTTATTGGATATGCTCTGTCCATGGTGATGTGCGGGAAAGTTTTAAGAATATATTGGAAAAGTAAGTTTCAATTTCTCAATAGTTTTATAAATTATAATGAATTATAAATTTACCCAATTTGTATTATTTTCTAACAGTGCACGGGCCTACTTTTGAAAAAACACAAAGAAAAGAAATGTAAAGATCAAATATGTAAATGCGAAGGTAAATATCCATTTAAAATTTGTACTTTTTGTGTTATTAGATACAAATAATATATTGAATTTACACTCATTCAAACAGAATTGTCATGAACAACAAGGCCTCATCGAATGCGGATATTATATGTTAAGATTTATGTATGAAATAATAACAACTGGGATTGTTGTGAATTTTGACCTTGTACGATTTCCTCTTAAACATTGCCATAATATTTCAATTTGATTTATTCATTATACATGTTAACTACTTTCTTTTTCATTTGTATCTTTTTTATGACCATAAACCCTATACTGCTGAAGGCATCAAACACTTAAAAGGGGAGTGGTCAAATTATTTTATAGGTTTGATTGAATTTTAGTTTTTTGTAATGTAAAATGTAATTTTGAATATTATCGTTGTAATTGTGTATTTAGTAGTTGTTTAGGTTGGATTTAGTTTTTTTTAAGTTGATAGTGTATGTTTTGAATGTTATATAAGTGAATGTTTAATTTTTCTCTTCTTCTTGTTTTGGTTTACTTATGATAGTTTTTATGGTATGGATTTGGGTCTGTGGGGGAGGGGTTCCAAGGGTGTGGGGTGTGTTCAGTGGGGTTGGGGGTGTCCAGCGGTCTGGGAGGGTTGTTCGGTGGGGTGGGGGGGTAGTCCAGTGGGGTGCCAGGGCTGTCCAGGGGTGTGGGAAGGCGGTCCAGGGGTGTGGGAGTGTTGTCCAAGGGTGGGGGGTATACATGAGGGTAGGGGGTTGTCCAGGGGTGTTCGGGGATGTCCAGGGGTGTGGTGGGGGCTGTCATGTGGGGTGAGGGGGTGAGGGGGTGCTGTTCAGGCGGTTGGGGGGTTGTCGAGGGGTGTTTGGGGCTGTCCGGGGGTCAGGGGCAGTCCAGGAGTGTGGTGGGAGCTCCAATGGGGTGGGGGAGGGCTGTCCAAGGGGTATACATGAGGGTGGGATCTCCAATGGGGTGGGGGAGGGCTGTCCAGAGGGTATACATGAGGGTGAGGGATCCAACAGGGTGGGGGAGGGCTGTCCATGGGGTATACATGAGGGTGGGGGATATCTAGGGGTAAGTTGTATATGTTATCAATGTACATGCTTAATTTTTATCTACTTCTGTTTTTATGGTACGATTTCTTGATTTGTTTTCTGGTTGATTCTGGTGGAGAGCAGATGACTCCATTAAATTTTTAAAAAAAATTGGTTTATCACGTCGTTTATTTAATAACTGACGTGATAAAAGGCATGGGAAATGGTTTATCACCTTGGTTATTTAATAACCGACATGATAAAAGGCCTGGAAGATGGTTTATCATGTCGGTTATTTAATAACCGACGTGATAAAAGGCCTGGAAAATAGTTTATCACGTCGGTAATTTAATAACCGATGTGATAAACCCCCTCCCCGCGATTTATCATGTCGGTTATTTAATAACCGAAGTGATAAACCCCCTCCACCCGGTTTATCACGGTGGTTATAAAATAACCGAGGTGATAAACCCCCCTCACCCCGATTTATCATGGCGGGTATTTAATAAACGACGTGATAAACCCCCCTCACCCCGGTTTATCATGGTGGTTATATAATAACCGACGTGATAAACCCCCCTCCCCTCGGTTTATCACCTCAGTTATTATAAAACCGACATGATAAACCCCCCCCCCCGGTTTATCACATCGGTTGTTTAATAACCGACGTGATAAACCCCTCGCCCCCCGATTTATCACATCGGTTATTTAATAACCGACGTGATAGACTATTTCCCCGTTCTTTTATCAGTTTTGTTTTTTAATAACCGGCGTGATAAACCATTTTCCAGGCCTTTTATCACGTCAGTTGTTAAATAACCAACGTGATAAACCCTTCCCATTTTATGTATCACGTCGGTTCTAAAATATCCGATGACATAAACATCATGATTTTCTATTTTTGACGTCAGTTTTTAAATAACTGACATAAAAAATGTTATTTATAACGTCGCCCGTATTAATGTCAGCTAGAAACCGACGCAAAAAATGAAATATAACGGACGTATAAAACATTTTCTACACTATTGTAAATTTTTAAGGATGTCATTATTGTTTTTCTGGATGGTTTATGATCATTTTTACTAGAAATGTAATTTTTTGATACCATTCACTTTACTTCAAATAATCTATGATTATTATTTTTGATTTGGAAAAGTATTTACATTTCATATTCTATTTTACATATTAATATTAATATAAATTATATATCACCAATTTCATATAAGGAATGCATTGGATTATACTTTTAATGGGTGGGACCCATTATATCCCTTCAATGTTTCAATAGTTTTTGTGAGACAATATAGATATTTTGTTGTTGTAGCCTTCCTACTTATTGAATTCTTATCATCCAACCTTGACAATATTAAACTCTTGGAACAAGGACTTGATGGTATTAAAACCTATGGAGAAATCCTAGATTGTATTATATTCCTTTCACAAATCCTTGATGGTATGTTTTATATATCCATTATTATGAGTTTAATAATTATGAAATTAGTTATTGATATTCCATGTAATTATTAAATTAGTTAGAATATGTGTGGTTTGGTTTAAATATCATGTGATTATTTGTAAGGAATTTTTTTATCATTATTTATTCCTTCCAAATTATATTCTATTCATTGGATAAATATATTTTTTTAGTTGTTTACCTTTACATATTTATTATAATCATTTAGTCATTGTTAATTCTATTGTACTTAATCATTACTCATAATTTGAGTTCACTTTTATTTTGTTCCACATTCCCTAGGATTCCATGATGTTTTCTATAACTAATTTGTAGGTATATTCTAAAATGAATGACATTATTTGTGAAAAATAAAATATTTATTATTCTAATTTTATATTAATATACAATGTAAAATATATAACTAGTTTACCAAGACAAGTAAAATGTCCAGTCGTCTCAGGTGTGATTCTGGTTATGTTGTTCCAATGCAATTTTAGTAGGTACTAACTATAGGATTATGGGGTCGGGTTCATTATAATTTAAACTAATTAATATTAAAACTTCTAAAAATAAATATAATTATAGATATATAAGAGGAGGAGAATGTTTTGAAACACATTGAAGATAATTCCAAAAAATTGAAGGATGAGTTTCCATGATGATTCATGGAAGTTGAATTTATGTATATTATGATGGTCATAGTCATTATATGAAAAAGTAACATGGGGATATCTGAGGAATATCATGTACATTTAATATATCAATGATAACAGTTATAGTTTTTTATTTATTCCATAATAAGCTAATTTTACATTATTAAAGTAGTAATAATTGTGAGAATAGTATTGGAGTGACCCAATAATAGGGTGTGGCAATAGGATTTTAATTCCCTAACATAAACCCATTATAGAATGGGTTTTAGTGGATTCTAATACATTGTCACACTATCATTTTATTCTCGTTGTATAAGTATAGTGATAGTGGACTATGTAATATTTTGGGTCATTGGTGTATGCATTACTTTTTTCTATGTGAAATAAATCAACAGAAAATGGTTATGTAATCACTAATTAAACATATTAAAGGTAGAGATAAATGGTAAAATGATAATATTATCAAAAAAGTATAATTTAAAAGTGAACCTACAAAAAATTAGTTCATGATATTTTATTGTAATGAGTTTTTGAGTGTTATGTGGTTTAAAAATGAACATATTTAATACCCTGATTCAAGTGGCTGGCCATTTTGAATGAGTTAAATATTTATTGAACATTAAAACTGAGAAACCCCCATATAAAGATTGAATATAAATTATTTTATCATAAAATATATTTAAACACACACACACACACACACACATATATATATATATTAGTGAAGGTGCTCATTGGAATTCAATCATGACTCGATGAAACAAAACCATATAGAGGGGACTTCCGAACCATTTCAATGCAGTGTAACTGTAAAAATTCTGAATCTTAGTATATACTCCTAGAAATAAGAAATAAATATTTACTATAATGTTGAAAGAAACTATTCATGTTGTTCTTTCACCCCCCCCCCCCAATGTTTATGTTGTGATATTGATAGGTGCCCAAAATTATACGCTCAATTTAAAATACATTATTTCATTTAAAAAAATATATTATTGATTATTTTATCATTTTTTCCCATCCTCATTCACCTATGTAGGGAACTACCACTAGATCAACTCGGTGGTCAATCCTATTTGCAACCTTTTCAATATTCTAAGTCTATTATAGGCCATATAATTTCCTGGACACCTCTATAGAGGGTTAAAGTCCGATGGCTCTTTATGAATTACAAAAATATAATTGAATATTGTATCTACAATAATAATCCTAGGATGTTATGACCTAAAATTTTGAATTGAAATTATATGAATCTAATTTATTTGATAAATAATTTACTGGATTATAATTAGTTTCAATTTTTAATTTTTCTATTGGAATACCCATTGATGGATCTTGAGAGAGACCTACCAATATTTGTGTTATATTTTTAAATCTTATTTAAATATTACAATTTTTTTATAGTAATAATTAAATTATAAATCCAGGTTTGTGTATAATCCCTCGATCTTTTTTTAGGTAGAATTTTTTATGTGTCCATGAGTGTGTATACTTATGTGTATCCAAAATTATCAAAAACTCATAATATACCCGTGATTTTATTTTTATAAATATGATAATTAATGATGTTATGATTTATGGTGATATTTTTAATAAATACTAGAGAGGAGTAAAACACTTTGTAGGTGGCGAGTTTTGTGAGTCATGTCAGATGTGTCTTAAAGAGTTACACCTAGGGTCTCGGTTGATCTGTTTTTCACTAAATTAATAAATTAGTAATAATTAATAATGGTTATTCAAATTAATTACTCATTTTTTCATTGTGTTAGGACCAATATGGGCATATATACCTTGAGAGGGGTGGTAAATCCAGGTATGGATATTATTTTTCAAAATTATTCCTACCACATAAGATCTTGACCTCTTCATTACATGGGTCACTTTGTTTGAACTTGTGTGTTTATTTTGACTACTTTTTTTCTTCTTTATCTGATGATGATGTTTTAAATGCAATGCAGGGAAGTAAGCAGGCAGACAAAGAGAATTTTACTTGGTTCATCCTCACTGGGCTACATCCAAAGAGCATACGACAGTGATTTTCCATTGCACCAAATCCACTAAAGCACGCTGCTATTTACAAGGATCTGGCTAGATCACTTCTATGCCTAGGGTCAATGTCATTAAAAGGTTTAGTGTCACCTCAATGATTTCCCAAGGGTCACTCCCTGTTTCTCTCTATCTGTCTCACTGCATGTGGAGAGGATCACCTTCTTTCACTTCATTTGCTCACTGCTCTGGAAAGTATCCACTCATAGTTTATAGACCTATAGGTCTCTTCATTATCACAAATGAATACATCCTCTGTTGTATTTGGATGCTCTATTAAAGTCCAACTTTCGCTAGTAGATGATTCTAACATTGCACTGAAGGTATCGGGCAATCTTCCAGCCTTCATGTAGCCTTGAATCACTGATGCAGATCAACCTTACCTGGTGCCCTTCTCTAAGTGTGTGTGAAAGTATCAGCATGCAAGTTATAACTGGCATACAAGTCCACCTCAACCACTTGCACGACACAATCTTCTGCATCTCCAAAAGTGTGCGACTTACACCCTTTTACGCCCAATCCAATATTGGTGTGCAACCACCAACTATCGCGCTTCTTCAAAACATAGCATGCATGTGTCACCAAACCACATGCGCGACACCTCCTTCTTCAACTCAAAACATGGGCGACGTCCTTTCTTTCTCTCACAAACCCCTCTGGCCGCACAACAAATAATAGGTGCACAACTTCTACATGCACGATCACACCACCACTTGCGCGATCACCACACCTGCGCGACGGGAGCTCTGATTTTCTCTAAGTGTTGAACTCATACTGAATGAGGAGGGTTAGACCTCTACTTATATGCATTTGGACACCCTCTGTGATGGCATGTAAGTCTCCTCTTGGCGCACATGTTTCGGTGTGCAAGTATCGGCGTGCAAGTCTTGGCGCGCAAGTCACATGCATGACCAACCCTAAACTTGGGCACCCCTTTTCCAGTTCCCATATTTTGATGTTCTGATTTGAAAAACATGTGGCGGGAAATTTTTCTCTTCTTCAAACCAATGGCACGCAAGTCAACCATTCCTTTGTCGATGTTCTTGAATAAATCATGGATCGTTAACAACATCCCTTTACCTTGACATGCCACAATTAAATCCCCTTTTTCAAAAAATTTGTATGTCATGGTTTTCTTTTTCAACAATCACAACACAATTTTCCACTTTGTCAACAAACACAATCACCTCAAAAATGCTTCAATAATACCTTGATGGAATTTTTTCCCAATACACTGATTATAATTTTTATTCATTTTTAGGTTATTAATAACCATATATAATAATAAGGGAGTATACAATGATTAAACGAACATGTGTGGTGGATATTTTCTATTTAAACAATGATTAATTTCTTAGTGCAATATCATTGTATAACCATGGTAAATAAAAAATTATTTAATTAATTTATAATATATAAAATAAATGAAAGAAATATTAACTAAAATTTCTTCCGTCACATGATTTTGAACTATACTATATGTTTGATGGGGTAATCATCGATAGTTTGACGTGTCTCTTATTACTAGAGTCTTCTAATGATATTAGTGGGATGAATTTGCAAAATTTTGTAATAAATAAGTACAAATATCTATATTTTTCTTCATAAAGGAAAACATTATGTGTTTTTATGGTACCATTTTTGTGATATTAGACACCACTCAATATATCATGGTTCCACGAGTTAATGTTGTTTGATTTCTAAAAGACAACTTTAAAAAATCTCTATGTAGTGGCCTACCCATAGCGTGTAATATGGGGAGGGGTTTTAGGGGTCCTTTATAAAATAATACTCATGATATTAGTATTTTGATTATAGATGTTTTAGGATTCAATGATTTGATAAAATTTTGGTATAAATTTAATGTTAATAAATCTACATTTTTTAATAACCTATAATCAATGTAATATTACTAATACATTAAAGTATTATTTATTAGAAAAATGAAATGTAATAATATTTTTTCAATTTAATAAATTACTGTAAAAGAGTATTTATGAACTAAATCATTTTTCCTAAAGTGGTATATGTTATTGTGCATAGTACTATGATTTTAAAAAAAATTATGTGTGATAATGTCTTACTACATATTGAGTTGACTCTTGAAAAAACAATAGGAAAATTGAAGAATAAAAGACAATTATGTATATGTATTTCGATGTTTATATCGTATATATATCATAAATGTACATTGCTTTTTGGAAGATAAATAATTATATGAATGGTTATATAATGTTAACTTACCTCTGAGATGTTTGTGAGGATACAGTGATGAGATAATTGAGGATCATATTGATTAAATTGAAAACATGTAAATTGAAATATGGATTATCATATTTAAATATATCCATTTTTTACAACCATATAACCCATTTATAGTATCTTTATTTAATAATTCATAACTAACTATATGTAAAACCCTATTTTATAACTTTTGGGTAATGTTATAGGCGTTGATATGAACTTGAATAATATAAAATCATTAGTTTTTTTACTGAACAAACTAAATGATATGGTTGAAAAATCATACCTGGTTCTATGTCAATGTTTATTTTTAAGTCCATTAAAATAAACCAAAGGTAAATAATTATTTCATTTAATATGTTACTATTTGTTTTTCATGAGTAAATCTATGTCCGTAAAAGAGAAATTGTAATTAATTTAAATAGCAAATAGAAGACAAATTAACTTCATGTATTTTCATCATTTCAATTAATATTTATGTATTAATTATAGAATTTTACAAACAATATTTGTGTCACATTTTTATCCAATTTGAGAAAACAATTAATTATAAAAACATTAAATGATGTACGGTGATTTCTATAGAGACTGAGAAAAGAAGACTTCTACTCCAGTGATGATAATAAGATGAATTTTAATTTCACATGGCATTATTATAGTTGAATTATTGTTGAGTTTTATAAGAAACAAATATTTTATCTCTGTACTGCAAACAAGGATACATAATTCCATTTTTTAAATGAATATTTTCTGTGACATTTTTCACTAATCTAGTTGTTCTGTAATACATGAAACTTAAAAAATTAATTTAAAATTATAAGACCCTATAATAAATAGTTTTGGAATGATAATTCTTTTACATGTAAAACTAATATTGGTTGGTGGAAATTTAGTCAATATGGTGTTTCTACTCTTTAGAGCTAAAAATTGTAATTACTACTAGAATACATACCATGTTTTTCTCAAATAATCTTTTAGAAATAATAGTATGCTATAAATCATCTAGAGATAGGTCTTATTTATCATGAATAATTTTCTAAAATGAATAATGAGGTGGGTTTTCATGATTCATAAACCTCCATGTACACTTATGGAATGTAAATTTTATGCATGTATAATGAATGGTTTCAATATATTCATTACTTTGGACCCATGATCTGAAAAATATCTTAACTGAGAAATCATCGATCAGAAAATACAATGAGGATTTATTATTAAAGATATTTTTAATATAATAAATTTGTGTTGTTATTAAAATGAGGATTGATGATGAGTCACATATACATTCATTTTTTCATGATAATATGGAGTGGAATTACTCATAATCATACATATACATGTTCAAATAAAATATAGGATGTACGTATAATAGGATCAATGATGAATATTATAAACCATGAATGGTAATCCATTGTATTTTCAAGATACGATTCATACATAGTGGTGTTAACCCGTAACATATACCAATTTTACCGAAAAAACAAATAATATATGTTATAACATGAAATCAATCAATTATATCACATAACATGTGTTTAGATTCATAGATTTGGTGAGGAATATAACAATTAGAAAACATGAATAAAGAAAAAAAAATATTTGTATTTGTAATTATCCTAAAATTTAATTAGGATATAATATAAATTCCTAAAAGAATAAAATTATTTTATAGTGATAGAAAATGGTTTATAAAGGGGTGAAAATATATTATAAATATTTTGGGATAAATATTTTTATAATATGAATAAAGAGTTAACATTGTAACAATGTTTACAATATATCAAGGAAGAAGTGTTTTTTAGAGACACAAACTTCATAGGATGATTAGAACCAAAAGGTTGTTTTTATATTTATCGGAGGGGTGATATATTATTTATTGTGAATTATTGATCCTAAAAAGAAGTAGAAAATTTTAGAATTCTAAAATGAAATATTAATTATATTTTAGTTAAATTAATTTTGTGTTAAAAATTTACTTATTTGTTTTATATTCTCACATTGATGTAAAACAATTGGTGGTTGTTGAAGTAAAAAAATACATGTGTGATATATAAATGTACTAGTAAAAAAATATGTAGTAAAAATAAATATTCTTAATTATATTGGAATTATAATTTCCATAGAAACTATCTGTGATTATTATATTAGTAATTTGTTATCTAGAACACCATCATTAAAGAGAACCTTATGGAAGATCTCTACATATCAAAAACAGGAATGGTTATTGACCCCAAATAATTCCAATATGAAATAAAAGTTAGAGATAACTATTTATGGTTTATTTAAATATTATTTATCATATAATATTCATTAGGAACTAAATTATTCTATGTTTCTATAGGAGTCCAGTTTTTGTTTCATAGTTTTCCAAGTAAGATATATTGACTTCATTTTAAAATATTTATATTTTTTATAGTTTTTTAGTACTATATTAAATTAAACTCACTAATTGTTCACATTAATATTAATCCTATTTTTAAGAAAATATGACCTTATTATGTAGATCTATGAGATTCGTGGATCATGTCAAATAACATATATGGAAATTGTATTAAAAAATACTAGTTTGAATAATTTCATATATAATTGATTCTAATGTCCAATAGAAGAAATCTCTCCAAGAAGGAATATATAATGAATATAAGTACCTAAAATGTTGGATTAAAATCAAATAAAATTATATGGTGGATCATTCATATATTCAATTCTAGGTAATAGATATGATATTATCAATTCATATTTTATAGTAGTTAAATATCAGAAAAATATAGAGGAACTTCAAAATATGAAGTCAGAGCTATCATATAGTACATGATGATATACAAGTGATATATACCTAATACATTGAAAAGATGTAAAAATAGTTTAAATGGGATAAAACTAATATTTTCAATTCTCAATTGATGTTATATTGTAATTATGAAAAGTATATATCACAAAAACGTCTTTATTAGAAAAAATAAGCATCCTCAAGGGCCTAAACCTAAAATAAAATATCATAAAGACCATCATTATTGTATGTAAATAAGAGGTAAAATCTATTCCCATATTTTTTTTATTTTTATCATTACGGATCATTCTAAGAAGGGAAAAATCAGTGGAAACATCCCTGATAATTGTAACTTAACAATAAAAATAATTCCTATATTTTTTATGACATCCTTGAGGTTAAATATAATGTGGAGTGTTACATTTTATGACACTATAAAAGAAATTAATATGGTCATTATATTGATTATCATCATTTATTGTTGTATTGGGAAGTAAAAAAATATCTTTTCTTATGCTATACAACACACTACAGAAATACGTCAAATATTACTACCAATTTCATAATCGAGCATTACATAATCACATTTTTTAAATAAATAAAATGTATAATGTGTGGAAATGTTCATTAGGTGGAATCAAAACTAACATTGAATAAAAATGAGAATATAGAAATGAAAATACATAAATTATAAATGAAATTATCTGATATCATGAAAAATAAAACCATGCTAATTTGTAATAAAAATCATCATCATAATAACACATCAACATAGGAATATGAATTCATTTGAATTCAATGCCCATATATTACTAAATTTAATTATGTTTTTTATAAAACATATTTAAATAATGAAAATGAAGATCATATTATCAAGAATATACACTAAGATAACTATTATAAATATATATTCAACAACATATAACATGAACAAACATTATCATGACAATATACCAATAGCAAAACTATTTTTACAGACTATATTGTATAAAATAATATTTTATCAAAATTTCTATGAATTAACCAAATATAATTCCCTAAAATAAGATATAATAGTGTTTTATAAATTCGCTTTTACCAGCATGAAATTATATAGTCATCATTTATAAATTATTCTACTTTTATATATCATTTCTTGAATCATTCATTTAATTATTGGGTCCCCTAAACCCATTTAATTACTATCACATACACACATACTAAATAAGAAGAAAACTAAATTCTTTCACTTTAATTTAAGATTTATACGATCTCTGTATTTAAGATCAAATGAAAAATAATCCAATTCCTTATATCCAAATGGAACCTAACATAAACCACCAAATAATTATCCATAAAATCCAGCAAAGAGAAGATTTAATGATAAAGAAATAACCATTTTGATTACCCAAACCATTATTCCTTGGTAAAATTTTGGCATAATATAAAAACATAAAACATTGAATTAAGGAGAAATACAAATGATAATACAATAAGATAAGAGTGAAGAATGATGGATACCCACTTGAGTCTATGTCTATGGGAGAAGAAACCTCAGCTGTTTAAAAGTAAAATTCATTTCAAATGACAATAATGATTATATATTAAATTATAACAATATAAATTCCAAAAAAACTATATTGTCCCTCATTTTAGTTTTATTTCACTAAAACAATTTGAGGTGATATTAGACTCTATGAAAACTACCCACCCCACTAAAACTATAGTGGGAGATATTATTTCCTATAACATTTATATCTTGATTTGTCTGATTAATTCATGTTTGGCCGTGTTATTTTTTTAAAATTATAAATTTCACTAAATATTATACAATATTAATAATATTAAAAATAACATTATTATTTCTAAAATAAGATGGATTTTATCATCCTCCAACTACTGGAATTTCCATTAGTGAAAATTATCTCAACATGTTATCATAAACATTCTAAAAAATTCATTATTAATAATATTATTCAGATTATTATGTTAAATTTCATCAATCATTTATGTTCACATTACATTTAATAGATCTTGAATAATGGGAATATCATATTCAATATAATTATTTTAAAATGGATCCCACACATCACCAATATGTTAAATTGATCTACATCTCAAAATCATATTTAACATTTTACCCATTATCTAATATAATTTATCAATATATGAGTCACCCATCATTTGAATAATTAAACATATTAATTCAACTTGTATACTATAATTAAACAGTATAATATTTACCATATCTCTTGTACTCTACCAATACCATTCCAATATATATTGTGAAATTTTATAGATTAAAATAGGATGAATAAATAAATAAAAATCTTACACATTTATAAATAATTCATCAAATAAATTTTATTACATTAAATTACCAATCCAAGTTAATTAAAAAAATAAATTTTGTAACTTTATTATAACTTGATGACTTTGAACAATTATTTTTTAAAATATAAATTGATAACTCATTATAACAATCCTTATGGTTATATCCACTACCAAATCATTTTTATATATATCCAAAAAAGATGCCAAATCAGGACTAAATCACCTCAATTATGTTCCACGTTTCTCATAAGTTTATCATACCTCCTGTTTCACACTTAAAGGATGGATGCACATCAATTAACATTATATTTCAAAAAAATAATTATTTTACATGTTTTTACTATACTCATCCCTCTTTTATCAATTTTTTAATCAGTAATTAAATGTCAAAACTATGATCTCTAAAAAGTCGCCTAAATGCAGTAACATGTGACTTCGAGAATCCCTCCCCATATCCCATTTTCACTTGACTAGCTGTGACGGTCTATATTGATACCATGGGAATATTATGCAATCATTTTTGAGTGGAGGAAAAACAAAAATAAAAAACAATATACAATTATAATAAATAATAGTATAACTAAAACTCCACAACCAAAGAATGAAAAAAATAACATACCGCATTATATAAAAAAGTAACTATCCAAAATATCAAATGAGACCAACTGTAACACCCAGATATTTTATGAAATATTAATTTCAAATTTATTCAATTTCTCTAATTATATGTGTTACACGCAACACTATGTTTAAATGAACTTCATTATACTATTAAAATATTTTTATTTAATTTGAATGTTAAAATATAGCTATTAAATTAGAGGTTATGAATATTACTATCTAAATAATTAAAATTATATGGTCTATAAAGATATAAAATAATTTTTTTTAGTAATCAATTTATTAGAAACGAAAATGAAAATCATTTAAAGGTAAATGAAATGTCTTTATCTGTGCATTGTGTTTTTATTTTAATATGTTAAATTACTCACTATTGGTGGATTATTTTGGTTAAATTTATATATTACTTTAAATAATAACTATTATCATTCATGTAATCATTTTTATAGGCATAAGATATTAATAAATTCAATTTTGATCTCAAAAACTATATTTTTCTTAAAAAAGATATCTTCACACATTCCACACATATTATAAGAATAAGTTTTTTTAATTTTTTGAAACTTAATTTGGAAACATTATCTCTATTTATTAAATCAGTGTTCCTTAACTACATTATAGTAATTTGTTTTAATTTTTTTAAAATAATATGATTTTTATTAGTAATGAAAAATACTGATTTTTGTTAAAAAGTGTCGTAACTTTTAAAGAATTTTAAATTTTAAATTTTAGTTTAAGATAGTTTTAAAATTAAATTGGTTCAATAAAATTGTTTTTAATTCAATTTTGGTCATTGAAATAAATTTCAGTAATAATGGTTTTATGAAAACATCATATTCTTAATAAAATATTTTTTAATAAATAATTCATCCATCGCATATGTGGGTTTAATTTTAAATTAAATCCCCGAAATTATGTGACATGAAATTGGTAATTTGAAATCCATATTTTTAACATAAATTATTAATATTATATAATATGTTTAACTAGATTTTTTGTCAAAATTATTATTAAAAACAGTACAAATTAATACCTAAGGATAAAGTTAAAATAGGGTTATTATGGGGTTAAATTGAATTATAAGTGAACATTTTCCAATTAAAATTCTCTATATACTATATTATATAAATATTTAGACAAAATAAAATCAAAAATTTGAATATATTTTGTTTTTAAATATTTTTTTTGGGAATCAGTTTATCATATTGTAATATTTTCGAAAGGTTCGTAGTGGGTTTCCTCCCCCACTTATAGAAGGGAATCTCCTCACATATCCTATACAGACATCAATAAAAAAAATTTAGAAAGTACCTAAAAATTCCTTAAATCACTTCTCATTCCCTATAGTACTTGTTTTTCTTTTGAATCATTCCTATTAATTCTTTCTGTGCCAACATAATGAGGTTTTGTAAAGAATATGTAACATTTTTTATAGAGAATTTTATTTAATTTATTCGTCCACCCACTAAAAACTTTATAAAACCATTATTATATAATAAATTATATATTTTAAATGTACAAATATATTATTATTTTAATTTCATAACATATTTCCATATCCTCTTCAATAAAATGAAAATTGAAGCCATCGATTGTGTGTACGACGATCAATCGCATTGCCAATAGATGTTTTTCGTTTTACATACCAATGACCCAAATAAGTAATATAAAGATGTATTTAATGTATATATATGATATTTATAATATAATAAAACTTATATAATTATAATATCACATATCCCTTCTTATATTACAATCTGTTGGAAAAGTATAATGTTGCTTGTGTGTACTAAAGAACTATCGCCTCTATGAAGAAATGTGATCAGGTATTCATTTTATTTTTACATGGATGTTAATTAGTATATATTTTATGAATAGATATTATATAAATTATATAATATTTATTCTCAAAAATTGATTTATTATTGACCTTTTTTCATTCTATCCTCGAGAAAATGGAAACAATGTTTATGCATATGCGTGACACACTATCTCTATTAACGGTGTAATTAATAATTATATTTCTAATTTAATATATTAATATGAATATGTATTTAATTAATTTATATGATATTAATTTCATGATAACATTTATTAGATTATGGATCCATTATCATCTCATTAAAACAAAACCTACTTAACCAAAACATACATTAATGATGAAGTGGTTATCACCTAGAATGGTGATTTTAATAAATAATTATGCATAAATGTGTGATGAATGGTTATAATCAGATCATATATATATATATATATATTATTTTGTTTATTTAATTTACTTATAAAACATCTATATTTATTATTCATGAGGTTTAAATGTGTATGTTTCCTCTGGAATTGGGGATGATCTCATTGATTTAAGATTTAAACATTCCAAGCAGTTTCTAATGGGGTTGTTCGTAGAACTGGAAACATCCAATGATTCTATATCCATTTGGACCTACTTTCCAAGGGTAGGTGCTCATTAACTGTGAACTGATGAGACATAAGAATTTACATTGGTCGAGAGGATCGGGGGTCAGACTCATCACACCTTTTTTAGGGGAATTATTGTCTACTTCGGGACTCTCTTTATAGATTTATGTTATTTTCGTGAATCCTTATTACATTACCAAGTATTAAAATGACATTTTCTTTAGATATGACAATCAATGAATAATTTGTATGAGATTTTAGAGAATCTTTTATATGTATTCGAGGTTCTTCATCGATAGAGTACCATCTGTATTTTTTTAGAGATTCTTAGTCAATGGAATCCTTTAATACATTATATAAAAGTCTCTTGGTCATAATGATGACCATATTTGGTTTTAAATCCATTCAATGGGGCACTTGAAGTTTATTGTCATTCAGAAGGACATGAATTATTTCATAGTTGGGATTTTACCCGCAGATGGGATACCTACGTATCCTTTATTTTTTAAAAGGAATCAGAACCCACATAGTTTGAGTAAAGAAGTATGGGGTTTATTCATGATTGATGGCTCAAATAAAGATTTCATAATTACTTTTACACTCTAAGATCGCATGAGTCATGCTTGGTGTGAGAAACAGGAGGTATTGGTAAAACCAGACAATTGTGCCATCATAAGAACTGATGTGGACCTTATGTATGAATGACTTCCCAAAAATAGATGAAGATTTGGTTTTACTTTAGGGAAGAAAACCTAGAACAAGGTTTATAAAGCTATATGTTCTTTATGGAGATTTGGATACTCTAACTTGAGGCTTACTCCTGAGGAAGGTGCCCAAATTAGTAAGGGACTTATGATTGGGTTTTACTCCTAAAAAAGAAGCCCAAATCAAAAGTACATTAAGACTGGTTAAGAGAAATTATGACTGGGGCTTATTCCTGAAGAGGATTCCAAGGTTAAAAGGTTTTGAAAAATAGGGGCTTACTCATGAAAAGGAATCCCGGGTTAAGGGGATTTGGATTTTGGAAACTTGTGGATTATTCCTAAGGAGGATGCCCAAAATTATGGGAACTTGGACAGGGGAATACTCCTGAAAAGGAGGACCAGGTTAGGGGACTTGAGATTTAGGACTTACTCCTGAGAAGGAGGTCTAAGTTAAATGGAATTTATGATTCGAGGCTTATTCCTGAAGAGGATGACCAAATTAGAGGAACTATGATTGGGGATTAGTCCTGAAACGGAGGCCCTGGTAAAGGATTCTCTAATCTTAAAGGATGAGGTTGAATGAATGAAATCTTTGACATTAGTGATATAAAGATATGTGAGTCACTATGTTTTTAAGAGATTTTCCACAGAATTCCTTTCAGATAAGGAAGCCAATAAGGAAATCATGCCATAAATGACTTTGGAGAGAGTTCTGAAGGCTTAATCTTGACGAGGATGAGTGGATAGGCATAAGAGAGGTGAAATAGGTAGTAGGGGCCCCCAAAAAGATGGTGGCGCCCAAGTCCTACATGGGTGCGCAAGTCCTGGTCATGCAAGTATACTTGCACGACTCCGGGGTACTTGCGCAATGACCAAACCTTAAGGTAATACTTGGGCGAGGCTTGGCTCAAACATTTAATATTATCCCTAAGGGCTTCCAGAAGGGTGGCACGCAAGTTATGTTGAAAGAGAAAGGCGACGCACAAGTGTGTCCATTTCTCTTGAGGGCTGGCCACTTAGGCACACAGCTGTTGATTAGTTACAACACATAGGCCATACCCCCCCCCCCCCACCCTCTTTAGATCTTCCATTCTAGGTAAGAAATTACCTTAGAAGTCTTCGAAAGATTTGAGAAGAGACTAGGGCGCCGGGAGCTCAAATCAGAGTTTATAGAATATTTAGTCTCTGAAATGGGGGGCCCATCGGGGGTATTTATAGGATGGAGAAGACCCTAGGCAAAATTCAAATAGGGTGCACAAGTCACCTACTTGACCAATGTGCATCTCACAAGTATACTTACGTGACCTTGGTGTAACTTGCGCGACTCAAGTTCATTTGAACCTTTGTTCTTGCCTCTGTCAATTTTTAATGTTTCTTCAAAGGTTTAATCACTTTGGGTTCAAGGAATTTTCCCCTTTTCAATTCGTTAATCTCTGTGACAGAAAGAAGTGTCAACAAAAGTCCCCCCTCAGAGTTGGATCTGAAAGAAATGAGTATGTAACTCTGATGAAAGAAGCAAACCAAGGAATCCTCGGCGCGTAAGTGTTGAGCGCGTATATGGCATCATGCAAGTGCATGTCGCGCAGGCCTCAGTGCAGCTGGTTGTGCGTGATGGCTTTTAGGCGCACAGGGTTGAGGCCTGGCGTATATATATGCGGCCATTTCTCGCTCAAAGCATCGAATTTCATAATTTCAAGCTCTCACCACGCAAGTTCCCTTCACCATGCTATTTGCTCTATTTTCCGCTATTTTCTTCGATGTCACGCTACTGTCAAGGTATTTAGGCTTGTGCTGTGATACTTGCACACCATAAAACTTGCGCGGCATAGCCATATTTGTGCGACACATTCATACCTGCACGCCAAAATTAGACTTTCTCACCTTAATTCCTTTGACATTTTTTCGAATTTCTTCACAAATTTTATGAAAAATCAACCCATTTAAGAGTTAATGTATTCAACTTTTTTCCAGATTCAATGGATTCGAAGAGAATCGGAATGGCTGATGAACATGCTCACAAGATAGTTGATGATATGATGAATATCATTGGCCATGATAATTATAATATCTTCGATAGCACTCTCCTAGATTTGGCCAAGTATCTGAAGAAGTATCATCTTGAATTCCCACAGATCATTTATCTACCTTTGTATGGATATGGCCATCTGCGAGAATTCACCATTCAAGAGGCAAAGAACTATCTTCCAATTTCATGGTTTCAGAATTACACCATCTTTGCATCAGAAAATATTTCATGAGGAGGAGCATTTTTAAATGCTGGAACAGTGGAGAAGTCCCATAAGATGCATCATAGCCCATGTACACCGGATCTGAAACATCATAAGCCTGAGCTGCAACCACATTGTTATCCTTCAATCTTCTGAAATTCTCAGATGGGTCAATCCAAAGGCTGGAAGAAGAGCAGGGAATTCTGTCCGGGAGGAGGTGTGAAGCCAACTTGTATGTGGGCATACTGGGTAAGACAAACCTGTGCAGATTTTGTCGAGCATTTGAATGGAATTGCGATATATGAAGCCGTCTGGGTAGGCCAAACATATGTTTACAGACATGTAACTTCGTGCCGGAGATACTCAGTCATTGGAGCCTAGAAACCAATTCTTTCTATCTGAATCATGGAGAAGTAGGAATCATTCTATGGGATGTCCACAAGATCTCAGGGGTTCCAATTTTGGATGATATCTATGATGAATTTATCCTTCCTAAGGTGACTTGGAATGATTCAGAGAAGACTCCGGCTTTAGCTCAGGAATTATTGAAAATCTTCCACAAGCTCAAGAGTTTAGAGACCTTTTTAACTCATTCTAGAAAGGATATTCATCTAGAAGAGTGGATGAATATGTTTCTTATCGATAAGTAGGAGAAGGAGCCTAAGGAAAATGGATTTAAGGATAAGGGATCCAAGAAGAAGGGGCCCAAAGAGAAGATGCCCACTCGCCCTACAAATTTCCCCAAAATAGAGAAAAGGGGTGCTCTTGGGACATACTAGCTGACCCTAGAAGCAGTGGAATTTTTGAGGAGGGGATACAAAGTGAATCAGAGAATCCCAAAGAAGAATCGTCTAGCAGGCTTCTTGGCCTTGTGGCTCAGTGTTTATCTCTTTCCAGTTAGGGACTCGAAGGGAGGCGTTAGGCCAGGGACCTTCGTTATTGCGGCCAAGTTGGTTGAGGAAAAAATGGTTGGGTTAGCTACTCCCATTTTAGAAAAGATTCACATGAGCTTACTCAATGTCATCATGGGTAAGTCTCCTTTGAGAATAGTGGGACCATTTCTTGGTTTATGGGGATGGATCTCCAATCACTTCAGGACGTATAATGTACAAAATGGAGTAAAAATCCCAAGAAGTTCTTTCGGGCCATCAGTGCAAGAATTCTCTTGAATTGCTCCACTAGCTCTCAATTCTTATGACATGAAGGTGAGGTTGAGCATGTATAAGGAATTTAATTTCATTCCTTATGGAAATCTTCCATCCGAGCGGCTTGTTGATGATGGAATAGCCAGCCTGGATTTGAGGGCATACATACTGGCCTGTAGAGATGGTGTGCTGGTCACCAGGATTGACGGAGAGATTATATGTGAGGCCTATGATCCATATAGATTTGCATGTCAATTCCATTGTTTGCAACAGACTACTATATCTCCCCTATACGTGTTAAGTTAGAACAACATCTGATGGACACCTGGAAACTATGGTTGCTGACATCTAGGGAGAAGACTGGGGCAGTGTTTGATCTACCAGTTGAAAAAGAGGCATATAACTTGACTACATGGTATGCCGAAAACTGGATAGAATCATACCATAGAGGGGTGCTGAATCACCTGCTTTATCAGCTGGGGAAAAGGAAGAGAACTGTAGAGAAAGGAAATCTTCCTCCGGAAGGTGATGCTTCCCCACCTGAAGCTGATTCGCCAGATTCCTCATCTAGGACTGACTCACCGGATTCCTAATATGGGGATGATGAGGCACAACAAGCGCAAAGAGGCCTCGTGCTCGATATAATACTCTTGTTAGAATCAAAAGACCCACTCCATCAACTCTTAGTGAGTTACATCATTATGGAAATTTAATCACCATTACTTTATAGAGAAACATGTCTTATTTTCTTATTCTCTATCTGTAGTTGCAGGAGCTGGAAAAAAGATGAAGTCGAAGATTATAGGACCTTCCTCGCAGCCTTCTGGTACACATACTGAATATCTATGACTAGAGGTTGTCCAGACATGGTTATGTTTATACTGCAATGCCGAAACTGCATGGTTAGATTTTTGCGAGGGGCTAGATCTCCCTGAAAAAGGGAAGCTTCTGGCTTCTATAGATATCAGTTACAAGGATAATCCTGATGAAGTGCGGGCTTACATCAGAGAGATGGAAATTCTCAT